>OY728130.1:1168985766-1170235766 GCA_963277665.1 Viscum album
CCATGTTTGATTTTTCTCAATATGATCTAGCTCTTCATTCATTGCATGAATCCAGTTTTCATCTTCAGCTGCATCAATAAAGAATTTTTTCTCAACCTTAGATAAGAATTATGTCTGTTGCAGTGATTTCATTCTCCTAGTCTGAACCGAAGCAGACTGATCACCAATGATATTCTGTCTATCAATTTCAGCTCAACTCCTTGGCTTTTGTGCAGATACAGACTTTACTTCCTCATGCTCATCATCAGTATCTTCTTCTGAATCAACATCAGCCACTTCTTTTTCCCATGCGTTTCTTTCATCCTAATCACTCTCATCAGTAAATTTTTCACTGCATTATTGAATAATCTTCTCATTCCCCACTACAGTGACATCATTGCTCTCAACTACCTTTCCCAGCCTTTTGTTAAAGCATTTATATGCCTTGCTTTTTCTTAAGTATTCAAGGAATATCCCCTCATCTCATCTAGATTCGTATTTACTATGTTTTTCCTTACTGAGGATAAATCACTTACTTCTAAATATTTGGAAGTATTTCACCATTGGATTCTTTCAATACCACATCTCGTATAGAGTCTTTCCTTCCTTCGGACACAACAGAGCCCTGTTAGAAATGTAGACCGATGTTAAAACTCCTTCCTTCCAAAATTTCTCTGGTATCTCCTTTTTAATGAGCATCGTTCTGGCCATGTTATTGATGATCTGATTTCTCCTTTCAACCACTCCATTCTATTGGAGAGTTCTTACTGAAGAAAATTGATGTTTTATCCCGTGTTTCTCGAGATATTCTTCCACCTGACTGTTTTTTAATTTTGTACCATTTTCAGTACGAAACTTCAGAATTTTCTGTCCAAGCATCCTTTCACACTCCCTTTGGTACTATTTTATGCAGATGAACACATCAGACTTATGGTCAATAACAAATACCCATGCCATTCTTCTATAGTCATCAATGAAAAGAACGTAGTACCTCTTTCTGTCAATTTCTCTTGGTGTGATGGGTCCACAAACATATGTCTGCACCAATTCGAGCATTATTGTTGACTTCTTTTCTTTTTCCTTATACGTCTTTCGGATGAGCTTCCCTTGTTCGAATATGTCACATGTGTGAGTACAATCACGTGATAGGTTGGGTAGGTCACTTACTGCATCACACTTTACCAGATCTTCTAGGGATGGTTGGAAAAGGTGACTAAGTCATTTATGCCACAACTTGTTTTCTTCCTCTTTAGAAAAAAACACATATCTTCTTATCCACTCACTAGGAAAAGATTTCCCTTTTTTCTTTTTCCCCATAGAACTATTGCCCTGTCTCTTCCTTTGATGACACACATCTTCTTAGTAAACCTTATAGAATGTCCTGAGTCACATAGTTGACTGACGCTGAGAAAATTGTGAATGAGGCCTTCTACTACTAAGACATCAGCGCGTCTCATCTTTTCCCCCAAACATGGCCTTTCTTGAGCCAATAATCTTCAGGACTTCGTCATTTCCTAACATGAAAACTCCTTATTTGTCATATTTCATGCCTGTAACAAGATCCTTATTACCTGTCATGTCAGATGTGAAACCACTATCAAGGATCCATACACCATAGCGATCTATTGATATAAGGGCAATTTCTTCCACAACGGCCTTATCATCCTTCTTCTTCATGGTCCATATTTTTGCCTTCACACTTGGCATCGATTGAGAATTTTGTTCTTTCTCAGAGTATGATGTACCTGCTTCATCCTGCAGAGGTGAAAATCTATTTTTCATTTTAAACTCACATGTTGGTTCATTGATCTGCTGTTTGTGAACATTTGGGTTCTGCTTTGGTATATTCCTTTGTATGGTTGAAGTGAAATACCTAGACATGTGCCTGAATCCTCCGCACCAAAAACAGTGACCTTCGAAATATGTTCTAAAGAACCTTTCTCTGTTTGGATTCCACCTCTGTTCTTGTTCCCTTCGATATCTCTTGGATATGGAACACACATACTGTGAATGTCCCATTTTTTCAAAACAATAACACCTGATATAAGGCACATTCCTTCATGTTATTTCTGCACTGCTAGTTTCCATTTGGGATCTCTTAATATTCTGATTCTGCCTTGTGCCCAAATCCACCTTCAGTCTCAGAGTGGGTGCTTGCGGTCTGACCTCAGCTTTCACAGATTTCTGTTTTCGATCATGCCCTTCATCAGTCTTAGCATCTGAACAAAGTGGATTCTTATTTTCTGCTGAACCACTATTCTCCACATTCAGCCTCTCGGTTTTCGGAGTGATCTACTTTGTTGATGACCCAGTAAGTGTACAGAGCTTTTCTTGATCTTTAACCTTTTTTCTGTAGACCGAAAACTTCTCCTTCAAGTTCTTCAATATGCTTGATTTGTTCTTTCCTTGTGTTATTCAAGCTATCGATCTCCATTTTCTGTTCTTAAATTTTTATTTTATACTCACTAACTGATTCTGAGTCCTCTGCTGTTGATAACTTGAGTTTCTTGATTTCTTCCATCAACTCAGACTTCTCTTCTTCCTGCTGGTGCATATAGAGTTTGGCATCACGAACAACGTTGTTGGATTTCATTGTTTTGGATCTACAAACATCTATCTCTTCAAGAGAAGCCTCTAACTCTACTTGTATATCAACTATTCCCTCAACTTCTTCTTCTTCTTCATCAGCTTCGGTTTCATTTTTAATCTGAGAACTACCAACAACTGCAACCATAGAATTTTCTCCTCGGTCCTTGCAGTTCTCTATCTCTTCAACCTCCTCAGCCTCTGACTCATCTGAACTGTCATATTATTTTGAAAGAAGGTTATTTTTCTTAAATAAATTTCCCTTTAACTGTTTCTTTCATTTCCCATACGCTGAAGACTTCTTCTTGGGAATTTCAATTTCATTGACATCATCATCCTCTTGGAACTTTTTGGGGAACCCTGCTGCAAGATGTCCATCCTTTCCACATCTAAAACAAGAAAGTTGAAGTTTCCCTTTAAACTTTCATTTTCCTATTTAAAGGTTTGAGGAGTGGAATGACATCACTTCATCTACCTCTTCTTCTTCCTAAGATTCTTCAATGGTGAGCTTCTTCATGGCCTTGAATGCCACCTCTTTGGATTTCCCCTTTTCCATAGCATCGTTATCATCATTTCTCATTTCATATGCAACAAGGGTGATGTGTAGGTTTTTCAATGTCAGCTCATTCAGGTATTTATATTCCAAAACTGAAACTTTTGGATTGAACTGAGGTGGAAGTTTCCTCAAGATGCACTTCAAAATTTTGATGTCTTCAATAACATCTCTAGGACCTCGCATGTCTTCCACTACAACATTTACCCTATCAAAGAATTCATCAACAGAATCATTCGGGTTCATCTTCAGATCTTCATACTTATTACATAGTACTTGAAGCTTTGACTCTCTGACCTTTGTATCTCCTTCATATATATTCAAAAGTTTTTCCCACATGGCATGTGATGTTTTACATGACATCACCTTCATAAAGATAGCATTGGATAGGGCTCCCCCTAAAGCATTTATTCCCTTGGCGTCAGAATCTAATTCTCTTCGCTCGGCATCCGATAATGCCCCACTGTTCATGACAGCTGTTATACCATGCATTGCTGATAGGAACACATCCATTCCCAAAGATCAGAAGTAGTGTTGCATCCGATTCTTCCATAGGTGAAAATTGTTCCCATAGAAGATCAAAATCCTTTTATGATTGGTAACCTCCATTTGAGAGAGAATCACATATATTAACATGCCTTTGATACCAATTTTTAGGTCCACTAGGATAGATACCCTGAGAGGGGGGGTGAATCAGGATATGACAGATTAAAACAAATGCCCCTTTTGATCTTGTTTTGCTGTTAGACAAAACCCTCTTCTCTCTACTTCCCGATACAGAGTACGAGTAAACATTAAAGCATGCACATGACACAACGATTTTTACTTGGTTCACCCTCACTGGGATAAGTCCATGGAGCATACACCGGCAGTGTGCCGATGTACCAATTCTACTATAAATGATCTTCTATTTACAAGTTCGAAGCTTGACTCACTATCCCTCCTGGTTTACAACCACACACAATTTGAGAACCTACTGCTCTCTTAACTAAAGTGAGCTCACTGCTTCTTCAGAAGATCCACTCATAGTTTATAGACATGTAGGTCTCTTCATTTTCATGAAATCATGCATCCTATTATTGATAGATACTCAATTGAAGTCCAAATTTCATCCACTGATGAATAACCCTTTTCCCCTGAACACTGGGAAATTCCATTGGAAAAACCTTCCCAAAGAACTCTACTTCGCGAGGCTCCCAATTTCGCGAACCTCAAACAAGCCTTCGCGAAGCTCCTGACTTTTCGCGAAGAACTCTCACAAATCACTATTGCGAAGCTCAAGTCGTTGCAGAGAAACTTCCCTTGCGAAGCTCACTGATCCAACGCGGAGCGCGAAACTTTCGCGGAGCTACAATAGCCACCGCGAACTCTTCTTTCGCGAAGCACATGGGCTACGTGAACTACCTTCGCGAACCGAGAGCGAAAGATCTTCTTTGAAAATTTTCTACTTCTCTCGAGGGGTTAGAACTCTATTTATAGGCAACTACACCGACCCTTGACCCTTCCGCGTGAAGTCAACGCCACGTCATTGCCTATCGCGAAGCTCCAAAGTTTCTGCCAAAATTCTATCCAAATCACGAAGCACCACAAAAATTTTCTGATCGCAGAACTCGTCGTAATCGCGAAGAATCACCATCATCATTCATTTGTGCCTTCACCGTGACGCTCCCTTGCAAATCCCTTCACCTCTGTGATGCGCTTCAACACTATCGTTCGCGAAGCAATGACGTAATTGCAAATAATCAGCACCATCATTCTTCTGGTCTTCACGAAATCCAAACCATGAGGCCTCTATTCGCGAAATTCATGCCATTTTCATATTAAATTATGATCTTCATGGAAATCCTATTTTCGCGATTCTCACGAAACTCCAAATTTTGGACCCTAAAAATTTGGCAAACACTGGGAAAGGGAGCCACCTTGTACTGCTCTTTTGTACCGCCTCCATATCGTCCTTTCCTTTGTCATCGTTCTTTGTCAACATGGATTGTCATCAACTTCTATGGAACTCGATAATTCTCCATGGAAACCTGCTTTTTCATCAAACATAATCAACTAAAAAATACTGCAATGTTACCTTGAGGGATTTTTTCCCAACAACTAATCAGTTTAGTAGTCTTGGAAAAATATATTACATACATGAACCTTACATTTCATTATAAAATGAAAAACAAAAACAACATTGTCTCTATTGACCACATTCATATCCCTTAGACTATCCCTGCAAGTCAGTCATAATATATTTTCTTCACATCCTTGGAAAAATATAAATAGAAAGGGGTGAGCTCAGATGCTCAGTAAGGATAACAATATAGCGAAAACTTTCATAAATAAGCATAAATATTTATTGGAATGTATAAAACTAAAACAAAATCCTTTTAAACATAAAATTCATCTTAATATAGAAAATATAAATCAAATACTGTTGTTTAATTATTCACATGGATATTCTTCTAGTCGAATAATCACATGTAATATTAATAGCTAATTTAATAAAGATGGAATGCATAATTACAGACTTCATAACCACAAAGTCAAGGCCTTGTACCAAGACTAAAAATAATATTTTTTTCAAGTCCTTGTTCCAAGAAACTAGTTTGTCTCATCAGGCATACTGATGCCTCGAGAAGTGATAGCGGGCTCCACACATTACATACTAAGTCCAATTCATTACTCATATGAAAAGTATTAAACATAACATAAACATTTGTATTAAAACTAGCATACAAAATTTCAATACTTTATCCATGAACCATTAATTGTATAAAAATAACACATCCACAGTCAAACATATCACAAAACCTTCAATACAATATAGAATATTTGTATCATAATAAATCACCCTCGATCAAGAATAATATCCTGTAAAGGATGTTGACATAGTTGAAAATGATCACTAAAAATATTTGAGGGAAATATCCCTTTTTAATGAAATAATTTAAAAGTCATATAAAGGAATTAATTTAAAAAATAGTTTTGAATCAATGTTTCCCATAACACTATGACACATTTTAAAGTAATTAATATTTTAAAACATTCATGTCTATATACATAAATCCTTACAACCATTATGAAAACATCGACATTAATGAGAAAGATTTAACGAAAAAAAATTTAAAATATTTAAAATGATGTTCTAGTAAAAATTCCATTAAAAATATTCCCATTCAAAAAAATTTTGTAAAATAGGGACATGGATAATAAATATGTCCCAATATATACATACATAAAAGCAAGCTTGGATAATAAAGTGATTATGAAATTAACCCTTACCTTGCACATTCCTTTGGTCGAGGGTATGTTTAACCTCCTATATAAAGATAATTGTATGTGATTAAAAATTACCATAACCATATTCATATTTATTATATCATACATGATTCATTTATGTATTTATACTACCAATTTAGTAATAATTTTCATGTAAAATTAACATTTTGGGTAATATTTTCTTTCTTTATCACACGTGTTTTAACTTGTATTTCATGATCGTATCATCTAGATCATGATTTAAATACATCCATAATATAAACCATGATTTATATATAATAATTATTTACAATATGAATATTTATCATAGATATATATATGAAATAGAAGGTACCATTTATGGATACGGTAGGTCGTACGTACACATAAACTTGGTTTCCTTTTTCATATCGTATTGAATGAAAGTAAATGAATAAGATATATGTAAGTACATAAATAAATAAATATATCTATCTATCTATCTAAAGTTGCATTATTATTTCATATATTACATACTTTTTGATAATATATATTTTTATAATCGTCATTGAATGGTGAATGCGGGAATGAATCTCACCGCGTCGTGGAGACGGTAATCTGTACATATGCACGAGTGACAATATCATTATATTGATGGTGAAATGATATATAATTTTATGTTATATCATATATAAGAATCATTAAAATGTTTTATTTATTATTTACATCAATGAAAATAATTATTATACACATCCAAATAATTAAGTGTTTGAATAACAAACCACACCATGACATGGAGACGGTAAGTCGTACGTATGCACGTATGGTGACTTTGTCATTTAGAGGATGGATAGAAAAACAAATATTGTTGTTTCATATATATAATAACATCATAGTATGTTTGAGGTAATGGATTTATTATTTTGGTATAGAAACAATAAAGAAAGAGAAAGTGGAAGATGAAAAGAACTTGAAAGGGGTGGTGAAATTATTACCTCTTCTTCTGGTGTTTCCTTTTGAGTTGATCAATAGGGATAATTAGTTTGGCATTCTGATCAAACAAAGGACTCTGGGTGGATTTGAGGTAATTTTTTAGGATATTTTGGAAGGGTTTGGCCGAGCCAAATTGCTTTGGAGGTGTTATTTTGAGGGAAGGGGAAGTGCTCATTTATAAGAGGGGTGAGGGTCACTTTAGGAAACGATCAAAATATTAATTTAGTATACAATAATTTTCAGTTTTTAATGGTTACAAATTAATTTATTTAGAGACGTAGGTGGTTGTGGGTCTAAATATGCTCAACTAATAGGTTTTAGACATGTTTAGGTTACCATTTTAACCTTATCATTTTGATTTAACTCTTTGTTAAATAGTTTAACTTTTAACGTGTCTTATTGTATTCTTACACTATTTGGTTCATAAACATATAATAAACATAAAAGAGAACCTAAAGTGATTCATTTATGATATATATAATATTATTTAAGCCTTTTGGTAGAACCATAGTTTTTTGGGAATATTATATCCACAAATAATATAGTATTTGTTTTAAAAATTAATTTATGTCAATTTTGACAATATTTGATATTTCGTTTTTGTGAATGTCATAACAACCATATCACATCGAAAAAAATTTATCTAATCAGCCCTAACATTTTATATTAACCTAGAAAAATTTTGGATGTCAGAAAAACTTTTAAATTCAATTTATTTTATTATTTATAATATAATCTCATCTTATATTTCATTAAGAAGGTAATTACTGTATCATCATTGAGTCATAAAAAAAATTAATTATTTAATCTCTAAAAATTATACAAAAATACCATTTTATAGGAAATATTTTTTTCTTTTTAATAAATATTTATATTCTAATTTATCTTATGTATTAACCAATATTAAAAATGGTTTAGTTAACAAACTTGGAATTTAACACTTTTAAGTCTTTTTTAAATAAAATAATAATAAATGTCCTAATATACTCCAAGTGGACCTAAAGGATCATATTTTATTCTTAAGTTTTTTTCGGTAGAATTACACTTATCAAATAGATGTATAACATTTGTTAGAGTAATTATAATATCATTTTTACCTTTAATTACCCTATTTAATTTTAACAGTGGTAAATAAAAGTCAAAAGTTACTATTCACCAAAAAAAATTTAATATTATTGAATCACGTTTCACTTACTGATTTCAACTGTGTCTTTTGGAATTTTTAAATTCAACTCACATAAGCGGTAAAATTCAGTTTTATGCAAATTTGCTAACGTGCCAAGAATGTGGGTAAAAGAGGTTTAAAAGATCAAATAAAATTTATACATCTAATTTTATTATGAAATGACTCCAATGAATGAAATTGAACATATATAGGTATTATATATATATATATATTGACTTAAAATAAATTTAAAGAAAATTAATAATTATTTAAATAAAATGTTTGTTATAAATAATAACGCAGTGTTTTCACTATTCATTAAAAATGGATAGTTTTTAGAGGAATATCAAAAATTCACCCTAAGATAATTATGATATATTGAATTCAAAAATTAGGCCTATTTTAATAAAATTAAAAGCATAGAAGTGGAATTTATTATTTAAAAATTAATTCTTGTTGTCAAAACCAAAACGTTGGTTTTTTAAAAGTAAAGACAATCAATAGATTGACAGGTGTTTATGTCATGTTTAAATGTAAAATTACTTATAATGACCTAAATTGTATTAAATAATTAAAATATAATCTAATTATACTTAAAAACCATTCAAATACATAATTTAACAATATACATTATTTCGATTAAAAAAGTTGTCTTCAATTAAAACATAGTATTTTTCACTATTTGTCAAAATATGAAAGTTATCCAAAAAGTATCAAAATTTATCCAAACATATTATTTATTTCCTTCTTCTAAAGAAGAATTTAATTTCATTATATTTAATATATAAAGTTGTCAAATATTTTTTTTAAAAAGGGTTCACCATAAAATGATGGTAAAATTTCATTTTTTGAAAAATACTTCTTTTATCTGATAAAAATGAATTTGTTATTATATTATGTCTATGAAACATATAATATGGATGTTAAAATTATATATATTATATAAGATTCAAAATGTAGTGAATACTATTCATAATCCCTTTTTAAACGGCTAGTTTTGTAAGTTTTGGTGCGCTCAAACTCGGTGTTGCGTGTAGCGCAAGCTAATGAATTACTTTTATTAGATAACATACTATGAAATATTGGGGTGTTACATTCTTCGTACCTTCAATTAATTGAGTCCCTGCAATTTAAAATTTTTCTTCGAAAATATAATGATAAAAATAGAAAAATATTTTTGTGGAAAACCCACATCTGAATTTGGGTTAATAAAATTTCATCTTAATAAGAGAGATAGGAAATGAAAAAGTCACCAAAAAAATATGATCTCATTTAGGAGAACATTGGTGTCCATTAGAGACACATAATTAGGGGGAAAATGTAAATATTTATAGAGAGTTATTGAGTTCATCAATCACAAACATGTGTAAAATTGAGGGCCTCAAAACCATCAATCTATGAAGATTTAAAATATCGTCTGTTCAACAAAACATAATGTAGAGACCCAAATTTGGACGTACAAGGACATTACATTACTTTTTTGTAATACTTAATACATAAAAAAAACAGACACACATGGACCGTAATATTTTAGTGTCTTTGGAAACTTGGAATATAATCTTCTAATCGTGATGAAAGATCTTCAACATCTCCCATAAAGATCTTCCCCTTTTGTTTTCATACCTAAAACCATTTTTTATATCCTAGGGAAAAGAAAACATATAAAGGGTGATCTCAAATTCTCAATAAGGGTAATCATGGATAAAATAAAAATAATCATATACATTTGAACTTAAAAACATGAACAAAATGTTTAAACATCAAAATATTGAGCAATAACATAAAACATGGCAGTACATAAGGCATAGATAATAAAGAAACATTAATCATGATAAAATAGCCTGGGAATAAAACATTTAATTGTGGAAAAACATTAATCACATGATATGATTTACATAGTAGCCAAGACATTGCTGCCAAGACCATCTTAGTGGAAAAAGTCCTTTTCTGATTCGAGTTCACTCCTCATTCCAGTCATGTATAACTGAACTGGTTTAACATGCTATTCCAGCCATGTCTATCTAATGAGATATAAATCTTTACCCAATGCATTGGAGGGAGAAATAGGTCTCACCCATCTCCTAATTAAATCATTCTTACTTGTATCACAACATAAACATAAATCATTCATCATAACCCAAAGAATAAAAATGGGTTTCATAAACATCATCTCATCATCACATAATCCATATAAAACAAATGGATATCATTTCATCATAAGAGAATTGAAACCATATAAATCATAGAGACATTATACTTGAAACATACACATATTAAATAATGTCATCTTAGATGGAAAATGGTTTTGATAAAGCACTTGAAACGAATTCTTGAGGAAAATATACTTTCCTCTTGAAAATCACATTCTTTTCACAAAATGACACGCTATTTTAAAAGAAAGATATTTTGTTGACAATAGTCATGAAATCTTTTGGAGGAAGCTTCATGAAAATAAGGCTTTATAAAACCGTAAAAATCATTTCATGCCGTATTAGTTAAAAAACATTCTTCTCGTACTTTTGCCGAAAAAGTCAAAAAAGTACCTCGTAACGTAAAAAAAAGAGATATTCCTTACATAACATGTAGTAAAAGTCAAAAATTGGTAAAAAGGAATTTAAACATACATTAAACAGGAACATGGATGATAAATATAACCCCAGTGAATACTTACGAATAAACAGTATTAGATAAAAACGAGATTGGAAATGTTATCCAATACCTTAAGTCCGATATGCTTCGTATGTATCCAAACCTCCTGTATAATGATTTAAATAATGTCATTTACTTATTACAGAATCATATATATTTTTATGATATCATAAATGGTTCACTTATGACTTTATATTACCCGTTCTTTTGTAAATCCCATGTTAAAGCAACGTTTTGGGTAAAATCGTCTTATTTATCATACATGTTTGGACTTGTTGTTCTTGATGTTAGTATTACTTATATCATGATTTACTTACTTCCAGAATTTAAATAATGATTTATATATCATATATATTCATTATATAACCATTATATACATGTATTTATAATATTACAAAACATATGGAGGTAAGAAATGAAATGCACCGTTCATGGAGATGGCAAGCCGTACGTACACATGACGCTACTTTCATTTCTATTTTTTATTTTAATGGTATTAAAACATAATGATACATTGGTATATTATAATTCTAGTATAATATCATATATAATCTCATTAACTACATCATTTATACATCCCATATAATGCACTAACGAATCACATCACTTTAAGGGGGCGGTAGTCCGCACTTCCTCAAATGAGAACATCATATTTACCCACTATGGAAACCATAAAGGATTGATATAATTGGGAATTAAAGAAGCATAATGAAATCATAAACATAATATATATCATATATAAATACAGTTCCATCATAATGGACACCATGAGAGGCGGTAGGATAAAATTGAACAATCATCGTTTTGTGAGGCGTTAGTTTTCCATCCACAGAAACAATATGTTCTTCATCCATTAGATGGAGGTGTGTGTAAGTGTAGTCTAATAATTCTCATAAAAACCTCTTCGTATTTTGAGGATACTTATGTTTTTACAAAATAAAGTATTAAAAAGATTTTAGGGGTTGGAGAAGTAGAATAAAAGAAAACAACTTAAGAGTAACTATTACCTCTAATTTGGGTAACTTCCTTTGGTTTGAACAAAAAGGTCTTCTTAAAGTGCCTTGTTCCTAATGTAAGGCTTCTAGGGGAAGGAGAGGGATGTTGGGAGATTATTTTGGTAGACTTTGAACGATCCAAAAGGCTTGAGAGGTGTGAGGAATTGCATAGAATTGGTCTCATTTTATAAGGGAGACAAGCGGCTCTTTAGGAAAGTGTGAAAACGTTATTTTATTATAAACTTATCTTCTGTTTCAAGAGGTAAAAAACACATTAATGTCGAATATAGGATGACTAATATTCAAAATAAAATCATACAATAGGAATTTTATAGGTTTTGGATAATATTTTAATAATTATAATCTTATTTATTTAAATCATTTATTAATGAGGTAAATACTGCATCATTATTGTGTCATAAATAATTTAATTTATATGATGTCTAAAAATTATATAAAAAATAAAAACATGTACGAAATATTTTTAGCTTTACAATTAATATTTATAGTCGAAAAGATAATTTATATAGCCCCTTATAAAAATTAATTACAAAAAGATTTTTGTTAATACCAATTTTGTCTTTACATTAAATTAATGAATCTAATGTGTCATTGTCTTTCATAAGTGGCTCCATGGGGTCCCAAAAGCGACCTCATGATTCCCATTGTCGTCCATTACACATCCAATAAGGTTTGGACAAGTGTTAAGGTAATTTTGAATTATTATAATATTCTTTTAACCTTTAATTACCCTATCTACCTTTAACCATGGTAAATAAAAGTAAAAAGTTACTATTCCCCAAATATTATTTTTATCTAATTGAACCACATTTTACTCCTTGATATTAACCGTGTCTCTTAGATTTTCAAAATTGAACTCACAGAAGTGGTAAAATTATGTTTTATGAACAATTGCAAAAGCTCCTAGGAGGTGGGTAAAAGACGGTGAAAAGTTCAATACAATTTTTATAAATCTAAAATTATTATAAAATGATTCCAATGAATTTAATGGACCTTATATAAGTATTATGTATCTATTTTTACCTAAAATAAATTTAAATCAAATAAATTATTATTTAAATAAAAAGTCGGTTTTAACCAAAAACATAGTGTTTTCACTATTTATCAAAAATTGATGTTTTTCAGAAAAATACCAAAAATTCAGCCTAAGATATATTTCATATTTTGAATTCAAAAATGATGTCTATTTTTCCAAACTAAAAACATAGAAGTGGCATTAATTAATTTTAAAATTAATTCATGTTATCAAAACAAATAGCGTGTTTTTAAGAAACAATAACTATCAAAAGATCATCACTTGTTCATGTCCAATTCCAATGTGAAATTAATTCCAATGACCAAAATTGGATTAAATGGTAAAAATATATTCTAATTACACTTTAAAACCAATTAAAAAGATAATCTATCCATATAAATTATTGCGATGAAAAAATTTGTTTTTAATTAAAATGTAGCGTGTTTTTACTATCCATCAAAATATGAAAGCTATCAGAATAATATGAACATTTTATCCAATTTAAATTTTTATATCCTGATTCCAAGGAATAATTTTATTTTGTCAAATTTAACTTATAGACATGTCAAAAACTAGATTTAATGTGGGTGCACCATCAAAAGGTGGAAAAACTGCATTTTTTTGAAAAATACTTTTTTTACCCAAAAATATTATTTTGCTATCAAACCATGTTCTATAAAATATGTAAGATGTATAATAATTTTATAAAATTAAAAATTTAGTTAATACTATTCATAACGGCTAGTCCATAATAATATTATAACAATATATCGTTGTTTAGTGAAACCCGGTATTGCGTACTACACAGGCTAAGGTCGCGATTACGTGTAATGCAATCCAAGTCAGGGTTGTGTGTGATGAATGAATCCTTCATTGTTTCGTATAACATAATCCAAACATATTTCATTTATACATTGAATATATATATATATATATATGTATATACACACTCAATGTTGCGTAGAATAACTACTATCAAAATTGTGTGTAACATGATCCAAGAATAGTGTTGCGTATACTGCAAGCTAATACAGTGTTGCGTATAGCGCAAGGTAATCTTGGTGTAGCGTACAACACAAGACATCAATGAAATTGAAAGAATATTTTTCATAAAATCTTGGGGTGTTACATTCTACCCCACTTAAAATTAATTTCGCCCTCGAAATTCATCGGGGTTATAAATCGTTTACTATTCATAGAAACCCACATCATAAAAAGAATACTAAAACTTGATTTTAAAAACTAAATTATGAAACGTAACGATTAACCAAAGTAACTCATCACTAGGATTACATATAGAAGAACATAAGTGAAAATATGGATATGGAAGAAAAATCTAACAATCATGTTTTGATGGAGATTGGTAGAGAACATGGCTATGAAAAAAGACAACAATCACAAAGCTATAAATTTGTGACGATCTAAGGTACCATCTAATTCATCAGATATGAGGGCACTAGGACAACATTTTTTTGGTTTTCCATATCATTTCCCTAAAGTTGATAAATTAAAAAAAATACTTACATGATTTTGGTACCATCTCACTGTTGTTCGTTTCATAAACAATTTTCACTTCATCTCTTAAAGAAATGAAGTTGAATTTGTTATTCGTTAAGTGTTATCAGATCATGAGATAGATTTATGGGTCATTCCATCTGTTTCAAACAAAAGGTTAGAAAAAGTTATCAAATATACATAAGTTCATCTATGGTGAGGTTAATCGTATATGATTCCAAAAATGGAATTATACTTCAACTATCATACATATTAATAAAATAAAACAAATTTCTACTAACCTAGGACTTCCTGTAGGCCAGTGGTAGGCAATAAAGGCCTGTCGCACTTCGGTTATGGGTTCGATTCCAACATCCTTGTCTGACGCGATGGGTTGTTGCTCGTTCTGTAGGTTGTCCTTTTTCTAAAACTACATAATTATAACATTCCATCAATAATATCGAAAACAGTTCTAGCCTTAAACAATACTAACTTAAGTCCAACATAATCCATTTCAATCTTTATGCTTATCCAAAATACTGTTGTCCATTCTCATATTATAGTGAAAACGATTACCAGATAGTTTGTATAACAATCATGTTAATACCATCGTTGATCCCCATATATCATACATATGTCGTATTGGTCACATTCCAAACATTCCAAGGCCTAAATCATGGATTCTTTTGAAAAATGTATACCCATTGAACCTTAGTGAAAACATGAGTGCTGTCAAAATTTAACTCCTTCCACATACCAAAACCCCAAAAATCTATATACTCAAACCATGATATAACTATTCCCTTATATCATTCATGATCTCATTAATACTGTCAAACATTTAATTTTCCCCTTATCCCATCATTATGCACATATCATCTTCTTTCCAAAAATATCTCAATAACATTCCATGGTTACTGGTACCATAAAATTATTGAAAACCACAATAGACCAATACATAAATATTCCAATATTCCATGATACTATATACAACATTATTTTTTAATCCCATTATATAAACACTTAATCATTACAGAACATCATTTTCATACTCTACACCACAAATAATGATCGCATAAGACTTACCTTTATGATTTGTCTTAAGAGTTTGCTCACATTGATCATCATTAAACTGTGGATTAGGGCATTTATTAGTATAATGTCTCATTTCCGTGCACTTCAAGAATTAAAGTGTTGGAGGAGAGTTCTCTGTAGTCTTTTCTCTATTCACATCATTAGTAACCTTTTACCATTACTTCGACAATCAACTTCTCGATGACCTTCTTTTCAACACTTAAAACATTTTCTAGTCCCTTTAAGATAGTCTCCACAATGCTTCTTTCCACTCATTGAGCATAAAGAAACATTCATATTCTTTTCACCATTGTTCTGTGATTTCTCCTTGAACTCCATGTTTCGTTTCCTGTCAAAACCATGAGATGGATATGTAACACCAACTTCTAGTTCTACCTTGATAGCACAACACACAATTTATTCATATCTACTGATGTCTTTTATAGCAAATTACCTTCAAAGACTTGGTTTTAAGACACTGAAGAATCGATCAACTTTACTTTCAGGTTGGACGATAAATACAGATGCATAGCTTGCAAGCCTTGTAAAATTCGCTTCGTATATACCAACAGATTCATTATCCTTTTTATTAAGCTCAAGGAAATCCTTTTCCATCTTCGTTCGAAGAATATGAGGGAAGTACTTATTGAAAAATAAGTTCTTGAACTCATCCCATTCCATGGAATCAATTTCACCTTGGGCCTTGTATTCTTAATTAAAGTCCACCATTGATCTGCTTCACCTTCTAATCGGTAAATAGCCAGAATGACTTTTTCATGTTCCGAACAGAGAAGTATGTAAAATATCTTATCAATGGTACTGATCCATTTTTCAGCATAAGTGGATCAGAAGACCCACTGAAAGAAGGTGGGTGTTTCCTCATGAAGGACTCAATAGAATATTGTTCCCTTCTTTGCTCATTTGGAACTCCAGAATGATTCATAGCTTGTGTAAGTATAGCAATAAGATTTTGTACTCCGTCTCCCATAACATTGGTTTGTTCAGGAGGACAATCATTACATTTCCCATTACATTGATCAACACAGTTCCTTCGGGTTCCAGCCATCGTCTAAAACCCAAAAAGAATAGTGTAAGAGGCAAAACATATGCTAGGAAAACAATATAATAAAGGGGGAGTACCTTCAATATCTAAAATATTAGGTTTAATTCTAATATCGTTACCGTAATTCTAGGACTATAAACTATACTTATACTTAACCTTAGGGACATCCCTAGACATACCATAGAAATATATCTGAGAATCTCACTAAAGTTTTTGCATCCTAGTTTCCAAAGGATAACTAAACCTTTTATCTGATACAAACTGTAGAGTCCCAAAGCATGACGTACATGGACATTACATTACTTTTTCGGAATACTTAATACATAAAAAAAAATAGATACACAGGGACCGTAATAGTTTAGTGTATTTGGAAACTCAGAATATAATCTTCTTATTGTGGTGAAAGATCTTCAACATCTCCCATAAAGATCAACCCCTTTTGTTTTCTTACCTAAAACATTTTTTTATATCCTGGGGCAAAGAAAACATATAAAGGGTGAGATCAAATTCCCAATAAGGGTAAGCATGGATAAAATAAAACAAATCATATACATTTTAAATCATTCTTACTTGTGCCACAAAATAAACATAAATCATTCATCATAACCCAGAGAATAAAAATGGGTTTCATAAACATCATCCCATCGTCACATAATCCATATAAAACAAATGGATATCATTTCATCATAAGAGATGTGAAACCATGTAAATCATATAGAAATTATACTTGAAACATACACATATGAAATAATGTCATCTTAGAAGGAAAATGGTTTTGATAAAGCACTTGAAATGAATTCTTGAGGAAAATATCCTTTCTTCTTGAAAATCATATTCTTTTCACAAAATTCCATGTAATTTTAAAAGAAAGAGATTTTTTTGAAAATAGTCATGAAATCTTTTGAAGGAAGCTTCATGAAGATAAGGCTTTATAAAACCGTAAAAATCCTTTCATTCCGTATAAGCTAAAAAACATTCTTCTCGTACTTTTGCCGCGAAAGTCAAAAAAGTGCCTTGTAACGTAAAAAAAAGAGATATTCCTTACATACCATGTAGTAAAAGTCAAAAATGGGTAAAAAGTACATTAAAAATACATGAAACAGGAACATGGATGATAAATATAACCCCAGTGAATAATTGCGAATAAACAATCTCGGATAAAAACGAGATTGGAAAAGTTATCCCTTACCTTAGGTCTGATATGCTTCATACGTATCCAAACCTCCTATATAATGATTTAAATAATGTCATTGACTTATTAAAGAATCATATTCCTATTATGATATCATATATGGTTCACTTATGACTTTATATTACCCGTTATTTTGTAAATCCCATGTTAAATCAGCATTTTGGGTAAAATCATCTTATTTATTGTACGTGTTTGGACTTGTTGTTCTTGATGTTAGTATAACTTATATCATGATTTACTTACTTCCAAAATTTAAATCAAGATTTATATATGATATATATTCATTATATATCCATAATATACATTTATTTATAATATTACATAACATATGGAAGTAAGAAATGAAATGCACCGTTCTTGAAGACGGTAAGTCGTACGTACACATGAACGCTACTTTCATTTCTATTTTTCTATTTTAATTGTATTAAAACATAATGATAAATATTTATATTATAATTCTAGTACAACATAATATATAATATCATTAACTACATCATATATACATCACACATAAGGCATTAACGAATCAGCTCACTTTAAGGGGGCGGTAGTTCGCACTTCCTCAAATGAGATCATCGTATTTACCCACTATGGAAACCATAAAGGCTTGATATAATTGGGAATTAAAGAAGAATAATGAAATAATAAAAATAATATATATCATATATAAATAAAGTTTCATAATAATGGCCACCATGAGAGGTGGTAGGAGAAAATCGAACAATCATCGTTTCGTGAGGCGTTAGTTTGTCATCCACATAAACATTATGTTCTTCATCCATTGGATGGAGGTGTGTTTATGTGTAGTTATAATAATTCTCATAAAAAATCCTTGTATTTTGAGGATACTGGTGTTGTTACAAAATAAATGATTAAAAAGAGTTTAGGGGTTGGATAAGTAGAATAAAAGAAAACAACTTAAGAGAAACTATTACTTTTAATTTGGGTAACTTCCTTTGGTTTGAACCAAAAGGACTTCTTGAAGTAAATTATGCCTAATGTAAGGATTCTAGTGGAAGTAGAGGGATGTTGGGAGCTTATTTGGGTAGAGTTTGGCTGAGCCAAAAGGCTTTAGAGGTGTGAGGAATTTCATAGAAGTGGTCTCCTTTTATAAGGGAGAGGGGGGGCTCTTTAGGGAAGTGTGAAAACATTATTTTATTATAAACATATCTTCGGTTTCAAGAGGTCCAAAACACATTAATGTCGAAGATAAGATTACTAATATTCGAAATAAAATCATCCAATAGGAATTTTACAGGTTTTGGATAACATTTTAATCATTATAATCTTATTTATTTAAATCATTTATTAATGAGGTAAATACTGCATCATTATCGTGTCATAAATAATTTAATTTATTTTATGTCTAAAAATTATAAAACAAATAACCACATATATGAAATTTTTTTAGATTTACAATGAATATTTATATTCAAAAAGATAATTTATATATCCCCTTATAAAAATTAATTACTAAAGGATTTTTGATAATGCGAATTTTGTCTGTACATTAAATTAATTAATCAAACGTGTCATTGTCTTTCATAAGTGGCTCCATGGGGTCCAAAAATTGACCCAAGGATGCCCATGGTCGGCCATTACACATCCAATAAGGTTTTTACATGTTTTAAGGTAATTTTAAATTATTATAATATTCTTTTAACCTTGAATTACCCATTTTACCTTTAACCGTGGTAAATTAAAGTAAAAAGTTACTATTCACCAAAAATTATTTCTATCTAATTGAACCAAATTTTACTCCTTGATATTAACCGTGTCTCTGGGATTTTTGAAATTCAACACATAGTAGCGGTAAAATTAATTTTTATGAACAATTGCAAAATCTCCTAGGAGGTGGGTAAAAGACAATGAAAAGTTCAATACAATATTTATAAATCTAAAATTATTATAAAATGATTCAAAAGTATTTAATTGAACTTATATAAGTATTATGTATCAATTTTGACCTAAAATAAATTTAAATCAAATAAATTATTATTTAAATAAAAAGTCAGTTTTAACCCAAAACTCAGTGTTTTCACTATTCATCAAAAATTGATGTTTTTCAGAAAAATACCCAAAATTCAGCCTAAGCTAAATTTCATATTCCGAATTCAAAAATGATTTTTATTTTTTCAAATTCAAAAACTAGAAGTGGTATTAATTAATTTTAAAATTAATTCCCGTTATCAAAATAAATAGCGTGTTTTTAAGAAACAATAACTATCAAAAGATTATTACTTGTTCATGTCCAATTTCAATGTGAAATTAATTCCAATGACCAACATTGGATTAAATGCTAAAAATTTATTCTAATTACTCTTTAAAACCAATTAAAAAGGATAATCTAACCATATAAATTATTGCGATAAAAAATTTGTTTTTAATTAAAATATAGCGTTTTTTTACTATTTATCAAAATATGAAAGTTATCAAAATAATATGAAAAATTTATCCAAATTAAATTTTTATATCTTTATTCGACGGAAAAATTTTATTTTGACAAATTGAACTTATAAACATGTCAAAAACTAGATTTAAAGTGGGTGTGCCATCAAAAGGAGACAAAAGTGCGTTTTTTTTTAAATACTTATTTTACCCAAAAAATTTATTTTGTTCTCGTACCATGTTCTATAAAATATGTAAGATGAATAATAATGTTATAAAATTAAAAATTTAGTTAATAATAATCATAACGGTTAGTCCATAATAATATTATAACAATATATCGTTGTTTAGTGAAACCTGATATTGCGTACTACACACATTATCGAGGAAGGTCGTGATTGCCTGTAATGCAAGCCAAGTCAGGGTTGCATGTGATGCAAGACTACATAATTTTTTTCATATAACAAAATCCAACCTTATTTCATTTATACATTTAATATATATATGTATATACACACTCAATGTTGCATAGAATAACAACTAATAAAATTGTGTGTAACATGATCCACGAATAGTGTTGCATTTACTGCAAGCTATTACGGTGTTGCGTATAGCGCAAGGTAATATTGGTGTAGCGTAAAACACATAACATCAATGAAATTGAAAGAATATTTTTCATAAAATATTGGAGTGTTACGAATAAGGTATTAAGATAACACATTTTTTGTTTTAAAATCCCTTCCCAAATGTTTAACAATTAATTTATTCACAGAATAAGCGAAAAATATATATACTTGACATGTAGAGTTTCATCCTTCAACTAATTCCTACAAAAAACTCATCCTTCACTCCAAAATATAATATATTTCAAAAATATTCTATCTATCCTAATCGTATAGGGTTCCAAAAATAATGAATTTTTAATTAATTTGTTAGAATATTTTAAAAAACTATATTATAAAAACCAAGAAATCACGTATGCCAGTGGTAATTAATCAACCCTAATCACCCTTCGGTTGCGGGTTCAAGTCTCACGGCCTTATCGGACATGAAGGGTTGTCACTCGACCTCTGGGTTGTCCTTTATATGATAATCCAAAAATAATCTCAAGAAATCATTTAACCTTAAAAATAGTATACATTGTCAAACATAATCGATTCCAACCATTCGACTTATCCAAAATACATTTGTCCAAAATCACGGTCCAAAATTTATAAGGTAGGTAAACACAATGAAGGTCCTTTTTTCCATTTAATAACATGTGAATACCTTCATCATATATTCTTTAAAACACTATAACACCCTGAATTACCATAAAAACATATTGAATACATTCATTATCCCTTATTATTTATACAATACTGGATATAATACTTCCATAAAAAATGTTGTAAACTCCGACAATGATGGAATATAAAAATCATTAATCAGTTTTAAGGTAGTCAAGAATATCCAATATAATTTTTCCAAATCAATCATATATTATTCCAAAATCAATACCACAGTATCAGAACTATATTATGGTTTATTTTTTCTCAACCAAATATTTTGAAAAAAAATTAACCAGCTTTGTGTAACATCCCAGGTAAATAATGAGTATGGAATTTTCATATTTATTAATATTTGTGAATTAAATATTAATTTTACTTTAAAGGGTATTCTATGATTCGAT
This sequence comes from Viscum album, assembly GCA_963277665.1. NCBI lineage: Eukaryota > Viridiplantae > Streptophyta > Magnoliopsida > Santalales > Viscaceae > Viscum > Viscum album. The sequence goes on from OY728130.1 coordinate 1,169,007,834, forward strand.
GGCATATCGGATACGCAACAATGGGTTTCTTTGAAATCTTAGATTGCACACAATGCTGAGTCATACTGAAAATAATAATATAATATTATTATTTTAAATAGCAGTTAACAGCTAGCTGTTGTAATGGTGGGAATGAACAAAACTAACTACAATATAATTATACATTTTTGTCAAATGTTTTTACATTTATCTAATAAAAGTTATAGGCTTAAAATGTGAATGAATCTAATTTTATACATAATTTAATTTAGAAGGATGATTTACCATTTTTTTGATGGTTAACCCTCATTAGATTTAGTTTTGGTCACTTTTATATGTTCTTTTTGATAAAATTAATTTCTTATTTTGAACCGGGACATAAAAATTCACTTTGGGTAAAATTTTGATATTTTTCTAACAAAATTTAGTTTTTTTATGAATAATGAAAATACTGTATTTTAATTCAAAACTGCATTTTAATATAATTAATTTATATGGTTAGATTATATTATTAATTTGTTTTAAATTTTAATTAGATTATATTTTTACCATTTAATAAAATGGTTTTCATTGGAAAAAATTTCACACTGAAATTGCACATAAACAAGTGTTAATATTTTGATAGTTATTATTTTATAAAAAATGCTATTTTTTTGACAACGAGAAATAATTTTAAATTAATTAATGAAAATTAATTATTTTAATTTGATAAAATAGACTTCATTATTGAATTCAAAATATCAAATATATCTCATGCTGATTTTTTTGTAATTTTCTGAAAAGATTCAACTTTTGATGAATAGTAAAACGACTTAGTAGTAGTTAAAAAAACTGAATTTTTCATTTAAATGAAATTTTACCACTTCTATGAATTGAATTTTTAAAAATCTAACATACATGGTTGTTATTAGTAACTAAAATGTGGTTCAATAAGATGAAAATATTTTTTGGTGAATAGTAACTTTTGACTTTTATCTACCGCGGGTAAAGGTAAATAATGTAATTCAAGGTAAAAATAATATAATAATAATACAAAATTACCTTAACACTTTTCCTAACCTTTTTGGATTAGTCATGGCCGACCATGGGCATCCTTGGGTCGATTTTGGGACCCCATGGAACCACTTATGAATTACAATGACACTTTATTTTAATTAACTTATAGTAAGGCAAAATTGATACAAAGAAATATCTTTTAGTAAATCAATTTTTATATGGGGTTATATAAGTCATATTTTTGACTATAAATAGTATTTAGAAATATAAAAATATTTATTAAATCGTCGTGTTTTTATTATAATTTTTAGACATCAAATAAATTAAATTATATATGACACAATAACGATGTAGTATTTACCTCATTAGAAAATGAATTTAAAAAATAAAATTATAAATATTAAAACAATGTCCAAAACCTATCCAATTCTTATTGGATGATTTTATTTCGACCATGAGTCATCTAATATTCTACTATAATTAGTTTTGTACCTTTATAAACTGAATATCATTATATAATAAAATAATATTTTCACACTTTCCTAAAGAGCCCCTCCTTTCCCTAATAAAAGGACACCACTTCTGACCCCTTCGTCACACCTCTCAAGCCCCTTGGCTCATCCAACCCCTGCCAAAATAATATCTAAAGACCCCTCTATTCATCCTAGAAGACTTACCTTAGGAAGAAGCCACTTCAAGATGTCTTTTTGGTTCAAACCAAAGGATGTTACCCAAATTAAAGGTAACAGTTTCTCTTAAATTTTTTTGTTTTATTTTGTTTTGTTTTACTTCTCCAACACCCTAAACTATTTTTATTCATTTATTTTATAAAAACACCAGTATCCTCAATATAAAACGATGTTTTTATAATATTTATTCGAACTACACTTACACATACCTCTATCTAATGGCTGAAGAACATACTGTTTCTGTGGATGACAAACTAACGCCTCACGAAACGATGATTGATCGATTATCTCCTACCACCTAACATGGTGGCCATTAAGATGAATTTTTTTTATATTTGTTATATATTATGTTTATGATTTCTTTATGATTATTTATTATTCATTTATAGAATACCTTTATGGTTTCCATTATGGGTAAACGCGATAATTTCATTTGAGGAAGTGTAGACTACCGCCCCCTCAAGGTGGTATGATTCGTTCATGACATACATGGAACTTATAAAGGATGGAGTAAATGAAATTATGTAACATAAATATCATATGATATTATACTGCAATTATAATATACCAATTTATCATTATGTTTTCATTCATTTAAATATAAACTAGAAATGAAAGTTGTGTTCATGCGTACGTACAGCTTACCGTCTCCATGAATGCTGCATTTCATTTCTTATCTCCAAATGATATGTATATTATAAATACATGTAAATTTTATATATATGATATATATGATATATAATAAATCTATATCATTCTCTAGATATTGTAATTTTGACAACATGGACAAATTATAATTATAACAAGTTCATTTTTTACCCAAGTTCCGAACATCGATAAAATATCCAATATGAACTCAAATAATTAACAAGTTGTTATAGAAAGATAATAAGTGATATAAAATGAATAATAAACAATAAAAATTTTCTTAATGAATTATATCTTAAATAAAGTGTATTATTCAGGAAGAACACAGAACATACGACTCTAGTAGGACAAGAGGTAAGGGGATTTTTTATCTCACTTTTAATTTCGTGAGATTTCCATTGTTCGCCACTAATTTATTGAATGTGGTGTAATGTATACAACCATTGATATATATTATCATGATTCTTTTTATATTCATGATATTTTGGGTTTCATTTGTTGGTTATTAGCTTTTGGTTATACGACTCAATTGATTATAACGAGGTAAGGGGTTTTTATCTCACATTTTATTCCTGTGAGATTCATGCTATTTTTGTCACTATTTTTTTGAGTGATGTATGTAATGACCATGATTATACTCTTTCTATAATATAATTTAATTTATGGTTATTTACATCTACATTGTATGTTATTTCTTTCATGTGGCATATGTTTTGTATGTTACCAAATCGGTAAGGGAACCATTCACCCTCCTCTTTTTGGAAGACTTCATTTTGTTATGTATTTTAATTTACATATTATTATGTTGGGGTATGTTCTTATATATCCTTATTGATGTAAATTTTATTTCCAAGTGATGATATACCCTTTTTATCTCATAAACTCATTTTCTTTATTTTAAAGTGATGACGTTAGGATTTCAAATTTTTTCTAGGGAACTTCTTAACCCAATTTCAATTATTTTGGATAAACTTGTTCTTCTTGAGTATGGCATCCTAGGAATATGTGTAAATGGATTCTAATTGTTTTAAAGTTAATATCCACTTATATTGGCTGTATTTATATTTTTCACACATAATTATGTGATTGATTTATCCTTAATTTAAGGATATCTTCTTTATAAGGATTTCATCTCAATTTTCATTTCCATTGAGACTTCATTTTTGTTATGCACCATTTCACTCTTATATGGGGTATATATTGTCCCTTGTTATATTATATCATGAATCCTTTTATTCTCGTGATGTTATAAAGTTCAGATTAAATTTTATTCCTCAATTATTTATATTCAAGAGTCTCTCATTTTGTTAAAAACTCTTTAAGAAAAATATCATTTTAAATGTTATAAAAATTTATTATTCTAAATCATTATCTTTAATGTCCATGTTTTAAAAATGTTTTTGAGTATTTTTTTAATATGGGAATTAATTCCTTAAAATTATAATTCAATTAAAATCTTCAAAGTGGTATGGGACACTTTGATTCAAAAATCACTTTTTAAATGTTTTATGAAAATCGAATGATTATTTCAATATCTTGAAATTACTTCATGTGATTTCAAATGAAATTTTATTAGTGAAATGTTTATATTTGAAATAATTTATTTGTTATGATGGTACATGTAAATTTGACGGGTGGTTACATGATAAACCATATGACGGGTGGTGCCTTGATAAACTAGGATGGGTGGTTATGTTATAACCTCCAATGCATTGGGTATGGAAGTCGTCCTAATGACTATTCCATTTAGTGATATTTGTGGAAGTTGATCGTATGGTTATTACACTTAAGAATGTTTATGTCCAAAGTTACCTTTATATGTTATGTGTTCTATATATGGGTTTTATGGTAATATTTTGGTTACAAAATGGTATGCAATGATCTTTTATTCATTGAATATTATTTACTACTTCATAAAGGTGAAAAGTATTACATATGATAATGTATTCATGGATTACTTGTTGTTTTGAAAATCTTTCAGTTTTCTTTCTTTGTGTATCCATTAGTGAGATTTTTATGCTCATCCCAAGTTTTTGAAATGTTTTTCACGGGAAATAAAGTGGAATAGGGTCAAGGATGGTATCATTGAATATTCTTGTGGTCTAAAACATGGAACAAGACATGTCTCATTTATTCAAGAGTTTTTTCTATTTTATGAAAAAAATGGAAACTGAGTAGTAGTTTCTACTTTGTAATTTTTGAGATGTAATGTAATTGTTATGCCTAATTCTATAAAACAATAAACCTGAAAAGATCCTCAATTTTAAATATTCATTTAATTCAAGATTATGTAATGTTTAAGGTCGGGTCTTTATAGTTGGTATCAGAGGTCAGTTTAGATAACTTTAGAGGATAGGGTGTTATCTAAGCATAAGTGACATAACCATAATGGTTAGGATATTAGAAAGATTAGTAGTTATTTTGAATGAGTTTAAGATTACATGAATAAGTATTTAACCTCTTGATAAGATATTATATGAATATTTTACGGATATACTCACTCTGACATTTTTAGTTTTAGTAAATGGCGGGATCTAGTAGGCACCAATGTTACACTGGATGTAAAGAAAACTGTGATTGTTTTCGGAATGAGCAACTGAATGAAATGAGAGCTGTAATGAGATCTCTTGTGGTTATTATAAAACAACTATTTGGAGTCATCATTGACAACTGGAACCTTGGTGATTTTTATAAGGCATCGTATATGTGAGAAACAAATCCATACGGAATTTTAGGTAATAATCGTAAAGGTAAGTATGTTCAAAAACCTATGTGTCAAGGATGTGGAAAGAAACACCTAGTAAATTTCTTCAAAGGTATGGGAAGATGCTATAATTGTGGGAATGAATATCATAAATCAAAAACCTACCTTCTAAAAAGGAATCATCAAGTTGACTCTAGGAAAGGGAAAGAAGTTCTTTCTGAGGTATCAATTGAATGTTTTAAATGTTGTGTGCATGGTCATTATACAAACATATGTCCAAAAATGAGGTTTTTGGAATAGGATCTCTAGTATCATAAAAATATATGTTTACCAATATCTAATTCCATTAAAATTGAGGATGAAAAAACTGACAATGACTAATGAAAGGTATGTATTATTTCATAACATATGTTTTGACATTATTGAATCTTATGATATGATTCATGATTTTGTTTGTAGGGAAGAAGTATTTCGGAATAAATTGGTAAAGGATGGTTAATGGAGAATGAAGAATTTTGAATCAGTAAGAAGTCAACATATAAGGGATTCAAGAGTTATGTTAGATTTTAGGATGGTGAAATGATTAAACGTATTAAGGCACTTTTGATAATGGGATGAAAATAGAAGACTTTTTATAGTATGTGTAACCCTGAAGCTTGATATATGAATATTTCATTCAAGGAATAATTATCTTTTCTTTTGTGGATACAGTTATAAATAACCAGTTGGGTTTATATGATCTTTGAATTTGAGGCAATTACAGGTTAATACACTTTGGGATGAAAAATGAATGTTATCAGATAACCTTTGTGGTTAAAAATGTTATGGTTATTTTGGATGAATTTATCTCTTTTTTGGAATGTTATAAAATCATATATTTTTTGAAAAAGGACAACACGCAGACCGCATGACAACCTGTCGCATCGGAGAAAGCTGTGGAAATCGAACCCACAACCAATGTGTGACTAGGATTTATCGCCTACCACTGGACTACATGAATTCCCTTGTTAGTTTGAGTAATTATTTTTAGTTATATGATCTTATGAATAACTTTATTTTGGTTATTTATTGAAATTATTAACATATCATAGAGAATATTTGATTAGGTTAATTACACTTCAGTAATATACTTTAAAAGTAGTCGATGTTATTTGGAGATAAATGTTAAGATTTACTATGGAATACTATGGTATTAAATTAATCTGAGTTTTTTTTTCATTGTTAGTTTGGATTATATTGAAGAATTTTAAGAATTTTTGTTTACTGAATCGTCATTGTTGAACATAGGGTACTATTTGTTGAATTTTAGAGATTAGGAATAGTATTTCTTTTTATAGAAAATTGTCCTTTTTGGGGATTATTTAATCTTGTACTAAGATTTTTGGTTTTGGTTATGGTCTAAATACATGGGAAATATATAGTTCATCTTTTGTGGATTATGTGATACTCTCGAAGTGGATTATAGAACCTTTAATGTGAAAAAGTCATCCTTAATACTAATCATTTGTAGAAAATAGGAGATTGTGTTAGAAATCTAGTAAAGTATTAAAGTCTACTTGAAAAGTATATATGTTTCCTCATGTTTTTAGATAAGCTCATAAATAAATTCCTTAACTTTAAGAAAATTAATTTTAAAAAAAACATTAACCATTAAATATTTCTACCAGGGAATCAATAAATGTTTAACCCATCACAAGTTTCTGATTTTATGGTGGTTAACTCTCTCATAACCATGTTTTCTATCACACTCCATCAGAACATTGAAGGTTTGTTTTCTCTTCCATATCCTTTTTTCCTACATGGAATCCTAGTATGGGATTATCTCAGGTGACCTTTGTACTTCTCTTTATTTTTTTTAAAGTGATATATTTATTGACTCTTTTTCTGATGTGGGACTTTCAATTATGTTTCCAAGCCCAGTTCTAAAATTGTGAGGACACAATTTCCAAAAGGGGGAAGGATGTAACATCACAAGTAAATAATGAGTAAGAAATTTTCATATTTATTAATATTTGTGAATTAAATATTAATTTTACTTTAAAGGGGATGCTATGATTCTATGGCATACCCAATATTCAACAATGGGTTTCTTTGAAATATTACGTTGCACACAATGATGAGTCATACAGTAAAATAATAATATAATATTATTATTTAAAATAGTGGTTAACGACTAGCCACTATAAGGGAAAGAACAAAAAAAACTTACAAAAATATTATTATACATGTTTTGTAAATGTTTTTACATTTATCTAATAAAAGTTAGAGGCATAAAATGTGAATAAATCTAATTTTAATCATAATTTACTTTAAAAGGTTGATTTACCACCTTTTAATGGAGAACCCTCTTTAAATCTAGTTTTGGTCACTTTTATATGTTCTTTATGATAAAATAAAATTCTTATTTAGAACCAAGACACCAAAATTTACTTTGCGTAAAATTTTGATATTTTTCTAACAAAATTCGGTGTTTTGATGAATAGTTAAAATACTGTATTTAAATTCAAAATTGCCTTTCAATCTAATTTATTTATATGGTTACATTGTTTTTTTAATTTTTTTAAAGTTTAATTAGATTTTATTTTTACCATTTAATCTAATGGTGTTCATTTGAATTAATTTCACATTGAAATTGGACATAAACAAGTGTTAATCTTTTGATAGTTATTATTTTTCAAAACACGCTATTTGTTTTTACAATGGGAATTAATTTTAAATTAATTAATGAAACTTCTATTTTTTGAATTTGGTAAAATAGTCATCATTTTTGAATTCTTAATATCAAATATTTATTAGGCTGAATTTTTGGTATTTTTGTGAAAAGTTTCAATTTTTGATGAATAGTGAAACCACTTAGTAGTAGGTAAAAAACTAAATGTTTCATTTAAATGAAGTTTTACCACTTCAATGAATTGAATTTAGAAAACCTGACATACATGTTTGTTAATAGTAAGTAAAAAATGTGGTTCAATAAGATGAAAATAATTTTTTGTGAATAGAAACTTTTGACTTTTATTTACCGCTGTTAAAGGTAAATAAGGTAAATCAAGGTAAAAAGAATATTATAATAATACCAAATTACCTTAAAAATTATCCTGGCCTTATTTTATGAGTAATTCCCGACCATGGGAATCCTTGGGACAATTTTGGGACCCCATGGAGCCACTTATGAATGATAATGACACTTTATTTTAATTAACTTAAAGTAAAGGAAAAATTGACAAAAACAAATATCTTTTTTAATTAAATTTTTACATGGAATTATATAAGTCATATTATTTACTATAAATGGTGTTTGGAAAGATAAAAATATTTACTACATCACGGTATTTTTATTCAATAAATAAATTAAATAATATATGAAAAAAATGATGCAGTATTTACCTCATTAATAAATGATTTAAATAAATATGATTATAAAGATTAAAACAATATCCAAAACCTGTAAAATTCTTATTGGATGATTTTATTTTAACGATGATTCATCTTAGTTTCTACTTTAATTAGTTTTGGACTTTTAGAAACGAATATCATTATATCATAAAATAATATTTTCACACTTTCCTAAAAAGCCTCTCCTTCCCCTTATAAAAGGACACCACTTCTAACCCATTCCTCACACCTCTCAAGCCACATGAAACATCTAACCCCTGCCCAAATAATCTCTCAAGATACCTCTATTCCTCTTAGCTTCCCTACCATAGGCTTAAGGAACTTCAATAAGTCATTTTGGTTCAAACCAAAAGATGATAACCAAATTAAAGGTAACGGTTTCCCTTAAATTATTTTGTTTTATTTTGTTTTATTTTGTTTTATTTTACTTCTCCAACCCCTTAAACTCTTTTTATTCCATTATTTTATAACAAAACCAGTATCCTAAATATACTATTATGTTTTTATAATAAGTATTCTATCTACACTTACACACACCTCCATCTAATGGGTGAAGAGGAAACTGTTTCTGTGGATGGAAAACAACTGCCTCACGAAACGATGATTGTTTGATTATCTCCTACCGCCTAACATGGTTTCCATTAAGATGGAACTGTATTTATATTTTATGTATATTATGTTTATTTTTTCCTTATTCCTCTATATTATTAATTTATATCATACCTTTGTGGATTCCATTATTGGTAAATACGATAATTTCATTTGGGAAAGTGCGGACTACAGCCCCCTCAAGGTGATATGATTCGTTCATGAAATAAATGGAACGTATAAATGCCGGAGTTAATGAAATTATGTAACAAAAATATAATATTATATTATACTCGAATTATAATATACCATTGTGTCATTATGTTATAATTACTTTTAAATATAAAATATAAATGAAAGGAGTGTTCATGCATACGTACGGCTTACCGTCTCCATGAATGGTGTGTTTCATTTCTTAACTCCAAATGATATGGAATATTATAAATACATATACAATAGATATATATGATATATATAATATATATAACATGTATATCTTTCTGGAGATAATTTACTTTTGACCACATGGACAAATTGAAATTATAACAAGTTCATTTTTTACTCAAGTTCTGAAATGGATAAAATATCCAATATAAACCCAAATAATTAACTAGTTGTTATAGCAAGATAATAAGTGATATAAAATGAATAATAAACTTTAAAAAAATTTCTTATTTAACTATAGTTAAACTTAAGTTTATTATTCAGGAAGAACACGGAACATACGAGTCATGTAGGACACGAGGTAAGTGGATTTCTTATCTCACTTTTAATTCCATGAGATTTCCATTGTTCACCACTTATTTATTGCATCTGGTGTAATGTATACTGATATTGATATATATATTCATGATTCTATTTATATTAATGGTATTTTTTCTATTTGGTTGTTATTGTCTTTTGGTCATATGACTCGATTGATTACAATGAGGTAAGGGGTTTTTATCTCACTTTTTATTCCCGTGAGATTCATTCTATATTTGTCACTATTTCCTTTGAGTGGTGTATGTAATGACCATGATTATACTCTTTGTGTAATATAATTTCATTTATGGGTATTTACATATACATTTTATGGTCCTTCTTTCTTGTGGCATATGTTTTGTAAGTTGCCAAATCGGTAAGGGAACCTTTCACCCTCCTCTTTTTAAAAGACTTATTTTTTGTTATGTCTTTTAATTTACATCATATTATGTTAGGTTATGTTCTTATATTTTTTTTATTATTTAAAATTTTGTGTCCAAGTGATGAGATAACCTTTTTATCTCATCAACTCATATTCTGAATTTTAAAGTGATATCGTTAGGCTTTCAAATTTTTGCCAGGGAACTTCTTAACCCAACTTCAATTATTTGGGTTAAACTTGTACTTCTTGAATATGTCGTCCTATGAATATGTGTGAATGACCTCAAATTGTTTTACCCATAATATCCACTTATATTGGGTATATTTATATTTTTCACACATAATTATGTGATTGATTTATCATTAATTTAAGGATACCGTCTTTATAAGGATTTCATCTCAATTTACATTTCCAATGAGACTTCATTGTTGTTATGTACCAATTTACTCTTATATGGATTATATACAATCCTTTGTCATATTATATCATGAATCTGTTTATTCTAATGATATTATAAAGTTCAGATTACATTTTATTCCTCAATTATTTTTATTCAAGAGTCTCTCATTTTGTTAAAAACTCTTTAACTAAAATATCATTTTAAAAGTTTTAAAGATTTATTATTATAAATCATTATCTTTAATGTCCATGTATTAAAAATGGTTTTGAGTATTTATTTATATGGGAAGTAATGTTTTAAAATTACAATTCAATTAAAATATTCAAAGTGGTATGGGACACTTTGATTCAAAAATCACATTTTAAATGGTTTATGAAAATGGAATGATTATTTAAATATCTTGAAATTAAGTCTTGTGATTTAAAATGAAGTCTTATTAGTGAAATTTTTATATTTGCAATATTATATGTGTTATGATAGTACTTAGACATTTGATGGGTGGTTATGTGCTAAACCATATGACAGGTGGTGCCTTGATAAACAAGGATGGGTGTTTACTTTATAACCTCCAATGCATTTGGTATGGAAGTCAGCCATATGGCTATTCCATTTAGTGATGTTTATGGAAGTTGAATATATGTTTATTCCACTTAATAATGTTTATTCCCCGTGTTACCTTTATATGTTATGTGTTCTTTATATGGGTTTTATGGTTATATTTTAGTTACAAAAGGCTAAGCAATGATCTTTTATTCAGTGAAGAGTATTTACTACTTCATAAAGGGGAAAAGTATTACTTATGATAATGTTTTCATGGATTACTCATTGTTTTGAAAATATAACTGTTTTCCTTCTTTGTGTATCCCTTACTAAGATTTTTATGCTCATCCCAGGTTTTTCAAATTTTTTCACCAGACATAAATTGGAATAGGGTCAATGATGGGATCAAGAAAAATTCATGTTGTCTAAATCATGGAACAAGACATGTCTCATTTATACAAGTGATTTTTTATTTTTTGAAAAAAATGGAAACTGATTAGAAGTGTCTAATTTGTAATTTTTGAGATGTAATGTAATTATTATGCCTAATTCTCTAAAACTCTAAACATGAAATGATCTTCAATGTGAATTATTCATTTAATTCAAGATTATGTAATGTTTAAGGCTGGGTCTATATATGTTGAGTAACTTTTCTTGGTTCCACACAATCTCAAGTCCATAATGAAATAGTACTATAGTTTAATCCTTTTATACTCTATAATTATCATAACATGTACATCATTAATACAATTCTAAAATGACACATTACTTTAGTAACAAAAAAATAAATATAATCATTCCACTTCATCTTCGGTAGTATCATAACTTGATTATTATCCAAGAGCAGCATTTGGGGTATACTCTGATGATTTGTACATTGCTTTGTGTAGTGTTCCAACTCATTGCAGATAAAGAATTGTACATTTGCAACCTTTTTATTAACCTTGCAAACACATACATGGTGTCATTTTTTATCACACTTATAACAAACTCCCATTCCCTTCAAGAATTTACCAAGGTGATTTTTCCCACAGTTATCACATACGGGAAGATCCTTCTTTCCCCTCTTCCCTTTATCCATCTTTCTCTATTCCATCCTTTTCTTCTCTTGCTTCCCTTCAATGCCATAGGACTCAAAGAATTCCTTACTTATCTTATTCACACATGATACTATTTCTTCATATGATGAGAATAAATGGGAGAATATTTCCCTTTTAAATGTTTCCTTAATACCATAGAAGATATGATCCTTCTTAATCTTTCTATCATGCATATTGCAGGAATTCTCATTCCTTCTACTCGGTTCCATTTCCAAATAATCGCATACACTAGGTTATATTATAAATCGTAATGCATAATTCCAATCTTGTAAAATAACAAACGTAAATTGAAAATATTATCCATATAATCTATAATCATAAAATTTTTTCTTAGAGGAAGTATTTATATTTAAATAATTTATAATGTCTTGTAAAAAAATGTGAATTATCCTAAGCGTATCCCTCAAGAGTGACATAACCAAGAGTGCAGCAAGGCCCGTTGTCGTGTACGAAGATACCCTAGGTCAAGCTCGAAACTCCTTGTCAAAATTTTCACTCTTACGTACATCTCTGCCAGATCCACCTCTACCTGCTCATATCCAGACAGTGATGTATTTTTTATAAAATTCACAAAATCTATACATTACCAAAATTCTAGTATGTTCTTCTATTCTAATCCTCAAAGTCTATCTTAAGGTAATGTTATCTAATCATAGTTTTTCTAAATCTAGTTTCCAAGGTTATTTATAAACATTCTCTAATACCAATTGTAATGTTCGGGTTCCAGTTACCCAGAGTCGGTTCATTATTTCAATACATTGGAATTATTACAAGGAATCACGTTCCAAATGACCAATCAGTTTAAAAGTCTTGGAAAAAAGATTACATACACGAACGTTACATTAAATTAAAAATGAAAAATAACAACAACATTGTCTCCATTGAGTACAGTCATATCCTTTATAATTTTTCTAAAGTTCAGTCATAATACGCTTCTTCACATCCTAGGAAAAATAAAACATAGAAAGGGGTGAGCTTAGATTCTCAGTAACGATAAAAATATAGTGATTACTTTCATAAATAACCATAAATATTTAAGGTAATGAATAAAACTAAAACAAAATCATTTTAAACATAATATTCAAAATAATATAGCAAAGATAAATCAAATAATTCCATTTAATTATTCACATGGATATTCAACTAGTCAAATAATCACATGTAATATCAATAGCTAATTTTATAATGATAGAATTCATAATGACAGACTTTATAACCACATATTCAAGGCCTGCTTCCAAGACTAAAAATAATATTATTTTCAAGGCCTAATGCCAAGACACTATTTTTCCTCATGAGACCCACTGATGCATCGAGGAGCTATAGCGGGCTCCTCTCGTCACTTACTAAGTCCAATGCATTCCTCATATGAAAATGTTTTAATGTAACATAATCATTCGTAATAAAACTAGAATAAGAAATGTCAATAATATATCCATAAACCATGAATGTTATAAGAATAAAAAATCCATAGTCAACCATAACAAAAAATGATCAAAAAAATATATAAGATTTGTATCATAATAAATCAACTTCGATCAAGAATAATATCCCGTAAAGAATGATGAAAAAGTTGAAAATGATCATTAAAAATCACTGAGAGAAATATCCCATTTTCATGAAATAATTTAAATGTCATATAATGGAAGTAATTTAAAATTTAGTTTTTAATCAAAGTGTCTCATACCACTTTGAATCTTTTGAATGTAATTAACATTTTAAAACATTCATTTCTATATAAATAAATCATTAAAACCATTTTGAAAACCTCAACATTAATGAAAAGGTTTATAAGAATAAATAATTAAAAAATTTAAAATGATGTTTTAGCCAAAATTCCCTTAAAATTAAAACCTTTTAATCCACTTTTATGAAACATGTACAGGGATAAAAAATATGTCTCAGTAGATACATAAGTAAAAACAACATTGGATATTAAAGAGATTGTGAAATTTACTCTTACCTTGCACTTTCCTTTGGTCGAGGGTAAGTTTAACCTATTATATAATTTCCATAGTAGGTTATTAAATTATAACAGAACTATATTCATATTTATAATATCATAAATGATTCATTAATGACTTTATAATATGTAGTTATTAATTATTTTCATGCAAAACTAATATTTTCTATCATAATGGCATTCCTTATCTTACGTGTTTTAAATTGTTATTCTTGATCGTATCATTTAGATCATGATTCAAATACATCCAGAATATAAACCTTGATTTATATATCATATATAACTATAATTTAAATTTTTATAATAGATAGATATATGAAATGGAAGGCACCATTTATAGAGACGATAGGTCATACGTACGCAAAAATGTTGTTTCTGTTTTCATATTGTATTGAATGAATGTAAGTGAATAAGATATATGTAAGTAAATATATATATATATATATATATATATTAGAATTAATATTTCATATATTACATACTTATTAATACTGTATATTTTTATAATCATCATTGAATGGTGAACGTGTGAATGAATCTCATCGTGTCATGGAGATGGTAATCTGTATGTATGCACAAGCGACAATATCATTATGTTACTGGTGAAATTGTATGTAATTTGATGGTATATCATATATACAGAATAATTAACATGTTATATTTATTATTTACATCAGTTATACTCATTATTATACCAATCCCAATAATGAAGTGTTTGAATAAAAAACTACACCCCGACGTAGAGACGGTAAGCTGTACATATGCATGTATGGTGACATTGTCATTTAGAGGATGAATAGAATAAAAAATATAGTTGTACCATATTTATAATAACATCCCAGTATGTAGGAGGTACATGAGTTATTATTTTGGTATGGAAAAAACACCTAAAGATGAAGTGGAAGATGAAAAGAACTTGAAGGGGGTGGTGAAGTTGTTACCTCTTCTTTGGGTGTTTTCTTTTGATTTGATCAAAAGGGCTCCATAGGTTGTATTTATGATCAAAGTAAAGACTCTAGGATGATTTAAGGGAAGTTGGGAGGATATTTGAGCAGGGTTTGGGTGATCCAAATGGCTTTGGAGGTGTGATTTTGATATAAGGGGAAGTGCCATTTTATAATAGGGGTGAGGGTCAGTTTAAGAGGAGATTATAATATTAATTTATTATACAATCATATTCGGTTTATAATGGCTCAAAATGAATTTATTTAGAGTAATAAGTGGTTATTAGTCTTAATAATCTCAATAGATAGGTTTTAGACAAGTTTAGGTAACCATTTTAACCTTATATTTTAGATTTAACTCTTAGTTAAATAGTTTAACTTTAACCGTGTCATCATGTATTCTTACACTGTATGGTTAATAAACATTCTATAAACATACAAGAGAACCCCAAGTAGTTAATTAATGATATATATAATATTATTTAATCCCTTTTTACAAACATTATATTTTTGATAATATTATATCATCCAATAATATAGTATTGGTTTAAAAATTTTAATTTATGTCAATTTTGACACTATTTGGTATTTTGATTTCGTGAAAGTCATAAACCCCTTATCACGTCGAAAAAAATTTATCTAATCAACCCTAACATGTCAAATTAACCTCAAAATTCATGAATGGCCTCAAAAACTATAATTCTATTTATTTTAATATTTATAATATAAACTATTTTAATATTTCATTAAGAAGGTAATGTATGCATCATCATTGTGTCATAAGTAAATTTAAATATTTGTCTATAAAAATTATAAATAAATTAACATTAAGTAGGATATATTTTTTTTCTTTCTAATGAATATTTATATTCAAATTTATCTTATGTGTAACCCTATATTGAAAATGTTTTAGTTATTAAACATTGAATTTAACACTTTTAACTCTTCTTTAAAGAAAATATTAATAAATGTCCTAATTTTATCCATTTGGATCTAAAGGATAATATTTAATTCATAAGGTTGTTTTTGGTCTAATTTCACTTATCCAATAGAATTAGGACATGTATTAGGGTAATTATAGTATCGTTTATACCTTTAATTACCCTATTTAGTTTTAACTGTGGTAAATAAAAGTCAAAAGTTAATATTCACCAAAAATTATTTTCATCTTATTAAATCACATTTTATTTATTGATGTAAACCATGTATCTTGGATTTTTTAAATCCAACTCACAGAAGTGGTAAAATTATGTTTTATGTAAATTCACTAATGTGCCTATAAGGTGGGTAAAAGAGGTTAAAAAGTTCAATAAAATATTATAAATATAATTTTATTATAAAATGACTCAAATGAATTACATTGAACTTATATAGGTATTATATATTTATTTTGACTAAAAAAATTTAAATAAAATAAATAGTTATTTAAATAAAATTTCGGTTTGAAATAATAGCGTAGTATTTTTCACTATTAATCAAAAAGTGAAAGTTTTCAAAAAAACAAAAAATAATCCTATGAAAATTTTGATATTCTGAATTCAAAAATGATTTATATTTTACCAAATTAAAATCATAGAAGTTGGATTTATTAATTTAAAATTATTTCTCGTTGTCAAAACTAAAAAAATGGGGTTTTAAAATGTAAAAATTATCAAAATATTGACATGTGTTATGTAAAATTTAAATGTAAAATTACTTATAATGATCAAAATTGTATTAAATGATAAAAATATAATCTAATTATACTTCAAAACCTTTAAAATTAATAATTTAACACTATAAATTATTTCGATAAAAAATGTTGTTTTCAATTAAAACATAGATTTTTTTCATTATTCGTCAAAATATAAAAGTTATCATAAAAGTACCAAAAAATTATCTAAAGTAATTTTTTATGTCATTATTTTAATGAATAATTTATCTTTATTAAATTGAATATATAAAAGTGTAATATATTGGTTTTAAAAAGTGTTCGCCATTAAAAGGCTGTATAATTGCATTTTTTTAAAAATACTTCATTTTTCTGAAAAAATGAATTTATTCTTATATTATCTCTTTAAAACACATAATATGGATGTCAAAATTATATAGAGTATATAAGATTCAAAATGCAGTTAATACTATTCATAACAGCTTTTTGAACAGCTAGTTTGGTAAGTTGTGGTGTGATCAAACTCAGTGTTGCATGTAGCGCAAGCTATTGAATTACTTTTATGAGATAAAGTAATATGATATCTTTGGGTGTTACAATCATGGAAATTTATTTATTTTTTTAGGAAATAAATAATTACATTAAATTTTTATATATTAATAATTCATAAATTATTTAATTGATAAAAAATCAATAAACTAGTTTTTATTAAAATTATAATATGCATTAAAAGACACAAACAATTGAAAAAAAATTATTGGTTATGTATGTATCAACCACAATCATAAAATTATATATATATTGGCCATTTAGATCCTTATAGATTATATTATGACTCTTGTATTTTTTTATTTTAAGTGATGTTAAACTTGTCACATTCATGTTTTAATAAGTTTGAAATTTTTAATGATGGATTTTATAGAAGATATATTCAAATAAATTTATTATTATGAAATATAGTATATTTATCTTCATTTAAATATTTTATTCTTAATTTTTATAAAAAACAATCAGCGTATTAAATTATTACAGAAATCTAATGTTGAAATTATTTTATTATTATAAATATCAAATTAATGTTATTAAACATAAAAAAATAAATATAATTGGTTTAATTAATATATCCAATGAACTTTCTAGATTACCTTGACCCCATAGATATATAATTAAAATATTTGGTTCGAGGATAAAATCTTATCATAATATATTTAAAAATCAAACAATTGAATATTATAATAATTAATACTGTTTTTTGTTAAAATTTTATTATGTTGTTTAAAAATCATAAAACATTTTAAAAATATAAAATAAATATTATATGGTATAAAATATTACAAATTATTTATTTATTATTTATTGGACATCATATAAGTAAATAATTCCCCCTTTAAATATTGAAATATGTTTACCCTAGTTAAAGTAAAATAGAATTACTATGTGATAAATTAAAATGATAAGGTTTAAATGGATATAAAAACATGTCTAAAATTTATTAATTGATGAGGTAGAAACCTTATCTCATCTCATTAGATAAATGAGAAAATTTTGGAGGTTTTTGGATGTGGTTTTATTTTATAATAAATTAATACTTTTGGATATTTCAAAAGTGTCCCTCACCTCAACTATAAAAGGGTACCTCCTCCCTCAACTATTACCTTCAGATAGAGCCTTAGAAATCGACTATACACTACCCATTTCCCTTATAAAATTCCCTAGTAGTATTATAGAGGTTATGGTATTTTCAAAATACCAACTCTTGTGCCTTTAAGTGGTGATTTAAAGGGATCACGTCGAAGAAGATGTAGTCTCCTCTACCGATTATTTCAAATTATTTCTTCTTCCACTTCTTCTTCATGATTTATTCCCATGATAAAGTAATAAATCTATTATCAATTATATTATTATTATTATGGTTATGGAACAACCATATTTCACCTTCTATCAATCCTACAAAAAATGGAATCATCACGTGTGTGTACGCACAACATACCATCTCCACGCCTTGGTGTAATATGTTTTTCACCACCGTCTTACTTGGATGGAAATAATGATGGAAATAATATATATATATGATTTTTATAATATTATATAGAATATGGAACAAAATATATATCATCCACTTCCATACCATTTCTTTATTATTGGAATGATATCATCACTCCTGCATACTTATGGCTCATCGTCCCCATGATGTGATGCAATTCATGTTATATGATTTTAATTAAATAATGATTATATAAAAGAATTTAATAAGTAAATACTATATATATATAGTATACAAATATCATTTTGTAAATGATATATCTATAAACTAAGAAGAGGATATTATCCGACAAAACATGCGTAATAAAATAAATAAGTTAATATCTGATGGATGAGTAATAATGTTACTTACAAATAGATGATAATATGATCATATATGATGACTATGATTCTGGAATAAGTAAATAAAATCATTTTAATAATTATACATGAGGTTCAGATACATACAAAGGATAGAGGTCATAAGGTAAGTGATAATTTCACAAATATCATTTTTATCCCAGATTGTTTATACATAAGTATTTACTTGGGTATATTTATCATCCATGTCCTTGTTTTATACATATATTTATTATAAAATATTATTTATATTCTTCTAATATTGTTTAAAGTTAATTTTACACATTGTTAATTTTATTTCAAAATATTATGAAAGGAATCTTTTTACATTTTTCTATACGAGGTACATTTTGACTTATATGATAAAAGTACGAGAAGTATGTTTTCATTTAAATTATATGACATGATTAATTTTTATGTTTTCATAAAATTGTATTTCAATGAGGCTTATTTTAAAATATTTCAAGGTTTTTTTAAAAGAAATTTTATTATTTTAATTTTTTTGGCATTTTGAGAAATGAAAATGTTTTTGAAGAAGAAATGTTATTTTCCTCAATAATTAATATCAATTATTCAATCAAAATTATTTTCCACATAAGATAGAATTATTTAATTGGGTTATATTTCAAGTATATGTTCCCTATTATTCTTATGGTTTTATTTTGTTTTTATGGAATGCTCTTTATGAAATCCATTTGTTTCACTTGTATTAATTTATGATGGAACGATGTTTGAAAACCCTTTATATTCCATGGATTATGCTGCGATGAATGATTTAGGTTTTTGTGAAACACATAAAAATGATTTAATTATGAGATTGGTGGGGAATATACCTACATATAATTAATTTTGTAAATATTTATATCTCAAGAGATAAACATTATTGTAACGAAAGGTAAAACATATTCAGTAATATAGGCATAGGATGAAAAGTAAACTTTGTTCAATAATGGACCCTTTCCACTATGATGGTCTTGGAAATGAACCTAGGATAATATGGAAATGGTTCTCTATACTTATTTATTTAAAAAATTAAATGTTTTATGCCAATTATATTTAATCATATCTCTTGTTCCTTTATGATTTTTACCTTATGAACTACCAAGATTTATTTCATGCCTGAATATTTCAAAATTTGTTAAACACAGTATGATTTAAAATATTTATGTTCATATATTCTTATTTTTATGTTTTTTTTAATATTTTCTAAGTTCTCACTTACTAAAAATTTAACATCATCAATTTTTATGTTTATTTTCCCTTGGATTTGAAGATGGGTATTATGTAATATGTGCCAAAAATTAGCTTTAGTTATGAAAGAAAACACCAAAGATAATGTAGATGTTTTATGAACTAGTTGTTTATGTTTCTCAGTTTCCAAAGATACTAAAGTAATACATTCTTTAGTCATCTATTCGTGTCATGTATTAATTAGTCCCCAAAAGTAATTAAATTTCAATGTACATCGGGATTTGGTTCTTTATGGTTGTTATCAGAGTGAGGATTTAGGGTAGCTTTGTAAAGTAGGATGTGAAATATTTAGTGCGATCCCAAGACATATTTCTATAGTATATCTAGGGATTTCCCTAAGGATAAGTCTAACCATAGGTTACAATCCCTAAATATTGGTAATGATCATTCATAACCTAGGATTCATCCGAATATTTTTGTCATTGATAGTACATTCCATTGAATATTTTTTTCCCTAGTATTATCATTTCCTATAAAACTATTCTTTTTGGGTTTTAGATAATGAGTGAAACCTGATGGAACCATATTAATGATCAATGAAATGGGAAATGAAACTATTTCCCTCTAGAAAAAACAAATGTTATGGGATATGGAATTATAAATCTTATCACTATAATTACAAAAGATCTCAATCATTCTGGATATTCAAATGACCATAAAAGGGAACAAAATTCTATTGATTCATTCATGAAGAAATTTCCACCTTCTTTCAGTAAGTAATTTGAACCATGTGTTACTGAAAAATAAATCAGTACCATAAAAAATAAATTTTTTACCCATTTATTTTCAGAACATGGAAATTTAATTTTAGCTGTTTATCTTTTAGAAGGTGAAGCATTCCATTAGTGGGATATAATCATGAATATGATGAAGCAAGATGAAATAGAATCCATGGAATTGGATGAGTTCCTGAACTTATTTTTAAATAATGACATTTGTAATATTCTTCAAATGAAGATGGAAAATGAGTTCGTAAAGCATAATAAGAAGGATCATTAATCCATTGGAATATACGAGGAAAATTTTACAAGACATTAAAGGTATTATTTTGGCTTTATCATCAAACCCAAAAGTAAATTTTATCAATTATTCAGTGTCTTAAAACCAAGTCTTTGAATGGAGTTGGATATTAAGGAATTGAGTTGATATAAAGAGACAGTGCATTATGTTAATTAAGAATAAACAGAATGTGGAGTTATATATCTATCTAAATAATCAGATGAGAAAAAAATATGGAGTTCAAGGGAAAATCACAAATCATTGGTGAAAAGAATGTGATAATTTCAGTATTCTAAAAGGGTCAAAATAAGTATGGGGTATACTATCTAAAATATACTATTAAATATAATATTTGTGGGAAAGAATGACATAAGGAATTTGAGTGCTTATGTAATGGGAAAAAGGTATCTAAAGATGATAATAGAGAAAAGGCTACATAGAATGCTCCTCCTACACTTTAATGTTACAAGTGCAAGGAATTGGGGAATTATTATAACCAATTCCCAAATCTAAGGGTTGTTTATGATGATCGACGTCAAAAAACTCTTAAGTCTAAATAAAAATCAAATTAAAATTTGATCACTATGGGCAATGTTTATTCTGACAATGATGTGGTGGAATTATAGAGTGTTTATTTAATGGGATAATAGAATAATTTTGTAGAATCTATTTCATAGTATTACAGAATATTGTAATATATATGTAGTATTCCACTGTGGTTTTCCACATATATTTGAAATTATATTATGAGTAGTATCGGTAACCATGACAAGTGACTGAGGTAATAAGATGATGTTTTTTGGAAAACACATTATTAAAGGAAGGATAACCCTTAATAAGAGGAAGATATTGAGATAATGATATTTAGATAAAGTAATATTGGATAGGAATACATTAATTGGAAGATATTAGTTACCTAGAAATATGTTATGTATTTATTAACATGTGGTTTATGCTATCATTGATGAAGTTTAAAGATTTTTGGACTGAAGAATAAGGAAACCGTAATGTTTTTAATAAGGATATAAGATAATTAAGGTTATTATCATGACATAAGAGAATATATGTTGAAGGTGTTCACATTTTTTTAATGTGACCAACAATAGATAACTTATGATATATGGGGAATAAATGTTAATCTGATTTAGTGAAATTTTTCTATAGTTTTATAATTTCTGCTTTCATAAGGATTACCAATTAATGTAATGTTTATGTTAAACATCAGATGATGTTTTTTAGAATAAAGTATTATCTCACCATAGGATGACTTATGCATATTTTATTACTTTTGATAACATTTTTTTTATGATAAAGATAAATTGAATGACCTATCATTCAATTTATGGATCATATGATCTGCTAACACATTAGGAATAAAAAATTGAAATTCACTACTTTGAATAAGAGATGAAGTGGAAATTGTTCAATGAATGACAAATGGTGAGATTATACTGAAATCAAGTAATTATTTCTTCTCAATTTTTCAAAATTTTGGGAAATAATCTTCAAAACCAAAAGAATATATTTTATAACCATCAAATCTAATGAATTATATCTCCCATTAGATCATCACAGATTTAGGGCTTTATGATTTTTAACTTTTTTGTATCCATGTTCTATATCACTCTCCATCAAAACATGATAGTTAAATTTCTCTAATATATCAATGTTTTCACTTCCCACCCATGTTCTTCTATTTTGAAACCGAATAATGAGTTACTTTGGGAAAACTTTATGTTTCTAACATTCTTTTTTAAAACGAGGTTTTAGTATTTATTTTTATGTTGTGTGTTTCTATGAATAAAAATATAAATTATTAAAACTTTTATAAACTTGATTAACTTTGAGGGTAAAATTAATTTTAAGAGGGATAGAATTTAACACCCCTATATTTTTATGAGATATATTTTTTGATTTCATTGATGTCTTGTGTTGTATTCGACAATAAGATAATATTATGTAATACGCAACACCATCTTAGTTTGTGGTATACAGAACACTATGTTGGTCTTGTGTTAAAGAAAATATCATGTTATTTTGACTGAATTCATTACATACATGACCAATTATAAGTCAATAAATAAATATTATTATTTAACCTTATAACCAAGTTGTTATAATGGTGAGAATGTATAATATTTACTTTCATCTAAAAATTTACTTAAATGGAAATAAGTGAGCTTATAAAAAAATAAAATTACTCCTGATAGATTTGGTTGATGAAATATATGTTTAATATATGAAATATATTTTTTAAAACTCATCTTATATGTTTTCTAGATATTATATAATAACAAACTCACTTTTTTAAATAAAAGAAGTAATTTTCAAAAAATACAGTTTTACCGCCTTTTGATGGTGCACCCATTTTAAATCCAATTTTGACAATGTTATATATTAAATTTCAAAATTTCAAAATCTTATTTATAATTGGGATATAAAAATGTACTTTTGATGAATTTTTGATATTTTTTTGATAACTTTCATGTTTTGATGAATTGTAAAAATGCAGTAAATTTTAATTAAAAACAAATTTTTTATTAAAATAATTTATATGATTAAATTATATTATTTAATGGTTTTAAAGTAAAAATATAGTATATTTTTATCATTTTTTATATTTTGTGTCATTGAAATTAATATTATGTTGACTTTTTATGTAAAAACATTTCAATCTTTTGCAATGTTTTAAATTTTAAAACATGTTTTTTCAATCCAATAATAGAATTAATTTTAAATTAATTAAGGAAACTTCTCTATATTTAATTTTTCAAAATGGATTACATATTTGGAATCAGTTGTTCCAAATTATGTAAATCGAATTCTTTTGTTTTTTGGCATTATTAATAGAAACTTTAGTAATTTTTATTAATTGGGTAAAAAGTAAAATTCAACAATTAAAGTTAAATATAATATTATAAAATTATTATAACACTTGTCCAAATGTGATTGGATTTATTATTTTCGACCCAAACCATCTTAGGATAAAATTATACCCTTTAGAAGCCACTTGTATTTGATTAGGATATTTAATATATTTTACTTAATGAAAAGTTAAATATATATATCTCAAATTTTAATATCTAATTCATTTTTAATATTAGGTTTTGAAGATGATATATTTAATTATTAATACTCACTTTCAAAATAAATTATTTTTCTTTAATATTGTAATTTATTTTTAGTTTTTTAGAAATAAATAATTTCCATAGACTTTTATATATTAACAATTCAAAAAATATTTAATTAACGAGAAGTCAATATACTAATTTCTAGTAAAATTATAAAAACCATTAAAATAAAAAAACATAAAATAATATTATTTTTCAATTATAACTCTACCATTATCATACAAGGGATTATATATTGACCATTTTCATCCTTATAGAAGAGATTATGATAGTTTTGTTATTTTATTTAATATGGTATTAAACTTGTCACATTTATGTTTTAATAAGAATAACATTTTTAATGGAAACTTTTATAGAAGATATATTAAACTACATGTATTTTTATGAAATATAGTATATTTATCTTCATCATTGTATTTTTTTAGTTTTATTAAACAAAAAAGTGTATTAAACAAGTACACAAAACTGAGGTTGAAATTTATTATTGGAAATATCAAATTAATGTTTCTAAAATAAATATAATAAGGGATAATTAATATATCCAATAATTTTTCTATATTTCCTTGAGCCAATAGGGATATAATATAATATTTTTTTCAATTATAACGTACTAACTTGATTTTTATAAAAATAGAAGAATTGAATATTGTCAAAATATTTACTATTGTTGTTTTGTCAAAATTATGTTTTATTAAATTATTTAAATATAATAAAAAAATTTCAAAAAATAAAATAAATTTTATATGTTCTAAATTTTCTAAATTATTTATTCAGTAATTAATTTTAATAAAATAAGTATATATTTTACCCTTTTAATATTGAAATATTTGTTACCTTGATTAAAATGAAATTTAATAACTAAGTAATAAATTAAAATGGTTAGGATTAAATGGATATAAAAACATGTCTGAAATTTATTGGTTGAGGATATTATAACCATATAACATCTCATATTTGAAATTAATTCCTTTTGGAGGTTTTTGGATGTGTTTTCATTTTATTATATATTAATACTTTTAGATAGTTTAATTGTTCCCCTCACCTCTATTATAAAATAAAACCTCCTCCCCACCAATTAACATCACATTGAGCCTTCAAGATCTACCATCCCATAAAAATTTCCCTTATAAACTTCCTTAGATACATTATAGAGGTTCTTTCCTTCTCAAAATTTCAACTATAGTGCCTTTGAGAGAAGATTAAGAGGGAGAATGTCGAATAAGAGGTAATCTCCTCTACTGATTCATTCAAATTATTTATTCTTATACTTCCTCTTCATGAGTTTTTTCCATATGAGTGTAATAAAATTAGTATCACTTATATTTTTATATGTTATTATTGTTATGGAACAACCATATTCCAACTTATATCCATCCTATGAAAAATTAAATCACCACATGTACGTACATACGACTTATTATTTCCACACCATGGTGAAATGTTTTTCACCCCCATATTAAATGGTTTGATATAATGTTGGAAATAATATATATACATGATTTATATAACATTATATTTATTTTTTAAAAAACATACCCTCCACTTCCATTCCATTTCAAAATTATTGGAATGATATCGTCACTCTTGTGTACAAACGACCTACTGTCTCCACGATACGACACAATTCATTGTACATGAAATTTAGTAAAGAATGATTATATAAATTAATTTAATGAATAAATATGATATATATATATTATAGTAATATGATTATGAAAATTATATAACTATAACCCAAGAAGAGTAACGTATCCGACAAAAAATGCGTAAGAAAATAAAAAAGATAATACAAATGGACGAGTGATAATGTTACTAACAAACAGCTGATAATATGATAATATATAGTGAATATTATTTTCTAATAAGTCAATTAAAACAATTAAATTAGGATGAATGAGTTTTAGATACATGCAATGTATAGTGGACCTAAGATAAGGGATAATTTCAAACATCCCTTTTTTATATGAGATTGTTTATACGTAAGTATTTACTTGGATATATTTATCTTCCATTAAAGTGTTTTATACAAATGTATTATAAAATATAATATGTAATAATTTATTATTTTTAATTTTAATTTTACCCATTGGTGATTTTTGTAAGAAACGATATGGAAGGAATATATTGCAGTTTTTCAATACGAGGTACTTTTTGACTTATACAACAAAAATATGAGAAGAATGTTTTCTTTTAACTTATTTGGAATGATGGGTTTTTACATTTTCATGAAATTTTATTTACATTAACATTATTTAATAGTATTTAATGGTTATTTTCAAAGAAATTATATTATTTAATTTTTTTGACATTTCGATACAAGAAATTGTTTTGAAGAAGAGAAGACATTTCACTCACGATTTAATTTCAAATGTTAAATCAAAATTATTTTCCATCTAAGATGATATTATTTAATAGGGTTATGTTTCATGTATACTATCCCTATTATTCTTATTTTTTTATTATTTTTTATGTAATTCTCTTTATGAAATCAATTTTTTTAGAAGGATTATGTTTTGATGGAATAATGTTTAATAAACCCGTTTTATTCTTCGAGTTCTTCTATGATGAATTATTTAGGTTTTTGTGGAACATTTAATAATTATTTATTTAGAAGATTGTTGGGAGCCATATCTCCTTCCAATGAATTGGGTAAAAATTTATATATCCTAAGAAAGATATTACTAGAATGGAAAGTAAATCTAGTTTACTAATACGGGGATGGAACGATATGTAAACCCAGTACAGTAATGGAATTTATAATCTATTATGGTCTTGAAAATGATCCTTGACAACTATGGAATTGATTTTCTATGATAATTTTTATTCCACAATTCCATGTTTTATGCCAATGTTATTTTCTCATGGCTCTTGTTCCTTTATTATTTATGCCTTATAAACTGTAAATATTTATTTCATGACTCAATATTTTGATATTCGTTATACATGGTATGATTTTCAAAAGTTATTTTCTTGCATTATTATGTTTATGTTTTCTTTTATTTTTTCCTTGTTTTCCCTTACTAAGAATATAAGATCACCGCTTTTTTCATTTTAACTATGATATGAAAAATTTTATTAAGTAAGATGTGTCAAATGGGGTTCTAGTTATGAAGTAAAATTAAGGAGATGGTGTTGATGTTTTATGAACCAGTTGTTTAGGTTTCCCAATTTCCAAAGACACTGAACTAAAAATGTTTTTGGGGATCTGTTTATGTAATGTATTGATTATTCTAAAAATGTAATTTAATATATATATATACATCAAGCATAGGTTATTTAAATTTATAACTTCTGGTTTAAGGTTTTGCACTCATAAAAATTTTCATGATCATTAAATTTTTTTTATCAAAGAACTTGGATAGTCTCACATTATTATTTGGACATGACACATTTGTTTCATTCCAAAATCTCTACCTACTAAAAAAATATCCTATTTGGAAACATAGCGTATTATATTCCCAGATGACCTTTTTTCCATTTCCCTATACTCAATAGTATGTTTTATTAAACCTCTTTATGATGTGTGATTTTAAAAAATGTATTTTCAAAAATCAAAACTCCTAGTTTCTGAGTCGATGTTCAAATTTCGAGGATGAAATTTAGTAAAGGGTTATAATGTAATATACTAATATTTTTGTGAATAATGTTCTATAGAGAACATGATATGTCATGACCCAACCCACCGAGGTCTGACCCTTGATTACTTGAATCCAGCATCTAATAGGATATGTGTTGGTGACCAACACCGAGTAGGCATATCTCAAAAAATGGGTGGAATTATCCAAAAGTATGAGTAGACACAAAAACATATTGAAGTCCAAAAAATAGTGAAATGTAGTCCAACTGAAACAATGCATGCATGCATCTAAGAGCCTATAATAGTGTACACTAGTGAAGTACTAAAAAGGGTAAAAGGGTCCAAATACAAGACCCACCAAAAAATGTAAAAGTAAACCACACTATATGGGAAAGAACTATGTCAAAAGAAATATCTTGATAAAACACCTCAATATTATAAAATCTAGATATTCTCCACCCGCTCCCTATCCTCTGAAGACAACATCAATTGGATTTTATTTAGCATAATACACAACACATGTGGGAGAAGCTCATGAAATGGTGAGTATAACAATACTCAGTTAGACTCCTATAAATAACTAAACACAACTAACCAATTATAGTTATATCTATACAAGATATAACAATCAATTTATAATATAAGCACCCAAATATTCTCAATGAAGACACCACACCACTAGGTGGTTATAACCAACTTTTAGCCATGTGATTCTACTCTAAGAAAAACTCATTTTTGGATATTACATTCAACTAGACTAGCTATCATCATAGATAGTCGATAAAGAGGCCTAAATCATTGATCCCACCTAATATAAACTCATTGGTTTTAAAATACCATGATACTTAGGTAGGGGTCATGCCTATAACTAATGGGGTACACTAGGAACCAAATCTAGATCAACCCCCTACAAATAAGAATATATATCAATGTTGCCACAAACCATAACAATATGAAATGATAGATGGAGGATCAATTCCCTGATCAGGGTGGTCATGCATATTACTCAAAACCCACCTTGGGAACAAAAGATGATAGAGTATTTCACTCTAGTCTCATAGAGGGACACTACCACTCTTTTTAGGATTCAACCTCTAGAGGGGTTCAAAATCATATTATGTGGACATAATGTCTCACTATATCCTCAAGGGAATAAAAATATGGAATACACTCAACCTGTACTAGTCCAAATTATATAAAAAAAAGCTAAAAATACTTTTTATGGGGATACAAAATGTGTACTAGGGGTACATGGTGTGACCAAAAATACCTAGGTATTCTTGTGTTGAAAATTCTCCCATGACATGTATGTCTCCATATACACATCATGTAGAATAAGTACACTGTGTGTAGAGACACATGGTTTCTTTCCCCTATCTCGTGGCTATGTCCATGTATTGTGTATGTGTCCATGTATCGGCCCGTGTATACCAAGTTCTGTTTGTGTCAAAGTATATTTTATTCCCTCTGTCTATGCAATTTTTCTTTTATATGTGTACTTCACATAGTATATGTTGAGACATTTGGGAAGGTCCACACACCGTGTTATAGGGGTCACATTTTTTTATCCTTATCTTCATCCCAAAATACTAGATGCCACTAAATGGACCCTAAAAGGTTTGTAATCCCTAGTAACATGTTGTGTTGATTGGGATTTTATATATTCTATGTTTCTCCTCCATTCCTCCTCACATGTTGTTTCAACATTTTTTATCACAAAAAATCATACTATAGATCTGAATATAATTCGTCTGAGCCCTGACACCACTTTCTCACTTGAATCTGGACCTTGAATCTCACTGGTAAAGTTACCTTCAATGTCAAAATTATATCTTCCAAACAGGTGGAAAAAGGATCCTAGATCTAGATTTGTTCTTCCCTGATCTAACAACATTCATTATTTATTTTTTAACCGAAACATCAATCACATTTTTTACCCATAGTTTTGTTCGGTTGATCCGAATAATGGTCACACAATGATAAAAAATAAGGTATTTGTCGAACTATTGTCTAAAAAGGATAACCAATTATGATATTATGAATAAGTTAGAGATAAATATCTAAATCATAAAATTTTAGGAACAAACCTTTTATGTTGTTCATTTTTCTTCACTTTATTATCGTAGAAGAAAGAAAACCGAGAGGGAGAAAATGAAAAATAACAAATAATTTATTCAATCAAATTAACTCTACCAATGATACACGAATCAATTATATTTTTGGATTTGATATTCATTCATCCGTGATTAATAAAAGACATGGAAATCACAATGAAAAATATCATACCTATATTTTTGATCAATTTTTTGTTGAAGAACGATTATGTTTCCATGATTTATGTGATCCACACACTCCATTGGTGCAACACTCCGTGATAAGATCTTGATCAGTCATCATCTACCTTGAAAGGTCTCCAATATTTTTCTTAACATCTAGGGTTTGATTTCCTAACACAAAGAAAAATATAATAAGCATATATTTAATATTGAAAATTAGTTTTTGTGTCAAAATAAAAAAATAAATTTACAATTTATTTTATTTCATTAATTCAAAACAGCAATGAATTTTTCACAAACGACCAAGGCTGAAAAAGGTTATGTCATGCCTAGGGTAAAATCGAATTTATGAACTAAAAATTCCCATAAGATTTTTGATTTAGGACCCCAGTCTAGATTTATTCCTTTATTTTGGAAAACTATTATCACACGGTATCTAATGTATTTCAAACACGTATTCATCAAACATCAAATATCAGAATCACACATAATCTCATCACCAATCCTCATAAACATTCCATATAAAATTCTAAAATAATAAATAGAATATCTGATTCATTACCCTCTCCACATGTTATTACTTTACATCCTAAAATCCAAAACAAGGGCTACACAAATAGATGTGGTTATGGAGAATGAATCTGAGCCTCTCAGTCCTATGTTCTCATCTAAATATTCTCGTGATACCACCTGATAGGAATTAAAGGAATAAGTCAACCATGAAGGATCCTATCATTATAATACTTTATCTCAATCAAGTACTCAGTGAATGTTGTTTAATTATTGATGTCCATCTCACCCCAATCGACAACGTGTGATAGGACATGCACATACTTATTCAGTTGTGAAATGTGGAAGATGTTTTTTACCCTATCCAACTATGGTAGTAGAGTTAAACATCATTCCTCATTTTCAAATAAAAAGCATATATAGAAGTGGAAATTTAATCATAGAGAAAAATTTCAACATTTATAAAATATCAATAGTTCACACCAAGGTGATACACTCAAGAATAGATGGTCTACCTCCTCAAACTATAGAGATCTTCAGCATTGGAATGCATAATAATTTTAATGTGAATGTTCAGTCGCCATCTATACCTAGATTATCTTCACCCTGTAACACCCTGACCCTAGTTACCCAATCTTAGGAAATTATTACATAACATTATCATGTTCAAAATAGATCAAGTTTCTAATGACTGATTAGTTTAGTAGACTTGGATGTACTAGATACAAACATAAGTTTTACATTACATTATGAAATAAAAACCCACAACATTGTGTCTCCTTTGAACACACTAATCTCCCTTATACTATCCCTACAAGTCAGTTATAATATACTTAGTTGCATCCTAGGAAAAATAAAACATATAAATGGGTGAGCTCAGGTGCTCAGTAAGGATAAAAATATAGCAAAAACATTCATAAATAAGAAAAAAACATTTAAGAAAATGTATAATACTAAAACACAAGTATTTTAAACATAAACTTAAGAATATTATAGAAAAGATAAATAAAATACTTTAACTTACTTATTCACATTTATATTCTAATAGTCGAATAATCACATGTAATATCAATAGCCAATTTCATAATTATAGAATGCATAATGTCGGACATCATAACCACATTGTCAAGGGAATGTGCCAAGACTAAATATAAGATTTTGTTAAGGCCTTATGCCAGGACACTGGTAAGTCTCATGAGACCTAATGATGCATCTATGATCTATAGTGGGATCCACCTATCGGTTACTAAGTCCAATGAATTCCTCATATTAAATGGTTGAAACATAACATAAGCATTTGAAATAAAACTAGCGTATGAAATGTTAATACTTTTACCATAAACCATGAATGGTATAAAAATAACAAATCCACATCCAAACATAACAAAAATCCTTCAATAAAATATAGAGGATTGTATCATAATAAATCAACATTAATCAAGTGTAAAATCCATTAAAGGATGTTAACATAGATGAAATCAAAACTAATTGATAGAAACATCTCATTCTAATTTGAAATTTTTTAAAAGTCACATAATTATAAAATAAAACATTTATTTTTAAAATATTCTTGTAATACTGTAAGGGAAACTTTGAAGGTGTTATAATAGCAGAAAAAAGTTGCACCAACTGTATATGTTAAAAAACATACTTACGTTAATTTTTCGAAAAGGTCATAAAGTACCTTATTTGGAAAATGAAGGAGATATTCCTTTAATTTTTTTATAAAAAGTAAAACAAGAGTATACATAAAATTAACCCATATTCTAGTAAAAATTAAAAATGTTTTGGAATACATTTTTGAGAAAAATGGATGTGGATGATAAAGAGGTCCCAGTATGTACTCACGTATAAACTGCCTTAGATAATAAAGAGATTGTAAAATTAACCCTCACCTTGTACTTTTACTTGGAAGATGGTACGTTAACCTCTTGTATAATAGGTAATTAATTGTTATTAAATTATATAATAACCGTATATAGAAATATGATATCATATATGATCTTCTAATATTGCTTTGTTAATAATATTTTAGTAGTATCCTTGTTTCGGGTGTATTTTACATTATATGTTCTGTAACGTAAGTCATGATTGATATGGATAGTGTGTATTTTATTCATATCCAAAATGATATTAAGTTATTAAATAGTTTTTTAATGATAAAATAAAAATTATTGTGGAATGGTTACAATGGGAAATGAGTCTCATCACGTTCGTGGAGACGGTAATCCGAAGGTATGTATGAGCGAAAATACCATTCTATTGATGGTGAAATTGTATGTAATTGAATGGAATATCATATATACAGAATTATTAACATGTTATATTTATTAGTTACCTCAATTATACAAATTATTATACCCATCCAAATGATGGAGTGTTGAATAACAAAATACATCACGACGTGGAGACGGTAAGCCGTACGTACGCACATATGGTGACTTTTTTATTCGTTGGATGGATTGAATAATTAATATGGTTGTACCATATTTATAATAACATCATAGTATGTATAATTTAGTAGATTTATTATTATTTTTATGGAAAAACAATGAAAGAGGAAGTGGAAGAATAAAAGAACTTTGAAAGAGATGATGAAATTATTACATCTTCTTCGGATGCTTCCTTTTGATTTGATCAAAAGGGGTCCCTAGGTAGGATTTTTTATCAGTGTAATGCCATTAAGATGAATTTAGTTTAGTTGGAAAGATATTTTAGTAGTTTTTGGTTGAGCCAAATGGCTTTGGAGGTGTGATTTTGAGGGAAGGAGAAGCACCCTTTTATAAGAGAGGTGAAGGTCACTTTATGAAAAACATGAAATATTAATTTATTATATAATAAAATTAAATTTATAATGGATAAAAAGGGATTTATTTCTAGTATATGGTGGGGATGGGTCAAAAAAACTCTTAGACAGTATGTTTTAGATAGTTTTAGGTCACCATATTAACCTTATCTTTAAGATTTAACTCTTAGTTAAATAGTTTAACTTTTACAATGTCTTCTTGTATTTTTATATTACATGGTTAATAAACATTATATAAAATTCCAAGAGAACACCAATTGGTTCATTAATGAAGTATATATAATTATATATTTCCTTTTCTTTCACCTTATATTTTTTATAAATATTATATCAATCAATAATATAGTATTTTTTTTAAAAGTCAATTATGTCAATTTTGACACAATTTAGTATTTTATTTTTGTGAAAGTTATTACAACTTAATCTCATAAAAAATTCATTTAATCAACCACAACATGTCGTATTAAGCTAGATAATTCATCGAATATATCAAAAGTCTCAATTAATAATTATTTTAATAATAATAATATCAAATATTTTAATCATTCAACAATGAGGTAATAACTCCATCATCATTGTGTCATAAATAAATTAAATTACTTAATGTCTAAGAATTAAAAATAAAATACAATTATTTAAAAAATATTTTTATCTTTATAATTAATATTTATAGTCTAATTTATCATATGTATAACCCTATATTTAAAATGCTTTAGTTATTAAACATTGAATTTAACACTTTTAACTCTTCAAATACAAAAATAAGAAATGCTCTAATGTAATCCAAGCAGATAAAAAGGGTCATATTTTATTCCTAAGGTTGATTTTGACCTAAATAAACTTATCCAAAAGAATTATGACATGTGTTAGGGTAAATATAATATCATTTTTGACTTTAATTACCCTATTTACTTTTAACCATGGTAAATAAAATTCAAATATTACTATTCACCAGTAATTATTTTCATCTTACTAAACCATATTTTACTTACTATTGTAAACTGTGTCTCTCAAATTTTTTAAATTAATTTCATAGAAGTGGTAAAATTACATTTTATGCAAATTTTCTAATGTGCCTAGAAGGTGGGTAAAAGACATTAAAAAAATTCAATAAAACTTTACATATCTATTTTATTATAAAATGACTCCAATGAATTACATTGAACTAATATAGGTATTATGTACCTATTTTTACATAAAATATATTTAAAAGAAATAAAAAATTATTTAAATAAAAAATTTGGTTTTAAACAATAATGATGTGTTTTTTACTATAAATCAAAAATTGAATTTTTTAAGAAAAATACTATAAATTCACCCTAAGTTAATTTTGATATTTCGAATCAGAAAATGAAGTCCATTTTGAAAAATAAAATTTATATAATCTCAAAAACTGGGTATTACTATTCATAACAGCTAGTTTTATTGGTCGTGGTGTGCTAGAACTCGAACTTACATATAATGAAAGATATTGCATTATTAAAAAAGAAATGTACCATGAAGGATTGGGGTGTTACATTTTTTTATATTTCAAATAATTTCCTTCTCAAAATTTATAAAATAATACTCTGTAAAAATATTTGGGTAGTTCTTCATCATAAGTTTCTTGGGTTCCCACGTTGCCACTTCCATCTTATGTTTTATCCAATGAACTTTTATGAGATGATTCATCCAGTTTCTTAGCACCTGGTCTCTAGTATCAAGAATTATAATAGGCTCTTCAAAATAATATAGATAAGGTTCCAGTTCTATTTCTTTATATGTGATTACATATGTTGCTTCAGGCATGTATTTTCCAAATAGTGATACGTGGAACACATCATGAACTTTGGAGATACTTGGAGGCATTGCCAAATGGTAATCTACAACTCCAATTTGTTCTATAGTTTCGAAATTTCTAATGTAATTGAGACTTAATTTACCCTACATACCAAATCATATAACACCTTTCCATAGAGATACCTTCAAGATAACATGATCTCTTACTTGAAATTCCAAATCCTTCTTTCGGTTGTCGGCATAGATCTTTTACCTATATTTTGCCAATTTGATGTGGGTTTGGATAATATTCACCTTTTCCATTTTTTCCTCAACAAGTACTAGGCCTAGAAGTTTTCTTTCACCAAAATCATCCCAAAAAATTGGTGTGCGACATCTCTTACTATATAACACTTCATATGGTTTCATCAGAATACTTGAATGGAAGCTATTGTTATAGAAACATTCTACCAAAGGTAAATATTGATCCCACATACCTTGAATGTCAAGTAAGAAATAACTAGACATGTCTTCTAAGGTTTGAATATTTTGTTCTGATTGTCCATCAGTTTGATGGTGGTAGGCAGTGCTTAAACGGAGTTCAATATATAGGGATTTCTGAAGACGTTTCTAGAATCTTGATGTAAAATGGGGATAATTATCAGAAAAAATTGATAGGGGTAATCTATGAAGTCTTAAAACATCATTACTATATGGTCTTGCTTAACGTTCAAGTGGAAAATCTTTTCTTATAGTAAGAAAATGTACTTACTTGGTAAGAAGGTCAACAATGATCCATATTGCATCATTTCTTCTTGGAGTCTTTGGAATACCTATGACAAAGTCCATCATAATATCATCCCATTTCCACTCAGTAATAGGAAGAGGATGCATGACTACTCTAGAATGTTGTCTTCCAGCCTTCACACATTGACAAAAGATACATCCCGACATATAATCAGCAATATCCCTCAACATGTTGTCCCACAAAAATTATTCCTTTAAATATATATACATCTAAGTGATACCAGGGTGTATATATAAATTGGATCTATGAGAATCATCCAAAAATTCCCTTTTTTAGATCAGATATGTCAGGAACACTAAGTCTTTTCCCAAATATCAAAATCTAATCTTCATGTATGAAGTTGATCTGTATCACATCACTCACTGATTTTATTTTCTTTTGAAACTCTTCATCATCAGTACGTGTAATTTTTATCCATTCTAGTAAATATGGTTTGGAAAATATTTGAAAATTTATTGAAGTTTCACCTTCTATGATTATTCCCATATCCATCTGTACCAATTCCTTGAACATATTATCCCTTTAAACTCTTATCTTTTTCAAAACTGCTTGATCATTTCTCCTAAAATAATCTTACACCTTATTTGAGTTCCCCGAGTGGTAATGTATAGTGCAATCATAATCCTTGAGTTGTTCACGCCATTTTATTTGCCTCATGTTGAGTTCTTTTTGTGAGAAAATATACATTAAACTCTTGGGATCTGTATATTTCTCACATTTTTCACCATAGATATAGTGTCTCCATATCTTTAAAACAAATAATACAGTTGATAACTCAAGATCCTGATTGGGATAGTCTTGTTCATTAATTGTTAGCTATTGCGAGGTATAGGCAATAACTCAGTCATTCTGCATAAGGACACAACCAAGTCCTTTCTTTGAATAATCACTATAAATAACAATTCCATCATTCCTCAATGGTAGAGTCAAGATAGGAGCATTGAATAATATTCTCTTCAGTTCTTCAAAACATTCTACACACTCTTTTTTGCAAACAAATTTAACCCCTTTAAGTGTGATCTTGGTTAATGGGTTAGCCAATCAGGGAAAATTCTGGATGAAACACCGATAATAACTTGCTAAACCATTAAAACTGCGTAGCTGAGTTATACTTGTCGATACTGGCCATTCATGGATTTCCTTGGTCTCTAAAGGATCAAAAATGTTTCAATTAGGTAAAATATGGCCATGACAAGAAATTTCATGAATCCAGAATTCACACTTGATACAATTACCATAAAATTCATTTCATTTAAGTGTGTTCAGAATAGTGTGTAAGTGAATTTCATCATCTTTGAAAATTTTTGATTATACCAAGATATCATCAATAAATACCACAAAAAAGGCATCAAGATATTCCTTGAAAACTCTATTAATTAGATCTATGAAAATGGAGGGTGAATTAGTAAGTCAAAATGGAATTACTATAAACTCATAATGCATGTATGTGGTTCAAAATGTTGTTTTCAGAATGTCTTCCTTATTCACAAACAATGGATGGTTTCTAGATAAAAGGCCAATCATTGAAAAATATTGAGCTCCGTGAAGTTGATCAAATAAATAATCAATATGAGGTAGGTTATACTTGTTGATTATTGTTATAGAATTTATCTCATGATATTCAACGCACAAGATCATAGATCCATATTTCTTCTTAACAAAAAGAACAGGTCCTCCCCATGAAGTAACTGTATGAAGAATAAATCCTTTATTAAATAATTTCTCAAGTTGTTTATTTAGTTCCAAAAATTCCACAGTGGCCATTATATAAGGGTTATTTGATATGGGCCTTGATCTAGGAATTAAATCATTGGAAAAAATCATTTTTCATTTGGAGGATGTCAAGGTAAATCCCTTGGAAGCATGTCACCATATTCTTTCACAATAGGTGAATCCTCTATTTGAACATTACATTACTCCCCCATAGTTATTTCACTCTCTTACACCCCATTAATTGAATTTTGTAGAGCTACTGGGGGTAGATATAGATAAGAATTAGATGGTGATGTTTCTGCTCTAAAGATAAGTTATTCATTATCAACATCAAAAACTGAAACCTCATTCTTCTTACAAAAATGTTTTTCATCATGTTCTAAAAAAATAAAAATTATGTATTATATCAAATTCAATCATGGGTATGATAATGAAATTAGTAGTTAAATAATGTTTATATTCTCTAATTAGAACTTATTCACAAAAATTTGTTGCAATGATATTTCCCTTCGGAGATTTAAATGACAACTCCCCTGTTATAACAAATTTTATTAGCAAACTGGGAAGATATAAAACAATGTGATGATCGAAGATCAAATAAAGCATTGTATAAACTTGAGGAAACCCTTAAATTACGTGCCACCACAACATTAAGAGCTTCATCCTCAGGAGTAGTGATCGTGTAAGCTTGGCCTTGCTCCCTTGTCCTTTTCTAAGGTAGGTTTCTTGGGCTCTTAGGGCATTCATTTCCATAATTCCCTATTTCTCTACAATTATAACATTAAACATTGACAACCTCTTTCATTCCCTTAAAATCATGAGCTTGGTGGACTTTTCACCACACTTATAATATACTCCCATTCCCTTCAGGCAAGTACCGGGGTGTTTTTTCCCACATTTTCTACAGGATGGATATTCAACTTTTCGCTTCGTCCACTTATTCCCATTTCCATAGCTTTCATCATATCTCTTCTACTCATTCATTTAGTTAATGTCATTAGACATAGAGAATTCATTTTATGTCTTGATATCACTTGAGACTATATCTTCATACAACGAGAAGAATTATGAGACTAATTCTCATTGGAGAAATGGTTTTAACCCATCAAAGAATTGATCAATATTACTGCTTGGGTTACGTATATAATATGTTGTATGCCTTTATACCCTTGTAAATTTAGCCTTAGACATTGTGAAATTATCATCCTCCTCTTTCCTCAGATTAAGAAATTGTCTTTCCATATCTCCACAATGGTGACAAAGAAAGTATTTTTCTGAGAAAAGGTATTTAAACTCCCTCTATTCCATATTTGATACTTCTTCATCCTCCTTTGTTTTTTGAATTAATGAACACCATTGATCTACATCTCTCATGAGGAAATAAACTTCCATGAAAACTTTTTCCATTTCGCTACACCCAAAATCATGAAATATTTTCTCTAAGGAACTTATATGTTGCTCAGCTAAAAATGGATTTGTAGTCCCATTTAATATTGGTTATTGTTTCCTTTTAAAGTGGTCTAACAATGATCCTCTGAATTGTGGATCATGGTGCTCCATACAGGTAAGGGTATTATTCATAACCTAAGTGACTTGTCGCAGTAAGATAATAAGTTGTTCAGCACCGGTTGCATCACCAGCTCCACTATAATTATCTTTAGTAGGAGGGAAATCCCTACATAGATTACGTGCATTGATACGATTTTCATTCCTTCCACTAGGCTCTAATATTAAACAGTGGCATACAATATAGTAGTTTCTGAATCACAATACATAATTCAAAACTAGTAAAATACCTAACATAAATTTGAACAATTTATGCTACAAATCCATATTCATAAAAAATGTTTTCTTGGAAGAATTATTTACTCATAAATCCTTTATAATTGTTTGTAAAGATAATGTGAATTATTCTATGCATATCTCCTGGGAGTTTTGTAACCAAGAGTGCAGTAAGGATTGTTGTCGTGTACCGGGATACCCTAGGTCAAGCCTGAATCTCCTTGTCAGAGTTTTTACACCTAGGTACATCTGTTCCAGAGCTTCCTCTACCTTCTCGTATCCAGATAGGGATGTATTGCTTGGAAAATTCACTAAATCCTTACATTACAAAAATTTTGGGAATTTATTATATACTAATCCCAAATGTATATCTTAGGGTAATGTTATATCATCAGATTTTTTCTAAATATAGCTTATATGGTTTGTAATAAACATCCTCTGATATCAACTGTAATGCCCCGACCCTAGTTACCTAGAGTCAGTGCATTGTTACCTAACATTTCCATGATCACAATAGATCAAGTGTCGAAAGACCGATTATATTTGTATCCTTGGAAGTACTGTAGACAAACATAAGTTTAGAATGACATTATGAAATGAAAGACAACAAAATTGTGTCTTCTTTGAACACAATCATCTCCCATAGACTATCCCTTCTGGTCATTCATGATTTACTTCTTCACATCCTGTAGAAAGTAAAACTTAGAAAGGGGTGAGATCGGGTGATTATAAATGATAACAATATAGTGGAAACATTCATAAATAATCATAAACATTTAAGGAAATGTATAATACTAAAACACAAGCCTTTTAAACATAAACTTCATCATAATATGGAAAGGATAAATCAAATAATTCCATTTAGTTATTCACATGGATATTCTACTAGTCTAATAATCACATGTAATATCAATATCCAATTTCATAATGATGTAATGCATAATGTTGGACATCATAACCACATAGTCAAGGCCTCATGCCAAGTATAAAAATAAAACCTTGTCACGACCTTATGCGAAGAGAGTTGTTTGCCTCATGAGACCTACTGATGCATCGAAGAGCTATATCAGGATCCATCTGTCATATACTAAGTCCAATGCATTCCTCATATAAAAAGGTTGAAACATAACATAAACATTCATATTGAAACTAGCATACTAAATGTTATTACTTTATCTATAAACCATGAGTGGTATAAAAATAAAATATCTATAGTCAACATATCACAAAACCTTCAATACAATATGTAATATTATATCATAATAAATCAACTTTAAACAAGTATAAAATCCATCTAAGGATGTTGACATAGATGAAATCAAAACTATTTAATAGAAATATATCTTTCTATTTTGAAATCATTTAAAAGTCACATAATTATAAAAGAAAACATTTATTTTGAAAATATTCTTATAATCTTGTAAGGGAAGCATCACAAGTGGTATAACGACAGAGAATAGCCTCACCTGCCGTATAAGATAAAAGAACATTCGCCCATAATTTTTCAAGAAGGTCATAAAGTATCTTATGTTGAAAGCGGTGAAAGGATTAATTCCAAACCATTTTATAAAAAGTCAAACATGCGTATAAATGAATTTAACCCATATTCTAGTAAATAGTAAAAATAATTTGAAATAAATTTTTAAGAAACACAGATGTGGATAATAATGTTGTCCCAGCAGATTCTCACGTATAAACAACCTGAGATAATAATGAAATTGTAAAATTTACCCTTACCTTGTTCTTTTCCTTGTTCAATGTTACATTAAAATATTATATAATTATTATATAATTGTTATTAAATTATTCAAGAACCACATAAATAAATTTGATATCATATATGATCTCCTAATATTGAATTGTTAATAATATTTTAGTAGTATCATTGTTTCGGGTGTTAACTGATTTGTTTTCTTTTATATGTTTTTTATATATGTCATTTTGTATATGGATAGTATGTATTTTATTTGTATACAGAATTATATTAAGTTATTAAATATTATTTTTAATCATAAAATAAAAATTATTCTTTAATGGTTATAATGGAGAATGAATCTCATTGCGTTCGTGGAGACGGTAATTCATACATAAGTACAAGTGACAATACCATTCTATTAATGGTGAAATCATATGTAATTGGATGGTATATCATATATAAATAATTATTAACATGTTATATTTAATATTTATAACAATTATAGTTATTATTATACCTATCCGAATGATGAAGTGTTGAATAACAAACTACACCACAACGTGGAGACGGTAAGTCGTATGTACGCACGTATGATGACATTGTCATTCATAGGATGGATAGAATAATGAATATGGTTGTACCATATTTATAATAAAATCACATTATGTATAAGGTAATAGATTTATTATTTTTGTATGGAAACAACAATGAAAGAGGATGTGGAAGAAGAAAATAACTTTGAAAGAGGTGATGAAATTATTACCTCTTCTTAGGGTGATTGCTTTTGATTTGATCAAAAGTTCTTTTTAGGTTGGATTTACGATAAAAGTAAGTCCTCTAGGATAAATTGAGGGTAGTTGGGAAGATATTTGATTGGGTTTTGGCCTAGACGAATTTATTTTGAGGTGCTATTTTGAGAAAAGTGGGGGTACTTCTCTATAAGATAGGAGAGGGTCACTTTAGGAAACTCTGAGAATATTAATTTATTATACAATCATATTCGGTTTAAAATGGATAAAAAGAATTTATTTTTAGGATAAGGCGGGTCTGGGTTGAAAAACTCTCAACAAATTTGTGTTAGATAGGTTTAGGTCACCATATTAACCTTATATTTTAGATTTTACTCTTAGTTAAATAGTTTAACTTTTACAATGTCTTCTTGTATTTTTATATTACATGGGAAATAAATATACAATAAAATGACAAGAGAACTGAAATTATTTCATTAATGACATATATATATATATATATCATTATGTAAGTCCTTCATCCACACCTTATATTTTTAGAAATATTATACCAACCAATAATATATTATTTTTTTTAAAACTCAAATATGTCAATTTTGACACTATTTTGTATTTTGTTTTTGTGGAAGACATAACAACTTTATCACTTAGAAAAAATTATTTAATCAACAATGACATGTCATATAAACCACTAAAATTAATGGAATACATCAAAAGTCTCAATTTAAAATTATTTTAATATTTATAATATCAATTATTTTAATCATTCAATAATAAGGTAATTACTGCATCACCATTATGTCACAAATAAAATAAATTATTTAATGTATACAAATTCTAAATAAAATAAAATTATTTAGGAAATATTTTATATTTCTAATGAATATTAATAGTCGAATTTATCTTATCTATAACCCTATATTAAAAAAATTATTTAATAATTTTGAATTTAACATTTTTAACTCTTCTTTAAATAAAATAATAATAATTATCCTAACCTAATAAAAGTGGAACCAAAGGATAATATTTTGTTCTTAAGGTTGATTTTTGTTGAAATAAACTTATCCAATAGAATTAAGACATGTGTTAGGGTAACTATAATATAATTTTTACCTTTAATTACCCTATTTACTTTTAACCATGGTAATGAAATTCAAAAGTTACTGTTCACCAAAAACTATTTTCACCTTATTGAACCACATTTTACTAACTGGTGTAAACAATGTCTCTTGTATTATTGTAATTCAGTTCACTAATGCGGTAAAATTGTGTTTTAGGAAAATTTTCTAATGTTCCTAGAAGGTGGGTAAAAGACGTTAAATAATTCAATAAAATTTTATACATCTAATTTTATTATAAAATGACTTCAATTAATTACATTGAACTAATATAGGTATTATGTATCTATGTTGACAAAACATAAATATAAATAAAATAAAAAATTATTTATATAAAAAATTTTGTTTTAAACAATAATGTAGTGTTTTTCAGTATTCATCAAAAATTAAATTTTTTCAAAAAAAATAACAAAAATTCACCGTAATATAATTTTGATATCCTGAATCCAGAAATGAAGTCCATTTTGAAAAATCATATTTATGAAATTTCAAAATGATGGAATTACTATTCATAATAGTTAGTTTGATTGGTCGTCGGGTGCTATAACTCGAAGTTGCGTAAAACGAAAGCTATTGCATTATTCAAAATGAAACATACTATGGAAGCATGCAGCGTTACACACCCTCTCTATAGTAACATGCACCAAAATTAGGCCAATGAGTGCTGACATGCCTAGAACAGTCCAACAATGTGGTGACCTATAGGGTCACCCATACAAATCCTCCAATGGTTCCATACCAATAGTGGAATGGTATCTTTGGTTCTATGAAAAATCCCCCATGG
Source organism: Viscum album (assembly GCA_963277665.1). Taxonomy (NCBI): domain Eukaryota; kingdom Viridiplantae; phylum Streptophyta; class Magnoliopsida; order Santalales; family Viscaceae; genus Viscum; species Viscum album. The sequence continues at coordinate 1,169,051,895 of OY728130.1, forward strand.
TTTGGGGATCCTTCCACTATTGTCAATTTCTAACATGAAAGCCTACAACATGTCCTCAAATACCTGGATGGTCTGATCTATTTGGACATCTTATTAGGGGAGAAAAACTCAACTCAAGTGAAACTGAGTCTTGACAGACTCCTCTAACCCCCCATAACTGACATCTGAAGTTACTGTCATGGTTAGTGATGACTGTTGAGGGAACTCCATGGATTTGAACTATCTCCTACAAGTAGAGGTTCCCCATGCTCTCTACTAATCTCGGCTATCAAATGGCTATGAAGTGGGCCGACTCGGCGATTCAGTCCAATATCACCCAAATGGAATTATGTCCCATGGATGTTTGTGGTAACCCTATAATGAATTACATGGATATCTCATCCCACATCCACTTGAGAACCTTAAGGGGATGAGATAAACCTATTGGAACATGGTGGTGAGCCTTCAATTACTGACATGTGAGGAGATGATAGATAGAATCTGTATACACCTTCTTTAATCCTAGAAAACAAGACTAACATCAAAGGTCCGGGTACATCTTTTCCACACATATAAGTACCACCAAATGGGATATAAGAAAATTCCACATCATCTCTTACTAAATCACCAACGATTCCACCTTCCATCCTTTGATATGTATATCACACTCCCCAACGTTATAATATGAATCAGGATCATTTCTAGTGGATATCTTAGTATATGGGGTCTAATAGTCGGAATCTCTTTCTATTCATTATAGAAATGCAGTAAAAGTGGTGGGGTAACAACCATAGACTCATGATATTAATAATTATCCCTATCCATGAAGGTGAACTAAAATTATGATAACTTCTCTGACGTCTCAACTAATAATTGAGAACAAGATCTCTTTTTGATAGAATCATCCACCACATTCCCCTTCCAAGAAGTATATACAATCTCAAAGTCAATGTCCTGGAGGAAATCTAGCCATCAACACTATCTCAGGTTAAGATCCTTCCGTGACATGATATGTTCGAGGATCACATGGTTAGAGTAAATGATAAAAAAATTCCATTAGGTAGTTTATCCACACCTTAGTTATGAAGTCTACCATCGGAATCTCATAATCATGGGTTGCACATTTATCTCAGGTGGCCTCAACTGGTGTGAACCATAGGCAATAACTTCCAACCTCTGGATTATAACACAACCATGGTAGGTCCCCAATGCATCATGGAAAATTGTGTACTTGATACTCTACAATAGAAATATCAAGATAGAAGCACTCATCAACCTCTGCCTCATCTCATTGAAGCACTACATAAACAATTCCATCCACATGAAAGGACATCCCTTCAGATTCAAAGATCTGAAGGATAGTTCCACTATGGAGAATTCCAGTACAAATCTATGATTATACCCTACCAGCCCAGGGAAACTTAACACCTCAATAACACTATTGGGTGGATCTCAAACAAGAAATACATCAACCATTCCTAGTTCCACAACTACTCTAGCCTCTAAGATGATGTGTCCTAAAATGTGGATCTAGATTTTGAAACTAACACATAGTGAGATTTTTGAAAAGATAGTTATCTCTGAGTGTGTCCAAGATTATCCTCATGTGTCTCACATGATTTTACTTAGATACTAAATACACAAGCATTTAATCGAGGAAGACTAACATGAACATGTGTATGAAGGGAAGGAATATAATGTTTATGAGTGATGAACACTTCTGGGGCATTCTTCAAAACGAATGGAATCACTATGTACCTATATTGAAAAAAGAGAAATATGAATTTTTTCATTAGTATATCCCCATACCATACTCACAACTGGAGATATCCTGATCTAAGATCAATATTCTGGAAACATCACACCCCTATCCACTAATCAAATGGTCCATAGAACCTTGTTAGTGGATACTTATTCCTCATGGACAACTAATTAATGTGGCAGTAATCCACAATAACCTCATGCCCCCATCCACCTTCATGGAAAACAAAATTGGGGATGCTCATGGGGAAATGTTTTTTCATACAAATCCTTTCTTCTAAAATTTATCCAACTACATATTTACCTCTTGAATCGTTGTTGGAGGCATCTTATATTCTGTTGTAGATATCAGTTCCGTATCAGGGTGTGTGTTGATACAGAAGTCTATATATTTTTGGGGAGGTAAACCTAGTATGTCCTTAAGAATGACATGATCATTCTCCACCATCACTATAGGAATTTGATATCCCAAATAATCCATGACTCCAATAGTTAATTTATATAATTAATGAGTAATCAGATATACTATCTTATGCATGAGCACATCCTACTCTTACAAGGTCTCCTTTTCACCCCAAAAGGAAAACCATGTTCCTTTTATGTAGAAACACTACATCTTCCACCAAAAATTGTAAAAATTGTAATTAAATATGGATAGAAATCCCGCACCTAATATGAATTTGTAGGGTCTCATATATACAATGAATATATTCTATACAAAACTCAAACCTCTAAGTGCCAGATCACACTTTTAGAATAAGTGTCTAATCACTGAGTTACCACCTATCAGAGCCTCTAACTATAAGGGTATTGAAAATAGATCATCCTGAATCTCTATTTATCCCACTAGATAATTGGAATGGAATGAATGAATTGGACCTATATCTATCAATACTACAACTAATGTATAAAAAAACTTATCATACATTGTATCATCCCTAAAGCCTTGAGATCAATGGAATACATAGCCTATAGCTAGAATCATCCATTTACACTAACTCCCTAAGCCCGGTATAGACTAGATGGGGGTGGTAGTGGTAATATCTAGAAAATTTGACCGCCTACCACTTCCCTCTAAAACACTCTTCCATGTTCACCATCTTTCGGACCACCCTACTCCAACATCTATCTCAGCCTAGATGGTATCTTGATCATCTCATGATTAGTTATACGTTAAGATGGACAATACCGAGCTAGATTTCCACGACCATTGTAGGGGAAACACCTCTTATCCCATGGATTATTTCATCATCTCTAAGATCCATGCACCACTTTCCTTGAGTCCTAATATCACCTCTCAAATAATCTTATATGATTGGATCCTTGTGACTACCTTTAGGTACCTACTACTGTGGTCTCATCTACTGGGTTATCACTACTGGATTCCTCTATCAGTTTCCACTCTTATAAAAACCTCTCCTCTACAAAGGATCTATCATGCTCCCCATCATAAGTAGGAATGAAAAGGGATACCACTGATGTCCTGATGTCCCAATTGAAAGACTACTCAATGTTTACAGCTATGAAGAACTAATCTTCCACCATATATATGGAGTAATGGAAGTGATTAGTAAACATAAATTAATACTCTTCCATGGTCATGTAGCCTTGTTACAGATGTAGAAGCTATTATATGCATACCGATCCAAATGTGGCCTAATAAAACTCCTACGTGAAGAGACTCATGTCTTACCAGGATAGAAAGATTTATCATCATGTGAATACTTCACTAAGATCTACCATCACCTAGGGGATCATGTAAGAATTATCTTCATTAAGACTGCCATATAATCTATAAGAATACTCATAAGTTGGAAAACATGAATGACTACATCTATCCAGTCCATAGACACTTGGGGGGTTAGGCTCACCCTAAAACATTGGAGGTTGCTGCCTCTAAAACTTGTACAACACACCTAGCATGCATGAATACTCAGATGGCACTACCAGTACTAGTTATTTCTCAACGGTTGGGGATATAGCTAATAGACCACAATGAGGTGCTAGATATAGTATAGGTCCCTATACTGATTCCTCTTCATTAGAATGATCATTGTTGTCATCAAATAATAGAATCATAGATGACTATCTATGTGGAGGTATCTTAAAATAAAAAAATGATATAACATAGTTAAAAGAGTGTATATAGGGAGAAGACTCAAGAAGTAAATGGAAAACACAAAAATTTATATATGATTCTTGAACCAATGATTTTCTATGAAACCAATTTTTACATGTAACGAGTCGAATATAAGGTGATCAGAGTCTTGTTTCATAGATACATTGACCATCACACCAACAATGGTGTCCATATCCAGAAAGCAAAACTCAAAACCCGAAAAACTGTTCACCCAAAACAGTCTCACCAAATCATGTCCAAAGGTAAAACCTAATACTCTGATTCAACTCTTTAATGACCTGAGCCACCGAGGTCTTACCCATGACTACCCCAAGCCCACTTTCAATAGGTCAGGGGCTGGCGTCTAATGCTATTTTTGAATATCAAACAAATGGTAGGCATTATCCTAAAGTACGTGTAGACACAAACATATGTACACCAAAATAAATCTAAAAATTAGAATAAATGAAAAAAGTCATGCATACATCTACGATCCCATATTATAGTATGAAAAAGATATATTGAAACTGAAAAAATGGGCCATATACAAGAACAAACATAAACTATAAATGTACTACATGCTCTAAGGGATTGAATTAAGTCAAAAAATATCCTAGAAAAACAACTCAGTCCAACAAGGTCTATCTATGCTTCAAAAACTCCTTGTACTCCCATGCCACCATCAAAAGGGTCATCATCTACAGAAGACACAATATGTGTGAGAAAATTCCATTAATGGGTGAGTATAACAATACTCATTATGACAAATTGAAACTAATATACATGAATCACCAAGTCTATCCATATCAATAAAATATATAATAATCAATGTATAATATAAACACAAAGACATACTCAGGAAAGACACCACACCACTAGGCCGGATAACCAACTACAAACCTCAGGATTTTACTCGATGCCACACTTGTTCTTAGAGATTCATCTCCACAAGACAAGATATTAGTGGAGACACTCAAAAAATAGGTTAATATAATTTAGACCCACCCAAGAAAATCTAAATGGTTTATGAAGACCCTGACACTCAGATAGGGGGTCACACCCATATTCGCAGGGGGACACCACTAAACCAATTTGGATTATCTCACTATGTAGGGGGCCATATATCAATGATACCAAAATCCCTAAAAATATGACCATAATGATTGAGGATCAATGACTTGATATTGATGTCATAAAAATTCCCCAAACCCCACCTAGGGAACCAAGGATGATAGAGGATGACACACAAATCTCACGGAGGGGAACTACAACTCTCCCTAAGACTCTACCTCTAGTGGGGATCAAAATCATGAGATGTGGTTGTAATGTCACACTCTACTATCATGGAAATAGAATAAGGGAACATAATCAACAAATACTATTCAAAAAATGGAAAAAAATAAATACAAAAAATATTGAAGGGGGTATACGGCATGTTCTAGGGGGTATACTGCATGTTCATTTATCCCCTGGTATGCTAGTGTTGCAAAGAATCACATGGCATATATGTCTCCATATACACAACAAGTGGAATAATTACATGTCATATAGATACCCAAGGATTCTTAATTGTATCTTCTAGTCATGTCTAAGAATGGTTTCCATGTCAATATACTATCTCTTCAACACCTAGTATTATTCATGTCCTTGTCCATGAAGTTCCCTTTACAAGTGTTCTTTTTCCCTTATTTGTGTACTTCCTAGAGTATATTTCATGCCTTCTTGGAAGGTAAACACATGGTGTGATAAGGTTCACACTCTTTGTTGTCCCTATCTTCATCTCGAATCCTAATACACTACTAAAAATGCCTCATATGGTGTGTAATATTGTGTTATATGCCATGTTACTCATTATTTTAAAGATCCATAGTTTCACCTTTCTTCCTCCCCACATGTCATTTCCTCCTTTTTTTCACCATATATCTCACCATAGATCCCATATATAGGTAATTAATGCCCTTCCACCACTTTTTGACCAGAATTTGGACACTGAATCACATTTTGAAAACCACATATGATGTCGACAGGTCGTACGCTGCCCAAGAAGAATAAAGACCCTTGACCCAATCTTGTTATCCCTTGATCTGACCACTAAATTCATCGATCCCTAAACTACAACCATTGTCTCTTTCTTTACCTATATATTCAATACATTATGTCAAATAATGGTCGTGGAATTATCATAAACTAGTTATTTCTCAAACTATTGTCCTATATGGAATACCAAAAATTATCACATGAATAAATTTGGGATAAAACCGTAAGCCATAAAATGAGAGGAATGAACCAAAAACATCATTCGTTTTTCCTTGATTAATTTTTTTAGAAGAAGACAAATCCAGTGGGATAAAATCACAAAAAACAAACAATAAATTCCATCAAATTAACTCTACCGATGATATATGTAAATATTCTATTCATGGAATTGATCATCTTTCATTTAGGATTAAGAAATGAGTTGCAAAACACAATGAAATACTTACAACCTATAGTTTAGCTTTATTTTTAATGAATAATTGTTATAGTATCATCATTATTGAGATCCAAGAAATCCATTTGTGCATCAACCATGTTCTATTCCCAACCCGCCATCTTCTTTCAAGATATCTCTCCTACAGTTTTATGAACGTACATTGCTCAAGCGACCAACACTAAGGATAATTTTATAACAATACTTTTAAAGGATAAAAACAATCTTTCCATAAAAATATCAATATAATTTAATTCTTTAAGTTATCTCATTAGTTCATTCCCCTAATGAGTTTTTTCAAATAACCTAAGATGAAAAAGGTTATGCCACACCAAGGGTAAAAAACTGCACTCTAAACTCAGTGGATACCTCTAATTTCTGATATGGGCCCCGGTTGAGAGTTTTTTCACTTTTTTAGGAGGAATACTCACACGTGATACATAAATTATTTCAATAATTTATTTCAGTCAAACTAGGCCTCAAAATCACATAACATCTTAGGGCATGGTCTAAAAAATAATAAAAAGTAAAAAAATACATAGAAAATATGAGTCATTTCATTATATGAGACGTCGAGCCTAAACAAACAAATATATATTATTATCGAAATTTGATAGATATAAAAAGTCTATTAAATTTATAGTCATAAATGGGGTTAAATAAATTATGAAATAAAAATTAATGTTATAATAAATAAAATTGTACTGAATAATTCATAGGAAAAATATCACTAAAGTATAATAAATTAATTTTATTCTTCAAAGATAGGTCTTCATCAAAAATGGTTTTTTATTTTATTCTATAAAAAAATCATATAGTCATTTGTTGGAACATTTTGTGATTTTTTTTATAAAATGAATATAATATAAGATATTAACCAATTAAAATTTTCTTATGGTTAATTTTATTTTCATTTTGTTAAAAATTTTACTTTTCAACAAATTGTGATAATAATGATTTTATTGATACTATATTTTATTGTAAAGTGATTAAAAAGTCTTATTTAGTTTTGGATTATTATTAATGTTTAATTAGCTCATTTTGACTAATATGAATCCAGATACATTTCTTGTAATGAATTTTATTAATTAATTTGGTATAAAAAAAATTTATGCTTATAAAGTCTTTTTTTTAAACCTGTTTTCTCCCTATTTTGAAGGATTAATTTTTTTGAAAATTATTTCACTTATATGTTTCTAATCATGAAGTATTGATTCCATATTTGGAATTATGAGGTACAAATTTGGTAAATAGGACCCTTTTTCTCATTATAAAAATGTAAAATTAGTAAATCCCTGTCACCATGGTCATGGTAACTCAGGTTGTTATGGTTATAAATAATATGATTAGGATTAAAAAATAACCACAAATGTTTCATTAAATTTATTGGAAGAGTATATATCAACCATTAATATCCAATTTTCTACTGAATGACCATTTCTTAAAATTTTGCCACAATTTTGACCAATATAATTTTTTCATAATGAAAATTTTAAAATGTCATTTTCATTGTTTTATTATCATTAAAATTATTAAATAAATAAAAAGAATGTATGTATGGTTTGTAGTATGGACTTAAAATATAATTTATTTTTTTATAATCTTTATTTATTTTTAATATTTATTAGTGAATTAATTAACTCAAATTTTAACTCAACATCAGCAAAGTATTTATTTAATAAATATGAAAATAAAATAAATTATCTAACAAAATGTAAAGTAATAAAATTTGAAGGAAATATTTAGTTCCAAAAATCATGTAGATAAACAAAAATTATTTCATATGTATGAAAAAATTATACTCAAATTAAATCTCAATATTTTTTTTAATGTTATACTAATTGAATAGTTCCAAAATTGAAATTATTGAATTTTTAATATAAATATTATTTTATTATATGATTTAAATTTAATTATAATTATTTTTTAAAAATTACAAAGAAATGTTAATTTAAATATAAACAATGGTCCATTTATAGACCAATTATCCTTTCATAGTTACTATTTTGACCCCTAAATCGTAAAAAAATAATAATCACGATAATCGTCAAAAATGTTCAACACATGTTGAAAAAATGGTTATGTTTAAAAACATTATCTAAAAAAACCAAATATTATTAATTGAAATTTTATTTAACCATAACAGTTATATATTATAATATTACTTGTTTTTTTAATTTTACGACGATAATTAAATTGTATTCATTTAATATTTTATGAAATTTTAGAAACCCACCTCCCTCTAATTTAAAATGTGGACTCTTATCTTATTTTATTAACACTTAATAATTTATTTTCATTAAAAATATACCTACCTAAATACCTTAAAAAACACATTCAAAAACTATATATTCTTTGTTTTGTGAAGAATTTTACCCTTAGAGGGGTTAATGTGTATTGCACAAGAGGTTTTCTAAAGAAGAGGTATAGTTTTTAACTAATAGTTTTTATTTTATTTCATTTTCAACATCCTTAAAATAATCTCAAACCATGTTTATATAATTAAATAAATTTCTTAAAAATTTTTTGTGCTATTATTTTAGTTTCATAACCTATATCCTTCTCTAAAATTCATCAAATGGGAAAAATCATTTTCTGTGTGTACAATGGACTACAACCTCACAGATCGATGAAATTCATTATCCATCACCATCTCTTCGTAATGATAATAATGGTGTATTTAATATTTATATATGACATCTAATAAATATTCATATTTGTTTATATTTAATATATATTTTATTTTTAATGTTTTCATTCCTTGAAAGACGATAACATCATTTGTGCGAATATGTGGACTACTGCCTCCACGAAGTGATGTGATTTGTTTTTCATAACCACATCACATGGATGACTTATATTAATTTATATAATGAAATAATATGATATTTATGATATTATTAACATAATATAAAGATAAAATAAAACACAAATTGTTTCTTTAATTATCATTGAAAATTGGAAACGTTACTCATACATATGTACAACCTACTATTTCCATGATTAAAATGTATTGCTTTTCTCAAAACCATATGTCGTCATTTACATAAAAAGTATATTTTTTGTACAAAAAGATAATTATGCCCTTATTATTTTTATATATATGATTAAATAAACAAATCTTTAACCATAGTCAACCTACCAATGTTATTTGGGACATATGAACCGAATATCATCAAGAAATTAAACGTGAATTTCATTGATTAAATAATTAATTATCCCATGGTAATGATAAAAAAATGAATAATAAAAAAAGGAAAATATTATTAAGATAGTAAATAGTTAATGTAATATTATTATTCCTCAATATAAACAACAAAAATGATTTATTGGACTCATGGTAAGGGATACTGACTGTGTAACACTTTTTTATAAGATTTATCTTCTAAATATTATTCTTCAATATTCAATTTTCATAAAATAAATTTAATGATTTATTTATAAGGATATAAATTTATTTTAAGGTATATATTATATCATTATTTAAATTCTCTAAATGGTTTAAAAAGGAATCTTTTTACTAAATGTGTTAAATTTTATTACAGTAGTGAAATAGAATTTTCTATTTCAACAAATATGAAAAAATGAATTTCCAAAAAACGGAGATATTATTTGAATTTTGGATTACATTATAAAATTTAATGTTTTGATCAATGAAAAAATCTCATTCCCTGTGATCTAATTGTTTTTATAGAGGGTTTTAAAATTGAACTTATATATCAATATCTAGAAAGTTTTTCTTACTAGTGATATAAATAAATTTATGATTTAATGATCAAAATGAAAGATTACTTTTTTTTGATTATGTTATATTTCTTGTATATTTTTTATGATGATGGGTAGTTCTATTATAACCAAAGGATGTGTGGTTCTGTTTAAATCAAATGATAATTGAATATGTTATTAACCAAGAAAGGGTTGTTCTATTATAAACCATGGAATGTTTGGTCCATGGTATCCCTCCAATAAATAGGGTATAGATGTCAATTGTATTGGTAATTCCATTTATAATAGTGATATTATTCTGATTTCTCAATTTTTTTATATATTTGATATATTCTTACCCTGGTGTTTTATGAAAATTTTATTTCATATCAATGTATGATAATGAACTTATGATTAAAGAAATATGTTAAATAATTGTTATCGGGGAATATTATATCTTTATAAAAACGTTTTATTAATTTTATAATGACTCTAAACTAGAATTTATGATTTTAAATTTGAATAAAATATTTATTGTGAAATATGTATTGAAAATAATTAGTAAGATAAGAATATTTTGTCAGTAAAATATGTTTTATTCTGATACACGTTGTTTATTTTGAGAAGAAAGTTTGTTTTATGTATTCACTAACTAACAAGTTTCAATTATTATCTGTTTTTTAACCATACTGAGAACTTTGTTCTAATCCAATGTTTTGAAATAATTTTAACAATATTCAAGGACAGTAAGTGAAAATATGAAGTCAAGTTCAAATTCATGAATATTTGAAGAAATAAAATCTTATTTTATTTTTCTAATTTTATACTATTGGAAAATTTGATACAGAGTAGATGTTTATACCTTATAATATAATGGTTTTTTATGTAAGATTTATGAACTAATTATTTAAAACTATAAAATGAAAATATCCACTGAAACATGTGAAAATGAAAAATTTTAAAAGGACTAAGGATTTTTATGTTTGAATACCTGGTCCTTATATTTTAATTTAGAGAAAATGTTTAAATAATTTTATATTTTAGGATATTGTTTGTAAATATCTTTAAGATATTTTAATTTTTTTATCATGTTATAAAAATTATAGATTACCATGTTGAATCATTTAATAAATTGTAACAAATGATTTTAGACATGTAAGATAGGTAATGTGTAGAAGGAAGGAACTAATAGCACAACATCCTTCCAAAATAGAAACCTAGAATGGGTGGAATCATAATTGAATTATTTATATTATTGTAACATATTAGTTGTCACATAATATAAATTTTTATTGTACCTGTGCTTGATATAATCTAGATATAAAATAAGGGAACATGTTGATTGGGGATAATTTTTGGAACCAACAGCATGTGAATTAAATCAATCTTATGACATTGTGGTATCTATGGGATGGATTAATGATTTGGAAAATATTATCTTGTTCATGGGTAGTTCAGACCAGCAAAAGGAAAACATGTACATTTTTAATTTTTTATGTAATGAATACTAATTATTTAAAATGGTTATGAATTTTAAATAATGGGAATATGTTTATTACTAAAAATGGGATAAATTTAATAGTATTTTATTTGATCAATATTTTCTTAAAGATCTTCCACTTGGGATAGAAAATCAATTTATATAATTGAGATAATAGGAGGATAATTTCTTTTCTGCATAAGAAGAAAACATTAATCATTTAATAAATTACATAACAATCATTATTCTGTATAATGGATGTAAAAATGATATTTAGTTAATTGTTTTCCATGATATTGAAATACATTACCTTATGATGAATTAAAATGATAATAGAAACTTATTCTATGTGTTGATAAGCTAGAAATAGAGTCTTCTGGTGATCTTGTAATTTATGAAAACAAGAATATGAATGGGTATATTTTTAAATAAATTGGAACTAATCCATAATGAAATTAGAAGGTAAGAAAATAATGATCCCATATTGTGATAAGTGTGAAAAAAATCAACCTTGGGGATGTCTTATAAAATATGAGAAATTATATTATTATGGTTTGTTTGGGAATATATATCATGATTACAATGAATATTATCTCAGTAATGAAAAAATATATAATGAAAATATAATGGGCTGATGTTTTAACTAGAATGAGATTGGAAATTATTCTATATTTTGTTCGAGGATCATTAATTAGGGTGAAAGTCATCAATACTAGATGTAGAAGTGTATAGAAAAATAATTTACTACTACTTCTCTTTATGTTGGTCCATCAAATTAACGGGTGATGTGTATTTTAACTATTTATTAAAATTATCACAATACCCTATTTAACTATGGATTTTTTAATTATTTCATTATTTATTTTTCAAAATAAATTGGGAATATCACCTCAACAAAGGTGAGGGAACATTTGGTGAAAACTCTAGGAGGCTGGAATTATTAAAGAAACAAAATATATAGAAATGTTTATATTATTATTTGTGGGATATGATTTATTGTAATTATTGTTAATCCCCTCAAAGTAGATATTAGTATTATTCTATGCATGTATTTTAATAGAGTTTATCATGCTAATATATATTAGAGATTGAAGAATATTTTATTCAATGACTTAATATATCTTATAACATACAATGAAGAGGATAAATTGATTAGGAATGGAACCCAAATTTACATAGATAATGTTTTTAAAATTAATTAAATTGTATAGATTACTAATGGACATGTAGTGAAAGAATATAAGTATTTTTTTCCTAATTTTTAGTTGATTTAATTTCTAATCAAGTGGTTAATTTTATTATTTACTTTGTACCTAATATTGTGCCTTGTTTGTAACCCCCTTATCGAATGGATCAGGTAAAAATTTTATAATTTAAGATGAAAATTTATGAGTTAATAAAGAATGGTTTCTTTCATTATAGAACTTTTGGATGAGGTTTTACAATTTTTTTAATATGATGAAATTTCGATCCATGATGAAATTCATTGGCCATATATATTTTAATAATATAGTTGTTTAGAAGAACTACCCATTTTTTATTATCAGTGATATGTTTGATTATCTCCATGGATCACAGTATTTCTCAAAGACTGGTCTTAGGTCGGGTCACCACTAGTTGTTGGTGAATGAGGAAGATATTTAGAAAATATCATTTCCAACAAAAAATTGAAATTTTGAGTTTTTATTTATTCTAATTAGTTTATCTAGTATACCAGCTATATTAATGGATCTTATGAATTGGGGTATACATAATTATTTAGATAAATATATTATTTTTTTATTGATTAAATATTAGTATATACTAAAATACAAATGAATAATAAAGACACATAAGGATTATTTTTCTTACATTATAAGAAATGAAGCTATATAGAAAATATTTTAAGTTTAAATTTTGGTTGCAAGACATTTACTTTATTGTTAATATTGTTTCATAATATAATATAAATGTTTATCTTTCTAAAAATATTATTATTAATAAGTTTATAAGTCATAAAAATGCGAAGGTGATTTGTATTTTTCATGGAATGTTTGGTTAGTAGAAGAGGATTGTTGAATTTTTTACATAGATACCCATCCCATTGACTAAGTTAAACAAAAATAGTTTTACATTCATATTGACCAAGGAATATTATTTTTTTTTGAAATAAAATATAATATTATTGAATGATTATATTTTAGACATTCCCTCTTGAAAATTTTATTTTTTAATTATACTGTCATGTTTCTTTAAAGGGGGTTAGTTGTGTCATGATTCAGAATGATTAGGTAATTGTTTATACATCACATCAACTAAAACATGATTATTTAAATTATCCAACACATTATCTAGAATTAGCTACTATTTTTATCTAATTAAATAGGAAGAATAATTTATATGGAGTATAATGTTAAATATAAAATGATCTCAAATGATTCAAGTATATATTCAACCAGAAAGAGATGAACATGATGTAGATAAGATGGATTGAACTAATCCTAGATCATTATTGCCTAATCCATTACCTTACAAAAGAAGAAAAACAAAATAGCTACTACTGTGATTCAAAAAATTAGGCATTAGTAATCAAGATACATTTTGAACATGACCATTTGGTTTCTGGACTGATGAATTTTAGCCTTTGTATAAACTTCCTCTATTTCGTTTTAGGTTTAAATACAAACACATTGACCATAATTAACTAAGAAAGATTAGAAGTAAGGCCATGAGTTATAAGAAAAGGTAGAACTCATCTTTAATGTTTTTTTTCTAGAATTTAATGTTGAAAAAGAATGTGTTTTATTATATAAGAAGAGATTTTGTTTTCCCCCTCCCCACACTTATGTAATATCTCAAAACAATTGAAACATGGAGCCACATTTCATTGATTGTGTCCAATATAGTATTAAAGAAAATATAAATAAAATTATGCCACACTCTTTCTTTTATGAAATTTAATTTTTACAACAATGGAAAAAATATAGGATATGAATAGTTATAAATATTTATTTGATATATAATGTGGTGTTAATTTATTCCTAAGTTTTACTGAAGATAAAATTATAATAAAATTTTACGCAACTTTGAAACATTGTTTTTTAAAATAATTGAATAAAAAATAAATTTTATTAAACATAATATAAATTTACATAATTATAGTGTTCTAAAAAAAATTTATATAAATATATCATCTATGATTTGTTTTAAATGATTAGATTTCAATTATGAATTATTGGAGACTTTTATGTTAAATTAAATGAATAATTATGAAATTTTCCTTAATGATATTTTATTAAATAATTAAAAATATAAAAATATAATATGTTAATCTATGTGATTATTATAAGGGTAAAAATATTAATCTTATAACATTTAAATTCTAGTAGCCTTTTTATAATAACTATGTTGCCCCTAAAGTGTAAAAACATTATTATCAAGTTAATCATAAAAACCAATTAACAAGTGTTAAAACAAAAATATAAGTGTCAAAAACTTATATAAACATATCCCAATTTATCAGATAAGATTATTTCACCATATCCTCATATATTAACTTAATATTATTAAATTTGATCCATTTTATCATTAAAATTAATTTATATTATTTTAACATTTTATGAAATGTTAAGAGTGATACTCCCCTCTCTTATAAAATGGAACCTCCTACCATCTTTTATAAATACTTAAAAATAATTGTGTCCTAGTAAACCCCTACTTGAATCCCATTTTTACATTCCCTAACATTTTTTATATTACATATTTTGATTAGAATAATAACCTAAGATTGATTTTAGTATAAACCATAAAAGGGTGTTCAATGGAGAGGTATATTTCGTAACCAAGAATTTTGTTTTATAAATTATTCATGATATTTTAAATTTTATTCAACACCACTGATATAAATACAAAATTATATTTATTATATTAAGAGATATTATTTTATTGTAATAACCTATATTCATGTCCAACCTCCATAAAATGGTGACGGAATTAATCATTCGGGAGTATGAAAGACCACTTCCTTACCAACTGATTTAATTAATTTTCAATCACTACCTCCCAACACAGGTTATATTGTTGGATTTAATTTATATAAATATAATATTAATGAAATATATATAATTATTAATAGGTAATGTTTCCACAATTTCCCTATGTTTCCATACATTGTAAAATGATAACGTTGTTATTATATATGTGCGGATGGCCTCTTTTAAAAAGAGAGGTGATTTATTTTTTAACACCACATCACTTGGATGATATATATGATTTTATTTAAATATATAACATTATATTTATCATATTATGATAATTCTATAATATTAAAATAGTACTTATCTTATTTCTAAAATGATCATTGAAAAATTGAAACGTTACTCATGCACACATCTGACATGGAATCTATATGATTTTAAGGTATATTATTTTCAATAACTATCTTTCACTATTATTTATATAAGTATTATTAACGTATAAAATTTTTATTTATGCCATATTATAATAGAAATGATAAAACAATAACCTCTTTCAACATTGTCAACCTACCAAAGTAATTTTGGATTTATGAACTTAAATTCATCAACAATCTCAATGTGAATTTCATTGATTAAATAATTAAATATATAATTTCATGATATAAAATGAAAATGAATAATAAAAAGGAAAAATATTGTTAGTAATTAAATAAATAACATAATTTTATTATTCAATATGATCAATAATTTATGTAATGATTAAGAAACAAGGTAAGGGACACATTACCTTAAAATGTTATTTTAAAATGTTTTAGAGATTCTTTTGTAAATATTTTATTCCCTATATATTTTAATAAAATTATATAATTGTTTTATTAAAATTTATTTAATTTAATTATTAATGAAATTATATCACACGTATGAATTATATTCATGTATGTTTAAAATAAATCATTTTATAAATTTTTTTCACATCCATAAGAAAAGAAAAAATGACTATTTTATTTTATCATATATGGAGACAATGACATTTATTTACACCATAACCATTATTTTATATTTTTATTAATTTACCGAATTTAAGGTTTTATTCAAATAAAAAACTTCCTTCCCTATATTTTGGTTATTTTCAAAAAACAATTTGAAGTGTAACAACATGTTTTTCCAAATATATATTCTTCTTAGTGTAAAGAATATTTTTATTACTATAATGATGAAAGTGAAAGATTCCACAATTTATTATAATGTTACAGTTAATGGTAGTTTTTATGCTGACTTGTGGTAACATTATAAACTAAATATAGGTGGTTTTATTATAAATAAATGAGGGTAATTATGTTATTAACCTTGTTCTGGTGGTTCAATTACAAACCAAGGATAGATGGGTATGTGATGGCCCTGAAATGAATTGGGTATTGAGATTGACCATATTCCATATTTCATTTTTAGAGGGATGCGAAAAATTATTTCCTATGATTCCTAACATTTTAATTTAATAATTATATGCGTTTTATGGATATCATATTATTTCTCAAGGTAAGATAATGATATTATGTTTAATGGAATATCTATGCTACTTTTTTTTGAGTTAAAATTATAATGTTTTGAAAAAAATTTATAATTTTCTCATGATTATAAAGAAACCATTATGTGGTTTATTTCCCAATTAATAGTTCTTTTGATTTTTTTGTGAAAATATTTTTTTTGATAATATTTTTTCTTATGTAAGAAAATGTTTCAAATAAACCTTATAATTTTTTTTGAAAAAAAAATTATAAGTATTCATGAAACAATGTGTTTTCTATTTATTCATTTTTATTCCCCTTAAATTAATTTTTGTTCTCATCATACTATCTAATATGTTTTTAACTGTTTTTAAGGATTCTTAATGGAAAATATGCAGTCACGTTAAATTTTTTGATGATATTTTCATGATATCAAAAAAAAAATTTGAAATTTTTATTTTATTAGAAAGATAAATACTTAGTAGAAGTGTTATATTTGTAATGTATTGGTTTTTATGTTTTATTTAGGACTTAATTACATTAAACAATAAACCAAATTATCATATTTAATTTATGGAAATGAATTATTTACCAAAACCTTTGGAATACATAATGCTTAAGGCGGGGTCATAATAGTTATTATTAAAGGAAAGGATTTGATAATTTTATAGTTGGTGATAATATAAATAAATACAACTAAGTGATTTTATTTTATGCTTATCATTTTATTTATTTTAATATTACAATGTTTCTTCATCTAGATAATGATTTATTAGAATAGTTTTCCATAGAATAAATAGGGGAATAGTTGTAGGAAGGAACAAACAGGACAATATTCATCAAAATCATCAAACTACATTTGTTATAATTGGGATTTATCCATTTTATATAGTTATGGTTCATTTTATGAATGATATGACTAGTGGTTTTATCCATTCTAGAGATAATAATATCAACCATTAAAAAACATGGCAATATTTAAGCATTTTATAAGAAATAAATCCTATAAAATTATATATATCATCAAACTTAATCACTATTGAGGCATGGATTAATTCATTGGAAAAGATATTTTAAGTAGTGGGTTATTTACTTCATTTAAAGGTAACCATATTTATATTTTTTATATTTAATTTTACTAGTTGTGGTCAATGGTTAATATTTTTAATGAAATAGAAGAGAATGATTCATTGGAATGAGTTGAATTTTAGTATATTTTATTTGAGAAATAGTTTCATAATGTTATTCAATATATTATTGAAAAATGTTCATGGAAATCAGAAAATAGAGGATGATTTTTTTGATGTGTATAAAGAAACATTTCCTAAATTTTAAAGGTATTCCCTAAATTTTATCGAGGGGAATGAGAGTAAAATTTATCATTTTTTCTCAGGATTAAATAAAATACACTAAAAGGAATTAGCTTACAATGAAATTTAAATGATGTGATAATCATATTAATTATTATAAGAAGTTAGGAATAGAGTTTTATGCTTCCCATTAACTTCAATAAAATTAGTAAAAGGAATATATTATATGGTATGTTATGAGAAAACAACAATTAAAGAAATATGAAGGTAAGAAAATCTTGTTCCCATACTTTGATAAGTGTGGTAAAATTAAAATTGGGATTGTATTATAATTTTTTTGAAATTATTTTGATGTCATAAGTTTATAATATGGATATTTACTTCAATGAAAAGGATCTTATTGTTGAATATACAAATAAAGAAAATCTAATGGTGAGATGGCTTAATTGAAATGAATTGGAAAATTATGTAAATGTGTTTCCAATGATAGAAACTCCATGAGTAAATCATCATGATTAGAAGACAAATGGTGGGAGAATTATTTTCATACAATAACTATGGTTGATGTGGGTTCATCAAATGATGTGTCGACATACATGTTACTTATTTATTAAAATTATGAAAATACATTGTTTGACTCCAGATCTTCTAATTCATTCATTTCTGAGAAATGTTCATGTATATTTAGAATATCAAATCATGAAAATAAGATTTAAATTTTAGAGAAAATCTATGGTGTAAGTATTAAAGATACAAATATTTATTGGAATCCTTATATTATTATTAGTGGGATGGTCATTCTATAAAATAATTTTGAACTATCCATTTTTGAGTTTGATATTTTATAGGTATGGGTTGTATTTTAGTTTACCATGCTAAAATATATATTTTTGAAATGAAAATATATTATTCAATGATTTCATACCTTTGATAACCTATAATTAAGTAGAGAATTTGATTCCAATTGTACGTGAAATTACTTTGGAAATTTTGTTGAAAATAATGAATTTTTTTATATTAGTGGTGACCTAATAATAAATAAATATACAGAAATATTTCATAGTAGTTTAACTGGTTTTATTGTTAATTTAGGGGTTTATAGTACTGTTAACATAGAGAATTATGTCGAGACTATTTCAAGACAAAAACATAGTATGTATCAAGTAAAAAATTTATAATTTATAAATAAATAGAATTATTTTCTATCCAGAGGATTCCTTCATCCAAGAACAACACTATGGGGTGATCTAATTTTTTGATGAAGAAATATGGGTCATTGATTCATTTAATTTATTATAGATCTTTTAATAATATCATTGTTAATAATAATTATCCATTAACTCATATTGATGATTTTTTATCATCTATATCGATCACATTATTTTCAATGATTTTTCTAATGTCATGGAACTAGTAGATGAAGTTATTGGAGGCCAATATTCTGAAGATGGAATTTAAAACTAGATATGACCACGATTATTGTCTAATTATTCCCTTTAATTTTTTTAATACACAATTTGAATTTATGGGAATTATGAATAATGTTTTACTGAGTATTCATATTGTTTTGTTGATATATTTATTAATGACATATTGGGATATTAGAAAAGTTAATAAGATCTTGAAAGAACCCAAATATTTTTTCACAAAATCGTTAAAAGAAAAAATGATATATGAAAAAGTTAAAAATTGTGAATTTCAGTTTAAATATATTTCTTTCAATGGTCATTTTGGTTTAGGATATGGTAAAAATACTGACCCCGATAAAACTAATGTTTTTGAAGAGTATCCAAGTCTGATAAATTTCATACATATGAATTATTTTCTTGGATTAGCTAGTTATAAGTATTAGTTTTTTTAAGAGTTTTCTTTTATGTATAGAACACATAAAAATTTAAGTCAAAAAAGTGTCAAATAAATCTAAATGAAATAATGTAATAATTTTTTTTCTGAAACTAAAAAAAATATTTGTAAATACTCTAGTATTGGTCCTATCCTCTAGAAAAAGTGAATTCTTTATTTATAATTATGGTTTTTTTTAGAATTCGTTGTGTCTAGATTCACAATGAATGGGTAATTACTTTTTAATTTCATTAACTAAAACCTAATGACCTATGTTATCATACATATGATCTGGAATTGGCCATTGTTATTTTTTCATTACAAATATGGAGGCTTGATTTATATTGATTAAAGTGTAAAATAAAAAAATAAACTCAAATGTTTGAATTAAAGATTCAATCAAACTAATTCAAACATGACATAGAGAAAGTGGTGGAAATGAGCAAGGATTGTGAATAAATGTTCTATTTTAATCCTTTAAAATAAAACAATGTAATAGATGCTTTGAGGTAAAATTACTTAGAATCATTGACCATGTAATCATTGGAACATAATCCTTTTCTTATTTATTTGATGAATTTTTTCTTTAAAATATTTCATACATGAACTTTATATGATATATTTAGGATTTAATACAATTATATCTATCTAAAATATTAATAAGGATTAGAAAAAAAATAGTGGGTTATTGGAAAAGTTATAATTTGTTAAGGATACTCTCTTTACTAAATGAAGCGTTGAATTTTTTGAACATTGGAATGAAATTTGTGTGCATTATGATTTCTCAATGAAGAGATAATTATTCACGGTGGCTCATAATTACTCATTTTTCACTGACCTAGGTAGTACTGAGATATAAAGAGAGAACATTCAATTGTATTACTGGTTAGATGTAATGAAAAGAGATATTTCTGAATCTAACATGAAATGTTTGACCTTTAAATATGATAATATAGAATTAAAATTAATAAAATGCTTGTTTTAGAATGTTTTAGTGGTAGAATGGAAATGTTTAAATATTTTTATGGATTTCAGGGTTGGACTTCCAATGTCCTCTCAAGGTAATAATGTCATATCAACTATTTTTATGGACTAATTGGATATTTTAATTTCATTCCCATTTGAGATAATATTTCCTTATTTCTTGTTTATTAACTATATCATTGGGTTACACCTATGTGATGTACCTATTATTCTCACTGTCTTTAGGAGACAGGATGAAATTTCTTGACCTTAAGTGGCATCCCCAAGATTCTAAAGGCTGGGAATAAATTCCAATGCATTAATTTAAAATTTGGGGATTATTTTACCATTTAAAATAAAACGACCATCCAAACATTACATAACCAAAATAACTACTACATGATGCATGATAATAATGAAAGAAAACTGAAAAAAAAACATTTTTATCCAAATCAACTCCAAAGAGTACTATAGTGGAAAACTGAAAAACTACCAAGTAAACATCAAAATAAAAAAAACCAAAAAAAAATCAAAGATGAACATAACACTGAGGCTCAAACAAGCTCCATGATCCACTCTAAAAAGCTGCCCATGTATCACTAAGAACCACTAGAGATGTTTAATACTTTACCTTCTCCCATTTCATGGTAAATGATATCTCCAAAAGCACCAAAGTTCCAAAGAAGGGGTGAGTAATGAAACTCAGTAAGCTTTCACCAAATTACTTACCTACTCACACCACTAATATAGGAATGTTGTCACTTTTAAATAAAATAGTTTATATTAAACAATTTCTATAACAGTTTATATCAAAATGTAAAAAAGGTCCATAATAAATAATTTTTTACAAAATAATACCATGTTATAAGGAAACTAACCAAACAATTTTCTAAAACCATTTCACAAATTCCATTTTGGCGTAGCCTATTCTGTTCCACATATCGACACATTCAACTATACAAGCAACCATGGACTTCCATATACTTGTGAGTAGTGAGTAATAAATTCACTAAGATGATACTTATTGAACAATTTAGATAGAGCTACTTCAAGACCATATCCATATGAACCTTTTGATGTGGGTATATTATTCCATCATTCATCCCAATGCATATTAACACATCAAACCCAACTATGCCAAACCCATTCCAAACCCAAGTGTGTGAAATAGTTTTAAAAAAACCGAACTTTTTATTTAATTAAATTACATATATAATTTTCCATAAATAAAACTAAAATACCAAATTTAATATCATCATTTTAAAAATCAAACAATAAATCAATTTTCACAACAATTCCACCATTTCAACAAAAACTATAGGTGATCATTAAAGAGAGTTTCTACCATGATGTCCACAAAAATTTCAAAATAAATATCAAGTAAAATAACCAATTTTAAATAAATCCTTCATGTTCTAAATATTTTAGTCGAGTGTAATTCGACACCTACCATGGAAAATATATAAAAAATGGAAAACGAAATGAAAATGTCTACAAAAGCGGGTCAATGCTCCAAAAAAAACCTACCGTAGATTTATTCCACTAACAAAAAATCCAAATGTATTTATAATTGAAATTAAATACATTAGATATATCTATAGTGTATATAGATATAAGAAACTGAGAGAGGTGGATAATTAGATCTAAGGAAAAAAGGGAAAACCGCTAAGAATTATTACATACAATGAGAATTATACTTCAACGCGTGAAGAGAAGCCTTCAGATAGCATCCAAATCAATGGGAGAAGCCTCTACTACCATTAGGAGGAGAAAATATCAAGTAAGGGTTTGTCTGGGGTAAAACAAGGGGTCAAATATTAATCCCAATATTGATTTTATTTTTTGGATCATGTTTTTAAACCATGAACGATTAGTTGAACTGTTAGGAATATCATTAAATAATTGTGCACCAACTTATGTCTCAAGTAAGAACCTCAAAAGGTTGGATCACACAGTTTCAAAATATTAAACCCACCATGCCAAATCCCACTACATCAAGTTTCATAGTTTCTTTAGGGTGGCCACTCAGTTTTTCCAAACCATGTACCTTTCTATGTGCCTTCTGTTTAGCCTCTATCATATTATACATGGATTCCTAAAAGTTTTTTTATAGTTTCCCCAAACCATGAATCATAAATTCACCCTTATAAAATCAACAAGAACATTCCAAACATCTTCCAAACTCTCTTAAACTTCACCATAATACATTAAATACTTATAAATCATAAAACAAGGGTTACTTATTTGAAAATGGGTGTGATACATTCTCCCCACATTGGAAGTTATGTCCTCATAAAGTAAAAAACTATCATTTAATTGAAAGAGTTCCAGTCATTTCCCTTTCATTTCCTTCTCCCATTCTCATATCCATTCCATAATCTAACCATATTTCAATAAAACCCACACTATAATGTTTCATTTTCAATGAAATACCTTCTCTAACATATCCATAATCCACACAAGCATCTGTCGCAATGAAGAATCTAGATATGGTTCAATGTGATCCCATAGAATCAGATGGTCAGTATTGGGATGATTCCTTTTCAACTAAGATACATAAAACACATTACGCACCAAACTAATCCATGGTGGCAATTCCAATTGATATTCCATGTCACCAACCCATTCAATTATCTTAAAAGGTACAATTTATTTAGTAGTTAACTTAACAACTTCCCAAATTATCAATGACAATGCCTTGGAGATATCCTAAAGAAAACATGATCATTCACCTCAAAAACAAATATCCATATATGATGATATGCATATGATTTAAGAAGGCCATAAGTTGTGTCCATACATTTTTTGATCAACTAAATCTTCTATATTGTTTCGTGTATAATGATCAACCCAAATAGGGACATTTCACCTCTTTCCATCAAAAAAGTTGAGAATTACAATGAAGCTAATAAAATTTGTCAAAATATTCCATATGTATAGTGTCTTGATAACTGGTTTTATATGAGAACTCCACCAACAGTACATGTTCTTCCCATGAGACGCCATGATTCATTACATAGGTCCACAACATGTCTTCCAACACTTTGATCATCCTTTTGAATTTCCCATCCATCTGAGGATGATACACCATGCTCATATTCAACTGAGTATTAATTTATTTCTATATGGATTTACTATCATGAGATCTAACCCTCAAATATTTGTCTAACACTATTTAAACTAGTATTCCATTTCTATTTACCACTTCTCATATAATGATTTTTGACAATTCCTCCACCATATATTTTTCATGAATACAATTTAAATGTGCCAACATTGTTAACTGATCCACTATCACCAATATGACATCGTTCTTCAAAACTAATCTTTTGAGCCCTTTTACAAAATCCATTGCTATGTGCTTCTATTTTCATACTAGAAATGCTAAATACTACAACATACCTATTGTTTTTAATTTTATACCTTAACCTACTAAAAATTTATGTATCTTGAATCAAATTTGTCTACCTTACTTTTCGTACCAACCCACGAAAACTATACTTTCAATGCTTTATAAATTTTTTGTATTATATGATGAACATACCATATTGAATGGTGGTAAGCATGAAGACGTTTCTCTTAACGAGCCATGAGTTTGAGCACGTGATTTTTGAACCAAAAAATTGAACTCTCATCCAACTTACATCAATTAATGGTCTCTCCGCCATTGAGTTTTGAATTCATAGCCATACATTATGCATTGGATGTCTGTGCCTCATTAACTATAACCTTAAAATTGGGAAAAATTAATTTGTAATGAAATATTTAACTTCACCTTGGTCTTCACAATCCATGTGCATGTCGTCTAGGACTGGCATCAAATACCACTCACCTAAAGCATCTTTTCCCAACATAGCAAATGAATTTCTACTAAATGCATCTACCACCATATTTCCTATACTATGTGTATACGTCAAGTAAAATTAAAACATTTGGAGATACTCCTTCTATATAAGTTTCCTCATATTTAAATCTCTTTATAATAAAACATGTTCCTAGATCTTATGATCCAAAAACATAGTATATTTATCACCAAAGAGGTAATGACGACATGGTTTTAAATCATGTACTATTGAAGCTAACTCCAAATCTTGTGTTGGGTAGTTCTTCTCATGTACGCCTAACAAACTTGATTTATAACCAACAACATGATCTCCTTTCATGATAATATATGCAAACAATGATTCCAAAGCACCAAAATACACCACATACCATTGTTATGATTCATGAATAATCAAGATTGGTGCTGGTGTAAGGAGAAACTTTTGCTCTTGAAAACACTTTGGGCACTCATCACCCCATTGGAATGGAACATTCTTCATTGTCAAAGTTGTCATTAGAGAAGACAATCGTGATAATTCATGAACAAAGCATTGGTAATAACCAGTTAAACTAATGAAGCTATATATCTTGAAGACATTCTTCGATGGTGGCTAAGAGATAATGGGCTTTATCTTTTCTAGAACAATTAAAAAAAATCATAAACTACATAGCTAAAATATAATACATATTGTATCCAAAAATAACACGTTGATATTTTTGAATACAATTAATAATCCTTCAAGATTCATAACATTGTCTCTATGTGATGCGCATGTTCATTCCTTTTCCTTGTATACAAAAATACATCGTGTATAAAAACCACCACAAAAGAATCAAAATATCACTGAAATATATGATTCATCAATTCCATAAATACTAAGAAAATTCTTATGTATAAAAGGAATCACTAAATATTCATAATGGCCATAACTACTCTAGGAATCAGTTTTTGGAATATCCTCCTTCTAAACCTGCATTTGGCGATATCCTGATCACAATTCAATTTGGGATAACCACTTTGATATCCTCAATTGTTCTAATAGATCATCAATTCATGGTATTATATACCATTATTTATCTTAGTTGGTGTAAATTTATGATAATACCCACATATTCGACATGTTCTTTTTGACTTTTTAACAAACAAGATTGGTGATGCCTAGAGATGTGCTCAACTGAATGAAACCTTTCCATCCCATATCTTCTAGTTATACATTCAATTACCTTAATAATGTTGGTGAAATCGGATAAGATATAAGGGAAATATAAATAGTACCCAAGATGAGATCAATTATAAAATCCACTTCTTTAATAGGTGTATACACTGAGAAATATTTGGGAAACATGTATATAAATTGATTAACAACTGCTGGAAAACTATTAATCTCAATCTCATATATCGATTCCAAAGACAACACTACCAACTGGTATAAGATCATTCCAACTGCTACTAACAAAAAACCTATTACATCTTTCTTTACATTCTATTCTCCCTGAAAGAGAAGCTTGATGCCATTTTATGTCATAAAACTGAACTTTTCGGCACAATAGTTGATTTGAGCCTGGAATATTTTCAACCAATCCATATTTAGGATTATATTAAATATATATATATCAATCCTAGAAAAATCCCACATTATCTTAAGTCCATCAATGGTTATAGAACATTATCTACACAGAATGGATCGACACTCCCTTTGACTAAGAATAGTTAAATATTTTATCATAGGAGGGATCATATCAAAATTTAAAATCAAAAATTCAACAACATGATAATCAATAAATGAATGCGATGAAACTGTATTGAACAATTCTTTCTTAAGGGTATATTTCAAAATAATCATACCTCTCTCCATAGATGGTCTAGACTGGTAATACATAGTGACCATTCTATTTCTATATAATTGCTTGTTCACCACACTTTGTTCCCTTTTTATCTATTAATATTTCACTACATGATGAGTCATGGTATTCCCGTTATCTCTATGTATAGATCTATTACACTAATGAGATTGATTATTTTGACTTTTTTCCCAACATATGATATGATTTCTGTGACACTTAAGAAGTTTCCCAACCACATGACCTCAGGGAATTGTGACTATATCATGGAATATGCCCTATATGATTGTATTTTGTACATTCTCTAGGATCTGTTGTACACTCTCTCTTTATGTGGTCTAGATAACCACATTGGAACCATCTTGATTTTCTCTTTGGTCATGGGGGAATATTTATTGATCAATTTTTTCATTGCCACCTTGGAAATAGGTGTCACCCTTCCACTTTCTCCCAGAATCATAATTTCCACCTTTCCCATGGGTGTCAACACAATTCCTCCTTCCATTGCTCTTGATATTTTATTTCTAGCTACTATATCTCTATTTCCCATCTCTTTGTAATATACAATACAGAGTACCTCAATATTTGTGTGAATATCTTTCCTTAGCCCCAATTAAATGATGTGTTCCATCAAGGATACACTTATAAAAATATTGAGTTCAAAGTGCACTAGATTCATGAATTTAGCCACATACACAAAGACACACAAAATTTCATACATGAAGCTAAATAAATCCATGGTTCTTTGGATCATGAACGAATAAGGAATGAATTATTTTCTAAACAATTTTTCAAAATCATCTCAGTCATAGTAGTGGATAATTTAGCATGAAAAGTAAAATCCTACTACTAGCATGCTAGATCAAACAAAATTTAAGTCTCCATCTTGAATTTCATCTCTGTTGGTGTGCTAATTAAATTGAATATATGATTCATCTTATTCATCCACAACTCTTTATTTTATGGTTTCGAATCATCATAAAAGATGGATGGATTCTGTTTTTGGAATTGGATTGAATGATCCCCTTTCCTTGGATCATCCCTCATGTTCCTCCTATCTACAGCCAAAATCACTTGGACAATACTCTAAATCCATTGTTGGTTCACAAGTGGTTCAGTTGAGACCACATTTTTACAGCTTCCCCTGGCAGGTCTATACAATTCCTTCTATGTTCCATTTTATACAAACACAAAAAACTCCATAAGTATCACTATCAACTAAATTAATTCTTATCATTTCATATTCTTCCACATCATACTATCCAAATAGTTCTTTCCAAAATCAACCTTCTTCAATGTTCAATCATTTTTTTAAAAATAATCTCCATTTATTTTTAAAATAAAACATTTTAAAAATACCATAACCTTACTATTTTCAAAATAATACATTTGAAAACAATTTCAAAAATATTAAAAAATCAGCACGTTGGAAAAAATCATTACCCAATATGAATATTACACTCCTAATGGGAAGAACTTTCTATAATGCATGTCATGCTCATCTCCTTGGCTAAACCCATGACAATGATATTTTTAAATCCTAACTATTTCTCCAAAAAAAATTATGCACCCAACTCCCTAGTAACATGAAGTTCAACATAAAAAGTTTATCTACATCTTTTTATGCTCTACGTTTCACGTCATGATAATCCTACTCATTTCTACCAACTTGACAAAAGGAATAGACTAGAATGAATTTAAACTACAAGATAGATAGAACTAAATACAACTAGTTATAATAGATATTTGGAAAGACAAAGACTGATACCACTTATAAAATATCTATTCTTTCCATTGCCTTAATGTAGAATGGGGCATTTACATGGCCTTAAGAGACATCCCCATAATTCCAAAGGGTGAAAATAAATTCTTAGGGCTTCATTTACAATTTGGTTAAGATTTTCCCATTAAAAATAAAACAACCAACCAAACATTCCATAAATAAATAAACCACTACATGATGTGGGATAATAATTAAAAAAATAGAACATTTAATTTATATCAAAATCAACTCCAAAGAGTACCATATTGGAGGAATGAAAAACATACATGTACACAATAGAAAAAAAAATACCAAAAAAACTAAAATATGTCCATAACTATAAGGATCCAACAACCTCTATGATCCTCTCCACAAAACATCCCATGAATCACTGAGAACCACTAGATAACTACGATACGTTATCATTAATCTATCCCAATATAAAATATTTTCAAAACCACCAATGTTCCAAAGAATATGTTAGTGATCAAACTCATTAAGCTTTCCCCAAATGACTTCCCCACTCACGCAACTAGTATCGAACATGTTAGCACATTTATTGAAAATATTTTATATAAAAAAATTTAAAATAAATATTATATCTAAATATAAAAAATCTCCCAAATAAATAAGTCATCACAATAAAACACCATGTTCCAAGGAAAGAAACCAAACAATGTTCTAAGACCATTTCACAAATTCCATTTTTTTCATAACCCATTTCGTTCTACATATTCACACATCCAACCATGCATGCCACTGTGGACCTCCCTATACTTGTGAGTGGTGATTCATATGTTCACTAAAACATCACTTATTAAGCCATTTCCATGCGGTAACTTCCTGCATATCTCCATCCCAACCTTTTGATGGGGGTACTTCATGCTCTTATCCATACCACTACTAATGAACACACACCACACAACAATGACAAACCTATTCCAAACCAAAGATTTTCAAATACATTTCAATAAAAAAATTATATTGAAATTAAATACATAAAAAATACTCATAAATATAACTGAACAACCAATTTTAAATCCATAATTTTAAAGTCAATCCCTAAATCATTTTGACTAAACATACCACCATTTCCACTAATCTACAAAAATATCACTAAAGAGGGTTTCTACGATGCTTTTCACACCAATTTCACAAAACCAAATTCATTTAAAATAGTAAATATGAAATAAATCCATCATGTTATAAATGGATGACATGAGAGTGAATCCACATACATTAAAAACATGGAGAAAACTGAAAACCACATGAAAACGTCCACAAAAACGGTGCGAAACTCCAAAAAAACACCTTGGATCTCTTCTAATAACAACAATAAATCCAAATATAATCATATTTGGAATTAAATACCATATTATATCTACATTATACACACACATATATATATGAAACCAAGTGTGAGTCAGAAGTATATATAAGGAAAAACATTAATAATGATGACATACCATGAGAATCTGGCTTCAACACACAACGAGAATCCTTTAGATTTCATCTGAATAAATAGGGGAAGTCTATGATTCCATTGGAAGGAGAAAATTTAGATTTAGGGGTTGGTATGGTGAATAAATTATGGTTTATATCTTAATATCAATTTAGATCAACTTTTTTATACCTAGTTTTTAAATTGTGCATGGTTAGTCGAATAGTTAGGAAAACAATGCGCTAATTGTGCACATCATCTTTGTCAAGTAGGAATCTAACATGGTTTCAAAACCATGCACCAAAAGTGATGAATACCACTATTTCATGTTTCACAGCTTCTCCAAGGAGGCCAAATAGTTTGTCCAAACCATGCACCTACCAATGTGCTTTCCCTTTAGCCTATGTCTTATTATGCATAGTTTCCTATAAGTGTTCCATTTTTTCCCCAAATTGTGCACCAACTATGTAACCTTACAAAACCCCCCAAAAATTCCAAAATTCATCTAAAATATCCCAAACATCACCCTAATAATTTAGATACTTAAAAAGTATAAAATACGGGCTACATATATGAAAGTAGGGGTGCTAAATATTGGGTTACAAGGAGTTACTCTCTCTATTGAATCTGAATGTGATCTTAGTTATAACATCCCTGTTCCAGTTTCTACCCAGAGGTGCCCCGTACCTGGTTGGTAACATGGTCTCAAGAACATTTCCCCAAACACCATAGGCTTCCGACTAGCAGCGAGGGCCTTGGGTTTGATAGTGTTGAAATTATGCCCTCATTGGCAGAGTAATACAACAGAGATAAATAGTTAACTATACAAAAAGTAGTAAAAACATTAATTATGTAAACAGTGGAAGACTAGAAGTAATAAACAACTATAGAACACATATATAAATGATTCATGATACATTTCTCTACTAAAGCAACCAAACAAGTCACAATGATGGAATAAAATACTAAACCAAAGTAAAAAAGAACAAAATAAACTCCAGCAGAATTGCAAGACTCTACTGGGTGCCATGCTCTCCAACTCCACAGTAATCAAGTACCTGAAGTAGAAGGGTGATTACCTTTATCTATACCAACAACAATATAATCTCTTTGGGCCCAAAACCATGATCCAAAAAGTGTGTGAGATGAATCCTAGAAGTAAATTTACCAAATATTTGTTCCTAACAGTTAGTGAATATATATGGCAGGTAATAAGAAAAATGAATCAGTAAACAAGGAAGTATTCAAAAGTAAATAATTATATAGCATCAATTTCATTCATTTTTATATATCATGTAATTATCCAATCAAAATAAATTATCACTCTAGGAATTACTCATAGCCTAACCCCCTCTAGTTCAACCAATCAAACACAAGAAACCTGATGGGATGTACTCACAGTATGACCCCTCTTTTTAGGCTTTAGTAAAGACTCTATGAAAAAGTAATCATTGTTAATTCCCCATGTGGTCACATATCAGTAACTATAGACACTCTGAGGAATCCATCAACGTCCTTTTCCTCTTGTGGTCTCTCAATGTGGAACTACAGACACTCTAAGGGAGAAAAAAGTCCATCCCCCTATGTTTTCACAACGTAAAAGTAAACAGACACTCTCGGGAATCCTTCAGCGTCAATTCCCCCTATGGTCTACTACACCAAGATCCAACAACCCTATGTAAGTATATCATGCACAACGGTTTTCAACATCCAATATAAACCTTAAGAACTACTTGGCTAATATCTTTCATGAAACACTTGTCTAAACAGATAAAATCATATAAGAACATCAAATAATATCACTCCATCCTAACAACATTAGGCATGGGAAACAGGCTGCCTAACCGGAAAAGCTAGACCAAATGATCAAAATCAAAACAAACCTGGGAAACACATCCATAGCATGTAAAATAATCCAATTCACAATCAAACAACCTATAATTAGGAACACAAGGCATAATAAGAAATAACAGCGATAAAATCTTTAAACATGCAATACCCTGTTCTTGGGTTTTGGAAAATTTTGCACATAATATTCAAAGAATAATTACGGAAAGGAAAAAAAAACCTACCTCAATGTTGTATGATCAGTATACTCCCCCTCGAGTCCTTGAATCGAACTAGAACATTATAGATAAACAAAAAAATTCTAAAACGTGCTACCAAGGATATCTCACGAAAGGAGAGAAATCAAAGAACAAGGCTCTAGAATAATGAAGAAATCACCGTGGTGATTAAAAAAATCAACGATGCTCTATTTGGAGAGTGGATGATTGATTGGGGGATCTGGAAAGAATCATTCTCCTTACTAGATCATTGATGAGACATTGTAATAGGAAAGGGGTTTTTTTGAATGAGATGAAACCCCAATCCATTTAATAAAATAAAATGAAAAGTACATGGTGTGTCTTTTAAAAGGATAGGGCGTTTATATACTTTTATCGGGCCCCACTTTAGGTGGTCTCCAGGTCACCCCACATGGTCATGTACTCGGCCATTACATGGCCAGTACATGGTCACCCATGGTAACTGGGTACACGGTGTGTACTTCTAAGTACACATTGTGTACTCCTTAAAATTCCAGAAACCCCTCTTTTTCTCGAAATACCAAATAATATGATCCATACCTGAAAAGAAGTTATTAGTTCTTACAAACTTCCCCCATAATGAAATTAGTCCCTAAATTTCCCTACCAAGGTGGTGTAGAAGAAGAATCCTCAAATAGCTCTGGCTACTGTGATCGCACATCGGCCTCCCTCTCCCAAATCTCATCGTGTACTCGCTCGTGATGCCATAGCACCCATACTAGAGGAACAGACCGGCCACAGATAACCTTCGAATTGTGATCAACAATCTGGATAGGATGCTCCTAAAATGAGGCATCCACCTCCAACCCAACCTCCACGTGTTTGAAAACATGAGATAATTCTGAGAAGTAATGTCATAACAGTGAAACATGGAAGACATAATGCATAGCCCAATACCTATGAGGTAACTACAATCGATAGGCAACCAAACCAACTCTCTCCAAAACATCAAATGGTCCAAGATATCTCGGTGAAATCTTTCCTTGTCTCCCAATCCTCTTGTGTCCCAACCTCATTGCAACACGTATAAAAACATGATCTCCAACCTCAAACTCTAGAGGTCATCTATGTCAATCAGCATAAAAATTATGTCATGATTGTTCAGTAACCATCATCTTCCAAATCAACTCTATCTTCTCTTGGTCTCCTAAAAAAGACGAGGTCCAAACATAGCTTCCTCTCCTACCTCCATCTAACATAGGGGTGATCATCATGGCCTACCGTACAAAGCCTCATAAGCTATCATCTGAATATTTGGTTGAAAACTATTATTATAGGATAAATCCATAATCGTTTTCTCCTTCTACCAATAACATCCAAAATCTAGGAAACATGGTCAAAGCATTTTCTCCATCTCCAGTATCATACTCTTAGATTGGCCATCTGTTTGGGGATGGTAAGATGTACTCAGAAGTACATGTGTACCCAATTCCCTCTATAGTCCCTTCCCGACCCGAGAAGTAAAACGAGTATTAATCTCTGAAAAAATGGAGTGTGAAACTACATGTAAATGTAAAATATCTCGGATGTACATCCTTCCAATCTAATAAACACTGAAGGTCTCCTTGATTAGTAAGAAGTGAGCAACCTTCATGAGTCTATCAATGAAAACCCATACTGCAACATTCCCTTGAGGCGACCTCAGTAAACCCTTCACGAAGTCCATCAAGACATCATTCCACTTCCACTCGAGAATGGGTAACTACTGTAAAATCCATTCTGGTTGCAGATGCATTTCCTTCACCTACTAACAGGTGGAACATATCATTAAAAAAATAGCAACATCTCTCTTCATACCTGGCCCCCAATACATACAGTGCAGATCTCGATATTTCTTGGTGACACCAGGATGAACTTCTCAAACTGAGGAATGAAAGTCATGCATCAACTCCTCATGTATGTCTATTGGCACCCACACGTGCCCATTAAAATTCAATATCTCATCCTCGCCTACAGTCCATCTAGGAGTTGGTTCCTCTCATACAACACTCTTATGTAGGACTAGAACTTCATAATCTGGTATCTTCTGCATTTACAGTTGATCAAGTAGAGTATATGTCATAGCTATAGAAGAAAAAAATTCCATCCCCTATCTTTCATGCACTGCCAAATGTATCTTAGAGAATAGAGCCATAATCTGCCACTCATGGCATGCATCATGAACTTCTTGTATATGAGTCCTCTCGCTCAGCACATCAACCACTGCGTTTCCATTCCTAGGAATGTAGGCAATCTCAAATTCAAAAGACTAAAGATACTCAACCATCCTTTGATGTCTCAAATTCATATCACGCTGAGTAAATATGTACTTGAGACTTTTTTTGTTGGTGAAAACACCAAAATTATCTCCCAACAGATAATGTTTTCAATAGAGTAAGGAATGAACTACTGCAGTAAACTGGAGATCGTGTGTTGGGTAATTTCTCTCATTTGGCCTCACATATTGAGACCCATACACTAAAACTCGTTCCCCCTGCATAATCACTTCTCCCAGACCGATACGTGATGCATCACAGTATACAGTATAGATCATTCTCGGCTCTGGAAATACTAGTATCGGTGCTAGAGTCAACCTCCCTTTCTACTCCTGAAAGGCTGACTCACAAGAATATGATCCCAAGCACTTCACACTCTTCATAGTCAGGCCCCTCAGTGGTGATACTAAGCATGAAACGTCCTTAATGAAATTTCTATAGTATCTAGGAAGCCCAAGAATAATCTGTACCTCAAAAACATTCTTCTGATGCTCCCAAAAAACTACAGCAATCACTATCTATGGGTCTATTGATACTCCTGTCTCTGAGATAACATGACCTAGGAAGTGAATTTTCTCCATCCAAAAATGGAATTTTTAGAGATTAGTATATATCTAATTATCTATTAGTGTACTCAAAATGATATCAAGATGTGTGGCATGGTTCTGTTTAGTGTGAGAGTACACCCAGATAAAATCCATGAAGACTACCAAGAAAGAATCCATGTATGTATGGAGAACTCAGTTCATCGGTGCCTTGAAAACTGTAGGCATGTTTATGAGACTGAATGGTATAACCATATACTCGTATAGTCTACACCTGCTCTAAAAGGTGGTAAGAGGTAAATATGATGGTCTAATGTGCAACTAATGGTAACCAGATCTCAAGTCAATCATCAAAAACACCTGGGCTCCTCGAAGCTGATCAAAGATATCATTGATCCTCAACAAGGGATATCAGTTATTGACTATCAACTAGTTCAACATCCGAGAATCCACACATATTCTAAAGGTTCCATATTCCTTCTTCATAAAAAAGATAGGAGAACCCCAAGGACAACTATTGGGTTGGATGAAACCCTTCGTCTATAACTCCTCTAACTACTTCTTGAGCTCTAATAACTCTAGTGTAGCCATCCTATAATGATGACTGGACAAGATGATTCTCCTGGGAGAATATCAATAGAAAATTTCACCTCTCACTCCAGAGGCAAAGATGAAATTTCATATGAAAATACATCCCTAAAATGATCCACCACTAGTGGAAAGTCCAACTTCTAATTCCCATGGTCATCTTGATATAGAACAACAATCTAGGCTGTAACTCCCCCCAACCCATGATGCTCGGGTCCTGCTCTACCATCCTATACATCCCATTTGCCCTTATGTAAGAACAGACCACCCTCTAGTGAGGTGAAACTCACCCTACAGTGATAGAAGTACACAATAGCCTAGAAGGGAAGTAACTAGTACTTTCTAAGAATTACATCATATCATGTCATCTCTAGGACATAGAGGTCCCAAAAGAAGTAATTCCCACAAACCTCAAGAAAGAACTCCATTCACTGATATAATGAATCCATTCTAGTACCCAACAGAGTGTATGGCATCATAACATCCTCAGAAGTAAAGATATAGAGCCCAAGGCTTTCCAAGATAGCAATAGATATGAAACTGTAGGAATCCCCTATATCAAAAAGTTTAGAAGCTAAAATTGAGGCAACTAGAATCATACCAATAACTGTAGAGGTTCAGGCATCCTGATCCTTCTATGTCTACCCCACAACAATATTCTGACATATACCATGGTCCTGCTACCCTTCTTGACCACACTAAGCTGACACACCCTATTGTCGTTAAATTCTTAGTGACTGGATACCATGGCCACGACCTCCACCTAATCCTGAATGGGTAGACGAACACTAGTTCCTAGACTAATGATAAATTTGTGGTCCAGCTCCTAAACGATGACTCATGGAAGAACCTCTGTCACCCGCTGCTAGTGAAAATATCTTACAGAAACACTGAAGACGACTCATATTTCTGGAATATTGGCATTCCAATGGTTATCTCAGGCACTGTGGCCCTGTATGCCCACTATTTCCACACTAGTAACACACCACCTAGACACCAGAAGAAGTATTCTACCTACTTGGATCTCTTATCTTAGACTCCCTACAGTGCTTCATGCTGTCAATTGGAGGGGTACCAACTTCGATGGCTGATATGACCTGGATCATAGCCCGATAATCCCTCAGATTTCATTCTATGATCAGTTCCTAGTAGAAACTCTAGGTAAAGGAAGTCAACCAAAAGATCTTCACCTCAGATCAAATGTCATTCCTGAGACCATCCTCAATATTCCTTGCCAAGAATAAATCATCACCTCCTGGGATTGGTGTGAAGTGATGAAGCTCTGTGAAGCTAGAAGAATACTCCTCGATTGAGAGAGCATCCTATTATGGACTCATCAACTATTGGGCTCAATTGAAACTCAATATCTCTAGGTAGAATTAATCATATAAGGCACACTATAACTCATCCTAAGCCATAACATGCTGGTATCCTACCTGCAAGATCACATCCCACCATCTCTTGGTCGAATCCTGAAGAATGTAGGTATCGAGCTTCACCCACCTCTATGGAGGAATCCCCATATTCATGAAGATCGACAGTATGGATTCTAACCATGAATCTACAGCCTGAGTTCCTCCATCCCCAAAGAAAGTAGGAGGATGCTGCTACAGAAAGACCTATGTCAGTTATTCCATAGGTAGGGTAGGAGGCGGTACTCCCCTGAAGGTTTTCATAAACCATATGAAGCCTTCTTGAAAATATACATCAGCCCATTTGTCCTTAATGATGGCATGTTCCAAGACAGGTACAATGGGAGGATATATTAGTAATCCCTAATCTACGATATCTAGTGTCTGGTCATTGCCTTGAATCTGATGTAAAACTGGAGGACATCATGGTGGCATGACTTTGTAATGTCAAACACACACCTTAGCTAAAGATTATCAAGGAATGAAACATAGAAGTGAAATAAGGGAATATGAGACGGAAAGAATTCATGTTCTTCAAAATAGGGATACACATTGTATATGACCCCTAAACAGCATGTTCCTTTAAGGCTTCGCATGGGTGTGTAGTCCTACCAAACCCGGTCGGGTAACACCCCATACACACGATGTGTTCTCCCAAGACATAGTGAGTACTTGAATTGTTTTCCCATGCCTGAGTTCTTCTACATGACTAACCCACACAGTTATCCTGGAATAAGACTACATAGCATGTTCATGCAAGACATGGAATATACTAGACGGATTTCACTGACTCTTGTTTTTAATCACACGACAAGTTACACGGCTAAATATACACGGCATGTTTGTGCCAGAAACTTCATGTAATAACTACCCATAATCCACCCATGTCATTAGTCACACTGGTGGACACACAGTCCCTACAACATTTCGTTTATGTATGATACACAACATGTTCCTCCATGGATTTCCCAACCCTGTATCTCTGGCCACACAGCCAGTGACACAGTTAGAGACTATAAGGCGTGTACATACAGTACATGGCCTGTACTTATGAAAACCAGTTCCTTCACGAACAGAAGGATACATGGTATGTATTCAGCAATACACACTGTGTATTCTAGGTTTTTTTGGACATTAGGCCTCAGTAACTACTCTAGAAGCCCATACAACACTGAAATGAACATTTAAGTGCTGGATTCTGATCGGTGGGGGCTCATACTCCCCGCGAATCAATGCTTGACATCTTATACATGTCATATACAAGTATAATAGTTTAAGGACCCACCAAATTCTGTTTCATTAGGTCCCATAACACATTAGGGACCAAATCATGGCATTTATTCAAACAAAACATTACACAAATCCAATACTCAATCAATTAGCGGGTATTTTATCAAGGCATATTTCACAACAGCACGCATATCTAGCACAAAATCTATCACAACAACATGAAATCGGTAATCCTCCCAAAATGGAATGACAAGAATGAATGACATTTTCTCTCTAGAAAGGGACAATATGATGCATGTGATAGAATACCCTCATCTCATTGGGTTGCAATAAAAATAGAACCTCAATAATATCAACAATAATAGAAAAAAACATGTGAATCACACAATGGGGAAATCAAATCAATTGTAATAATTGAAAAACCATAAAAATTGAAATAATCATGGAAAATTAACTTTTCCCTATACACAAGTTAGCTACTCTCAGGATCAGCTTATTACCAAGTATATATTCCTTCTTATCCTTGGCTATAGTCTCCAAATAGTATGTCAAGAAGAAAATAATTCCTCTGATACCACTTTGCAACGTCTTAGTTCTGGGTGCAACTTAGAGGTTCCCCATACCCAATTGGTCACATAGACTCAAGTGCATTTCCCCAAATGATAGAGGCTACTGACTAGCAGTGAGAGCCTTGGGTGTGATAGTGGAAAACTATTCCCTCATTGGAAATGCAATGTAGTGGATATAAATAGATGAATATAGAGGAAGTATTAAAAACATATAATAACTAAACATCGGAAGATTGGGTGTAATAAAAAAACTAGAGGACATATATATAAATGATGGATGAAAGATATGTCAAGGAAAGTATCCAAACAAGTAAAACTGCAGGAATACTGTACAAAATAAAAGTACAAAGAAAAGAAATAAACTCCAGAAACATCGCAATCCTCAGCTTGGTTCCATGCTCTCCAGCTCCACATCAATCAAGTACCTAAAGTTGAAGGGCGCTTTCCCTTATCTACACATGCGAAAATATAATCTTTTGGGCCCAAAAGCATGACCCAAACAGGGTGTGAGACGAATACAACTAGGAAACCAATTAAGATCCTTTAGTAACAGCTAGTGAATATATATGGCATAGAATAAGAAAATTGAAGTAGTAAACAAGGAAGTACTCAAATGTAGACAATCCAAAAGATTCAATTGCATCAATTTTCATATATCTAGTAAGTAACTAATCAAAAACAAGTAACTCTATAGGAAGTACTCACAGACTAACCCCTCTGGTTCAACCAATCAAACCAAATAAACCTTTTGGGAAGTACTCACAATCTAACCCCTCTGGTTCGACTATAGAAAAGACTCTCTAAGGAAGCACTCACCATCAATTCCCCCTATAGTCTCGTACTGGTAAATAAAAATAATCTGACAAAGTACTAAATGTCCAATTCATCATGTGGTTGCACAACATGGAACTATAGGAACTCTGAGGGAGAAAAAATTCCATCCCCCCTATGGTCTCGCAACGTAAAAGTAAACAGACACTCTAGGGAACCCTTATCTTTCATTCCCCCTATGATCTACTACAAAAGGTTCCCACTGCCATTTTGAAGTCAATCATGATCAATGATTTTCAACATCCAAATTAAACCTTAAAAACTACTTGTCTAACAGCTTTAAAGAACAACTTGGCTAAATAGATACAAGCATATGACAACATCTGATAATACCACTCTATCCTAACAACACTAGGTATGGAAGACAAGAGGGAAAACTGGCAAAGCTAGACTGAAAATTAAAAATTAAAACAAAAAAGGTAAACACATCCATAAAATGGACAATAACCTTATTCACAATCAAATAACCTCTACTTAAGAACACAAGGGATAACAGGAAATAACAGGGCTAAAATCCCTAAACACGCAATACCCTATTCTAGGGTATTGGGAACTTTTTCACATAATATTCAAAGACTATCAATGTAAAGTCACAAACCACCTAATTCGACAATGTACTATCGATATACTCTAGATTAATCCTTTGAATTGACCTATAATGCGATAGATCTACAAAAACATATAAAATGTTCCAAAAAGGATATATCACGAAAGGAGAGAAATCAAGGAATGAGGCTCTTGAAGAAGGATGAAATCAGTGTGGAAATTCCAACGCAATCGACGACAGTTGATTCAGAGAACGGATGAATGGTCGAGGGATCGAGAAACGAAGGAAGACTTCCATCTCCACCAAGTTGAACTCAGACATCGCCCGCTTTTTGGGTGTGAAGCAGTGTCAAACCAAAATACCCAACAAGCATTAGCTCTCCCTGAAAAGGAGGTGATCCAGCCGCACCTGGGAAGAATCGTGCTCCTTAGTCACTCCTCGATGAAATTTCTTTAAAAGAAGGGGTTTCTGTAAAAGAAACATGGCGTTGGTTTGTTTAATGAAATAAAAAAAATTACATTGTGTGGATTTTAAATGTATATTGAATATATATGCCTTTACTGGGCCCCACTATAGGTGGTCTCTAGGTTACCCCACACGACCATGTACTAGGCTGTTACACAGCTAGTACACAGTCACCTCTAGTAATTGGGCACATAGGGTTTTCTCCAAAGTAAACATCGTGTGATCCTTAAATTTATAGAAACTCCTTTTTTTCTCAATCTCCCAGAAAAATAGGATCCTGCATGAAAGGAAGATCTAAGTTCTTACACCAGTATCACATCAATGTTTTAGAAAGCACTTTCTAATTCATTGTAAACTGAATTAAATTACAGCACCAAATTTCATCATCAATTCAATGTATACTCAGAGAGAACAATAATTATCTTGTAAGACATTTTTTATGATTGTTCAATAGATTACTATATGAGTTTTAACCAACATATTTCAATAGATTATTTTTCTTTTGATAAATATTTTTTTTTAAATATATTTATGGATCCTTCTTGAGGCTCTATATAGAAAGATGTGTCACACTCGAGTATTTTGGGATGAAGTAGGGGAAAATGATTTTATAAGAATAGATTTTGTTGAGGAATAGATGATATAGTGAATATGATTCAGTAATATATGATGAATGATCTAAGAATAAATGGAATCTATGTTTATAATTGGATTAATGTGTTTTATTTTGAGGTAGTTGATCTTATTTTTTACAAAATATATCCATAGGAAAGTGTTTGGGGTTATAGAAAATAGGGTGAGCTATGTAAATGGATTGTGGGACCATATAAAATTATAGATAAATCATATTATTTTCCCTATGAGTGGCCTTTCGACTGCATTTATCCCTTATACAAAACATTTTTCAGGTTTTGATACTAAAGAAATATGTGCAAGATTCATCTCATGTTTTGAATCATTATGTAGTTCAATTAAAAGAGAACTCTTCTTTTGAGGAACCACTACTCCAAATTTTGAAATATAGAGAGAATTTTTTGTGGTCCGTGAAAATTAATCAAGATAAGGTTTTATGAAAAAACCATATGGTTGAAGAAGAAACATGGGAATTGGAAAATTCTATTAAAGAAACATATACAAACATGTTTAATAAATGAATAAAATTATGATGAATGAATATCTAAAAGGATTGAATAGTGTAACAACATAGGTAATTATATAATAAATCATTCTCATTTCATATTAATACCCTTAATTTATATATATATAGTTATATTCATTTTTAAAATATTAGGTAATTTTTCATTCAATGAGAAAATGCTTTATTTCTAACAAAAATTGATTTCCATGAATTATATGGTTTTATTGAAAAGTGTGATTTATAATTTATTGAAATATAATTTGGTAAAATGAATTTTTTTTGTAATTCATCATTTCACAATTAAATTAAATGTATATTCAACTATTTTACAATAGTTATTTATATAAAAGGAAAATTAATTAAATGATTTTAAAAATGGTAAATATTATATAATTTCACGGAATTATTATGATAATAATATTTTTTGGATAAAAATGAAATTTTAGACATGTTTTAATTACATAGATTCAAATTTATCTATTTTCTTGGAGTTCTAAATTTTATATTTTGTTAACAGTTTCAAAGTTGGAATTATTGATATTATAATATAAATAATATTTTATTAAATGTTTTAAAAGTTATAAAAATAATATATTTATATAATGGATTGGTAGAATGTTAAAATATAAAATATTATCCATTTAATAGAAAATAATTCTTTTATTGTAACTATATTTACCCATAAAAAGTAAAAAAATAATTTTATTACACTAATAATTCAAAAGGGTTAACACGTGCTAAAAATGATTAGTGAAAAAAATATATAATAACTTCATTGAATATTATTAGTTAATAGGATTTAAAATAAAACATATATTATTTTATAATATTATAAATTTTTAACATTTTAAATATGAATATTAAATTATATTTTTAATTTTTATAAAATTACAGAAGATCCCCTCCCACTCATATAAAAGGAAACCACCAGTCTTCTTTTATTCACTAAAAAAAAGAATTTATGGTTGGCCAACAACCTACCAAATAAATTCATTAAATCCATCCTCATATTTGAGTGACATTGTTTATATTCATTTAACCTAGTAATGCATTTATTGTATGATATAATTTATTTTTATTTGAAGAATATGTATAGCTCTTAATTGAGCATTTAGGTTTTACCTCTTCCTATACCACCAAAGAATCTTATTAAACCATGAAAACATAATAAAAAAAGT
The DNA here is from genome assembly GCA_963277665.1 of Viscum album. Taxonomy (NCBI): domain Eukaryota; kingdom Viridiplantae; phylum Streptophyta; class Magnoliopsida; order Santalales; family Viscaceae; genus Viscum; species Viscum album. The sequence goes on from OY728130.1 coordinate 1,169,094,697, forward strand.
ATATTCTACATAATTTTTTGTTATTATATTAATGGAATAACCCATATCTATCTCCTCTATAAAAAATGGGAAAAATATCATTCATTTTTAGTGAGTACCACCCAATGAATTGATATAAATTTTATTGCATAACTACGACTTCTGTATCATTATAATGATGCATTTTGTATAAATATATATATATATATGATATTAATGACATGTTTATCATTATTAAAATATAATATATCGATTTTTTATTAATTTTTTATTCATTGAATAATGATAATGTCATTGTTGTGTACATGTGGACTACCACCTCTATGATTTTATGTGATTTATTTTTCATCACCACATAACATAGAAAAAATATGTAAATATATTTAATGAAATAATATAGTATTTTAAATACAATGATAAACCTATTAATAAATGATAATATCAAGTGTCTTTCATTAAGGACCATTAACAAATGTAAAAAATCATGTACGTAACACCCCAAGCTTCCACGGTACGCTTCTCTTTGAATAATACAGTAGCGTGTGTTGTACGCAAATTCGAGTTCTAACACACACCACAACCAATCAAACTAGCCGTTATGAATAGTAATACCTAATTTTTGAAAATATATATTTTATCTTTCAAAATGGACTTCATTTTTGGATTTGAAATATCGAATTTATCCTAGGGTGAGATTTTGCAACTTTTCGGATAACTTTTATATTTTGATGAATAGTGAAAAATATTAAATTTTAATTAAAACAAAATTTAATCAAAATAATTAATACTCATAAATTATACTATTTAGTGGGTCTAAGGTATTATTAGAATTTAAATTTACCATTTTATACAGTGGTGGTCTTTAGAATTAATTTCACTTTGAAATTGGACATAAACAATTGTCAATCTTGTGATTGATATTGTTTCTTAAAAACTCGTTATTTGTTTTGACAACGGGAATTAATTATAAAATTAATTAATGAAAATTATATTTTTTGGATTTTGTAAAATAGACATCATTTTTTAATTAATAATATCAATTATATCTTAGGGTGAATTTTTTGTATTGTTAGAAAAACTTCGATTTTTGATGAATAGTGAAACCACTTAGTGGTAGTTAAAAAAACTGATTTTTTGTTTAAATGAAATTTTACCACCTCTTTGATTTGAATTTTTAAAATACGACATACATAATTGTCATTAGGTAGTAAAATTTGGTTCAATGGGATTAAAATAATTTTTGGTGAATAGTGACTTTTAAGTTCTATTAATCACGAATAAAGGTAATTAGTGTAATTTAAGGTAAATATAATGTTATAATAATATTAAATTACCTTTACACTTGTCCTACCCTTATTGTATGATTCATGTCCGACCATGAAAATCCATGGGTCAACTTGGGGACCACATGGAGCCACTTGGGTAAGAAAATGACATTAATAACTTTTTATTTAAAGTAAAAATAAAATTGTCACAAACATGTGTTGTTTTACTAAAATAATTATTACATGGCATTATATAAGTTAACTTTTCATCTATAAATATTAATTGGAAATATAAAAAGATTTTATACATCATGGTATTTTTTTATAATTTTTATACATTAAATAAATTAAATTTTTTATAACACCATGATGATGCAACGATTACCTCATTAATTTACGATTTAAAAAAATGAAAAGATAATGTAAAATATAAGACTTACGCTTTTCAAAAACCTATTGGATGAGTATATTTCGAACCCTTATCACCTTATCCTCGAAATATATAATTTTGGGACCTTTGAAATCCGAAAAGCAATTCATAATTATGTAACATTTCATGACATTCCAAGAGTGCCCCTCCTCTCCTCTTATAAAAGGCCCCCACCTGTACCACCTTATTTGCATCTTCAATGACATTTGGATCCACCAAAATCTTCCAAAATACTCTATCAACTTCCCTATATTACTCCTAGAAGCCTCACTTTGGGCAGAAGTCTTTCCAAGGATGCCTTTGGCTCAAATCAAAAAGAGTTACCCGATTTTAAGGTAATGTCTTCTCTTATGTTCTTTTGTTTTATTTTGCTTCTCCAACCACTGAATCTCTTTTTATTCCTTTAGATTGTAAAAAAACCAGTATATTAAATATACTAGGATGTTTTTATAAGAATTATTTAATTTACACTTACACACATCTTTGTCTAATGGTTAAAGAACATACTGTTTCTGTGGGTGGTGAATTACTGCCTCACGAAACGATGATTGTTCAATATTCTTTTCAAACCTCTCATGGTGGCCATTAAGATATAATTATATTTATATATGATATATATTATGTTTATGTTTTAATTATGCTTCTGTATTTTTCATTTATTTCATACCATTATGATTTCCATTATAGGTAAACGCATTAATTTCATTTTAGGTAGTGTGGACTACCGCCCCCTCAAAGTGATTAGAATCGTTAATGCCAAATGTGGGACGTATAAAGGATGGAGTAAATGATATTATATATGATATTATATTGGAAATATAATATACCTTTATATCATTATGATTTCATTCCATTAAATACGAAATTGAAATGAAAGTAGTGTTCATGCGTACGTACGGCTTACCGTCTCCATTATGCATGTTTCCATTAAATACGAAATTGAAATGTGGAAATGTTATGTTTCCATTATGCATGTTTTATGTGATACGTTTATGTTATGGTTTATGATATGTTTAAACCTTTTCATATAAGGAATGCATTGGACTTAATAAGTGACGGGTGGAGCATGCTATAGCTCCTTGATGAATCGATAGGTCTCATGAGACAAACTACTGTCTGGGCACGAGGCCTTGACAAAATCTTATTTTTAGTCTTGGCACGAGGCCTTGGCTACGTGGTTATGATAGTCTGGAATTATGCATTCCATCGTTATGAAAGTGGTTATTGATATTGCATGTAATTATTCGACTAGTAGAATATCCATGTGAATAAGTAAATGGAATTATTTCATTTTACTTTTGCCATATTATGATGAAGTTCAAATTTAAAGTCTTTTTTAGTTATACATTGCCTTAAATGTTTATGTTTATTTATGAATGTTTCTTCTATATTTTTATCCTTACTAAACATCTGATCTCACCCCTTTCTATGTTTTATTTTCCCAGGATGTGAAGAAATATTTTATGACTGACCTACAGGGATAGTATGAAGGGGATAAGAGTGTGGACTATGGAGACTATGTTATTGTGGTTTTTTCACTTTATGATGTAATGTAACATTAATGAATGTATCAAGTGTTTCCAAGTCTACTAAACTAATCGGCCTTTCGAGACTTGATCTTTTGTGATCATTCCAATGTTACGCAATAATGCACCGACTCTGGGTAACTACGGTTGGGGCGTTACAGTTGGTATCAGAGGAAGTTTAGTACTAACCTTGGAAGCTATATTTAGATAAACTCTGATTAGAGCACATATACCTAAGATAGACTTTGAGGATTAGTATAGAAGAACTTCCTAGAATTTTGGTATTATATAGATTTTGTGATTTTTCTGAGAAATACATCCCTGTCTGGATACGAGCAGGTAGAGGCAGCTCTGGCACAGATGTACCTAGGGGTAATACTCGAAAACACCACTTTGAGCTAGACTCGAATAGGAACTGGTTCACGACAACAGGCCTTGCTGCACTCTTGGTTATGACACTCCTGGGGGATATGCTTAGGATAATTCTCATTTTCTTTAGAAACCATTATGAAGGGTTTATGAGTATATACATCCTCAATGAAAACATTTTTATGATTATGGATTATATCCATAAATAGTTCAATTTATGTTAAGTGTTTTTCAAGTTTGTTATTATGTATTTCGATTCATAAACTAATCTAGTTTATGAAATTTTTTACAAATGGTGCCTAGTGGAAGGAATGGAAACCATATCAATGCACACACTCCAGGTAGGGATTTCCCTCCTACTCAAGATAATTATAATGGATCCGGTGATACAACTGGTGATGATCAGCTTATCACCATTCTGGGACAACTCACTCAGGTTATGAATAATAACCTTACTCGTATAGAGCACCCTGATCCACAGCATGGAGGATCAATGTTAGATCGCTTCATGAGGCAACAACCACCAACATTTAATGGGAGTACAAATCCATTAGAAGTTGAGCAATGGATAAGTTCCCTAGAGAAAATATTCCATACCTTGGGGAGTAATGAAAGGGAAAAAGTTATCATGTCAATTTACCGCCTCACTGGAGATACTGATCAATGGTGGTCATTGATTCAAAACACTAAAGAAAATGAATAAGTATCTAATATGGAATGTAGGGAGTTAAATGATATTTTCATAGAAAAATACTTTCCTTGAGACCATCGAGAAGATATGGAAAGGCAATTTCTGAGACTGAGAGAAAAGGAGGATGAGAATATCGCAAAGTATGAGGCTAACTTTACAAGGTTAGAAAGGTATGATGGAGATTATATATGTAACCCAAGAAGTAAGATTGATCGTTTCTTTGATGGGTCAAAACCATTTCTTCGTCGAGCATTAGTGTCACAATCCTTCTCGTCGTATGAAGACATTGTCTCATGTCCTATCAAGACAGAAAAGGAATTCTCTAAGTCTTATGACTTTAAAGCAAAGAAAGAGAAGAAGATATCTACTGATCAATCTGGAAATGGAAATAAGGGGAAGAAGGGAATAGTTCAAAATCCATCCTGTAGTAAATGTGGGAAGAAACACCCCAGTACTTGCTTAAAAAGAATGGGAGTTTGTTACAAGTGTAGTGAAAAAGGTCACCATGCTCATGATTGCAAGGGAAAGAGAGTTGCTATCAACATGGAATTCTATAATTGTAGAGAGATGGGACATTATGCAGATGAATGTCCGAAACTTTAGGGGAACCTGCCTTAGAAAAGGACAAGGGATCATGGAAAATCTTATGCTATCACTACTTCTAAGGTAGAAGCTCCGAAAGACGTGGTGGAAGGTAATTTAATGGGTTCATCAAGTTTAGAAAATACTTTATTTGATTCTGGATCATCACATTGTTTCATATCTTCCCAGTTTACTAAGAAAATTAGATATTTCAAATTTGATTTGACAAATTTTTTGTCAGTTAAAACTCCAAAGGGAAGTATCATTGCAACAAAGTTTTGTGAATCAGTCCCCATTAGAGCACATAAATGTTCTTTATCCACTGATCTCATTATCATACCTATGATTGAGTATGATATAATACATAGTATGGATTGGATTTCAGACTATGATGCGAAGATTTATTTTAATAAGAAGGAGGTTACGATTTTTGATGATGATGATAAGGAACACATTATCTTTAGAGAAGAATCGTCACCATCTAATTTTTATTTAGGTCCACCCCCAGTTGCTCAACTAAATTCAATTATTGGGGAGGAAGAGAATTAAATGATTGAGGGCAAGGAAAGGAATGTTCAAATAGAGGATGTACCTATTGTGAAAGAATATGTAGATGTGTTTCTGGAAGATTTACTAGGACATCCTCTAGAACGAGAAGTTGAGTTTTCCATTGATTTAATTCCTAGATCAAGGCCTATATCTAAGACCCCTTATAGAATGGCCATCATGGAATTAGTTGAACTAAGGAAACAAATAGAGGAATTTAGTAATAAGGGATTTTTTCTCCCTAGTGTTTCTCCATGGGGATCCCATGTCCTTTTTGTTAAGAAGAAAGATGGATCGATGAGGTTATGCATTGACTACAGGGAGATCAATGCTATAATAATAAATAACAAGTATCCCCTACCTCACATTGATGATTTATTTGACAAACTTCATGGAGCTCTATAATTTTCAAATATTGACCTTCAATCTGGATACCATCAGTTGTGTGTGAAGAAGGAATACATTTCTAAGACAACATTTCGAACAAGGTACGGGCATTATGAGTTTACAGTAATGCCTTTTAGATTGACTAATTCACCCTATGTATTCATGGATCTAATGAATAGAGTTTTCAAGGAATATGTTGATGATTTTTTGGTGGTATTTATTAATGATATCTTGGTATACTACAAAAGCTACGAAGATAATGAAAATCATGTGTGTGTTATCCTGAAGACTCTTAGAAGACATGAATTATATGGGAAGTTTAGAAAGTGTGAATTCTGGCTTCAGGAGATTTCTTTTATTGGCCATATTATCTCTAAGGATGGAATTTCTATTGATCCTTCTAAGACCAAGGCAATCCACGAATGGCCAACACCGACGAGTATAACTGAGGTACGCAGTTTTATTTGTTTGGCAGGATATTATCGACGTTTTGTCCAGAATTTTTCCCGATTGGCTAACCCATTAACTAAGCTCACACGTAAAGGGGTTAAATTTGTCTTGACAAAAGAGTGTGAAGAGTGTTTTTAAGAACTGAAGAGAATATTAGTCAATGCTCCTATATTGACTCTATCATCGGAGAATTATGGGTTTCTTATTTATAGTGATGCATCAATGAAAGGACTTGGTTGTGTCCTTATGCAAAATGATGGGGTTATTGCCTATACATCATGACAGCTAAAAATTCATGAGCAGAACTATCCTACTCATGATCTCGAGTTATCTACTGTAATATTTTCCTTGAAGATATAGAGACATTATCTCTATGGTGAAAAATGTGAGATATATACTGATCACAAGAGTTTGAAGTATATTTTCTCACAAAAATAACTCAACATGAGGCAAAGCCGATGGCTTGAACTACTAAAGGATTATGATTGCATGATACAATACCACCCGGGGAAGGAAAATAAGGTTGTGGATTCTTTGAGTAGAAAAGATCATGGAGTTTTGAACATGATGAGAGTGGAAAGGGATCCAATTTTCATGGATCTAGTAAAGATGGATATGGGAATCACCATGGAGGGTGAAACATCAAAACTTTTTCTAGTGGTTTCCAAACCATATTTACTAGAAAGGATAAAGAGTTCTTAGGCCGATGATGAATTGTTGAAAAAAAAGATTAAAGCTTTGAATGATGGGCGATTGAGTGACTTTTTGTATGAAGATGGAATTTTAAAATTTGGGAGGAGACATTGTATTCCCGATATACCAGATTTAAAGAGGTAATTTTTGGATGATGCTCATAGTTACAATTTCTCTATAAACCCTGGTAGAACCAAAATATATAGAGATTTAAAGGGACATTTTTGGTGGGAAAACATGAAGAGGGAGATTTCCAATTTTGTGTCAATATGTATGGTCTGTCAAAAAGTGAAAGCTGGATGGCAACAGCCTGGAGGAGTATTGCAACCTCTTCCCATACCTGAGTGGAAATGGGACAATATCATGATGGACTTTGTCATGGGACTACCAAAGACTCTTAGAAGGAATGATGTAATATGGGTCATTGTTGATTGTCTTACCAAGTCAGCACATTTTCTTGCTATAAGAGATGATCTACCACTTGAACGTCTAGCAAGACTCTATATTAATGAAGATGTGAGACTTCATGTAGTACCCCTATCGATTGTCTCAGATCGTGATCCCCATTTTACATCAAGATTCTGGAAAATTCATCCGAAGGACTTGGATACTGATCTTCGTTTGAGCACTGCTTACCACCCTCAAACAGATGGACAATCAGAACAAACTATTCAAACCTTAGAAGACATGTTGAGATCATGCTCACTTGACTTTCAGGGTATGTGGGATCAATATTTACCTCTGGTAGAATTTTCCTATAACAATAACCTCCATTCAAGGATTCAGATGGCACCATATGAAGAATTATATGGAAAGAGATGTCGAACACCAACCTGTTGGGATGATGTTGGTGAAAGAAAACTTGTAGGCCCAGAACTGGTGGAGGAAACGATGGAAAACGTGAAGGTAATCAAAAACCACATCAAAGAAGCTCAAAGTAGGCAGAAGAGCTATGCTGACAACCAAAGGATGGATTTAGAATTTCATGTAGGAGATCATGTTTTCATGAACGTATCTCCATGGAAGGGAGTTACACATTTCGGTAAGAAGGGTAAATTGAGTCCCAGGTACATCGGACCCTTCGAAATTCTAAAACGAATTGGGGTTGTAGCTTACCATTTGGCAATGCTGCAATGCCTCTCCGAAGATCACGATGTGTTCCACGTATCACTGTTGAGAAAATACATGTCTGACCCAATGCATGTACTCACCTATGAGGAATTAGAACTAGAGCCTGATCTATCATATTGCGAATATCCCGTCAGGATTCTTGACACAAGAGAAAAAGTGCTGAGAAACTGGACGACTCGTCTAGTAAAAGTTCTATGGAGAAACCATAAGATAGAAGAGGCAATGTGGGAACCTGAGGAACTTATGATGAAGAATCACCCGAGTCTTTTTATACAGTGATATTATACAAAATTTCGCGAATGAAATTATTTGAAGGAGGGGATAATGTATCACCCCAAGCTTCCATGGTACGCTTCTCTTTGAATAATACAGTAGCGTGTGTTGTACGCAACTTTGAGTTCTAACACACACCACAACCAATCAAACTAGCCGTTATGAATAGTAATACCTACTTTTTGAAATTTTATAAATTTTATCTTTCAAAATGGACTTCATTTTTGGATTTGGAATATCGAATTTCTCCTAGGGTGAAATTTTGGAACTTTTCGGATAACTTTTATATTTTTATGAATAGTGAACATTACTAAATTTTAATTAAAAATAAATTTTTTAATAAATATCATTAATAGTGATAAATTATACTATTGAGTGGTTTTAAGGTATAATTAGAATATAATTTTACCATTTTATCCAGTGGTGGTCATTAGAATTAATTTCACTTTGAAATTGGACATAAACAATTGTCAATCTTTTGATTGATATTGTTTCTTAAAAACATGTTATTTGTTTTGACAAGGGGAATTAAGTATAAAATTAATTAATGAAACTTATATTTTTGGAATTTTTTAAAATAGACATCATTTTTGAATTCAGAATATCAATTATATCTTAGGGTGAATTTTTGGTATTGTTCTGAAAAACATCGATTTTTTATGAATAGTGAAACCACTAAGTAGTAGTTAAAAAAACTGATTTTTCATTTGAATGAAATATTACCACCTCTGTGATTTGAATTTCCAAAATTCAACATACATCATTGTCATTAAGAAGTAAAATGTGGTTCAATGGGATTAAAATAATTTTTGGTGAATAGTAACTTTTAAGTTCTATTAATCGCGATTAAAGGTAATTAGTGTAATATAAGGTAAATATAATGTTATAATAATATGAAATTACCATTAAACTTGTCCTAACCTTATTGGATGAGTCATGGCCAACCCCAAAAATCCATGGGTCAACTTGGGGACCCCATGGATCCACTAGGGTAATAAAATGACATTAATAACTTTTTATTTAAAGTAAAAATAAAATTGTCACAAACATGTGTTGTTTTACAAAAAAATTACTAAATGGGGTTATATAAGTTAAATATTCGACTATAAATATTAATTGGAAAGCTAAAAATATTTCCTAAATCATGGTATTTTTTTTATAATTTTTATAAATTAAATAAATTAAATTTTTTATAACACCATGATGATGCGACGATTACCTCATTAATTAACGATTTAAATAAAATGAAAAGATAATGTAAAATATAAGACTTAAATTTGTCAAAAACCTATTGGATGAGTATATTTCGAAACCTTATCACATTATCCTCGAAATATATAATTTTGGGACCTTTGAAATCCTAAAAAAACTTCATAATAATGTAACATTTCATGACATTCCAAGAGTGCCCCTCCTCTCCTCTTATAAAAGGCCCCCAACTCTACCACCTTATTCACACCTTCAAATCCGTTTGGCTTGGCGAAACTCTGCCCAAATACTCTATAAACTTCCCTCTCTTACTCCTAGAATCCTCACTTTGGTCAGAAGGCTTCCAAGGAAGCCTTTGGCTCAAATCAAAAAGAGTTACCCGATTTTAAGGTAATGTCTTTTCTTATGTTGTTTTGTTTTATTTTTCTTCTCCAACCCCTTAAGCTCTTTTTATTACTTTATTTTGTAACAATAACAGTATATTCAATATACTAGGATGTTTTTATGAGAATTATTTTATTTACACTTACACACACCTTCGTCTAATGGTTAAATAACATACTGTTTTTGTGGGTGGCGAATTACTGCCTCACGAAACGATGATTGTTCAATCTTCTTTTAACACCTATCATGGTTGCCATTAAGATGTCACTATATTTATATATGATATATATTATGTTTTTTTTCTTATTCTTCTGTATTTTTCATTTATGTCATACCTTTATGATTTCCATTATGGGTAAACGCGATAATTTCATTTTAGGAAGTGCGGACTACAGCCCCCTCAAAGTGATTTGAATCGTTAATTCCAAATTTGGGACATATAAAGGATGGATTAAATGATATTATATATGATATTATACTGTAATTATAATATACCTTTATATCATTATTATTTCATTCCAATAAATTCTAAATAGAAATGAAAGTAGCATTCATGCGTACGTACGGCTTACCGTCTCCATGAACGGTGCATTTCATTTCTTACCTCTAAATGTTATGTAATATTATAAATGCATGTATATACTGGATATATATGATATATATGATATATAAATCATGAATATAATTCTATATATAATGGATATTTCACCACATGAACAACTTGTAATTCTAAGAAGTTTATTTTTGACTCAAGTACCAAAGATTGACAAAATGACCGTTGTTAACTTAAATGACTACATAATGTTCATAACATGGTAATAAGTGATATAAAAGGAATAATGAACTTTAAATTGGTTCTTAAGAAATTATAGATTATCTCTAGTTTATTATTAAGGAGATTAAAGAACGATCGAGTCAAGTTGGACACGAGGTAAGGGACATCATCTCAATCTTCTTTCATTGAGGCATATTTTGTTTTAATATAAGACTTTCCTTTATACGGTGTATAAACCCCTTTGATTTTATGTTTATTAAAAATGAATCTTTTTATACAAACCATTTTACTAAATGAAAAAAAGGAATGATTTGATTCATACGTATGGGGCGACAATGACTTCTCCGCCGTCGTGACCATTATTTGAGTTTCGGCTTCCTCTACAAGCCAAAAAAAAAATTTTAAATGAAAAATAAATAACAAGTTTTACTTTTATTTTAATTTGATATTGAAAATGGTATTATCATATCAATGTGTTGTATTGCTATCTTGTGATTGAAATGTGGAAATTTTATGTTTCCATTATGCATGTTTTATGTGATATGATTATGTTATGGTTTATGATATGTTTAAACCTTTTCATATAAGGAATGAATTGGACATAATAAGTGATGGGTGGAGCCCACTATAGCTCCTCAATGCATCGGTAGGTCTCATGAGACAAAATAGTGTCTTGGAATGAGGCCTTGACAAAATCTATTTTTTAGTCTTGGAACGAGGCCTCGGCTACGTGGTTATGATAGTTTGGCATTATGCATTCCATCATTATGAAAGTGGTTATTGATATTGCATGTGATTATTCGACTAGTAGAATATCCATGTGAACAAGTAAATGTAATTATTTCATTTTAGTTTTACAATATTATGCTAAAGTTCAAGTTTAAAAGGCTTTTGTTTTAGTTATACATTGCCTTAAATGTTTATGTTTATTCATGAAGGTTTCTGCTATATTTTTATCCTTACTGAGCATTTGAGCTCACCCCTTTCTATGTTTTATTTTCCCAGGATGTGAAGAAATATTTTATGACTGACCTAGAGGGATAGTCTGAAGGGGATAAAAGTGTGGACTATAGAGACTATGTTATTGTGGGTTTTTTCACCTTATGATGTAATGTATCATTTATGAATGTATCTAGTGTTTCAAAGGCCACTAAACTAATCAGTCCTTCGAGACTTGATCTTTTGTGATAATTCCAATGTTACGCAATAATGCACCGACTCTGGGTAAATGGGTTTGGGGTGTTAAAATGTATATGTATGACCAACCATATCCATGATTATAATGTAGTTCATTTTTCATAAAAAAATCATGGTTGGTTTTATAAGTTTATTTTATGAATAATAATTATTATTATTTAATTATTATTATTCCATTAATGATATAAAAATATATTATATGACTGTGGTAAATATGTCAAATCATTTTTGGACTTATGAACCGAACATCCTCAAAACACTGGACATGGACTAAATTGATTAAGAAATTAAGTTATATCAATGAAATAAATGATAAATTTTTTTAATGATAATGTAATAAAATTTAAAAAGGTTCTTAGATAATTAAATAACTGATATATGTTTTTTATATTATATTTAAAGATCATTAATGGAATATCTGGGCTCTAGGTTATCTATTTAATCTTAATTTCCCATTATTATAGAATATGGTAATTTTATGCAGATAATTTTCTTTATATAGCGCATATGTTTAGCATTTTAATTGTTATATAATTAATAATTCATAATTCATGTTATTTTATGTTTAAATTAAAACTATTTCATATCTATGGAATTGAAATAATTGTTATCAAGTGTAATATTTTTCCTAACTCAATATTCTATTATTTTGTTATATAACATCATCGTTGATTTTATTATTCTCGGATTATGTTTGAAATTACCTATATTTTTTTGGAATTTACACCTTTACGGGATTTAAATTTAGTACACATAATCCATTCATTTATTAATTTTTATTTCAATGATTTGATCTTTTCAACGGTTTCTCTACCTTAATCTAATTTTTATGATATATGATTCGTGTCATTCACAATTATTTTCTAATATAGTGAACTTAGTATCTAATAAATTAATTTTTATATAATAATTAAATAAATTCTTTGTATTTATGGATCCATATAACACTCTTTATTTCAATGGATTTTGATTTTAATGTTACTAATGAGGAAAATTATTTGTGTTTCAATCTCCACTTTTGAGATTTTTTAAGTTCAAGGATCTTTTTTTTGTGAAATTATAAGATATTATTTTGTTTAACTAAATATATTTTCTTATCATTTTTTATTAATGTGGCATAGATTTTTTATTTCTATTTTCCCCCTATTGATTAAAAAACATCAATAATTTTTTTAATTCATACTCATATAGGATCTATTGTGGGATTATCAATTTTTAACTTCTATACCCATGTATTATAATCTTTATGTATGTTATTGTATAAGGATAAATTATTTCAAAAAAAATTTACATAAACATTTACATTATATTAAAAATATTTAAATGAAAATTTCATAATTTTTTCCACATGTTCTACTTTTAAATCTATTTATAAAATGATACAAATGAATGTTTATTTTTAACATTTACTATATGAATGTATTTTCATGGAATAATGACAATTATTTTATTTGAATCATATAATATTTTTTTTTCATTTTTATTTTAAATTTAATTTTTTTTTATAATTTTTTATGAATTTTTTATTTTTTAAAAGTGAATTTCCATGAGAAAATGGTATTTTCATCCCAAATTATTTTAAAAATAATTACTTTATATTTCCATTAATAAATGTTAAAAAATGTTGTTAATTATGCTCCCTTTGTGATATTTTTTAATTATACCATCCTCATTATTTATTTGTAGGTATCGTGATTGTTTTAAAGATATTATCCTTGATCCTATTTCATTTCCATGGGTTAATCATGTTCTGATAGGAATAATGGGTGTTTCTCTATGTTTTTTGATTAATGTATATATAGAAATATAAACATTATTAATGTTTTGGTTCTTGGAAATTATTCATGATTATGAGTGTTTCCATTTTAAAACAAGTATTGAAGAATCAGTTATAAACCATGTATGGCTAGGACAATTATAATCCAAGGATTGGTGTGTATGTGGTAGCCCTACAGAGAATTGGGTGATTATATTGGATATCAAACATATGTTTAGAATTATTTATAAGGGTTATGAAGGTGTTCTATAAGTGTTCATTGAATATAATATTCAAAAATACCAACACGTTTTCTTTAATCTTTCTATATGTTTTAAAGTTTCCTTTGTGTAAGATCCCGTGTTTTGAACCGGGTTAAAATTACGAATGTTTCTGAATTTTTTTTTTGGTTTATCAATGGGTTGTTCTTTTTAAACCGAACTCCAGAATTTTATTCCGAGTGTTGGATCACCTAAATATGGTATTTTTTGAACTTTGATAGAAGTTTTTAGGTAAAGGGGAAGTCGCACGGGTGGCGCACAGTTTTTCTAACTGTGTGGCCAAACCGTGCATAATTGGTCTTGGAGGCAGTATATTACACATGGGTGGTGCACAGTTTGTCTAATCGTGCAGCCAAACCATGCGATAAGGGTGGATGAGGCAGTAGCTAACGCACAGTTAGCGCACGGTTTGTCAAACTGTGCGAACTAACTGTGCGGGCACTTAAACGAGATCCTTAAATTGTGGATCTTGCAAGTTTTTGACTGTAGATGGCTCTTTTTTCTTCCTAAGCAGCCATAACTAGGGATTTTTCTTCTCCTTAGGTCAGAGAAGGTTCTCCCATCATTTTTGGGGCAATCCAAAGGCTTCTCTTGGAAAATCAAAGTTGGTTTCATGAGATAGGTTGATGTTCTTCTTCATTCTTGTTCAGTTTCTCAGATCTACTTAGATCTATATCTCATATTCTCACGGTTTCATAGATCTAAACTCGTTATGGGTAAATCTAAGTGTATAGATGAAAAGTATGATGATTTTTTCATCTTTTCCTTGCTAGGAAAAGTGATCTAAGGCGGGTTCTTGGAGAATGAACTCGTTTCTCTTGAGGGTTATTCGTTCGTTGTGGTTTTCGGAAAAACCCCGAGTTAGGGTCCCAAATATTTAACGATTTATATGATAATTTGATCTCTTTTTGATAAATCGAGAATGTGAGTTTCCTTGATTATGATATTTCGATGCATGGCACTTTTGATGTTATTAAATAATGCCACCCACATGAGATAAATGAGTACTTGAATATGTGTTGATTTTAAGCATGGGTTGCTATTTTAGTTAAAGTGATATGATTAAACAATCTAATGATTTGAATGGTAAGAATGATTAATAGGTTAATTAATTATAGAATTTATTATCAAGTCCTGAGTTGGGATAAGATTGTGGTTTTTACTGATTATTGGGAATATCGAATATTTGACATGTTTGGTATATAATTTTGAAACTGTTAATAATAAATGGATGAATTAATTATTACATGTTAAATGGTAAATGGTTAACTAATTGATGATTAGTTAAAGAGATGAGATTTAATTAATTAGTTGTCCAATTAATTATTTTTCATGCATTAAATTAAGATTGTGAGCTTATTGTTTCTTATGATTGTTAGCCAGGTGTACTTTTGATGTGTATTAGTTTCTCATGCCTTAAGTTGTATTGGATGGATTTTTTTGAAACTATGATATGTTGTGTGAGATGTTTGATAAATTTCTTAGCTTTTTTCAGCATGTTTTGTGATGATTATGGGGTGCTTGTAGATTGTTAAAGTCCTAGACGAATCACTATTTGAGTGGACGGGTTCAGGATTGTTATGAAATTTATTTAATTAAGTGTTGACATATCTGAAGAGTGTTTTGTTTTGTTAATTAATTGTTGAATTAATTAATGGATTGGTTTTGTGGTGTTAGACATGATATTCTACACCAATGGTAAATATATATGTATTATTGATGAAAGGGTTTTGAGACAGGGACTGATTCTCCAAATATTCACAGGGTGTTAGACATGATGTTCTACACCAATGATAGATGTATATGTATGGTTGATAAATGGGTTTTGAGACAGGGACTGATGCTCCAAATACTCACGGGGCGTTAAACATGTCCTTCTACACCCAACATGCATGAAAATATAATTTAACGGGACAGGGACTAATGCTCCAAATACCCATGGGTTGTGAGACATGTACTGATGCTCTGAATACTCACGGGGCGTTAAACATGGCGTTCTACACCCAACATGCATGAAAATATAATTTAACGGGACAGGGACTAATGCTCCAAATACCCATGGGTTGTGAGACATGTACTGATGCTCTGAATACTCACGTGGGTGCTAGACATGATGTTCTGCACCCATTAATTAACATTGGATTATGGGTCCAATTTTTCGTGCATGAAATGAGTTTAATGGTTAAGGAGGATTTTGTGACATGATGATTTGTGAATTGATTATGAGAAAGGGTTTAGACATATTTATGAATTGTGTGAACCACTTTTAGTGGACTAGATCATACTTAATATATGAAATATTAAATTGAATAACATATGATGAATTATCCAAGCCAAAGCACAAGCATGGATTCAGTCTTTACTTGATTACATAGATGGTCTTTAGAGACATATGTGGTGAGTGACTTATACGGGAGATGTCGGGCATAGTCGGAATCTCAAGACTTTCATAATTTATTAATATTGGAGTAATTGATAAATGATAAATGATTATGTAATGATTTTTTAGTATGCATGACAAATGAATAGTACAGGTTCAGACACCAGCTGAGGGATGAAGAAGGTACTTGGGTTTATAGTTACATTGAACTGCTTACTTTATTTTATGCATGCATTCACGTGTTATAAGTTATTTTTTAAGTGTTTGGATTTGCAGAAGACACTGGTGGTCCCGGCCGACTAAGATTTATATCTCACACCCTACTCAGGCCACCAATGCACTGGGCACCCGAGTAGATTCTATTTGGTTGCATTACTATACTCTTTGAATTTACTTGCGAGTTAGGAGTAGAGGACCGAGTGGAGGCTTAATATGCTCGAGGAGATCACCCTTGGGGCTTTGAGTCATTATTTTTTTATTTCTATATTGGAATGTAAATCATGTTGTTTTATTCAATATTTTCTATTTTGTATCATTATCATGTCATGCATGCATCTGTTGTATAATTTGGCATTGACCACTTTTATAAAATGAGTATTATTTGTCTTCCGTTGTTTGTCTTTTATGAGTTACTGCTTCTGCTTTTGTTTGTTATATACACTGATATACCATTGTGCAACTCTGATATGAGGGTATAGTCTCCCCACTGACTATCCTTAGACCCTCTCTACTAGTCGGCAGCCTCTGGCGTAAGGGGAGACGCGCTTGAGGTCATGTGGCAATTGGTCCGGCCACCGGTTCGGGGGTGAGCTGGGTCGGGATGTTACAAAGTGGTATCAAAAGGAGGTTTTGGTATGTCTCTTTTCTTATGTCTTACTGTTTTGGGGTTGGTAGACAGCAGACTAGGAATGTGTCGGTGCTTGGGTTAATAGTCGTGCTTGGGACTGATCACCTCATGTATTGGAAATGACCAAGTGTCTAGGGGTTCGAATTGATGTTTGTAATATTAGTGGTTATATTTGATATGATTTCACCTTGAGTGACTGGTGTATTTCTACTATTTATTGATTTTGATAAATTTGAAAACAATAATTTTCTTGGCCTGATATGGCAAGGAAGTTTCATACATGCATCATCTTAGGCACTTAGAGATTCACATGTCATGCATATAACATGCCATGTAGTTATATTAGTAGGATGCCTGCTAATTTGGATTTTATTCCTTGGGGAAAATTCCATGTTTGATCTGATTTAGCATGCCTCTCTAGATAGTATGTTACAGTGATATATTTAACATGCTTGAGTGATTATACTCCATACTGCCTTGGTTATTTTCATGTTTTGTTGTTTTGACATACTTTCGTGTTATATTATGGTGTTGTGTTACTTTTTATGCTAACATATTATAGAAGTTATGATATTTGATAGGGGTGATAAAGATAAAATGTAAAATAAATGTTGATTGTGTTAAATGGGAACCAAAATCCAGCGATAAGGTGTATGGGTTCCTTGTCGATTGGTAGGTGGACACCCATATAATATGGACCATTTGGTTGATCATGTTAATTTCTAAATTGACATTAGTATTGATTAATGTGAGCCAATTTTCAATCCATGGAGTGTATGGGCGCTTCATGAATTGGAAAATGATGACTCATATTAAGTGTGATGACTTGATTCCATGTGAAATGCTTATAAATGTGAATGATTTTTAATGTTGATTTGAAATCAAATGGCTAGCTTCCAAAATGAAATTCGACCCAAGTAGGTCTGTTGGGGAGTGTTTTTATGAGATAACCTGTTTAGGTGTTTCAAATTTTAATACCTGTGCATTTTCTATTGGGTTGATTTATAGAGAACCTAGGTTGGTTAAAATGAGATCCTTGTAGGTCACCTTATCTTCATAAAAGGAATTTATTTTTCTATGTTTCCAGAAAATGACGGGATGTAAACTCACGTAAATGTTTTTAAAAATGGATTTTCATAAAACATGCCTATTTTTCCATGGTGAATTTTGAAAATGGTCCGTGATGTTTTGATTAAATCTTTTGATGATTAATGATTAAAAGTGATCAAATATAAGAGGCTTGGAAATGGAACCTATTGTGGTGTCCACTGTTTCAAACCCTCATGTAAAGGGTAGTTCGGACTTCTCTTGAGTTTCCTTGGAACGAAAGCCTAAGTACTTTCCGTAGGCATTATTTTTTCATTATAAATGGACTTATGTTTGGATTTCGATCCTAGTGACTTTTTTTAAGTGACCCAGTTTAGGGTTGACACTTTTTCTTCGTAAGGGGATATCCTGTGGTCTGTAGCACCCTCAGAAAGTAAATGCCTTGTTAGCGCAATGTCTTTTCTCACTCTTGTGGAGTTTTTGGGTGTCGTTTTCCTAGTTAGGACCTCCAGTTTCTAATGAAACCCTTGTTCGAATGGGTGGTGATGTGTTTCTTGACCTTTTTTGGGATTCAGCATCGAGTAATGCTCTTTTTCAGTTGGTTAGACGTGCCTTGGGCATGGTCGATTGTTTTGTTGGTATTTTGACCCTTTGTTCTTAGTAATGGATGACTGGTTATGGAATCGTCCAGGAAAATGGTCGTATGAGGCAAAATGACTCCGTAATAAGTCTTTTTATATTGTTGAGTATGGTCTCGGGTCAATTCCATGTAGAGTCACTTCAGGGTCAAAGAATCGGTTTCATTTCAATTCATGGAATTGGTTTTCGAAAGACTTGGGTGTGTTGACACGCTGATCTTGTTGTTAATCTAGCATGTTTGTGAGCGGCTGATCTTTTCTTGAGACGTCATGGGAAATCTTAAGGTGGGTATTGACACTTTGTTCACGATGAATGTGTTGGCAGGTGATGTCGAGGTTTTAGAACAAATTTTCCGGTAATGTTTTGAGTGATATTTTTCATGACTTCAGTTTTATCTTAGTGTGCTCTTCTGGACACGACGAGCTTGTCCCATATCTTTAACTCATCATGGAGACACTAAGATAGCATTGGTCTTGGGCCACGCTATAGCTTAAATGTTTTCGGGCTTGATGAGTGGTTGTTATCTGGGTAGTACGCGAGATGCGTTGATTCTTTGGGCGACTTCATTTTTGTGTTGGGGCGTGGCTTTTTTTAAAATATCCTTGCGATGGATTGACTTGGAAATTTTACCAGATATTGGGTATGGACATCATTATTCTTGCAGATGGTTTTGGAATAGTTTTAAAGGCGCGTCATCAGATAAAGGGTGAAAGTGGTTTTGAGTCTACGAAGTCTTTTAGTGAAGCATGAGAAACATCTTCTATTGTTTGATCGATGTTCATCCTTTTATGTTGACAATGTTATTCTAATTAGATAGGGTATAATATCTATTTTGATGTTTATTCTATAGTGTAATCTTTGGATTTAGATATAAAGGCTTATCCTTCAGGATTGAGAAGGGTTAAATGTGTGTTTGGAGTTGAGAATGAAACATGCCACCTATAACGAGATTAAATGACCTTGGTAAGTCTGTGGTTTTATTAGTGGTTCCCGATGGCTTCTTAGGGACGAGAAGTTTTTAATGTGGGTATAATGTAAGATCTTGTGTTTTGAACTGGGTAAAAATTACAAATTTTCCTGAATTTATTTTTTGTTTATCATCATGTCATTCTTTTTAAACCGAGCTCCGGAATTTTATTCTGAGTGTTGGATCACTTAAAGATGGTGTTTTTTTTTGAACTTTGATAGATGTTTTGAGGTAAAGGGGAAGTCTCACGGGCGATGCATAGTTTGTCAAACTGTGCAGCCAGATCATGTGTAGTTGGTCTAGTAGGGAGTATCTTCCACACGGGCGGCGCATAGTTTTTCTAACCATGCAGCCAAACCATACGAGAAGGGTCGCTGAGGCAGTAGCTAATGCACGGTTAGAACATGGTTTGTCAAACCGTGCAAACTAATCACGCTGGAACTTAAAATAGATCCATAAATTTTTTACGATACTCATTTTTTCCTTTAGAAGGATCGTTTTTCCTCATAAGAAGCCATAACTCAGGATTTTTCTTCTCCTTGGGTCAGAGAAGGTTCTCCCATTTTTTGGAGGCAATCCGAAGGCTTCTCTTCGAGAATCGAAGCCGGTTTCTTGGGGTAAGTAGATATTATTCTTCGTTCATGTTCGGTTTCATAGATCTACTTAGATTTACATCTCCTCTTCTATCAGTTTCATAGATCTACACCCGTTATGGGTAAATTTAAGTGTTTAGATGATAAGTATGATAAGTTTTGGTCTTGGTCTTGCTATTATAAGTGATCTAAGGCGGGTTCTTGAAGACTCATCCCATTTCTCTTGAGGGGTCTTCATTCGTTGTGATTTCCGAAAAAACCCTGAGGTAGGGTCTCAAATTTTTAACACTTTATATGAGAATTTGAGCACCTTTGGATAAATTGAGAATATGATTTTCCTTGATTATTAAATGTTGATGCATGGCACCTTTAATGTTATAAAATAATTCCACCCACATGAGATAAATGATTACTTGAACATGTGTTGTTTTTAAGAATGGGTTTCTATTTTAGTTAAAGTGATATGATTAAAGAATTAAATGATTTTAATGGGAAGAATGAGTAATAGGATAATTAATTGTAGAATTAATTATCAAGTCTTCCGTTGGGATAATATTGTGGCTTTTACTGATTATTGGGAATATCGAATATTTGACATGTTCGGTATATAATTTGGAAAATGGTAAAAATTAATGGATGAATTAATTATTACATGTTAAATGGTAAATGGTTAACTAATAGATGATTGGTTAAAGGGATGAGATTTAATTAATTTGAATGCATTAAATTAAGATTGTGAGTTGATTGTTTTTTATGATTGTTAGCCATGTGTACTTTTGATGCATATTAGTTTTCCATGCCTTAATTTGTCTTGGATGGAGTTGTTTGATAATATGATCTGTTTTGTGAGATTGTTTCTAAATATCTTGGCTTTGTTCAGCATGTTGTGTGATGATTATGGGGTGCATGTAGATTGTTAAAGTCCTAGACAAATCCCTATTTGAGTGGACGGGTTCAGGCATGTTAAGGAATTTGTTTAATTAAGTGTTGACATATCTGAAGAGTGTTTTTTGTTGTTAATTAATTGTTGAATTAATTAATAGATTGGTTTTGTGGTGTTAGTCAAGATATTCTACACCAATGGTAAATATATATGTATGATTGACTAAAGGGTTGTGAGACAGGGACTGATGTTCCAAATACTCAAAGGGTGTTAGACATGATGTTCTACACCAATGATAGATGTATATGTATGGTTGATAAATGGGTTGTGAGACAGGGAATGATGCTCCAAATACTCACAGGTTGCTAGACAAGGCATTCTACACCCATCTTGCAAGTGAATATTCTTTTATGGGAAAGGGACTGATACTCCAAATACTCATGGGTTGTGAGACATGGACTAATGCTACGAATACTCACGAGGGTGCTAGACATGATTTTCTACACCCATTAATTAACATTGGATTGTGGGTCTAATTGTTCATGCATGAAATGAGTTTCATAGTTATTGAAGGTTGTTGTGACATGAAGATTTGTGAATTGATTATGAGAAAGGGATCCGAATTATTTATGAATTAGGTGAACCACTTTTAGTGGATGAGATCATACTTAGTATATGAAATATTAAATTGAATAACTTATGACGCATTATCCAAGCCAAAGAACAAGCTTGGATTCGGCCTTTACGAGACTACATATATGGTCTTTAGAGACATCCACGGTGAGTGACTTATATGGGAGATGTCGAGCATAGGCCTAATCTCAATACTTTCATAATTTATTAATATTGTAAAAATTGATAAATGATAAATGATTATGTAATGATTCTTGAGTATGCATGACAAATGAATAGTGCAGGTTAAGACACCAGCTAAGGGATGAAGCAGGTACTTGGGTTTATAGTTACTTCGTACTGCTTACTTTATTTTATGCATGCCTTCACGTGTTATAAGTTATTTATTAAATGTCTGGATTTGGGGTAGACACCGATGGTCCCGACTTACTAAGATTTATATCTCACACCCTACCCATCTCGCCATTGCACTGGGTACCCAAGTAGATTTTTTTTGGTTACAGGACTATGTTGTTTTCATTTACTTGGGAGTTAGGAACAGAGGATCGAGCGGAGGCTTGGGATGCCTGAGGAGATAACCCTTGGGGATTTGAGTCATTATTTTCTTCTTTCTTTATTAGAATGTAAATCATGTTGTTTTTTCACTGTTTTCTATTTTGTATCATTAGAATGTCATACATGCATCTGCTATATAATATGATGTTGGCCACTTTTATAAAACGAGTATTATTTAACTTCCAAGATTTTTTTTTTTTTTTAAAGGTTGGGGCCGAAGCCTCATTTTTTATTAATAATGCAAAGCAAAGACCTCTTTTAACTGGGTAGAGGGAGACCCATTACATAGCCCGAAGGCCCAGTGGGCTTGAAGCCCATTACATAGCCCGTAGACCCAAATTTTTGGCCAAATTCCTATTCTGTGAATAGTAACCCGGCTGCTACAGTACCGCTACAGTAGCGCCACCGCTACAGTACCCTGCCGCCGCTACAGTGCCCTGCCGCCGTTACAGTACCCGCCGATCAACAGTACCGCCGCTGCTACAGTACCCGCTACAGTACTGCTCCAGTAACCTGCGCCCAATGGGTTTTGAACCCCCATTTTTCATGTAGTATTACGGGGTTCTTACCACTAAGCCAAACCCCAACTACTATTTAACTTCCAAGATTTTTCATTTATGAGTTACTAATTCCTCTATTGTTTATTATATACACTGATATATCATTGTGCAACTCTGATAAGAGGGTAGAGTCTCCCCACTGACTATCCTTAGACCCTCTCTACTAGTCGGTAGCCTCTGGCTTAAGGGGAGATGCACATGAGGTCATGTGGCGACCTGTCTGGCCACCAGTTCAGGGGTGAGCCGGGTCGGGACGTTACACTTTGATTAATATTTACATTACATGGATCACATTTATTTATTCCAAAGTCTCTTGAAATTTTTAAATATTTACTCAATGTTTCATCATTTACTAACCATGTATTGATTGTTATGTATTACCATATTTTATTCTTCTGCCCATTTATTATTTCATCATAACCTTATATTTATCTAACACTCACTAGTGACATTAAATGGATAATGATTATGTTTACCCTAGTGATAATTTCCACTTAGTATTATTATGTTTAATTTTTTTAATGTTATGAAGAGTAATGTTAAATGATTTGTTTTTATAATGGTTACATGGGTGAATAATTTTATAAGATACATTGATTAATAATATGGAATAAAAAAATATAGTTATAGTGGTAAAAATACTGACTTAATGTCACTAGGAATATTTATTTAATAATTTTTCCTAATTATAGATACTGAAATCCTAAAATGTCCTCATATTTTTTTGGAAGTAAAATATTATAATATTTATATATAATTTTCTAGTTTAGAAAATTAGGTCAAACTGTTTTTTTATGAATCATTAAAATGTGATGTTTATGTTTTTATCACTAGATATGAGATTGTGTATTCACGGTAGTTTAATTTTATATCATAAAATATTTTAGAAAACATTGGATATTAAGATGTTTTAATGAGATTTTACATTAAGAGTTATGGTTACCATCATGGGATAATAGAATATTGGTTAATAATAAGTACAATTTCTTATAAACCCCTTTGTGGTTTTAAGTGATGAAACTTTAAGGTGACTACTGATATATTGAGAGACATTTTATAGGGTTGAGGTTTATGTAAACTTTTGGTTAAACATGAATTAT
Organism: Viscum album; assembly: GCA_963277665.1. Lineage (NCBI taxonomy): Eukaryota > Viridiplantae > Streptophyta > Magnoliopsida > Santalales > Viscaceae > Viscum > Viscum album. The sequence continues at coordinate 1,169,118,825 of OY728130.1, forward strand.
TACTTTAAAATTGTTATATTATACTATTAGGGATGTAATATTAAAGGCATGAGGTAAGAATTAAGGATAAAACATTCCACACAATTGATGGTATTGTATTTTTTTAAGATATTGCATTATTTATTTAAGGAATTAATTAAAATGTCTCAGAGATTATATGATTTGAGAATATAAATTTCTGGAATGAATCATTAAGAACTATTTAAATTATTTTAAAAAATACGAAATTTTTATGGAATAATATGATATAAATTCATTTAAATAAATATGATTTCCAAGGATGAAATTATACTTGTAATGTAAGTGTATTTCATTATTATTATTTTATATAGTAAATTTATTCATCAACTCTTGGGGAAGTGATATTGAAACAACAATTTTCTCTTACTACAGTTGTTTTTTGTGAATCAATTCTCTCTTCAACCATCATTGATTTATGATTTTTAAGTCTTTATGATTCTCATGACCATGTTCTATATCAATATATATCAGACCTTGGGTGTTAGGTTTTTCTTAAATGTAAATATTTTCACCTCCCAATAATTTTCTCCTATTCATAAACCATGTTTTCGGTTACTTCAGAAGTTCTTTGTATTTCCCATTCACACTTTTTAAGAGGCTTTTTTATTAAAACATTTTCCGATATGGGTTTCAACAAAGTAATTTTCAAATGTTAAACCCTTGGTTATTGCTAAGATGTTTAAATTGAGAGGAAAATTTTTATTAAATTGTTTGGAGGTATGTAATATCCTGATATATTAAAATAAAAAATAACTTCAATAATGTTAAAGATACAAAACACTCAGCATAATTGAACCACAAAATATTATTATATTACCATAGTAACTGAGCCATTAAATTGGTGCATATGAATAATATTATTACATTTATATATCCTAATAAATGTTAATGTATTTTTTATTTCTATTGAAATAGGAAATATATTTTATGAAACTAATTTTATTCTCAAAAAAGATTTCCATCAAAAAGATTTTATTTATTTTTGTTAAAAATAATTATAATTAATTTATAGAAACTCTAGAATATTAATTAGTCTTGTAATCATCATTTATCTAAAAATAATTTCAAAATAAGATTTTAGGGTTTTCTTCCAAAAAGTTCCATTTTTCAATTTATATTGAAAAATTCAAATTTTTAATGTTAAATTAGATAATTATAATCAAAAATAAAATGATATGGACTAAAATAAAACTAAAAAAGTTTATAAAATTTTAATGGATGTGTATATTATATCCATAATTATCAAAAAGTATTATATTTTGCCTTTTGTTTATATCTGGTTGTGATTTTGACCTTTCTTTAATATATGTAATGAAAAGTCAAATATATAATTCTTTTTTTAATAACATCTATTTTTAAAATTGGGATAAAAAATATGTTTCATCCAAAAACACAGTTTAATAATAAGTTTTCCATGGTAATTTATTTATAATATTTATTGATTCAATAATCACTTTAAATACCTATGCAATACTGATATTATAGTTACTTAGTGAAAATGAAAATAAAATAAATAATTTAAAATCATTAAATTTAATTTGATTTGATGGATTTTTGTTAAATTATTTTATATAATTATGAAATATTATGGTGGTGTTAATAAATTATATTCAAATTATATTTGTTTCCTATATTTTTAAAAAGATAAATTAATTGAATATTTCAAAAATTGACATTAAAGAAATTTTAAATTAAATAATATTTTCTTAAATTATTTTAAACTAATTAAAACATTATATTTAGAAAATATATTTGGGTATGGTATAAAATATAATACATGATTCATTTATGGAATTTTTTCCCTTTTATGTTAACTATATTTACCACTAAAGAGTAATAACATTATTATCACGTTGATAGTAAAAAATAATTAATTTGGGTTAAAATAAAATGATAAGGGAAAAAATTATATAAACTTGTAAAAAAATTATTTACTTTGGGGATTTATATTCGTATACATTATATATTAGTAAATTACTAATTTGGAAACATTTAAACCTTAAAGATAATTTATATTAATTTAATATTTTATGAAATCCTAAAATTTCCCCTCACCTTATTATAACAAGGTTCTCATTATCATCTTTTATTTACACTTACAAATACATTTGGTTCATCCAATCACTATTAAAATAAAATTATTACATCCCCAATCTTATCATAGGGATGTGGGTTTTATCCAAAATCAAACCTAGTATTTGTTTTGCAAAAAATCATAATAGGTTGTCCAGAGAAAATGTATAGTTCTAAAAAGTGAAATTTTGATTAACATATTCTTAAAACTCAAAAAATTAAAACGTAATAAAATCATAAAATTACTATCATCAATATACCGATATGTTATTATATAAAATTTGTAAATTAAAACATCATTCATGTGTACAGCAGACTACTTCCTCATGAATTGATGTAATTTCTTTTTCATCACCACCTCTTATAGGTAGTTTTAATAAAGGATTGATTTTTTTATATGATATCCATGAAAAATTTATCATTTATATTATATATTATATGACCTTTTCTCAATAAATTTAATTTATTTAAAAAACATAACTTTATTTATCTATACGTGTGGACTACTCACTTTCCAATGATACGTGAATCTTTTTTCATCACTAATTCACATGGATGACTTATATAAGTTTTTTTAAATTTATATTTTTTTATTTATGATATAAAATTTATTATGTATATATAATATAGTATTTAAATTTTTTCCATAATGATCATTGAAAATTAAAACATCACTCTTGTGTGTATACAATCTACCGTCTCCATGATTGTAATGTTTTTCAATCTCCATAAACATTTATCATGGATTAAGTTAAAAGTATAATTCAAGTATAAAAATGATAATTATTTAATTATAATTATTAAAGAGTTGATCAAACAATTACCACTTTTTCATAGTAAAATTTTTGAGGTAGTTGTGGACTTACGAACCCAACATCCTTAAAAACCCAACTTGGACTTAACAAATAATGTTATTAAAATGTGTCATCAAAATAAATTAAAACAAGGGATAATTAAAAGTAATAAATCTATAAATGTTTATAAAATAGATAAATAATTGATACATGTTTATTATAATTTATTTAAAGGTCATATTTGGAATGTCTTGACTCAAAGTAAGGGATTTTGACTCAATTTCCTTCAATGGGGCACATTTTAATGTTATGAACCTAATATTTTTTACAAGGTGTATAATTTTTCCATTTTACATGTTATATCAGAAATCATTCATTTTTAATTTTATTTTAACCATTAATTAATTTATTTTCATCTATGGTTATTTGAATTGAATTTTACTGAGAGGCAAGTGTTTCATAAATTAATTTTACTTAATTGGGTTATATCACTTCTTTATTGATTATATTTTTCTATGATTATGTGTGAAATGAACATTTTTTTATTTATGTTTTATTTACAATATTTTTTTGGATTTAAATTAGTTATAATTAATCACTTGATTAATTAGTTATCAATTCAAGGATATTATCATTGGTATGGTTATCTTCGTCTCGATCTCACTTTCTTATTACATGTATCTTATCAGAAACTATGATTTCCTCTTATTGTGTAATTTGTAAATCATAAATTAATATTGAAATATTAATTTTCCTAATTAATTGGATTTATATATCATCATCATTATATTTCATGAAATTATTTTTTATTAAATGTTGTTAGTGCATTAAAGCCTTTATGTTATAATATCCTTTTTTCGAGATTATTTATGTTCCGAGTTACTTTGATGGAAATAATATTATACTATTTTTTGAATGGAATTTAATTTTTTTCTCCTCTAATTATAAATTAGGTTTAGTTTTTGGGTTCCAATTTCACCATAACTTATTAAATAAATATCTGGACTATTTTTGTACGTGATAAATACCTTATATCTTCAATTAGATTAGGAACAATTATCTTCCATATGCATGTTTTATAAAATGTTTTTAGGTATGTTATTTCAAATACATAAATTATTTTATATAGATATTTCAAATGATCTATTAATTTTTATAAACTGTTTTATAAATACATTTTTTAATGTTATCCACATGGTTCCCTTTTGACTCACATAAATAAATTCTTGAAATGAATGTTCATTTTTAAAAAAATTAACTCTAATAGATTTTCCATACAACATGGACATTATTTTATTTGAATAAAAATTTGTTTGTTTCAAAGTATATTTTCCAAGAAAATGATTTTGATAATATTTAATGAATTTTTTAAATTTTAATTGTTATATTAAAAGTGAAAAGTGTAGTTTTCTTAATAGAGTTTTTAATTTTCATTTAATATTATTTCCATTCATCAACACTAACATAACATGGTGATAGTTATGATCCATTATGGATATTTCATAATTATTCCATCCCATTATTTCTTAAGATATATTATTATTGTTTCAAATATATTTTCATGGAAATCATTTATTTTCCATGGGTTTTATAAGGATATGTGGGATCTATGTAAATTATTATTCATTTTATAGTTATTTAATTTTTTTGATAAGGGGTTGTTTTTTATGAAATAATAATGGTTTGTTTTCTTATAAATCAGGTATGTGCGGGTCTCTGATATCCTTACAGTTCTATTGGAATGGAAATTGACCATATGGTTATTCCAATTATAATGGTTCTCATAAGGGTTCTACTAAGATAATTTTCTAAGATTCTAACATGTTTTATGTGTTCTGGATATGGGTTATAAATATTTTATTTTATAAATATTAGCATCACATGTTTCATGATTATTTACTCTTAATACTCTTTAAACTAATAATGAATTATGATATGTTTCATATTTTATTATCTACGTAATGATGGTTAAAAAAATAAACTATGGTATACTCATGAAATTTTATTATGTCAATATATCCATATTCTCATATTATTCTCATTATGGAAATTTGTTTTTAAATTCCAATGTTTACCCTTAATGATAATTTTTGCACAAACTTATTATTAATCCTTTTCCATAGGATATTAATAATGGTTATAAATTATTTGAGTATTTAAAATCTTTATATGTAAAAAGTATTATAAGAGATGCTGAAGGTATATTATGGGATATTAAAATCATGGTATAGTGGAAAAAATATACAAATGAATTCATGATTTTTGTTTAAATAATATTTTTTCTGAATTCATTTAAAATATAAACCAAAAATGTTCTTGGGTATACAGGTGATACAATTATTTCATTATGATTTAATATGTTTTAGATGGAAAAATGTTCCACACATTTATCAGTACTAAAGCGATAAATCTATTTTTATTATTTTATCACTCGATCAAGGATTGTGGGTTTTGGGATGTTAAAATTCATATTAGAGTAGTGTTTAAATAACTTTGGTTATTGGGATGATTTCATGATAGGTTACATTATTAGTTTTGGATACCATCATGGTTTTATGAATTTAAGTTTTCATATATGTTACTGGTATTAGACAAGAAATTTATGGCTTTATGTTAAGGAATTACTAAGGTCACTAATGTTATTTTGGGATCCATTATATTTGGTTGAGGTATTTGTAACCCTTAGGTTTAACATGCACTATTATAGTAAGATTTAAGTTTGAATTATATTTTGGAATAATATATGATCTTAATGTGTATTTATAGTGATTCAAGTAATTTATAGAAATTATTATCATATTTTAGAGATTATATGATTTGAAAATATTACATATTGGGTTTATAACTTCTTTTATTGACTAATGTTATATAGAGATAAATTTTAAATTTATCTTGAAAGAACATGTGACGAAATGCTTCTGATATTTTTGGATTCTATCATGATCAATACTATTTTAAATAATTTTAAGGATATTTATTTATGGATGGTTTTTTGTTTTGAATAGATTAATATTTTTGATTTTTTTGGTTAATGTATTATTTATTTTTATGAAGTTTTATCCATTATGGGAATACTATTACCTGTTTCAAACCATTTGGGATTTAGTTAATTTATATATTCCATGGGAATAACATGATATCAATTTTTTTAATTAAAGGAAGAAAAAGATATTGATTCTAGTTTTTTTAATATGAAAACTACATCATCAAAATCCAATAGTTTGGGGGAATTATGGGTTTATGGTGGATAGTTATTAGAGGTTTAAATTATACTTTTCAAATACATCCTTTTGCTTATATTCTTATTCAAGAATGTAAAATAATTTTTAAACCCTGGGGAAATGTTTTTAATTTTTTTTATATTAAATTATTTTCTGATAAATTGATTTTCATTTTCACACCTCTTTGGTTTATATTATCATTATCATGACCATTAAATTTCTCCATATAAATTATCTCATTCACTCTCAAAACATTATTTTGATAATAAACTTTTCTTCTATGTTCATATCTCTATCTCCCACTGACGTTATCCTATTGGGAAAACTAGTCTGTATTATTCCCAGATGACCTTTATATTTCACTTTACCTCTTTCAGTAGTGATAAACGTTTTCATGATGTAGGATTTCAAAAAATATATCCAAAAAATCGATATTAATTTAAATGAAATTTCATTCAAATAAATTGTAAAACAATTCATTGTGTATTTTGTTTTGGATTCTCGTTGGCATGAAAATTGGGGAAAACCCCCAATTCTATTGATTTGGGGATATTTTTGGAAATTGTCTGGAAAATTTTAAAATAAAATTATTTAATAAAATTGTGGAATTATATTGTGAAATGTATTTCTGAAAATGATTTAAATTTTTTATTTGAAAAAAATTGATTTTTTTGACAAAAACCAATTGATTTTTTCCAGGAAAATGAATAAATTGGTTAAAAAATTATTTTTGTTTATAATGTGAAATTTTAAAATTGAAATGGAAAAAAGGTTTTATTTTATATTGAATAGTTTCAAAAAAATACAGATTATTGATTATTTTTTTTTGATAGAGAACATGTGAGGCTAGGTAGTTAGTGAGTTAATTGGGAAAACACACTATCGACTCTTTATAACTCCAAAAAAAGCATATATAGTAGTTAACATCCCTGATGGGAAGGTTATGAATCATCTTTGACCATTTTATGAGGTACCTCTATTCACATATTTTCATGATCACCTATTTGATTGTGTGAGGATCCCATAACCTGGAACTATCATACTAATTAGCAGATAACCATGTTTCTTCTTTATGATTACTTTTTATATATTTGAATATTTGTAAATTATATTACCCATGACTAGTGAATTTGAGTAAATTTTTTATATAAAATGTCTATTATGACATTGTTTAGAAATTTTTCCATGAATTGAAAATAAAATATTAATTTGAATAAAAATTATCTTTAATTTCTATTCATATTTATTATAATTTAAATATTAATTTTTTTTAATTAATATGGAATATTATTTTGGAATCCCTACTAAGACACTATTATGATTTTATCTATCATCCAAAAAATTCATTTTGGGTTATTGTAGATTTTATTATACCATGTTAGAGAAAGGGGAAAGCTCTACATGGAGGTGGTATTTGTTTTTGAATTATTTTTCATTGAGATTTTTTTGTTGGGAATTGGGTTTTGTATCATTCGGTTTTTTGTATATTGTTGTTTTACTTTGAGTTTATATACCTCTTTGACATATGTTACTATTATCCCAGTTGATTTTTCTTTTCATCATACTAACTTGTATCTGTTTCTTCCATTGTTTATGGGGAATAACTATCCCCACCCATATCTTATGTGATGTTATGTGCTATTAGCCAACACATGGGGACTAGGAATGCCCATCGGGCCATGTTAGTGCCATATTACATGTTAGGTTACTAGGGTATCTTCGTAGATTTATGAAAAAATTGGTATGAAATACAGGTTATGAATATTTCCTTGATGTAAGTATGCAGTTGTAAAATATGATTGGGACAATAGAGGTAGTTTCGATTGAGGTCCTCTCTGGATCTCACTATATTGATCCTTATATCACCATGGGTGGTTTGGAAAAAGATTCTTGAGAATTAGTTCTAGTGTTTTCTATGATTTTTGTTTAGATATAAGGAAATCCAAATCCCATTTTCTTTCTAATATGATTATTTTACCATGTCAATTTTTATGCATGTTAATATGGTGTCTTAAATGTTTTCTATTGATGTTGTTTATAATCATGCCTCTAAGAAGATGAGTGACTGAAATCCAGATGGAAGGTGATGATGAACCATAGTGAGAAAATCCTCCCATGGAATGTAATCTGATTGAGATTATTGTCTGTGTTATCCAATCTCTAGGAAATGAACTGTCACCTATTCCCATTCATTCTCTAGATGTGGAACCTCATAGGGAAAAATTATGGATTAATTCTTTGAATTTCATTAATAGGAATCCTCTAGTGATCCAAGGCTCTAATGATCCTCAACTAATTGAGGATTGGTTTAGAACTATCAATCTTCTATTTGAGTTTTTTGAAATTCCTGATGAATTCAAGGTGAAATGTGCTCCTTTATGCTAGAGGGATCCTTTCGGTGATGTCGGGACATGATGGGGACATAGAAGAAATATGTGTCTTTATAGTGGAATGGTTTTAGTGTTTTTAACTGAAAAGTTATATATTAATTCTATGGTGTTTTCCTGGTCTATAGACTTTTTCAAACATGAGAAAGCTGATAATATCGTAATAGAATATTAAAATAATTTTTCAGATCTTACACTATTTTCACCTAAGGTAACATCAAAGGAGAATATGAAGAATCAATGGTTTGATATGGGAAATAGATCTTATAATCATTCTCAAGTTTTCTTGCTGAGCTAACTTCTTATTATTAAGTGTTGGACATAGTTTTGATGGTTGAAATAGACATGGCTAGTAAGTCAGAGTTGAACGAAGATCCTTTTACTTCAAATAGTATTTCTCTGAAATCCCATAGAGGGAAGATGATTCATGTGGATTTTCATGGTTTTTCAAAATAGTAGGGTTTATTTTGACATTATTCAGTTTCAGGAATTGGATCTTTTATTTCTTAACAATGTGGTCGGAATGAGTAGTCAAAACAAGTTTTCACAGACCCTCCTAAGACATGTGGCTCCTACGGATATTCAGGTTACATAGATGATTTTTTCTATGTCTATTATAGTCTATATATTGGTATGGTATCTAAAAATACTATTAAAAATAAGGTGAAATCATATGATTCATCAGTAATGCGGTTCCACCCAATGGAATCTAGAACGAATCTTTTTTACATAGTGTAAGAGTCTATAGAGAAAGAATATATGGGTGTAGTGATTATGAGATGTACCATATATATTTCATCATAATTATTGATTGATTTTTTTAAACTAATTCATCTCATTCATTCATTTTGACCCATATTTTTAATCATTTCATTTTAATGTTGTGATTTTATCTTATGCGATGGACATTACTACAATCCATGGAATGAAGAGAGAGTATGGTCTCTATTTTCCCACTTGTTTTTTCTCTTTATCAGATATCAAACTTTTTTAGGATTTTATCGTTATCAAAATGAAATTGATTGATGTCATTTTTTGGATGTATTGGCTCTTTTCCAATAAATATTGGTTTGATTGTGATCATTGAGGGGTGTCCATTACCATACCCAATGGGGTGTGCCCTATCATTCAGGTAGAATGTGACCTGAAGTTGAGTACAGTCGTACCTTCTTATACATATGTTTCAAATTTCATATTTCTTTTTTCCTTTAATTTGGAGTGAGAATATTTCTGAGATCATCTCTCTCCAGTTTTTATTTCTTTTCCTAAAATTTTTTCTTATGACTTATCTGGTCTACTGCTACAAAGGGAGGTATATATTTCTATCGATTTAGTTTATCGTGCAAAACTAAGGTTTAATACTTCTTTCCACAAGGAACCAACTAAAATCAATGATTTTAATACTTAGTAGGATGATTTGTTAGATAAAGGCTTTATACACCAGAGTGTGTAACCTTGGGCGCTACTGGTTCTCTTTGCTAAGAAAGTTAACGGGTCACTTTACCTCTATATTGATTACCAAAAAACCAATAGAGTCACATTAAGGAAAAAGAATCCATTTCCACATATTGATGATCTATTTTACTAGTTGAAATGTGATAAGTGGTTTTTTACGATTCATCTCCAATCTGGTTATCATCGGTTGAGAATAAAAGGATTTTATTTTCAGAAAGATGCCTTTTGTTGTACGTACAACCATTATGAGTACCTTGTCATGACATTTTGTTTAACCAATTATTCTTTATTAATTATGAATTTGAGGAAAATGATTTTACATGAGTATCTTGATACCTTCATGGTTTTATTTTTTTAATGGCATCATTTTTTACTCTATGATTGAGGAGGACAATGTGCATCATCTGAGTGAATTAATGGAATTGTTGGGGAATCAAGGACATTATACCAATATTTTGAAATGGGATTCATGGATTTGGAAAGGTAATTTATTTGGAGATGTGGTGATAGAACATGGTATTTTATTTGATCTTAAAAGGGTGAAATCTATTGTGACATGGGAGAAACCGTAAAATGTTTTCGAGATTTTGGAGTTTCTTGTGTTTATCTGTATATTATCGTCATATTATAAAGGAATTTTAAATGATGTCTTATCCAATGACTACCCTATCATGCAAGTTTGTAAAGTTTATTTGGTATGAAAAGAGTTATAATAGTTTTTTGAGCTGATATGTCTTTTGAATACTGTACCAGTGTTGACAGTATTAGAGGGCGAGCAAGGATATGTGGTATTATTTTACGCATCAAGCTCGGGTTTTGGATGTGTTCTTATACAGTGTGATTGTTTCATTTATTATGACACTCAATAGATTATCTCACAAGATAATAATTACCTATACCATAACTATGAATTTTAATTTTTTATGAACATGATTAGGAGTTTACAACATTACCTTTTCAGATAAAGGTTTATCATGTATTAGGACCAACAGGGGTTGAGTTATATCTTCTCTCAAAGGGATTTAAATCTCCACCAGTGGTTTTGGGTAGAGTACCTAAAATCTTTTGAAATTAACATTATCTATACCCTAGGTAAATGGAATGTAGTCTTAGATGCTTTTAGTAGGAATCTTTTAGTCTAGTTCATGAAAGAATCATTAGAAGTGTGGATTATGATGGATATTTTTTTTATAGTTTCATATAAAAGTTTTGAAATCAGGGGATGAGTATGATTTGTAAATTTTCTAGTTGATATCTATTCTTCTCGAGATTATTTTTCAGGAACAACACCTTGATGATGAGTTTTGTGGCATTAGATACTCTCTTTAGGGTGGGGAGACCATTGATGGATGGTTATTCTCTGTGGAGGGAATTATTTATTATCAGAATACTTTTTTATACAATTTTTGTTCTTGAAAGATGTGATGGGTGGATGTAATAATTCCTAGTGGGAAGTGAACCCAGGAACCAATAAGATGTTCTATTACATACAATAATGATTCTGGTGACCAGATGAGATGAGGTATTGATAATTGTTTCTCTTTTTATTATATATACCAATAGGTCAAGGCCAAGAAGAAAAGACCTTTGGATATTCTTCAGCCACATCCAGTCTCGACATTGAAGTGGGATCATAAATATATGGAATTTTTGGTTTGGTTGCCACATACTGACAGAAAAAACAATTCTATATGGGATGTGATCAATAGCGTGACCAAATAGGATCACTTTTTACCCATTAATGATACAACCAAAGTTGAGGAGATGGGAAGTATTTACATTAAAGTGATTGTCTATTCACATAAAATTCAATATTAAAGAGTCTTTAAAAGATATCCTCAGTTTACTTCATTCTTTTGTAGAGGCCTTCAGGATGTACAATGTTATCTAGTTCATTTGAGTATGATTTTCAAACCATAGTATGATGGCTAGACAAAAATATCTATACATATTCTTGAGGCTATGCTTTATGCCTCCATTACCAACTTGGGTGGATCTTGGGATAATCATTTGGGGATGGATGATTTTTCTTTTTACAATAGTTTCCATTCCATGATCAGAATGGAACCTTTTGAGGCCTTATATGGATAGAGATGTAAATTTAGATATTTTTTGAATAGATCAATTAATTTTTCTCAGATGGACCAAGCATGGTTCAAGATATGAATATAAATATTCATTTGATTCATTAAAAAATTTTGATAGCATATATCTGGTATAATTCATAAGCTAATCATCTTCATAGACCACTTTAATTTTCAGTTGAGGATAAGGTGTTCGTGAATGTTTCATCCTATTTGGATCATTGATGTCTAGGGAGGCAAGGGAAAATTCATCGCCATTTTGTATGACCTTTTAAAGTTGCTATGTAGGTGTGAAAGGTGAATTAACATATATCCATCTCACCACATCTGACATTGATACATAAAATATTCCATTTATCTCAATAATGAAATTATATTTTTTTCACCTCTCTGGTTACGAGCTAGAGAGATCTTTTCATTGATCTAGATTTATCTACGACTATGCATCTAGTTAGGATGGTTGATTCTGAATCTAAAGAAACTTATTTGGAGGATGATACATTAGAATTGAGATATATGGAAATAAATTATATATTCTCATAAATATTTGGATAGAGAGGAACATATGATAGAGGAGTGGCGTCATCTTTTTTATATGGATGCTTATTACCAGGATTTCTGGGGATAGAAAGTTTCTATGGTGAGGATGTTATAACATTATGTTGTTCCTTTCAGGCACTCATTGACCATATTTTTAATCATGATTTGTCTGGGTCTCATTTAAGGGAGATTTAAGAGAAATTATAAAAATTTTTGGAGGCTCTTAGGTTGTACACGGTGGGTGCATTTCTTTCTCGAACCATGAAAACATCTTGTGTAACCTGTGAAAACATAAATAGTGATTGATTGTGTGGATGCAATTTTTTTTTTTTGAAAAAAATATGCTACCACCAAAGAGAAACCATGAAACCCCTCAGTAGGGGTGCCCATTTTGGATGAATAGTTTTAAAAAATCTATTTCCATTCTTATCCAACCATTCTTGCCAGTTTCATTTATTTTGAAAATTGTTAGAAAATTCCTTGAACACTATTTTAGACCACCTATTTACCTTAACTTAGTATATTGCTTTTTATATTTTTGAGATATTATTCTTGAACCCAATTTGTCTCCTACAAACCCTTTCAATAGCAAATCGAAGCTTGGAGATTATCCATTAATTCTTTCCTGGTAAAAATTATCTCAATGTTCCTTCTCTCATGATCTCTTCCACTATCTTATTTTGGGTTTATTAGATCTTTATGTTGTTTGAGGATCTTTTTATCATTTTTTTAAATCTTGAATATAGTATTGTTACTCAAATATATTTTTCTGAAAATATTCTATGGAGTTTCTCGTTACGAGCATTTGTTATAGGTGATCTCTTTGTTTCAGTCTCTAGTTGCATTAAATATTGACCAGTTGTTTTAAACCTAAATTAATTGATTTAAATTAAATTCATTTTAATTAAATTTTGAAGATCCAATTCATTTTGGATTATGATATTCATTTTTTTGGCATGAGAATTGTGGAAAACCCAAATTCTATTGAATGGGTGGTGTTTTGGAAATTGAATGTTAAATTTTGGAATTAATGTGTGGAATGTAACTGTAGAATTAAATTGTAAAATTTATTTCAAATTTGTAATTGAGAAAAATAAAATATATTTTTTGGGTAAGAATCGACTTTTTTTATCCTAAATAGGGATGAATTTATTAAAATATATTTTTATTTTTAAATTGATGTTATCATGTTTAAATAGAATAAAATTAATTGATTTTGTTTTTAATAGTTTTGAAATTAATTGCCTGTTATTGATTGTTGTTAGAGGATAGGAAATCCTAAGTATATAGTGAGTTATTTCAGACAACATTCTATTGATATTAAACAACTCTAACCGAACATATGCAGTATGTCACATCCCCAATGGGATGGTGATGAGTCCACTTTGACCAATGTCTGAGGGATATGTGTAAACGTGTTTCCATGATAACATATTTGACGGTGTGGGGATCCTATAACCAAAAACTGTCATACTTATTATTAGATAACCATATTTATGCTTTGAGATTAATTTGATATATATACCATAATTTGTAAACTAGTTTACACATGCCCTCTGAATTTGTATAAACTATTTTATATAAAATGTTTAGTAAGACATTATTAAGAAACATTTCACTCAGTTGAAAAGAAAATCAGGATTTGATTGAAATAATCTCTTGTATTCCCATGTATGATTATGTAAAATTGAAATATATTTTTGTTCAAGTAATATATTATATTAGTATGGTATTCTTGGTGAGACCCTACTATGATTTTAGTTGAAAACCCAATTGTGCCTTTGAGTGAATATATTTTTCCATATTCTAGGTTCCAATAAGAGTAAATCACCACGCAGAGGTGGAAGTTGTTTATAAATTGTTTGGTTATGATTTGATATGTACATTCAGACATTGGTTGTTTAAAACTAAGTTTCTAATACATTTTTTTGTAATTTGGATTTATATACCTATTTGACTTATAGTATTATTATCCCAATGGATATTTCTTTTTAGAATACCAAATTGAATACTTTTCATCCATTGTTTATGGAAAAATAATTGTAATATTTATCATTTATGATTCAAGGTGCGTGTCTCCAACACAGGGGGTTAGTAATTCCCTTCAAGTCATGTTAGTTCCAGCTTGGGTGTTAGGGTACAAGGGTATTCGAGACATTTTTTGACATTCATCAAATGCTTGAGAGAAACATTCCATTTAGGTTTGGGAAAGATCTTTTCATTTCATGGATTTTGATAAGTGATTATTGTTTATATCATTTTGTACAAATGTTTTTGAGGCGTTTTAAAATATATATATATATATATATATGAAGAAAAACAAAAAAATAAACAAAAAGGTGAAAAAAGGGTTGTGCCATAGGAAGATAAAAAATAAATATTCCTCAACCATTGATATTGTTATAACTATGAAAATTATTTTTATGAGGATATAAATCAATGGTTGCGAGATGAGTGAGGGATATGCCCAAAGAATAAATTTTGAAATAAATAACAAAAGAGAAAAAAAATGAAAAAAAGGAACACTTGAATCATGTTTTATTAAATATTTGGGAAATTTTTATTTTATACATAATTCACCATTTCATATCCTTCAAATTTTTTCCCTACCTTTTCTTCATTAACATATTCATTACCTTAAAATAATGCATATATATTTCATTCCATCTGTCAATTCAAAAAATTGTGAATTTCTTTTTCCTTATTGGTGGTATACCTCCCCCTTCCAATGTTTTGGTCATTATATTCTAACCATTACATATCCAATATAAACATCCTAATAATTAAATCTTAATTATTTTTCACTTTATAAAGTAGATTTGATGCTTAGAGGTATTTCAAACTCGATGATTTTTAATTTTGGCATGTGAATGAGTGAACATCTAAAATGAATTTTTTGTATCTTTAAAGGAGTGAGTTCTGAGTGACTAATTTTCCATTTATAATTTGGGGAATGGAAATTTATTTGTTTTTTAAACAATCTCTTATAGAATTTATTATTGATAATTGAACCAGTCTATATCCCTTGATTATATAAAACCAAATTTTAATATTTTATGGTGAGTAAAAATTATTTATTTATGTTTATTTATTATTTTATATTGATACGTGAATAATAATGAGTGTGGTTGAGTTTATATTATTCTTTTATTCATAAATTAGTTTCTACTATAAATACTAATTTTCAAGGAAAAGTGTGTAATTACTGTGAAATGTCCATTTTTTAATATCAAATATAATTTCGATAATTATTTTAATAATTAAATATTCAAGCTAGTTTACCATTTTAATCATAGGCGTCACTTAGACTATCCAAATTGTGTGATTCTTATTTCTTATTGTTAATAATTAAGTAATATAAAAATCATTATATTGGGGAATTGGATAATTTGTCAATTTTATGGTCTATATAGGACACACAAGAATACCTGTTGATGCAACCAATGAATCTCAACTAGAAGAGATGTTATATATTCTGGGATCAACACATATCTCCCAATTCATTGATTCTAAAACCAAAGCCTTGGGATATTAAATTAAAACTTCTATAAAAATTTTAGGTTCTAAATCAACCAACAATTGTCCTAATTGATGCATGAAATTGCAGTTGATAATTCTATTTGGGATTTGAAAATTTCCCAGTCTTATTGGCTTTTCATCAAATTAAATATTCCAATTGAGCTAAAATTTTTTGTAGACAAAGTCAATATTTAGGATCCCAACATTGTTGAATTTGTTTTTGGATTTGAGGGAATATTTTTATTCAAAAACCCATTCACATTATGAAATTTGAAAATGTCTATATAAAATGGGAAACAATGAATTGAATAGGAAAAAATAGTTACTTTTGATATAAAAGTCCAATGGACATGAAATTTGGAGGGTGAAAATTTCAAATCCCTATATACAATTTTTAAGAAAAATATTTCTCTAGACTATTCTTTCTAAATTATCAAATTGGTTATCCGTTTTCATGGGATGTTTTGGAATGAAAAAAGTTCACAAACATGGGCTATAAATACAATCCCCTCTACTCCTTAGAAAATGGTTAGAATTTAGTTACCTAAGGAGGAGAATTGGAAAGGTCATATACTTTTTGATTGCCTAAGATTACTTTCTAAACACTTATTCTAACAAGAAAAACCTCTCCCCCAATTTCAATTTCATGTTTGTTTCTTCTTGTTTTAAATAGTAATCAGGATAGTTTCATTCTAATTTCATCAAAATTGTAATTAATTTTTGAATTCAAATCCTACTATAGTAATAAATCTTATTTTTTGTAATATTAATGTTCTTAAAAGTTTTTAAATCATGTTCATAATCAATCCCTTTTTTGATCTCTTATTCATGTAAAAGTTTATTTTTACTCTCTTCACCAGTCATGTGTGTGTTATACATGAAACTATATTATTATTATCTCATTATTTTCCTTTTATTTATAATTAATCACCACATGATTCATAAATAAGATTAATAACAGTCTTAATATATGATTAAATAATATATTTGGGTAAGTCATAATGCGGGGATGTTAAGTCATTGAGATGTTTCTAACATATAACATCCCCAATTTATGAATCAACAAAATGGAAGATTATTTCAATAATTTATATGTTTATTAATCAATTTTATGATCATTGTGGTCATTATTAGAAATGAGAAGATAAATAATGATACAATAAAAGAGTTGTTAGCTAAACACACACATGGATGGTGAAGAGAGTTAAAAACACAAATTCAATTGATTAAGAAATTGAATGAAGGGAATGATTTTAAACGCAATTTAAAAAATTATAAGAACATGAATATTGAAAAAAATAAGGTGAATGATTATAAGGGATGAAAAATATGCGACATGAATAAAAATTCAAATTAAACCACAAGGATACTTACATGATTAAAATAGAATATAAGAAAAAAACATGAAATGGAAAGGGGATGAGAGGTTTATCTTGTTAAAACAGGAGTATAACAAGTCCTACATAGAAATTTTCAAGGATATTTTCAATAAAATTATCCTCCTCAAGTTCCAAAATCCAAACCCATTTGTAAGGAGAATAGGGGAATGTATATATATCCCATTGACATGTAATTTTTACTTACCAAAAAATATCCTCAAAATAGATTTCTAATTTTCCTATTTAGACTCCATAATATAGTGAAATATTATTATTAAATGTTTTATATATTTATGTGTAAAGTTCGAAATCAAAATTTTGTGGGTATTTGTCTTTTGTAGACAATTTTATGGCTATTTTCACAAACATGTGATCTTTTCCATTTTTATATAGGATTTTTCAAAGGAAAAACTTTTTAATGGATTTTAGGATAGAAAGATTCCCTAAAAAATGAATAATTTATTCGACAATATTTTTTTCCCATATCATGACTTTCTCCGCACAAAATCATAGATTCATTGGTCTTTTGATTTCGTAGAAATGTCATGAATAGTTTTTTTTAAATCCTGTATAGAATTATCAGAATTAATTTCATGAATCAATTGCGCCCATTTTTTTGAGATGGAAATAGAAATTTTATACAAGTTGTAATGTAATTTCCCTAGTCATATTGTGGAGAATCAATGAATTTGGAATTATGTATTAATACCAGAAAATATTACATCACATCTAGTCCAGTTTCATTGGAAAATTCAATATGTCTTTTTGTGTTCTCCATGTGGCCCTTCATGTTTCTTAATTATCTAATTATCCATTAAAATTATTTGGATTAAATATAATTATAACCCCATAACACTAAAATCAAATTCATTGTATCATTAAGAAGAGATTTATTATTAAAATAGTAAACTAAATTGAATTTTAGATTAAATTTCATAATGCGTAAAATTATATTCAATATTAAAACAGGGTAATATCAAACTAATTTTGAATTATCTTTGAAAATTATAAAATTAAGTAGATAAAAATTTATGAATAAGTGAATAAAATTTGTTTCATTCATAAATTGTAGGAATCATAGCTCTAAAATTACATTTGAGTTATATGGGTGATATTTTGGTAAGTTGACCTTACTTTGGGTGTGGGAGGATCATGTAATGATTTATTCAAAATGGTTATACATTCCTAGGTAATGGTTAAATGATTTGTAGGATATATAAACTTTCTCCTTCTTCTTTTTTGATGTAAGACTCAAAAATTGATGATCTAGAATAATCTTTGTGTAGTACAATGTGGCTCGGGGATAAATCATTTTTATTAGCCATCCAATACTAGGATGCATATGGTTGATAAGAATATTGATATTTTCAAATGATGTTGCATTGTGTTGATAAAAATACATATTAGTGTGAATTGATACAAGTTGTTCCCATATAATTGAAAACATTAATGATGAACCATTCATGTTTTGTGTAAATAATTGAAACCTTGGGTTGATATTCTTAAATAATAGGTTATCTTTGAGGTAGAGTGACACGAGAGATAAAGGAAATATAGTCATCCCAATGCTTGGGATGATGTGATAATGGATCAGGTGATGTAACACTGTTAGTAATTATATTTTGTATTCTATTCTTGATACTCATAACACATGTGGATATATCTTAGAAATATTTTCACACATACTTTTAATAATGACCATGGCCTAGTGTACTTGTAAGAATATATTTTTTGTCCATTACAATTAAATCACATGGTTAAATCATGGTGTCCATGTCTAAGGAATGTGTTCGATAGTTTATAGGGATTGTATTGTTGGATAAGTTCATGTTTTCAGTAAAAGATGGCTTGGACACTCTTATGTTAGGGAGAATCACGTAGAATGGGTTTTAGAATATTTAATGATGTAGAGGAAACAAAATAGTATATGACCAGCTGGAAATGGACAACAATACATTTCACTACCCATGGGGCTTTTGAGTTTCGAAATATATTAGTACTTGAGAAACAACATGACAATGATATGGTTTAATGTGTATGAAACCATTTAAGGAACCATTATTTGGGGATAGACTTTGATTTTTTTGTTGACTGAGAATGGGATGCCTCACATTTTAAATGAATCATTTTATATTAATGATGATTTGTTGCATTATAAACTGAGTTTTTAAATTAATTTTACCATGATGGTTCAACTATAATGTTTATTGGTATTTGGATATTGTTTGTTGAAAACCCTGTTGAGAAATTCGTCTTATATATGACAAGAGATCCACATAACTTACTAGTAATTGTTGATATTCTTTTTGTGTACTATTTTATTAGTAATGATCATGATCCTTATCTTGACATCATCCAAGGTACACTAAGAGAGGATCAATCATGCACAGAGATAAAGAATTATGTTAACAAATTTATTGGCTTGATCATTGTAATCCTTCCATTTTCTATTTGGGAGCATAGATAATATTAGAATTAAGTTTGTGTTGGGTGATTTTGAGATTCTTGGGTAGGAGAATCATGGATAGACTCATGGACACTAACCAATTCTCTGAATCGATCACCAGGTGAGATGCCATCATTGTATTCTGTTAGTGTTCTTTATATGAGTATGTCTTGACTATGTATTGATGTATCAATAATAAAACCTGGAAAATTTACTACCTTGGATAATCATTTTAGAATCATGTAGTTTACTTCAAGGTTATTCTAGACTAAAAGTTAGGATCAGCCGATTTTAATTAAACTATGCTAATTTTAGGATGTTATATCAGTTATGAAACCACACTCATTCTATAAAAGAACAACATAATTAAATTTTTAGGATTAATACATCACTAAATTATAGTTATAAGCTTCGTTGAGACTTGTTTAATCAAAATCATGTTCAGTATTGTGTTTTGAGCAACGTGTTTTCATGAAATTCAGCTAGTAGTGGCACGATATGATTTCCCTTTTCATTGCTAAATGTTATCAATGAGGAACCCCATAATGCATGTCACTGAGAACAGATGAGTGTATTTCAAGGTCACATAGGTCCTTTCATGGAAAAAGTGTGAGACCAAGAGAATTTTATTTTATTGGAAATAGAATATTTAACCAATTGATTATCAAGCCAGGATTATCATTAGAACACAAATGACATGATTATAGAAGCAATTTCAATGGTGGAAGTATTGTGGATGAGGATTTGATGTTCAATTTGAAACATTTGGTGGGATGTACCATGTGATGGTTTAGTAGATATGTGATTATGTGATCATGTATATGGTATGATGGGATCAGTTATACACTATCTATATGTTCATGTTTGAATACGAGCATTGGATCTTGTTTTAACAACTCATGTTCTATATGAATAAGGTGATGATTAAAGGTGTGTTAGTAATTTGAAACATAAAAAACCATTTTAGTAGGATTTTCAAAACCGAGCTAGGCCAGATGATATTTTTTTTATTAACCCAAGTCTTCTTTGAGATGAGTATTTATAATGTGTGGAAGATGTGATGTTTAGTGTTTCAAACCATGGGATTTTTTCAATGGAATTAAATATTTTCAATATTTGGATATGTCATTTTTGAAATATGTTATATAGAGTGAGGTTTTTTTGGGTTTATTATTGATTAGTGATGTATTAATATTTTGTCTTTCAGCCAGTTGAATCTAGGTGATTTGGGAAAAATCATTTGATGAATGGTCATGTTGGGATGCTAAAAATAGTAACAGAAATCTATTCACATCTTGAATGACTTTTAAAATGTTATTCGGTTTCATGGTGTGCTTCTATGTAGATTTTTGTGCATGTAATGTTGGGGGTATTAACCCATGGGATTCAGAATTTGAATTTTTAACACATCAGGAATCACATATGGGATTGTTTTTAATAGATAACATGGGATTGACCCCTTATTTTTATTTAGGTATCTGGAGGGTTCTATAACACCCAATTTAATTTGAACATTATTATTTTCAAATAAATTTATTTTCTTTAACATCATGAGTTTCATGCTACACTAAGTCAAACTTTTATTTATACACTATACTGAGTTGAGATTACGTTACATGCAATATAAAATTTTTCGGGATCTACAGGGATCACTGAGGTTATCTTGTGTTACAAGGAAGACTAACTTACCTCGATGGATTGTGTAACATGTATGACCGTGTTTTACAGAACAATAATGTATTTTTAAAAATATTGTTATTTAATATAATAAGTTATAAACTCACAATTAATATATTTTTTATTAATAGGATTAACTATATTATGAAAATATGTGGTTCAATTTCGTGGTTACAAATTAATTAGAAATGAATATAAGGACTAATTGAATAAAAAGAGAAAGTTTCTATAAAAAAATATTTGTATGCTCATAAACATATTCTATCATAAGAAATTAAATTAATTAAAATTATGTAGTTTTTTTAATTTAATATATAATTCATGTATTCAATATAATATTATTTACATTCGTCCAATAGATTATATAGTTATAAGATAAGAACAAACCCAATTTTACGCATAAAAACCCTACATTTTTCTAATGGAAATTTTATTGTCTTTTAATAGGGAACTTATTTGATATAATTTTTTTGAACCTTTATATATTTTATATGTAAAAATAAACTTTATACTTAAAATATAAACATAAAAATTATGTTAGGGTGAATTTTGGGTTTTTTTTGTGAAGTCCCACTTTTTAATAAAAAGTGGAAATGATGATTTTTAATTCAAAACTATTTTTTTTCCTAATTTATTTGTAAGTATGAATTATATTTTTAAATTTTTCTAAATTTTATTTATAATAGTTTTTATCATTTAATCTAATGTAGGATATTTCAATCAATTTTACTTTTAAACTGAATATAAAAACTCAGTAAACTTTTGAACGTTTTTACCTTAAAACCATGCATTATCATCCCGTCTAGAAAATTACATTTAGGTTATGTTCAACCAATTATGTGATTGGAATATCATAAATAATATTCCATATTTAGAAATAGAATAATTTATAATTTATAATAAGGTAAACTTAATTTTTTTTAACAAAATTATTATTAAAAGTATTTGAAAATAATTATATTGATTAAGGTAAAATGAATCATAAAAAGTGACTAAAACATAATCTTAAAGATAAATATGACTTATAGACTAGTCCAGAACCTATATTATGTTCATATTTTGGCCCCTAAACAAATTAGGTTTCATAATGGTCTATTTTGATACTTGGGGAACAAGTAATATTGGGGAACACACAATTATTTCCAAAAATATTAAGTGTGTCATTTCTGTCTCATATAAAAAGGAACTCACATCTCTCACTTCCTCAAACCTATAAAAAACATAACGTTAGCTAATATATCCCCAATTCACTTTCCAGCTTCCCTACCTTCCTCCTTACCTTTCTTTGGGTAGAAAGTCAACCATGGGAAGCCCTTTAGTGAAAAACAAAATGAGTTTCCCAAAGAAGAGGTAACATCCTTGCTAAATATATTTTCCTTTATTTTAATTATCCACTACTTCAATTCAACTTATAAAATTCATAAATAATAGACTCAGTATCCTCAATACGCTTAGATTTTGTTATGGTATGTTTTCTACCTACACTTACACACACTTCCATCTAATGGGTAACAAACTTAAGAATCTTGTGTATGGAGAACTAATGCCTCGCGAAACGATATTGTTCATTTTTATTTACCACCTCTCATGCTTGGACATTATTATGTAAAATATATTTTTTATATGATCTATGTAAAATATATAATTTATTTATATTAAAAGAGTATTATACGACACACACATACATTATTTCCATTTTTTTAAAATATGATAATTCCATTTGCGGATGTGTAGACCACCGCCTTCTCAAAGCGATGTGATTCGTCCACACAATATGTGGAATGTATTAATGAATGATTTAGTGAAAATATATTATATATAAATAATTATTATTATACTATAATAAAATTATATATATGTGTGTGTGTGTGTGTGTGTGTCATTGACTTTCTTTCTTTGAATATTAAAAAAAACAGAAACATTTTCCATGTGTACGTAAGACCTACCACCTCCATGAATGATGAGTTCCATTTCATACATATATAATCAGTAGATTGTTATAAATAAAATTAAACTAAATATATGATATTTATATCATGGATTAAAATCTAGAAATCATGATATAACTATGAGGATAAAAAATTATAATTAATTAATACATGTGAAAAACAAAGAGGATATTACATGAAGTGAAACCTTAACATGGAATTGTAAAATAGAGGGTAATATGAAGACATAATAAAAATATATATGGTATTATATAAAAGAATATTGTTCTATAAAATATTTATAAAAAACTGACAATTTTTATACAAGTTGTTTTTATGAGTATGAAGAGAGTTAAGATATAAGTTTGGGGTATTTTAAGTCTCACTTCTGTTTCAAAGAGATTTACACTTTATTCGCCAATAATTTTATTTTTTGGGGGTCTATATACTACAGATGAATATATTCTATAATTTTATCCTTAAAAATATTGGTATTTAAATATAAATTTTACAATCTCTCTTTTACAGATTATATCTTTCAAATTTTACCAAATTGGTAAAGTAGTTTTTTCTCAGTTTTCATTCTTTGAGACACATGCCATGAACTTAAAAAACCATGTTTTAAAAAAATTTAAAAAAATGACCATTTGAGATCATTTACAAGGAAAAAGGATTTTAGATTTATTTTATGATTTTTAAGCTTCCTTGATAAGTTTTATAAGTATTTTAAATGAAATGCTTCTCCAAAATATTTTTAATCTTCCTTTTCAAATAAATGTATTAAAAATTATTTCAATTTTATTTTATATATTTTGAGGGAAAATTATTTTAATTTTTTTTTGAAGCTTCCATTTTATTTTTTTAATGAAAACGGTTTTACAAAGACTTCATGTTTTTAAAAGAATTTTTTAAAGAAGAAAGGATATTTTAATCAAGAAATTTTTTAAATGGAACATTCAAAACTATTTCCCATATAAGATAGCACTCATTTTCATTAGTCATGGAATTATAGGAAATATTGAAAAGTTTCATTCATATTATTTCTCAAAATGGATTTTTTTTTATTTCTTGATTTTTATGAATCCAATTTCTCTTTCTGGAGTTATATGGTTATGAAAACCACTTATTTTAATAGGTTATTCATTGATAAAACTATAACGAAACCTATCTTTTTTATAATTTAGCATATAATTACATGTTTATGACACCCATTTAATTTCATGGGTTATGATACGATTTCTTATGAATTTTAGACATATTTATGAATATATTTATTATGAAAAGGGTGGGATATATATCCCTCAATACATTGGGTAAATATTTATATATCATGGGATAATTATAGGAATCTAGTCTATGAGATTGATCCACTATGGGGAGATGGGGAAACCTGATCCCATAAAAGGAAGTAACTGTGACTAAGGATGGTGGTGGGTCATGCCTAGTGGGTGTAGTCACCATGAATATGGATGATGGGGAAAATCGATCCAATATGAGAATATGGGAAACCCAGATCAACAATAGGAAGATGGGGAAACATGATCCCTTAAAAGGAAATGACTGCAATTGGGGATGGTGGTGCATCCCACCCAGTTGGTTTAGTCCCCATAAAGTTCCCTAATAAGTTCTAGTATTGCATTCTAACTTATAGGGAATGATATTACTTTTTTTCTGCATTCCATAACTCCATGTCTTAATAATATGTTACGCTTTGATGGCTTATTCTCTTTCATACCATATGATTCATGTATTATGAACTACCAATCCTTATAACATGATTCGTGTTAATGATCTTTGATATACTGGGCATGATATTCCACTACAATGATCACATTCTCATACCCTTTTTCTCATGTTTATACTTACATATCTCCCTATTTTACCCTTGTTGAGCATCTAATATCACCCGTTTTTATGTTTCCATTCCTAAGGTTATGAAGATACATATTATGTATGCTGTTTCAGATAAGGGTATCTTGTTATTATGAACATAGTGTGAGATAATTTATCTCACTCTTGTACTATTTTTTATGTTTCCATTTTTCTAATGGCACTAGACAAATACAATCATTGGGAGTCTATTTGTGTAATGTATAATTATACCACAAAAGTGATGTAATGTTATTGTATGAAAAGTGAGGATATAAATATTTTGAATTAGTGAAAATGTATAGTTAAAAATTTAAATCTAGGTTGAGAAAACATTAGTGAGAACCCTAAGGTCATGGAAAAGGATAATTCTATGGGTGATGAAAAGTATAGGTAAATGTCTTGGAATTTTGGAAAAGGATAGAGAGAGTTTAATAGAAATGCATCCCTCTCTTGATATAAAAAGTGGATTTTGTTCTATCGAAGATGTACATAGGAGTAAAAACAATGACATTGTATGTTAGGACTAACTCAAGAGTAACCTCGTACATGGCAATGAGCCTAAATATGCACCGGGTTAGACACTCCCATGGTACATTCTTTGGAAATTCTTAAACTGTTCATGACCCATCATAAAATATTTAAAAATAAGTTTTCAATTAATAGCCTAGGATAAACCTAGGGTGTCATAGATTAAGTAAGGAGTCATCATTTATATTTAATGTATGTTTTTTTCATGATTATGTGGTTCCTAAATATGAAAACTATTTCTTACTCTATGGTTTTTGGTTTTGGTTAATGGCTAGAACCCGATGGAACGATGTTAATGGTGATTGAGATGGAATATATAATGATTATTCTCCTATGAATCTGAATTATATGGGAGTGGAAATGAAAAAACTCATTACTCTGCTAACACAGCTTTCGGAGGATATGAATCATACTGAGCCTTCAAATGATCAATAGAGGTAACAACCTTCTTTTAAGTCTTTAATGAGGTATCATCCACAATATTACATCTGTTCTTCTAATCTATTTTTTCTAAATGCTGGATTAGTACCACTGAATTGATATTCTCTTTTATCCACTGTTTATTTCATGAGAAAGTAATTATGGATATTTATTGGTTTGAAGGTGAAGTAGAACAATGGTGGACTCTAATCAACAATATGTGGCAGTAAGATGTATTTGAATCCATGTATTGGGACAAGTTCAAGAACTTATTATTCAATAATTATATTCCTCATGTTATTCATACAAATATGGAAAATTAATTCCTTGAGTTGAGGAAAAAGGATGATGAATATGTCAGTACATAAAAGGCTAATTTCACATTACTTGCGTGGTATACTTTCGGAATTTTCATCCAACCTTAAATAAAAGTTGATAGGTTCTTCAGTGGGTTAAAGAAAATTATCATAATGGAATTAGCCACAAAAGACTCTAATACCTACAAACATATTGTGATTGTACAATAATAATTGAAATGATGGTTGGAGGTACATATCAATCTCAGGAATTTAACTAGAAATGGAGGATGGAGTTCAATGAAAAAACCACAAACCACGAAGAGAAGGATATGATACATTATTTATGAACTAATTGTAGAAAGAAGCGTAGAGGAGATTTTTTATAGGGGTAAATAAATATTTTAAGTGTGTAAGGTAAGGCTATCAAACTATTGTTTTCCTCTCTAATGGGATGACATATTCCAATGATGAAAATAGAGGAAAAATACATAGATTACACCTCTGACACTTCATTTATTAAAGTGTAATAAGGATATAAATTATGCTAACCAGTTCCCAAATCCATGGGTTGGTGATAATGATCAGTGTCAATAACCTCTTAAACTGAGGGACAAGGGTAAATATCATATTATCATTATTTCTAAAAAGGGGTGAGAAAATGACATGGTGAAATCTACACTTACCATACACTCTATAACTACTACTTTTTTATTTTATTTTGGATCTACCCACTCTTTCACATATAAAGAATTTTATAAGGGTATGAAGATTCTTCCAAAATGAATAGATACTTATTTTAAAAGGTTGGGGCCGAAGCCTCATTTAATATTAATGCAAAGAAAAGACCTCTTTAACTGGGTAGAGTTAGACCCATTACATAGCCCAAAGGCCTAGTGGGCATTTAGCCCATAACATGGTCCGTAGACCCATTTTTTGGCCCAAGGCCCATTCTATGAATAGTACTGCTACAGTACCCTTTGCTGCTATAGTACTGCACAGTACCCGCACTGCTATAGTACTCTGCAGCCGCTACAGTGACTTGTCACCGATACAGTGCCCGTCGTTGCTACAGTGTCATCGTTGCTACAGTACACTATAGTACTGCTACAGTACCCTGCGCCCAATGGGTTTTGAACCCCCATTTATCATGTAGAATTAAGGGGTTCTTACCACTAATGTCATGATGACTGAATATGAAGTCTATGAATCCTTACCAGTTTATGTTTTTTGGAGTATACTTATTGTAAATATTTTCATTCTTCCCCTATTTGAATTTAATGTAATCATAGGTGTGGATTGGATTTCTCTGCATAAATCCCACATCAATTATTGTTGAAAAGAATTTAGGTTCAATTTGTGAAACCAACATATTATTTTCTACCAATGTGATGACATGTAAGAACTTTATATGGGTATTACATCATGTTTTCAGTTCTTAATTCCCATTTATAAGGCATGTAGGTCTCAAACAGTTGTGGAGAAACATGACATCAATTATATGAACTTAGTTTAAAAAATTTAGGATGTGTTCCTGTAATATTTTCCAAGCCTTACACCAAAACAAGATGTTTAGTTCTTGGTATAATTCATACCTAGTTCCTTCCCAATTGTAGTGTGTTCTTATATAATGGATCCAATTTAGTTTTAGGAATTGAAGATGAAAATCCATGAAAACCGTGATAATGGATTCATTAATCCAATTCTATCAACTTGGGGTGTGACTTTCCTATTTGTGAAAACTAATGAATGGTTAATGTGAATATGCATTTATTATCAAGAGTTTAATAAGATCATGATCAAAAAAACTACTCTTCCCAGTATTGATGACTTGTTTGATCATCTGCATGGAGCTTAATATTTTTATAAGATTGAACTTCATTATGGATATCATCAATTGAGGGTGAATGTAACAACCTGAGATTTTATGAGATTTATTATTTTTAATTTCTTTCATATATTCTGTTATACACTACACCAAGATTATCTTTCACTATACGCAAGACCGTATTATCTTGCAGTATGCACAACACTATTCTTGGATCGTGTTGCACACAATTTCAAGTTCGTTTGATAGTAGTTATTCTACGCAACATTGAGTGTGTATATATATATATATTCAATGTATAAATGAAATATGGTTGGATTATGTTATATGAAACAACAAAGGAGTCTTTCACTACACGCAACCCGGACATGGCTTACATTACACAAAATCACGACCTTCCACAATAGTGTGTTTTGTACGCAATACCAAGTTTCACTAAACAACGATATGTTATTAAAATATTATACAAACTATCTATTATGAATAGTAATTCACACTTTTTGAAATTTTATAAATTTTATCTTTCAAAATATACTTCATTTTTAGATTCAGAATATCGAAATTAGCCTAGGGTGAATTTTTGGTTTTTTTGAAAACTTTCAATTTTTGATGAATAGTGAAAACACTGGGTTACTATTTAAAAACCAAATTTTTATTTAAATAATTATTTATTTTATTTAAATTTATTTTAGGTAAAAAATTGATAAATAATACCTATATAACTTAAATGTAATTCAATGGAGTCATTTTATAATAATTTTAGATATATAAAAATTTTATTGAAGTTTTCACCGTCTTTTACCTACCTCCTAGGACTTTTTGCAAACCATCATATATCTTAATTTTATCGCTTCTGTGAGTGGAATTTAGAAAATCCAAGAGACACAGTTAATATAAAGGATTAAAATGTGGTTCAATAAGATAAAAATAATTTTTGGTGATTAGTATCTTTTTACTTTTATTTACCATAGTTAAAAGTAAATAGGGTAATTAAGGGTAAAAATGTTATTATTATTACCCTAACACATGTCATAATTCCATTGGATAAGTATAATTAGACCAAAAACAACCTTATGAATATAATATTATCATTAAGGTCCACTTTGGATTAGATTAGGACATTTATTATTATTTTATTTAAAAAATAGTTAAAATGGTTAAAATCAATGTTTAATAACTAAAATATTTTTAATATAGAGTTATACATAAGATAAATTAAACTATAAAAATTAATTATAATGATAAAAATATTTCCTACGTAATGGTAGTTTATTTATAATTTTTAGACATTAAATAATTTAATATTTTTATGACAAAATGGTGATGTAGTAATTACCTAAATAATGAAATATTAAACTAATTGATATTATAAATACCCAAATAAATGTAATTTGAGACTTTTTATGAATTAAACTAATTTTATAGGTTAATATGACATGTTATTATTGATTTAATTAACTTTATTCTAACTAATCATGCGGTTTTGATTTTCACAAAAATCAATTACCAAATAGTGTCAAAATTGACATAAAATATTTTTTTTAAAAAAAAATTATATTATTAATTGTTATAATATTCCTAAAAACATAAGGTTCGTACAAATGACTTATATATTCTTATATATAATCATAATGAACCACTTGGGGTTCTTTTGGCTTGTTATTGTAAATTTATTAACCATATAGTGTAAGAAAACAAGAAGACGCGGTAAAAGATAAATTATTTAAATTAGAGTTAAATCTAAAAGATAAGGTTAAAATAGTAACCTAAACATTTCTAAAACCTATTGGTTGACAGTATTTCGACCCATCCCCACTTTATCTTCTAAATAAATCAATTTTGAGCTATTATAAACCGAATATGACTTTATTATAAAATACTATTTTATGTTTTTTCAAAGGTTCCCCTCTCCTCCCTTATAAAAAGGGAACCCCTTCCCTCTTCTCTTCACACCCTTTTGAGCCTTTAAGCTCGTAAAAACCATGCCAATACCTCTTCTCAACCTCTCTATTTACATCATAGAGGTTCTGGTCTTCTCAAAAGACCAACTCTAGTGCCCTAAGAAGAAGTTTAAAGGAGGTGCGTCGAGGAAGAGGAAATCTCTTCTACCAACTCTTTCAAATTTATTTCTTATTCTACTTCCTCTTCTTTAGTTTTTTTTATTATAAAGTAACAACATTAGTATTGATTATCTACTAATATTTTATTATAAATATGAAACAACACTATTTCACCTTCTATCCATCCTACGGAAAATGAAATCTCTGTGTGTGCGTACGTATGGAATATCGTCTCCACGCCATGGTGTAATATGTTTTCGACCACCACCTTACTCGGATGGGTATAATGGTGTAAATAAATAACTATATATGATTATTTTAAAGTGATATTAGTTCTTAAATATTATACATACACTTAAATGTAATTCCACTATCATGGGAATGATATCATCTCTCGTGCGTACGTACGGACTACCGTCTCCACGGCGCGATGAGATTCATTCTCCATGTTAACCATTCATGAATGATTATAAAGTATATATAATGAATAATAATGAAATATATTACATAATAATTATACTATATTTATATATATATATATTTATTTCATCTACTTAATTCCATTTAATTGAATAAGAAAACGAAAACAACGTTCATGCGTACGTACGGCCTACCGTCTCCATGAACAGTGTATTTCATTCCATTTATCAATCTATCATATATATATGTATATTATGAATATATTATATATATATATATCATCTTTTACATTATGGACTAATTTAAATCCGGATATAAGTACTAATATCAAGAACAACAAGTCAAAACACGTACGATAAATGAAAGGATTTTACCCAAAACGCTGCTTTAACATGGAATTTACAAAAGAACGGGTAATATAAAGTCAAAAGTGAACCAAATATGATATCATAACAATTATTATGATTCTTTAATAAGTCAATTACATTATTTAAATCATTATACAGAAGGTTCAGATACATACGAAGCACTACGAACATAAGGTAAGGGAAAATATCACAACCTAGTTTTTATCCGAGATTATTTATACTTCAGAATTTACTGGGGAATATTTATCATCCACACCCAAGTTTCTTCAATATGTAATATTATTTATATCCTCCTACAATTTTTAAAATCCAATTTTACCCATTGGTTAGTTTTTAGTAAAATATATGAAAGGAATCTTTTGTAGTTTTTAGTACGAGGTAATTTTTGACTTCTCTGGCCAAAGTACGAGAAGAATGTTTTTTTAACTTATACGGCCTGAATGGATTTTTAGAACAATATTTCCATGAATATTCATTCACAAGTTTTCAAGTTTATTTTTAATCAAATTCTTTTAATTTAAAATTTTATGAAATTTTAAGAAAGGAAAAATGTTTTTGATGTAGAAAGGATATTTTCCACAAGAATGAAGTTCAAGTGTTTCATCAAAATTATTTTCCATCTAAGATAATATAGGGTTTTGTTTCTATCCTTATTTTTACATTTATTTGATTATGTTATTATGTAATTATTTTTATGATGTCCTTTTATCTTATATGCATTATGTTATGACGTCATGATGTTTAAGAATCTCATTCTATTACATGGGTTATGCTATGATGTATGATTTATGATTTTGTGGCAGGAGAAAGAATGATTTCATTATGAGATGGGTGGTACCAATATCTCCCTCCAATGCATTGGGTAAAGATTTATATCTCATGAGATTGACATGGTTGGAATGGTAAGTTAATTCAGTTCAGTGATATAGGACTGGAACGAGGAGTGAACTCGATTCAAAAACGGACTTTGTCCACTAAGATGGTCTTGCAAGCAATGCCTTGGCTATTATGGAAATCATATCATGTACTTAATGGTTTTCCACCATTTAATGTTTTATTCCCATGCTATTTTATCATGATTGATGTTCCTTTATGATATATTCCATATGAACTTCCATGATTTATGTCTTTGCTCAAGATTTTGATGTTTAGATTTTATGTTCATGTTTTTGCATTCAAATGTTTATGGATTGTTTTATGTTCTCTATGTTTACCCTTACTGAGCATTTGAGCTCACCCTTTTTATGTTTTATTTTCCCCAAGATATAAATAAAGGTTTTAGATAAGAAAACCAAAAAGGGGATGATCTTTATGGGAGATATTGAAGATCTTTCACCAAGATTAGAAGATTTCGTTTCGAGTTTCCAATGACACTAAACTAATAAGGTATTTGGGCATCTGTTTTTGTCATGTATTAATTATTCCACAAAAGTAATGTAATTTCCATGAACATCAAGCTTTGGGTCTCTACAGTTGGTATTAGAGTGAAGGTTTAGTTATACTTTGGAAACTAGGATGCGAAAATTTTATTGAAACCCCTAGAGGTATTTCTAAGGTATGTCTAGGGATGTCCCTAAGGATAAGTATACGTATAGGTTATAGTCCTAGAATTACGGTAAATATATTATAATTTAATCTAAGATGTTAGATGTTGACGGTACTCCCCCTTTATTATGTTTTTTTCCCTAGCATGATTTTTTCCTCCCACACAATTCTTTTTGGGTTTTTGAAAATGGCTGGAAAGAGGACGATTCACGATAATAGAGGATAATATGGACAATGGAATGATATTATTCATAAGAAACCAAATGAAATGGGATTTGGAAGTCCAAACATCGTTTTTATTCCTAATCCACAATCTCATAATATGATCAATAATCTCAACTTTTGTATTTTTCCCAACTAAGTTAATAAGATAAAGATGGCGTTTTAGGATGATCATAGAGGAAAGAAAGTTCAATTTCTCTCATGTAAATCATGTGGGAAGAGGAATCAAGGAGAATGTTTCAAAGGAACTAGAAGATGCTTTGGGTGTGGAAAATAAGGACACAAATTCAGTAAGTGCAAAGGAAAAGGTTCAGTTAACACCATGGAAAAGGATAATTGTATTTCTACGACCTCAACAAAGATTAGATGTTTTAAATGTGGAATCTATGGGCATTATGCAAACCAATTCCCTAAGGGAAAAGCTCATGAAGAGAATCATCATGGTCATATGGGTAGTATTTATGTGGATGATGATGAGGAGACTACAAATTATATATGATATGAACAAAGTGTTGAAGGTTGGTCAATGTTGTAAGAAGGTAGTGGAATGATTGTATGTTTATCAAGGGTTATGTTGTATAGGTAATTTAATGGTACTAGGGAATAAAAAAACATCTAAGTATTGTTACACTATTGTTTTTTCTAAAGTATTTTAAAGTATGTTTTGAATGGTACCGGTAACCATGAAAGGTTATTCATATTTTTTTAGAAAGAAGATGATATGCACATAGTGAAGGGATAAGGGGAAAATAATGTGTTTGATAGTATTCATGAACTCAAGGCTGATAAAAGGATAAAGTGATATCATGATTTGAGTATATAGATTTTTTTGGTATTTTGGTATGTGGAAAGAGTTAACTTTTGACAGAATTCATGTTTTTACTAAGGTTCTATAGTAATTTATGTTTCAATAGAATAAATGATTAAGGTATTCACATGTTTGGAATGAGATAAACAAGATATATCTTATGATATATGGGGGACAAATGATGATATCCACGTGCTTCTTATGTGACCTTTTCAGTAATTGTTTTTTTTATACTATGAGATTGGAAAGATTTATTTTGGATAAGCCTAAATATTGTAATGGATTATGTTAGACATCAGATAGTATTTTTTAAGTATAGAACTTGTTTTTTGATATTATTTCTAGAATGATATAATAGTATAGTTTTAGAAAAGGAAATCTCATAGGACGAGCGACAACCCGTCACGTCGGAATAGGCTGTGGGAATTGAACCCACAACTGAAGTGCGACAGGCCTTTATCACATACCACTGGCCTACAGGAAGTCCCTGGTTAGTAGAAACTAGTTTTATTATATTAAGCGGTATGATATATGAAGTATAAGTCCATTTTAGGAACCATATATGATTAATCTCACTATAGATGGACTTATGTATATTTGATAACTTTTGCTAACCTTATGTTTGAGATGGATGGAATGACCTATCATTCTATCGCATGATCTTCTAACACTTCACGGGAGACAAATTTAACTTCATTTCTT
This sequence comes from Viscum album, assembly GCA_963277665.1. Lineage (NCBI taxonomy): Eukaryota > Viridiplantae > Streptophyta > Magnoliopsida > Santalales > Viscaceae > Viscum > Viscum album. The sequence goes on from OY728130.1 coordinate 1,169,153,418, forward strand.
TAAGAGATGAAGTGGAAATTGTTCAAGGAACAAACAATAGTGATATTGTGCCAAAATCAAGTAAGTATTTCATTTAATTCAAAAAATATTCAACGTTAGGGAAATGATCTTGAAAACCAAAAATGTTGTCCTACTGCCCTCATATCTGATGAATCAGATGGTACCTTAGATCCTCGCAAATTTATGGCTTTGTGACTATTGGATTTATCAAAGCCATGTCCTCTACCACTCTCTATCAGAACATGATGGTTAGATTTCTCTTCCATATCCATATTTTCACCTATGTTATCCTATGTGGAAACCCAATGATTAGTTAATTTGGGTAAATCTTATGTTATATACTTTAGTTTTTAAAGATATGTTCTGGTATTCCTTTTTACGATTTGGGTTTCTATGAAAGAAACTCTCCTGTAATAATCCATTTATAACCCTGACGAATTTCGAGGGAGAAATACATTTTAAGGGGGGTAGAATGTAACACACCAAGATTTTATGAGATTTATTCTTTTTAATTTCGTTCATATCTTCTTTTGTACGCTACACCAAGATTACCTAGCACTATAGGCAAGACCGTATTAGCTTGCAGTATGAGCAACACTATTCTTGGATCGTGTCACACACAATTTCAAGTGCGTTTGATAGTAGTTATTCTATGCAACATTAAGTGTATATATATATATTCAATGTATAAATGAAATATGGTTGGATTTTCTTATACGCAATAACAAAGGAGTCTTTCAGTACATGCAACCCTAACATGGATTACATTAAACGAAATCGCGACCTTCCACGATAGTGTGTGTTGTACGTAATACCGAGTTTCACTAAACAACGATATGTTATTAAAATATTATATACATTAGTCGTTATGAATAGTAATACCAACTTTTTGAAATTTTAAAAATTTTATCATTCAAAATGGACTTTATTTTTTTATTCGGAATATCGAAATTAGCCTAGGGTGAATTTTTTGTTTTTTTCTGAAAACTTTCAATTTTCGACGAATAGTGAAAACACAGGGTTAGTATTTAAAAACCGACTTTTTATTTAAATAATTATTTATTTTATTTAAATTTATTTTAGGTAATAAATTGATACATAATACCTATATAAGTTCAATTTAATTCATTGAAGTCATTTTATAATAATTTTAGATATATAAAAATTTTATTGAACTTTTCACCGTCTTTTACATAGCTCTTAGGAGCTTTTTGAAAACTTAGATATAACTTAATTTTACCGCTTCTGTGAGTGGAATTTCTAAAATCGTAGAGACACGGTTAATATCAAGGAGTAAAATTTGGTTCAATAAGATAAAAATAATTGTTGGTGAATAGTAACTTTTTACTTTTATTTACCACGTTTAAAAGTAAATAGGGTAATTAAGGGTAAAAATGATACTATTATTACCATAACACATGTCCTAATTCTATTGGATAAGTATAATTAGATAAAAAAACAACCTTAGGAATATAATATTTTCATTTAGGTCCACTTTGGATTAGATTAGGATATTTATTATTATTTTATTTAAAAAAGAGTTAAAATAGTTAAAATCAAAGTTTAATAACTAAAACATTTTTAATATAGGGTTATACATAAGATAAATTCGACTATAAAAACTCATTATAAAGATAAAAAGATTTACTACCTTATTTTATTTTATTTAGAATTTTTATACATTAAATAATTTAATTTATTTATGACACAATGGTGATGCAGTAATTACCTAAATAATGAAATATTAAAATAATTGATATTATAAATACCAAAATAAATGTAATTTGAGACTTTTTATTAATTAAAATAATTTTATAGGTCAATATTACATGTTATTATTGATTTAATTAACTTTTTTTGAACTAATATTTCTGTTATGATGTTCACAAAAATCAATTACTAAATCGTGTCAAAATTGACATAAAATAGTTTTTAAAACAAATATTATATAATTAATTTTTATAATATTTCTAAAAATCTAAGGATAATCCAAATGAAATAGATAAGGTTATATTTGTTAATAATGAACCACTTGGGGTTCTTTTGGCTTGTTATAGTAAATTTATTAACCATATAGTGTAAGAAAACAAGAAGACACAGTAATGTTAAATTATTTAACATAGAGTTAATTTTAAAAGATGAGGTTAAAATAGTAACCTAAACATGTCTAAAACCTATTTGTTGAGATTATTTCAACCCATACCCAATTTAGCTTCGAAATAAATCAATTTGGAGCTATTATAAACCGAATATGACTTTATTATAAAATAATATTTTATGTTTTTCCAAAGGTGTCTCACTCATCCCTTATAAAAAGGGCACCCCTTCCCTCTTCTCTTCACACCCTTTTGAGCCCTGAAGCTCGGAAAAACCCTACCAATTATTCTTCTCAACATCTATAGTTACATCATAGAGGTTCTGGTCTTCTCAAAAGACCATCTCTAGTTCCCTAAGAAGAATTTTAAAGGAGGTGCGTTGAGGAAGAGTTAATCTCTTCCACCGACTCTTTAAAGTTGCTTTCTTCTTCTAGTTTCTCTTATTTAGTTTTTTCATTATAAAGTAACAACATAATTAATAATTATATACTTATATGTTATTATAAATATGAAAAAATCCTATTTCACCTTCTATCCATCCTATGGAAAATGAAATCACCACGCATGCATACGTACGAAATACCATCTCCACGCTGTGGTGTAATCTGTTTTCGACCACCACCTTGCTTGGATGGGTATAATGGTGTAAATAAATAACTATATAAGATTATTGTAATGTTATATTTATTCTTAAATATTATACATACACTTCAATACATTTCCACGACGGTGTTAATGATATCATCGCTCGTGCGTACGTACGGACTACCGTCTCCATGTCGCTATGAGATTCACTCTCCATGTTAACCACTCATGATTTATTATAAAGTATATATAATGAATAATAATGAAATATATGACATAATAATGATACTATATTTATTTATGTATATATATATGTATATCATCTACTTAATTCCATTCAATTCAATAAGGAAACGAAAACGGCGTTCATGTGTGTGTACGGCCTACCGTCTCCATGAACGGTGTATTTCATTCCATTTATCGATCTATCATATATATATGTATATGAAGAATATATTATATATACATATATATCATGTTTTACATTCTTTAATTAATTAAATCAGGATATAAGTAATAAAATCAAGAACAACAAGTCGAAACACATACGATAAATGAAACTATTTTACCCAAAACGCTGCTTTAACATGGAATTTACAAAATAACGGGTAATATAAAGTCATAAGTGAACCATATATGATATCATAACAATTAATATGATTCTGTAATAAGTCAATTACATTATTTAAATAATTATACAGGATTTTCAGATACATATGAAGCACATCGGACATAAGGTAAGGGAAAATCTCACAATCTCATTTTTATCCAAGATTGTTTATACTTCAGAATTTACTGGGGAATATTTATCGTCCACATCCATGTTTCCTCAATATGTAATATTATTTCTATCCTCCTAAAAAATTTTAAATCCAATTTTACCCATTGGTGAGTTTTTATTAAAATATTTGAAAGGAATCTTTTATCATTTTTAGTACGAGGTACTTTTTGACTTTTCGGCCAATGTTCGAGAAAAATGTTTTTTTAACTTATACGGCCTGAATGGATTTTTAGAACATTATTTCCATGAAGCTTACTTTACAAGTTTTAAATTTTATTTTTAATCAAATTCTTTTAGTTTAAAATTGTATGATATTTGTTTCGGTGCGGATGTGCGTCGGGTTACGCTGTTCCGCCAGGACGCGTTCGCGCGTGCACCCGTCAACCCGAGGGGATGGGCGCGCGGCTTGTGGTCCCGCAGTCCCGCTTTCCAAGGGCGAGCGGCATCCGTCCCTTATTCAGGGGCGTCTGCTCCTTGATCGAAACCGGGATGATGGGATGTCGGCTCCTCCTTCCTTGGACGTCTCCTCGGAACTTGTCGCCTAGTCCGGGTCTCCCTCATAGACTTAAGAATGTTCGTGAATCTCGTTCCCGGCGCCATATCTTCATGGACACCGGTTAATTACGCTGCTTCCGCCCGGACGTTCCAAGGAGTCTGGGCGGGGCAGCAACCTGCGGTGAGAAGGCCGGGTGGCTCTGGGTGCTGGGGGCGTGTCGTAACACTGCGGCTCTGCACATCTGTCTTCCGTCCCTAATAGGGCTTCTCGAAGGCATGATGGCCTGAGGCATCCCGTACTGGGTGCGGGGAACTGCGTCACCTGAGGTTTTCCTCAGCTTCCCGTGTTTAACACGGGGTATGCCGTGAGTTTAACGTCCAGCGGGGACGGCATCGGACCGATCAACACGAAAAGTGGATCAGATGACGGAACCCCTTGCGGGGAACCTCCGACGCTGGGGCCAGCACATGGGCGGCTTCCCAAGTAACGTGGAGTGGAGTGAAGTGGCATGACCCCACCGGGATGTGGCGGCCCGGGTAAGGATCAGGATGGATGATGGAGTAAAGAGCTTGGACCCCAGAGGGGCTTCCTACGTACCGCGCGTTAACACGGATCAAAGTCAACGTAGTTCGGGCATACAGTTTAACGTCATGCTGGACGTCGGCAAGCCGACTCACGAAGAGGTCTAGGCCGCCGGGCGGAGGATTGAACCGAACCACCTCGCACAGAGGGGGATGGAACGGCCGGGTAGATCACAGTTTCACGTCATGCTGGACGATAAAAGGGGAAATGGAAAAGGGGGGCTGTGGGGAGGCACCGCGGAGATACACACGGGCATTCTCCCACAGGGGCGGATTCATAGGTGAATCAACGCAAGCGTGAACCCTGGAGGGGTCCACTGATGGACGAACCGACGTAAATACGACCGGGACGACCAGGTGGTGGGCTTGGACCTCAGGGAGGCTTCCTACGTACCCTGTATAGAAGACAGGGATCAAAGTCCACGTAGTTCATTCTGTCAGGACTTACGCACTTGGGGCAGCCCGGATGCTGCAAAACTCAGTTGGAAGGGACTTGGACCGAAAGCGGAAGACACCTCGATCCCAGTCAGACCCTCTACTGGCTTCGGCAGGGGGGAGGCGCAATGGAGATACACATGTGCAGCCTCCCACGAGGAACTAGGGGTTTGTAATACCCTGCCCCCGTAGGGAAAAGCCACTCCCATTAAATCGTCCCAAAAGGGGGACAATCCCGACATCCCTGCAGAGACGAGCGGGTGGGGGCCACGTCCAAACCGGGGGAGACCCTGCGTGCAGAGTACGGGATCAGGTTGCGGACGGTTTAGCGTCTTGCCAGACGAAGTACAGTTTAACGTCGTGTGTTGAGGACGAAGCGGACGGTTTAACGTCTTGCCGGACGAAGTACAGTTTAACGTCATGTGTTGAGGACGAAGCACTTGGCAGTTTAACGTCTTGCAGCGCGGACGATGGGGGCTAGGCAGTTTAACGTCGTGCAGCTTGGACGTATGCTGAACAGTTTAACGTCTTGTAGCTCGGACGAGGTACAGTTTAACGTCGTGCAGGACGTATGGGCAGTTTAACGTCATGCTGGACGAATGCACAGTTTAACGTCATGCTGGACGATGATTGCCGCCGATGGGTCCGCGTCACTTCGCACGAGCCTGGAAGGCTGCACGGGAAGACAGCGCACGGTTCGGGCGCCCAGGATGAGGATCATCGGGCGCCACGCAGACGGGTACCCTCAGGGGGTCAAGGGGGACGACCCTGGCAGATTGCGCGCAAAAAGGAAGCTTTGCGCGCAATACTGCGGGCCGGCGCGCAATCGGGGCGGCTGGCGCGCAATTGGGCCAGCGCCTTGCGCGCGGATGCTTGAGATTGCTCACACCGGGCTTCGGATAGCGCGCGGGGGCAACGGCTCATTCTTTAACGAATGGCCACTTGAAAGAAGGGGGGGTGCGCGCAATCAGGCCGGATTGCGCGCACCCCGGGGGCAATTGCGCGCAAGCGGGTGCTTTTGCGCGCAAAGGCCTTAGGGTGATTTTTTATTCAAATGAAAGGAGCCAGCGGGGATTGCGCGCGAAGGCGGACCCCGAGGCTTTCTTGCGCGAAAGAAAGGAGGTTACCTGAAGTTCGTCATTGCGCGCGGAAGGGGTTGAATTGCGCGCACGAGAGACGTTTCAACTTTCAGCAACCTTTGAAACGTTGGGGGTCGCCTTGTATTTATAGGCAACCCCGGGCGCGGAATCCAGGGTGCGAGCGCGAAATTCTCCTCGCGGGCGCGGAATCGGGCGCGGCGCGCAAGGGAGTCGCGCGGACCCGCGGCGCGCAAAATTGCGCGCCGGACCGGCGCATTGCGCGCATCCCGGGGGGTTTGCGCGCGGAACATCACCTTTGCGCGCGGGCCTCTGAAATTCCGCGCAAGGCCTCCGGGCCCTCCGAAACGTTCTTCCGACTCCAAATATCACTTCGCTTTCCGCATCCGGAGCTTCGTTTGGGAACAACGGACTTTTCCGGCGTCTACAAAAGCCCCCCCTCGGAATCTGATCGGCGAGAGGTCGCAACGATCGGGTTCCGAGGGAGACGCCGGAATGCCGAAGTCCTGGGCGGCGCGGGACTTAGGCGCGCAAAAAAGGGGCGCCGGTCGCGAAATTCGCCGCTGCGGTCGCGCAAAGCGCTTTCCGCGCAGCGCGGGCCCGGCCTCGCCTATAAATAGGGGCGCTGGGTTTCTGGAGAAAAGAGGGAGGTCATTTCTAAGAAAGGAGACCTCAGACCTAATCAATGTACCATCCCCCCAACCTGTTCCAACACACGAGCGGGACAATGCTAGGGGCGTTGAGATTTTATCCGAACATAGGGAAATGAGAAAAGGTGAATCGTGTGTCCCGAATCCAGACATCCACAACGGTCGGCCTTCCAGGAAATGCCCAAGACGGTAGGCGGACAGTGGATCGACCATAACAACTGCAATAGACGGACCGAAAAAGGCCATCATTCATATTGCAGGAGGCGGACCACATGTCATCATGAATACCGCTTTGGGGTTCCTTCAGACACAAGGGTGGAAAATCCAGATCAACAGGGCATGCGAAGCGTGGGGCGAAGTGACGATTTGTTCGGACAGAATCCAACGCTCTCAAAATTGCGCCACCGTGGGGAAAATGTATTAGGTGGATGCACTAATCTGGCCGTGAGTCACCTCAATTCTCAGACAGCACCTCTCTGACGAGGAAACTGTCGCTTCCCATCCTTGCGATGGGGCATCCCGAGCTGAATCGGGGAGAATATCACAACTGCACCACTCTACCCGAAGTCAGGCCAGACGGCCGGCGACGAGGAGGGGGGGGACTTATCGATCCCTGAGGCTGGACCCGAGTCGAAATGCCCGGGCGTTCCTACGTACTCCATCAGGCTGGAGATCAAGCCACACGTAGTTCTGTGAGTGCAGTTTAACGTCATGCAGGACGTAGGACCCCATTTGGGGTAGATCTTAGTTTAGGGTCTTAGAGCTCGGACCATAAGGGCTGGATCTTAGTTTAAGGTCTTAGAGCTCGGACCATAAAGGTGGAGGATCTTAGTTTAAGGTCTTAGAGCTCGGACCATAGGGCTAGAGGATCTTAGTTTAAGGTCTTAGAGCTCGGACCATAAGGGCTAGATCTTAGTTTAAGGTCTTAGAGCTCGGACCAGAAGGGGGGATCTTAGTTTAAGGTCATAGAGCTCGGACCATAAGGAGAGATCTTAGTTTAAGGTCTTAGAGCTCGGACCAGAAGGGGAGATCTTAGTTTAAGGTCTTAGAGCTCGGACCAGAAGGGGAGATCTTAGTTTAAGGTCTTAGAGCTCGGACCATAAGGAGAGATCTTAGTTTAAGGTCTTAGAGCTCGGACCATAAGGAGAGATCTTAGTTTAAGGTCTTAGAGCTCGGACCATAAGGAGAGATCTTAGTTTAAGGTCTTAGAGCTCGGACCATAAGGAGAGATCTTAGTTTAAGGTCTTAGAGCTCGGACCATAAGGAGAGATCTTAGTTTAAGGTCTTAGAGCTCGGACCAGAAGGGGAGATCTTAGTTTAAGGTCTTAGAGCTCGGACCATAAGGAGAGATCTTAGTTTAAGGTCTTAGAGCTCGGACCATAAGGGCTCAAAGCACGCCACATCGTGGTCATATCCCCTGGATATGCGAAGATGCACTGAGAGATAGTGTCAAGAGTGTCGAGGTTTCGCCTGGTCAGAATGGGAGGTGGAAAATGTGAATCATGCGGCCATTCACTCAAGGACTGGGGGCACCGGTGTAACGATATGGGAGTACTGCCGACCGTGGCGGAAAAGCAGCATCAATATCGCACTAACCGTTGGTGGAATGAGGCAGCAAACGAGCATCGACCGCTCAATCGCAGGATTCATATCGATTTGCTGCCCGAGGCCATTGGGGGTACCGGCCCGAGTCGGTGGGAGAGCACTGAGGCATTGTGTCTGAACCGTTCACGGGGGCTCCACCCAGGGCGTAGACGATGGGTCCGAATGAAAGGGAGCACGAAGCCTGAAAAGTGGAGGAAACCTGACCAAGCGGATCCTGACCCTCCTGGCAATAAACCAGAGTACTCTTGACACCGGTGGACCACGGCAAGGGGTCGGGGAACACGCCTTGAGGGTAACCTGAAGGCGGCGGATTTCCCAGAGAAGGGGGAATCTCTAAGAGGTGGGGGGCTGGACCCGAAGTTTCAAACATCCGGGCGTTCCTACGTATCCCATAAGGATGGGAATCAAGCCGCACGTAGTTCTTGAAGCGCGGTGCAACACAATCGGGCACCAGCGCGGGGAAGAGTGCGGGTCTGACCCTCGCACACATAAGGAGCGGCATTTGATATTTCTTGTTTGTCCTTAAAGATGAATGGTTTTTCTTTGTGCGGCGACATGCCTGTGATTGAGAAATCTCTGGCGTCGCCGCAATAATCAAGCCACGGAAGGCATTGATGAATGGCGTGGTCATTAACCAGCGCCCAACATGAGTGTCCCCTGAGGAGGACATCACGATGCAGTGCCGTTTTTTTCGTCGGGCGGCCAAGACGATCACAGTTTACGGTCGTGTGGTAGGACCAGACAACACAGTTTAAGGTCGTGTGGTTCGGACCATGGAGGAATCCGCTTATTGCGGTACGGCGGACACGGCGGGGGTGGGAACATACCCAGCCCTGCGGTCACGCACGATTCCAGGAGAAGAGTCTTGGGATAGGGGTCTGCATATGTCCATCACCCGAGGGGCAGAGATGCTAGCCTCCAGATATACTGGGCCCAGAACGCAATTGTTCGGGCGACTCCCTCCTCCTTATGGGGACGAGGGTCCAGCTACGCATGGCCCTTAGGGAGGATATCTGCATATATCCTTGGTGCTCAGATCATGGGAGCCTCGAACGACATCATTACCCTGGTTGGTCTGCCTAACGTGTAGAGGCGTACCGGAGGTCAGTATGAAGAGAGTGTCAAGATTCCACTACAACGCACAAAGGCGGAGTGTGATGAGGACTGCGCAACCAATGTTCAGAGCCTGAGAGAGCTGACATGGCGATCAAGGACGTTGCTGACGCATTCGCAACACAACATCCGATCGCGTCAGCCTAAGATGGGGCAAGCAAACGAGCATCAACCGCTCAATCGCAGGATTCATATCGATTTGCGGCCCAAGACCCACCGGTAAATCGACCCGGAGCGGTGGGAGAGCACTGAGGCATCGTACCCAAACCGCTAACGAGGATCCCTTTGAGTGAAGGCTCGAACAAGAGGAAGCGCGGGGCCTGACAAGCAACACAGGACTTGTCGGGATTGAATCTGACACTACGAGTCATAGACCGAAGCACCCAAAACATGTTAACAGATCTCCGGAAAGGGTCAGAGGACTCACCCTGAGAGCAACCGAAGGGGGGCAGATCCCCGAGATCAACCAAGAGACGGGGCTGGACCTGAGACACAAGCGTCCAGGCGGTCCTACGTATCCCATAAGGATGGGAATCAAGCCATACGTAGTTCTGGAAAGGCAGTTTAACGTCATGCAGGACGATGAGGGGTGTGAGGTAGTCCCACACACGGGGGAGGCGTACGGCGCGGCCAGTAGACCGACGTGAATGAGGACATAATCCCCCGCTCACGCGATACGCCTCGCACAAAAAGGAGGGGAACTGGGGCCAGAGGCCCAACGCGGGATAGGGATTCCCGGGAAATGGGGCTGGGCCTGAAACATAATGTCCAGGCGGTCCTACGTATCCCATAAGGATGGGAATCAAGCCATACGTAGTTCTTGAAGTGCAGTTTAACGTCATGCAGGACGATGAGGAAAAAAGAAGGGGGGAGCAGAAGGCATCCCCAAACGTGGAGGGGGGCGTACAGCGTGACGAGCAAACCGACGTGAATGAGGGCATAGCCCCGCACTCACACCATACGCCGCACACCCGGGGGCAACTGGGCCAAGGGCCCGAGATGGGATGAAAATTCCCGAAGGATGGGGCTGGGCCTGAAACACGAGGGTTCAGGCGGTCCTACGTATCCCATAAGGATGGGAATCAAGCCGCACGTAGTTCTTAAGTGGCAGTTTTACGTCATGCAGGACGAATGCTGAACAGTTTAACGTCTTGTAGCTCGGACGTAGTGCAGTTTAGCGTCATGCGGGACGAAGCACTTGGCAGTTTAACGTCTTGCAGCGCGGACGAATGCTGAACAGTTTTAACGTCTTGTAGCCTGGACGAATGCAGTTTAACGTCGTACTGGACGTGGTGACACTCAGGCAAAGTATTGCTTGAGGAACCTAGCGTTGGTGGGAGGAGTGACACGCTCACCATCCATAGTCGCTAGGGAGTACGCGCCATTGGGATAGACCTTGTGGACAACAAAAGGTCCCTCCCACTTGGGCTCCAACTTGGGCGGCTTCCTGCCGGGGATCATCGGTGCTCTTAGGGCTAGCACTAGATCACCCTGCAGGAAGGAGCGGAGGCGAACCTTCTTATTGAAAGCTCGAGCCATCCTGCTTTGATGCCTCTCCAAGTTGTGCAAAGCGCGAAGTCTATTCTCATCCAGTGCTTCCAACTCGACTAGACGGGCTTCAGCAACTCTGTCCGGCGCTTGCTGGTCGTAGACCGCAGTGCGCAAGGACGGTAACTGGATCTCGATGGGCAGGACGGCCTCAGCTCCATACACCAGGGAATAAGGGGTCATCTGGGTGGAATTGCGAGTCGTCGTCCGATAAGCCCAGAGGGCGTTGGGGAGCTTGTCCGGCCAACTCTTCTTGTTCTGACCAACCATCTTTTGCAGAATGTTAGAGAGGGTTTTGTTAAACGCCTCGATCTGTCCATTCGCCTGCGCATGATAGCGAGATGTATGGTTCGAGCGGATGTTATACTTGGCGTACAACTTCTTCAACTCGGCTGCTCGGAAATTGGTTCCGTTATCCGTGAGGATAGCGTGAGGCACTCCAAATCGATAGATGATGTTGGAGGTCACGAAGTCAGCGATCGAACAGGATTTGACCTCTCTGAGCGGAATCGCTTCTGCCCATTTGGAGAAGAAGTCCGTGGCGGTCAGAATGAACCGGCACTGGCGAGCTGTCGCCGGCGGGTAAGGTCCCACAACGTCCAGTCCCCAGACTGCAAAGGGCCAGGAATACCTTGTGGTATGGAGAGGCTCCGGCGGCCGATGCACAAAGTTCGCATGAACCTGGCACGCATGGCACCTCCTGGCGTACTCGATGCAGTCATGGATCATAGAGGGCCAGAAGTATCCCAACCTCCGAATCTGGTGGGACAGCTTCGGCCCAGTCTGGTGGGCGCCACATGAACCAGCATGAACCTCTTGCATGACTCGTGGGATCTCGACTCCCTGAAGGCAACGGAGGAGAACACCATCAAACCCGCGCTTGTAGAGGATCTGCTCCAGACCGGGACTGCTCTGGAGGACAAACTGCGATGCGCGGCGTCGAACTCGCTCGCGCTCAGCCCGATCTGACGGAAGAATGCCATGTTGGAGGTACTCAACCAAAGGCGTCCTCCAATCAGGGGCTGATCCGACTGCTATATCTGGGGTACTCGGGGCTCCGGGCATAGGGGCAACCGTGGTGAGATTACTTACCAACGGGCCGCGATCTTCTTCCGGGATAACGGGAGCGATGAGCCTGCGGCGCGTCACGCGGACGATCAGGTTGTCCTGTTCAGGCTCCGCAAGTGACGCAGCAAGGCTGGCCAAAGCATCTGCTCGACCGTTCTGCGACCGGGGAATATGGACAATTTCTGGCCGAGAAGGGAACCGGGCCATCAGAAGGAGGGTGCACTCCAACAATGGCACAAGTTCCGGCTTCCTGACAACATAGTCGCCATTGATCTGCTTAACGACCAGCTCGGAGTCCCCTTTCACACACAGATGGGGCACGTCGATCTCGAGAGCTAACTCGAGGCCGGTGATGAGGGCATGGTATTCCGCCTCATTGTTGGTACAGCCCTCTGACAACAGGAAAGAGTATGGCAGCACGGCTCGCTCCGGGGTAATGAAGACGATGCCCAAGCCCACTCTATTGAGCTTAGGATTATCGAGTCTTCTACCGGTGGGGCTCCGGGAGGCACCGTCAAAGTGCATCTGCCAGCATGGATCGGCTCGATCAACCGAGAGAATGGTCTCATCAGGAAAGCCTAGATCCAGCGGCTGATCCGCGGAGGTCGGGTGAGCGGCCAGAAAGTCTGCCAACGCTTGCCCTTTGATGGCCTTCTGAGACACATACCTGATGTCGAACTGCTGGAGAATCACAGCCCACCGCGCTAGACGGCCAGTCAACATAGGTCGGCTCAGGATATATTTCAACGGGTCTACCCGAGAAACCAACTGTACCTCATGGTGCTGCAAGTAGTGCCGTAATTTCTGTATGGCAAATACGAGCGCCAGACAGCTCTTCTCGATGGGGGAATACCTAACCTCCGCATCGAGGAGCATGCGACTGAGGTAATAGAGGCTATTCTCTGTTCCCTCGTTGTTCTTCTGGGCGAGAAGGGCACCCAGGGACCGTTCCAGGGCGGTCACATAAAGGACCAGCGGCTTTCCGGATACGGGCGGCATCAGGACCGGAGGTTGAAGCAGGTACTGCTTGATTTCCTCGAAAGCGGTCTGACACTCTTTATCCCATACATAGGTGGCACCTTTCTTCATAAGCCGAGAAAAGGGCTTACACTTGCCGGCCAGATTCGCGATGAATCGGCGTATATAGGCCAAGTGGCCTTGGAATCCTTGCAGTTCCCGGACGGTACCCGGGGGAGGCATCTGGCTAATCGCCCGGATTTTCTCTGGGTCGATCTCAATACCCCGGTATCTTACCACAAATCCAAGGAACTTTCCGGAGGTGACCCCAAAGGCACACTTCAACGGGTTCATCTTCAGGCAGCGAGACCGGAGGAAGCTGAACACTTTCTCAAGATCTTTGAGATGGTCCTGACGCTGGCGCGATTTGACAACCAAGTCGTCGACGTAGCATTCCACCAGTGTGCCGAGGATTGGCTTGAATATGCGGTGCATCGCCCGTTGATAGGTGGCACCTGCATTCTTCAGGCCGAAAGGCATGACCCGGTAGCAAAAGTTACCTTGGGGGGCCCTGAAGGCAGTGAACTCCTCATCCTCAGGGGCCATCCGAATCTGGTTGTATCCGGAGTATCCATCCATGAAGGAGAGGGCTTGGAACCCTGCCGTGGCATCAATCAACAGCTCTGTCACTGGAAGGGGAAAATCATCCTTCGGACAGTGGCGGTTGAGATCGCGGAAGTCGATGCAGACTCTAATCTGCCCGTTCTTCTTCCTGACCGGCACAATGTTGGCCAGCCATTTGGGGTACTGAACTTCCCTCACGAAGTTGGCTTTGATAAGCTTGTCAACTTCGGCCTCAACCATGGCACCATGGGATGGGTGCATCTTCCTGGGAGGCTGCTTGAACCCGCGATGGTTCACCGGGAGACCAAGGCGGTGGACGGCTACCTGAGGATCTAGCCCCGGCATCTCGTCATAGCCCCAAGCGAACACATCACGGTGCTGCCTGAGAAAGTCCACGTACTGCTGCCGCTCCTCAGAGGGCATGGCGGCACTAACCAACGTGGGTCTTGGATCGGCCTCGGTTCCAAGGTTCACCTGTATTAACTCATCGACCGTGGCGGGGACGCCCTCCTCAAAGGCTGGGGGTGCGTCTTTCATACCCTCTCCACTCGGGGAGGGATCATCCACGGGAGAGACTGCGTTGGAAACTGCATTGGGGCTACCAGGTCCTGCTGGGCCACTGGTGCTGGCGCGGGCGGTCGCGGTCATCTCATCAGGAGACTCGCGGACCGTCAAGACCATGGCGACGTCCAACCGGTGAATCGGGAGGACGTAAGCGTCATCCAGACCTGCCCAGGGATCGCTCGCAACAGCGACAGGCTCAACCTCACCTGCCAGGATCTGCTTATCCTTGCTCTTGTAATAGTCCGCGTCCAGATAGCGGGCTTCACATGAGGCAAAAGGAGAGGCATCTCCTTGAAGCACGCCTACTCGACCATTAAGGGAGTATTTGAGGCATTGGTGGTATGACGAGGGAACCGCCGCGTGAAGGTGGAGCCATGGCCTGCCCATCAATGCGTTATACGCAGTGTCCTGAGAGACTACCATGAATTCGGTGTTGGCAACCAAGTCACCGAACTGGGTCTTCAAACGTATCTTGCCGACCGGGGTTTGCTCGGTGCGGTCGTACCCCTGGATCCTGAGGTCGGAGGGAATCAAGTCATCCTCAGACAGCCCCAATCTCCGGAGCGTCCGAGTTGGAATCAGGTTAATCCCGGACCCCGTGTCGACAAGACAACGCCGGACTTCAAGGCCATTGAACTGGCCAGTGACATACAGCGGACGAATGTGTCCCTGTATAGGAGGGTCTTCATCCTTACCAGAGAACGAGATAACTGCCTGACATTCGGCGTCCTCGATCGTTTCGGCGTGAAAGGCCTCTGCAGCCGCAACCTCTGTCTCAAACTGGAGGGGGCTCTTCAGGGCTTCAGCGAGTGCCTCGCGCATCTCAGATGACATGCGCAGAGCCTCAAGGATGGAGAGCCTTGCTGGGATGTCGGCCAAGTGCTTCAGGAAATCATACTTTTTGGCCAAGCGCGAGCTCCTGGTTGCAGGAGATTGCTCTGCGGTTGGTGGCATGACGGGCCTTACCGGTTGGATCGGCGGCCGACTGGTACTTGGCGCATCTCGCTGTTCACTGGTCGCAGTCCGGGAAATGGTCACCGTACTGGAGTCAGGAGGCCGGGATGGACTTGTGGCAGGGCGGAGCTGGTCGCGACGCGGCTGAGGCGGTTCTGCCTGGTCCCACACCACAAACAGTGGCGGAGGCGAATCCGTCATCCCCGGATGGGGAGCCTGCGCACGTTGAGCTCGATCTTGAGCCTGCTGCCTAGTCTCAGTGGCGTGCACGGCCTGGCCGGAGGTACCGACGGCTGTGCCCCGGCGACTCCTGCTGCTGCGGTTCTTCCGACGGTGGCGACGACCGGGGACACTAGGAAGGTCCACCTGGTGTTCTTCAACGTCGGGAACCGAAAAGGGATTTACCAGCTCGACGGTGTTAACCGAAGCGTACCCAATACCGTCATCGGACGAGTCATCCATCACCGGGCGGATCCGAGGAGGGACCCCCATCTCCGGGGGCATGAAATCGCCGAGAGTACGGGATAGTGGCGGAACTGGCGGGGCGCGTTCTTCCTTCTTGCGCTGCCGCCGTTTGCTCTTCTTGGAAGAGGCAGGCTGGGACGACGACGCCGAAGCAGCACCCGCAGATTCTGGGGGCTCAGGCTGATTCGAGCGCGCACGGATGATTCCCTGGGCGCGAATGGTCGTCTTGAGGGCCATCCAGTTATTGTACTTCTGGGATCCGCGGTTGGAGACCAGCTGCCATTCGTCCTCGTTGCCACTATCGTCATCTGATCCCACGAATACGCCCGCCACTTGTGCTGGAGCTGGGCCCAACCTGATTACATTGTTGTTAATCTGGTCTTGGAGCCAGTCCTTGAACACATAGCACCGCTGGATGGTGTGCCCCAGGGCTCGATGGTAGGGGCAGTAGCGGGGGTTATCCGTGAGATGTGCCTCCTCTGGCTTCCAACACTCAGGCAGTCGCACAATCCGTTGCTGGGCCGGGAACTGAGCCCGTGGAGGCGGATTCCTGTGAGGCTGCGGAGCTGGCCTCACCGGCAGCAGCTCCAACGGCCTGGGAGCCTCTATCTGGGCCACAGCAGCGGGCTCAGCCCTGCTGGCTCTCCTTGCAGGAATCACAGGAGGCAGCGGGTGTGCCTGGCTGGCCTGTTGCAGGGCTTCCTCAAGACGTTGAGCTTTGTCTGAGAAGTCCCTGAACCCTCCGGGGTAGTTCTGAGTAATCAGGGAAGGGACCAGATCGGTCTTGACGTTCCCGACGCACATTGTCAGCAACTGCTCCTGAGTCAATGGCATGTCAAGGGAATACGTGAGACCCTTCCATCGGGCGACGAAGTCCGCGACTCGCTCATCAGGCCTCTGCATGCACTTGAAGAGGTCTGCGATACTCGTCTTCCGGGTCGTGGAACTGAACTGGTAGAGGAACTGTCTACGGAGGTCCTCCCAGCTGGTTACCGACCCGACGGGGAGCTGGCTGTACCAGACAAATGCTGGCCCTTCCAGTGTCTGAACAAAGCAGCGAAGCTTAGCGGCCTCCTGCTGCGCCGGAGTCCCCAACATAGGCCCGCACCTCGAGTTGAAGTGGGCTAAATGCTGTGGCGGATCTCCAGTCCCGTTGAAGGGGGCGAAAGTGGGATTCCCGAATCCCGGAGGCGCCGGCATGTCATCCACCCATGCTGGGTAGGGCTTGCCGTCCGGTGGGATCGCCACCTGCCGAGTCTCCAAGGCTTCCAAGCGGGCAATGAGTGCCGCCATCGGATCGTCCGGACATGGGTTCCAGTCCTGGCGAGGATCTCTAACCACGAGCGCATTGCATGGCCCTTCAATCGGGTCGTCGACCGGGTCGTCGAACTCGGCAGCTCGTGGGATGGCGGGCGGAGCGGCCCTTGGGGCAGCGGGAGGAATCCGAGCGGGATCTCTCAGGTAGTCACGCCGCTCGGGAGGGTGTGGCGAAACATACCGCGCCCTCTTGCCGTAGGCAATGGCCTCTCTCCTGTCGGCGAACACGGCGTAATCACGGTTGCCCGGAAGAGTCTCATCGAGGGGTGGTTGTTCCGGTCCCTGCTGTCCTGGCCTGGGATCACCGTAGTCAGGCCGCCGTTCTGCAGCGCGCTCGGCGAGGAGCTGGTCAACCAGCCTCTTCTGTTCGGCGAGCTGCTGACGTAGCGTAGCCTTCTCGGGATCCTCCTCTGCCCTCCGCATGGAGGCAGATGGGTCGGCGGGCCTTATAGCCTCGCTGTGCTCTTTTCCTTTGCTGACGTTTCGGCTCAACGTCAGTGCTTCAGTGGGCGCGGGGAGCCCCAGGAGGTTCCTCTGATGACGAGTAACTCTCACCGATGGATCTGACGACGGCTTGTCTTCGGGGGGGAAGCCCCCGTCGAGAAGTTCCAAGTCGTTCCCCTCTCCCGACAGGTCAGCCATATTGACTGTTCCTGTCCCTGGGGATATACCCTCAGGGCCACCCAGCGAATCGGGCTGTCGGCGGATCACACTGAAGCGTAGGGCAGCGTACTGCCCCCATCCACGGATATACACGTGGGGAGTGGCTTCCTCGATAACTTTGCGGAGTACTTGAAAACACTCGACGCATCGTTGTTGGAGGGCCTCGTGGTGCCCAAATGACCCGGGGTGCCGAACCGCGGGGAGCATGGCCAGGTCAATTTGACGGCACTGCTCACCAATATCCTCCAGGTGTAGTTGACTCCCGGGGTATGGCATTTGTAGGCAGTGAAGACGGGAGTGAGTCTCCCGGAGAGTTCGGCGGAAGCATTCGAACTCATCCGGGGTGAGCGATTCGGGTGCATCAAAGCCCGGTCCTGCGACTGGCCAAAACTTCTCAGGGAAGTGGCCCTCTGCAAGGACGGTCCAGAAGCTCCACGATTCAAACTCGGGACCCAGATCTCCTTGGTCCTCTTCCATGGCTGGGAACGGACGGGGAACTGGTAGTGGTGCCGAGGCGGGCCGTCGGGCCGACGGGCTGGCCGGCGGCGAATACGGCGAGCAGGCCGATTGGCCTCCATATCCCGGGCCTCCCCCTGAGGGTGGCGGTGCCCCAGCTACCACATCACGATAGGACGGGCCGGCGAGCGAACATCCTGCCGTAGCATCGGTGCTCGCCGAGGGTGCACCAGATCGTGGTTCGACCGTCGATCCCCAGATAAAGTCTCCGGCTTCTCTGATCGGGGCGGAAGGCACTTCCGGAGGGGCCGGTACCAACCGCAAGCATGATCCTTGGGGGTCTACCAGGCCCTCGTTACTCCGGATATACCTTCGGAGAGAAGCGGGGATCACATCGATCTCGCTCTCGGGGAGCACGAGGCTGACGTGCCGCATTCCTACCCCTGCCCTTGACTGGCGGGATTGGGGAAGGGGCTCTGTCGCCGAATCGTACTCCGCCTCTGAGTCAGAGAAGCAAACCGGTCGGATCTCTGTCCGGAATTCCGTAACATTCTTCCCTCGGCGTCGACGCCTTGCCTTCCTGCCCCTGGGTGGTTCTTCGGGGCAGGGCTGACCTCTGTCCTGGCGTCCTCCAGCCGCACTGGTGCTGGGGCCAAGAGGACTGGGAACCAAGGTGCGAGGGGCACCGGGACAGATATCAAAGGGGACGCGGGGAGAGATGATTCCGGGCAGGCCTCCGGGCCGGGATCGGAAGGTGGGATGACCCATGCCTCCTGGATCGGCCACACAGAGTAGATCCTGCCGGTGAATAGCGCTACCGCGAGGTGGTCCGCGGTGGCTACTGCCAGTGCCAGCAACCGGGAGAGTCGACCCAACCTGCCTTTGGGGCGGTCGGGGCCTCGATCCAGGTCGGGCATAGGAGTTCCCCCGCTCAGGATGCACAGAGGCCTGGCGACTGGAGCCAGTGGTGGCTCGGGCCAATGCGGCCGCTGTTGCTAGAGCCCCAAGGTGGGCATCCTCTTCCGCTCGTGCCCGACGTTGGCGTCGAGACAGACGAGTCGGGATGAGCGGCGCGGGCAGGTGGAGAGCCTGTTCCTCGACTTGAGGGGCCTGGCGGCGATGTCGTCGTGGCCTGGCGGGAGCCCTTATCGTGGATCCCTGGAGCGGACCTCGGATAGGGTGATCCTGGGCATCTCCCACCTCATCCGCGTAGGGAAGGGAACTGTCAGAGCGCTCCGGGGATAAGCTCCCGAAGCGGTTGGACGTTGAGGTAGGCAGCGGTGCCTCCCTGCGCAGCCCTCGGGGGCGGCGGTGGTGGCGAGGCGCAGCCTCCTCGAGGTCTAGGCGAGCCATTTCCCTAGTGGGGATGACTCCCTCTTCCTCGTATCTCCGCACCAGGGTGTTGATCACCCTTCTCTGGATGACCTCCGAGGGGGAGAGAGGGCGTGGTCGTCCCGCAATTGCGGCTGCTGGGACGGCTGCGGAACGGGCGGGACCGCGCGGAGTAGCCGCGTCGGTGTTTCCCCTGTCCCTGCGCCAGTGGGCGGGTGGCGATCGGGCACTGGATCGGGCGACCTGATTTCTGAAAGCAGGGAGAAAGACCCATTAACACTGACAGGAAAAAAGGAATCGACAACCAACCATTAGCGCCACGACGCCTTCCGTGGGGGGAACCCAGGCCCTCGACGTTGCGAGACGGAGTGCCCGATTTCACTTCCCCAGCCCCTGGCGGGTAAGACTGAATGCTTGGCCGGGCAACATGCCGGTCTTCCAACACCTCTGAAAGCCATCGGTCTTCATGTCGAGGAGAAGAGATTCACGTCGGGTTCACCATTTTTCTGTTTCGGTGCGGATGTGCGTCGGGTTACGCTGTTCCGCCAGGACGCGTTCGCGCGTGCACCCGTCAACCCGAGGGGATGGGCGCGCGGCTTGTGGTCCCGCAGTCCCGCTTTCCAAGGGCGGGCGGCATCCGTCCCTTATTCAGGGGCGTCTGCTCCTTGATCGAAACCGGGATGATGGGATGTCGGCTCCTCCTTCCTTGGACGTCTCCTCGGAACTTGTCGCCTAGTCCGGGTCTCCCTCATAGACTTAAGAATGTTCGTGAATCTCGTTCCCGGCGCCATATCTTCATGGACACCGGTTAATTACGCTGCTTCCGCCCGGACGTTCCAAGGAGTCTGGGCGGGGCAGCAACCTGCGGTGAGAAGGCCGGGTGGCTCTGGGTGCTGGGGGCGTGTCGTAACACTGCGGCTCTGCACATCTGTCTTCCGTCCCTAATAGGGCTTCTCGAAGGCATGATGGCCTGAGGCATCTCGTACTGGGTGCGGGGAACTGCGTCACCTGAGGTTTTCCTCAGCTTCCCGTGTTTAACACGGGGTATGCCGCGAGTTTAACGTCCAGCGGGGACGGCATCGGACCGATCAACACGAAAAGTGGATCAGATGACGGAACCCCTTGCGGGGAACCTCCGACGCTGGGGCCAGCACATGGGCGGCTTCCCAAGTAACGTGGAGTGGAGTGAAGTGGCATGACCCCACCGGGATGTGGCGGCCCGGGTAAGGATCAGGATGGATGATGGAGTAATGATCTTGGACCCCAGAGGGGCTTCCTACGTACCGCGCGTTAACACGGATCAAAGTCAACGTAGTTCGGGCATACAGTTTAACTTCATGCTGGACGTCGGCAAGCCGACTCACGAAGAGGTCTAGGCCGCCGGGCGGAGGATTGAACCGAACCACCTCGCACAGAGGGGGATGGAACGGCCGGGTAGATCACAGTTTCACGTCATGCTGGACGATAAAAGGGGAAATGGAAAAGGGGGGCTGTGGGGAGGCACCGCGGAGATACACACGGGCATTCTCCCACAGGGGCGGATTCATAGGTGAATCAACGCAAGCGTGAACCCTGGAGGGGTCCACTGATGGACGAACCGACGTAAATACGACCGGGACGACCAGGTGGTGGGCTTGGACCTCAGGGAGGCTTCCTACGTACCCTGTATAGAAGACAGGGATCAAAGTCCACGTAGTTCATTCTGTCAGGACTTATGCACTTGGGGCAGCCCGGATGCTGCAAAACTCAGTTGGAAGGGACTTGGACCGAAAGCGGAAGACACCTCGATCCCAGTCAGACCCTCTACTGGCTTCGGCAGGGGGGAGGCGCAATGGAGATACACATGTGCAGCCTCCCACGAGGAACTAGGGGTTTGTAATACCCTGCCCCCGTAGGGAAAAGCCACTCCCATTAAATCGTCCCAAAAGGGGGACAATCCCGACATCCCTGCAGAGACGAGCGGGTGGGGGCCACGTCCAAACCGGGGGAGACCCTGCGTGCAGAGCACGGGATCAGGTTGCGGACGGTTTAGCGTCTTGCCAGACGAAGTACAGTTTAACGTCGTGTGTTGAGGACGAAGCGGACGGTTTAACGTCTTGCCGGACGAAGTACAGTTTAACGTCATGTGTTGAGGACGAAGCACTTGGCAGTTTAACGTCTTGCAGCGCGGACGATGGGGGCTAGGCAGTTTAACGTCGTGCAGCTTGGACGTATGCTGAACAGTTTAACGTCTTGTAGCTCGGACGAGGTACAGTTTAACGTCGTGCAGGACGTATGGGCAGTTTAACGTCATGCTGGACGAATGCACAGTTTAACGTCATGCTGGATGATGATTGCCGCCGATGGGTCCGCGTCACTTCGCACGAGCCTGGAAGGCTGCACGGGAAGACATCGCACGGTTCGGGCGCCCAGGATGAGGATCATCGGGCGCCACGCAGACGGGTACCCTCAGGGGGTCAAGGGGGACGACCCTGGCAGATTGCGCGCAAAAAGGAAGCTTTGCGCGCAATACTGCGGGCCGGCGCGCAATCGGGGCGGCTGGCTTGCAATTGGGCCAGCGCCTTGCGCGCGGATGCTTGAGATTGCTCACACCGGGCTTCGGATAGCGCGCGGGGGCAACGGCTCATTCTTTAACGAATGGCCACTTGAAAGAAGGGGGGGTGCGCGCAATCAGGCCGGATTGCGCGCACCCCGGGGGCAATTGCGCGCAAGCGGGTGCTTTTGCGCGCAAAGGCCTTAGGGTGATTTTTTATTCAAATGAAAGGAGCCAGCGGGGATTGCGCGCGAAGGCGGACCCCGAGGCTTTCTTGCGCGAAAGAAAGGAGGTTACCTGAAGTTCGTCATTGCGCGCGGAAGGGGTTGAATTGCGCGCACGAGAGACGTTTCAACTTTCAGCAACCTTTGAAACGTTGGGGGTCGCCTTGTATTTATAGGCAACCCCGGGCGCGGAATCCAGGGTGCGAGCGCGAAATTCTCCTCGCGGGCGCGGAATCGGGCGCGGCGCGCAAGGGAGTCGCGCGGACCCGCGGCGCGCAAAATTGCGCGCCGGACCGGCGCATTGCGCGCATCCCGGGGGGTTTGCGCGCGGAACATCACCTTTGCGCGCGGGCCTCTGAAATTCCGCGTAAGGCCTCCGGGCCCTCCGAAACGTTCTTCCGACTCCAAATATCACTTCGCTTTCCGCATCCGGAGCTTCGTTTGGGAACAACGGACTTTTCCGGCGTCTACAAAATTTTAATAAAGGAAAAATGTTTTTGAAGTTGAAAGGATATTTTCCTCAAGAATGAAGTTCAAGTGTTTTATCAAAATTAGTTTCCATCTAAGATAATATAGGGTTCTTTTTCTATCCCAATTTTTACATTGATTTGATTATTTTATGATGGAATTATTTTTATGATGTCCTTTTATCTTATATGGATTATGTTATTATGGAATGATGTTTAAGAATCTCATTTTATTACATGGGTTATGCGATGATGTATGATTTATGATTTTGTAGCACGTGAAAGAATGATTTCATTATGAGATGTGTGGGACCTATATCTCCATAAAATGAACTGGGTAAAGATTTATATCTCATTAGATATACATGTATGGAATGTTAAGTTAATCTGGTTCAGTGATACAGGACTGGAACGAGGAGTGAACTCGATTCAGAAAGGGACTTTTTCCACTAAGATGGTCTTGGCAGCAATTCCTTGACTACAATGGAAATCATATCTTGTACTTACTAGTTTTCAACAATTACATGTTTTATTACCAAGATATTTTATCATGATTTATGTTCCTTTATGATATATTCCTTACTAACTTCCAAGATTTATGTCTTTGCTCAAGATTTTGATGTGTAGATTTTATGTTCAAGTTTTTGCATTCAAATGTTTATGGATTGTTTTATGTTCTCTATGTTTACCCTTACTGACCATTTTAGGTCACCCTTTTGATGTTTTCTTTTCCCCAGGATATAATGAAAGGTTTTATGTATGAAAACCAAAAAGGGGAAGATCTTTATGGGAGATGTTGAAGATCTTTCACCATGATTAGAAGATTTTGTTCTGAGTTTCCAAAGACACTAAACTAATACGGTCTTTGGGCATCTGTTTTTTGTCATGTATTAAGTATTCCACAAAAGTAATGTAATTTTCATGTACGTAAATATTTGGGTCTCTACAGATGGTATCAGAGCGAAGGTTTAGTTAACCTTTGGAAACTTGGATACGAAAACTTTGTTGAAACCACTAGAGGTATATCTAAGGTATGTCTAGGGATGTCCCTATGGATAAGTATACGTATAGGTTATAGTCCTAGAATTACGGTAAGGATCATAGAATTTAACCTAAGATGTTAGATATTGACGGTACTCCCCTTTATTATGTTGTTTTTCCTAGCATTATTTTTGCCTCTCACACTATTCTTTTTTAATTTTAGAAAATGGATGGAAATAGGAAGATTTGCGATAATGGAGGATATGATGGAAAATGTAATGATATTCTTCATGAGCAACCAAATGAAATGGGATTTTGAAGTCCAAACATCATTATTATGCCTAATCATCAATCTCATAATATGATCAATAATCTCAACTTTGGTAAGTTTCCCGACTCAACTAATAAGAGAAAGATGGAATTTAATGATGATCATAGTGGAAATGAAGTTCAATTTCTCTCATATAAATCATGTGGGAAGAGGCATCAAGTAGAATGTTTCAAAGGAACAGGAAGATGCTTTGGGTGCGGAAAAGAATGACACAAATCTAGTAAGTGGAAAGGAAAAGGTTCAGTTAACGCCATGGATAAGGATAATGGTATTGCTACGACACCAACAATGATTTGATGTTTTAAATGTGGAATGTATTGGCATTATGAAAACCAATACCCTAAGGGAAAATCTCATGAAGAGAATCAGCATGGTCTTAGGGGTAGTTTTTATGTGGATGATGATTATGAGACTACAAATGATATATGAGATGAAAGAAGTATTGAAGCTTGGTCAATGGTTTAAGAAGGTAGTGTAATTATTATATTTTTATCAAGGGTTATGTTTTATAGGTAATTTAATGGTACTATGGAATAAAGAAACATCTAAGTATTGTTACACTGTTGTTTTTCCTAAAGTATTTGAAATTATATTTTGAATGGTACTGGTAACCCTAAAAGGTTATTCAGATATTTTTTTGATAGAAGATGATATACGCATAATGAAGGGATAAGGAGAAAATAATGTGTTTTATAGTATTCATGAGATCATGGTAGATAAAAGGACAAAGTGATATCATGATTTGATTATATAGATTTTTTTTGGGATTTTGGTATGTGGAAAGAGTTAACTTTTGATAGAATTCATGTTTTCACTAAGGTTATATGGTAATTTATGTTTCAAGAGAATACATGATTAAGGTATTCACATGTTTGGAATGAGATCAACAAGATATATCTTATGATATATGGGGGATAAACAATGGTATCCACGTGCTTGTTGTGTGACCTTTTCTGTAATTTTTTTATTTATACTATGAGATTGGACATATGTATTTTGGATAAGCCTAAATATTGTAATGAATTATGTTAGACATCAGATAGTATTGTTTAAGGACAGAACTTGTTTTTCGATATTATTTCTGGAATGTTATAATAGTATAGTTTTAGAAAAAGGACAACCCATAGGACGAGCGACAACCTGTCACGTTGGGCAAGGCTGTGAGAATCGAACCCACAACTGAAGTGTGACAGGCCTTTATTGCATACCATTGGCCTACAGGAATTCCCTGGTTAGTAGAAACTAGTTTTATTATATTAAGCGGTATGATATATGAAGTATAAGTCCATTTTTGGAACCATATATGACTAATCTCACTATAGATGGACTTATGCATATTTGATAACTTTTGTTAACCTTATGTTTGAGATGGAAGGAATGACCTATCATTTATCGCATCATCTTCTAACACTTCACGGGAGACAAATTCAGCTTCATTTCTTTAAGAGATGAAGTGTAAATTGTTTAAGGCACAAACAAAAGTGACATTGTACCAAAATCAAGTAAATATTTTTTTAATTCAAAAAATATTCAACATTAGGGAAATGATCTTGAAAAACAAAAATTTTGTACTAGTTCCCTCATATATGATTAATCAGATGGTACCCTAGATCATCACAAATTTATGGCTTTGTAACTGTTGTCTTTATCATAGCCATGTCCTCTACCACTTTCCATCAGAACTTGATGGTTAGATTTCTCTTCCATATCTATATTTTCACCTATATTATCCTATGTGGAAGCCCAATGATTAGTTAATTTGGGTAACTCTCACGTTTCATACTTTAGTTTTTAAAGATAATTTTTGGTATTCCTTTTTACGATGTGGATTTCTATGAAAGAAACTCTCATGTAGTAATCCATTTATAACCCCGATGAATTTCGAGGGAGAAATTCATTTTAAGGGGGGTAGAATGTAACACCCTGAGATTTTATGAGATTTATTCCTTTTAATTTCTTTCATATCTTCTGTTATACGCTACACAAAGATTATCATGCGCTATATGCAAGATCATATTAGCTTTCAGTATGTGCAACACTATTCTTGGATCGTGTTACACACAATTTCAAGTTCGTTTGATAGTAGTTATTCTACGCAACATTGAGTGTGTGTATATATATTTATATTCAATGTATAAATGAAATATGGTTGGATTCTGTTATACGCAACAACAAAGGAGTCATTCACTACACGCAACCCTGACTTGGCTTACATTACACGAAATTGCAACCTTCCACGATAGCATGTGTTGTACGCAATACTGAGTTTCACCAAACAATGATATTTTATTAAAATTTTATATACACTAGCCGTTATGAATAGCAAATACCCAATTTTTTAAATTTTATAAATTTTATCTTTCAAAATGGACTTCATTTTTAGATTCAGAATATCGAAATTATCCTAAGGTGAATTTTTGGTTTTTTCTGAAAACATTCAATTTTTGATGAATAGTGAAAACACTGGGTTACTATTTAAAAACAGACTTTTTATTTAAATAATTATGTATTTTATTTAAATTATTTTAGGTAAAAATTTGATACATAATACTTATATAACTTCAATGTAATTCATTGGAGTCATTTTATAATAATTTTAGATATATAAAAATTTTATTGAACTTTTCACCGTCTGTTACCTACCTCCTAGGAGGTTTTTGCAAACTTACATATGACTTAATTTTACCACTTCTGTGAGTGTAATTTCGAAAATTCGAGAGACACGGTTAATATCAAGTAGTAAAATGTGGTTCAATAAGATAATAATAATTTTTGGTGAATAGTAACTTTTTTTACTTTTATTTACCACGGTTAAAAGTAAATAGGGTAATTAATGGTAAAAATGATATTTGTATTACCCTAACACATGTCCGAATTCTATTGGATAATTATAATTCGACCAAAAACAACCTTAGGAATATAATATTATCATTTAGGTCCACATTGGATTAGATTAGGACATTTATTATTATTTTATTTAAAAAAGAGTTAAAATAGTTAAAATCAAAGTTTAATAACTAAAACATTTTTAATATAGAGTTATAAATAAGATAAATTTGACTATAAATATTCATTAGAAATATAATAATATTCTATACATAATGGTATTTTATTTATAATTTTTAGACATTAGATAACTTAATTTATTTATGACACAATGCTGATGTAGTAATTACCTAAATAATGAAATATTAAAATAATTGATATTATAAATACCCAAATAAATGTAATTTGAGACTTTTTATGAATTACACTAATTTTATAGGTTAATAGGACATGTTATTACTGATTTAATTAACTTTTTTGAACTAATAATGTTGTTATGATTTTCAAAAAAATCAGTTATAATTAGTGTCAAAATTGACATAAAATAATTTTTAAAACAAATATTATATTATTAATTGTTATAATATTCTTAAAAATCTAATGTTCTGCCAAATGACTTATATAAGGTTATATATATTAATAATGAACCACTTGGGGTTATTTTTTCCTGTTATAGTAAATTTATTAACCCTATAGTGTAAGAAAACAAGAAGACATGGTAAAAGTTAAATTATTTAACTTAGAGTTAAATCTAAATGATAAGTTTAAAATAGTTACCTAAACTTGTCTAAAACCTATTGGTTGAGAGGATTTCGACCGATCCCCACTTTAGCTTAGAAATAAATCAATCTGGAGCTATTATAAACTGAATATGACTTTATTATAAAATAATATTTTAAGTTTTTCCAAAGGTGCCCCTCTCCTCCCTTATAAAAAGGGCACCCCTTCCCTCTTCTCTTCACACCCTTTTGAGCCTTGAATATTTTCCAACCCCTACCAATTCCTCTTCTCAACCTCAATAGATACATCATAGAGGTTCTGGTATTCTCAAAAGATCAACTCTAGTTCCCTAAGAAGAAGTTTAAAGGCGGTGCGTCGAGGAAGAGGTAATCTCTTCTACCGACTCTTTCATGTTTCTTTCTTTCTTCTACTTCCTCTTCTTTAGTTGTTTCATTGTAAAGTAATAACATCAGTATTGCTTATATACTGATATGTTATTATAAATATGAAAAAACCCTATTTATCCTTCTATCCATCCTATGGAAAACGAAATCACCGTGCGTTGGTACGTACGGAATACCGTCTCCACGCCGTGGTGTAATCTGTTTTCGACCACCACCTTACACACATGGGTATAATGGTTTAAATAAATAACTATATATGATTATATTAAATTTATATTTATTCTGAAATTTTATACATACACTTTAATACAATTCCACGATCATGGTAATGATATCATCGCTCGTGCGTACGTGCGGACTACCGTCTCCACGACAAGATGAGATTCATTCTCCATGTTAACCATTCATGAATGATTATAAAGTATATACAATGAATAATAATGAAATATATGACATAATAATGATACTAGATTTATATATATATATATATATATATATATATATTTCATCTAATTAATTCCATTCAATTCAATAAGGAAACAAAAACAGCGTTCATGCGTACGTACGGCCTACCGTCTCCATGAACGGTGCATTTCATTCCATTTATCTATCTATCATATATATATGTATATGATGAATATATTATATATATATAAATCATGTTTTACATTCATTAATTATGTAAATCAGAATATAAGTAATAATATCAAGAACAACAAGTCGAAACACATACGATAAATGAAACGATTTTACCCAAAACACTGCTTTAACATGGAATTTACAAAAGAACGGGTAATATAAAGTTATAAGTGAACCTTATATGATATCATAACAATTAATATGATTCATTAGTAATTCAATTACATTATTTAAATCATTATAGAGGAGGTTCGGATACATACGAAGCACATCGGACATAAGGTAAGAGAAAATCTCACAATCTCAATTTTATCCAAGATTGTTTATACTTCAGAATTTACTGGGGCATATTTATCATCCACATCCATGTTTCCTCAATCTGTAATATTATTTCTATCCTAAAACAATTTTTTAAATCTAATTTTACCCATTGGTGAGTTTTTAGTAAAATATATGAAAGGAATCTTTTGTTGTTTTTAGTACGAGGTACTTTTTGACGTTTCCGTCCAAATTACTAGAAGAATGTTTTTTTAACTTATACAGCCTGAATGGATTTTTAGAACATTATTTCTGTGAATATTACTTTACAAGTTTTCAAGTTTATTTTTAATTAACTTATTTTGGTTAAAAATTGTATGAAATTTTAAGAATGGAAAAAAAAATTTGATGTACAAAGGATATTTTCCTCAAGAATGAAGTTCAAGTGTTTTATCAACATTATTTTCTATCTAAGATAATATAGGGTTCTATTTCTATACCTATTTTTACATTGATTTGATTATGTTATTATGTAATTATTTTTATAATGTCCTTTTATCTTATATGGATTATGTTTTTATGGCATGATGTTTAAGAATCTCATTCTATTGCATGGGTTATGCTATTATGTATGATTTATGATTTTGTGGCACACGAAAGAATGATTTCATTATGAGATTGGTGGGACCTATATCACTCTCCAATGCATTGGGTAAAGATTTATATCTCATAAGATATACATGGCTGGAATGGTAAGTTAATCTGGTTTAGTGATACAGGACTGGAACGAGGAGTGAACTCGATTCAGAAAGGGACTTTGTCCACTAAGATGGTCTTGGAAGCAATGCATTGGCTAATATGGAAATCATATCATGTTCTTATTGGTTTTCCACAATTACATGTTTTATTCCCATGCTATTTTATCATGATTTATTTTCCTTTATGATATATTCCTTACGTACTTCCAATATTTATGTATTTCCTCAAGATTTTGATTTTAGATTTTATGTTCAAGTTTTTGCATTAAAATGTTTATTGATTGTTCTATGTTCACTATGTTTACCCTTACTGAGAATTTGAGCTCACCCTTTTTATGTTTTATTTTCCCCAGGATATAAAGAAAGGTTTTAGGTAAGAAAACCAAAAGGGGAAGATCTTTATGGGAGATGTTGAAGATCTTTCACCATGATTAGAAGATTTAATTCCGAGTTTCCAAATACACTAAACTAATACGGTCTTTGGGCGTCTGTTTTTTTCATGTATTAAGTATTCCTCAAAATTAATGTAATTTCCATTTACATCAAGCTTTGGGCCTCTAAAGTGAAGAAAGAGCATATACCCTAGATTGCATTACATACAAGGTATGGATACAATGTAAATATAGTAATGTCTTTTGGCCTTACCAATTCCCATATTATTTTTCCTAAATTTATTGAATAGAGTCCTTAGATATTTCCTCGACCCGTTTGTGGTAGTCTTTATTGATGATATTATTATAAAATAAAATAGCATTTAAGATCATAGAGAGAACATTATAATTGTACGAAATATCATAACAAATGAGAAAATGTAAGTAAAATTTTCAAATTGTGAATTTTGGCTGTAGAATATTTTATTTTGAGGTCACATAATCTCAAGATACTGTATAGCAGAAGATCCATCAAAGAAAAAGGATGTTGATTGTTGTCCTAGACCAACCACGGTGACTTAGATCCATGTATTTTTTTGGATTAATTGTATATTATTGATGTTTTTAGAATAATTTCTCCTGACTATTTAATCCTATGACCATGTGAACTTAAAAGGGTGTGAAGATCATCTGGATATATGAATGTAAGGAAAATTTCAAGGAACCAAAGAGAATATTCATCATCACACATATTCTTACATTACTTTGTAGTGGATATGGGTTTTCAATCAAGAATGATCCATCCAAGAAGGTGTTGTGATGTGTTCTGAGGAAGAATCACATGGTTATATATAATGCCTCACTACAATTGAAGATCCATGAGTTAAATTACCCAATTCCTGAATTGGAGTTAACAGTGATAATTTTTTCATTAATGATATTGAGAAATTATCTTTGTGAATACAAGGTTGAAATATATTATGATCATAAAATAATAAAATATATATTCAAAAAAAAAGGGGTTGAACATGAACTAGATAACATGGTTAGAGGAGATAAAGTATTATGAATGCTTAATACATTACCATAATGGAAAAGAGAACAAGGTGTTTGATGATTTGAGTTGAAAGGATCATACTAGATTATCCTTGATGAGGATAAAAAAGATCCAATATATCTATATTTAGGAAGGATGGATCTTGAAACACTGAAGGAATCAGAGATATCTTATCTTGACTAATTTAATGTTCAATAGATTATCTATGTAAAGATTAAAGAGGCACATAAGGAATACATAAAGTAGAAAAAGAATATTATAAATGTTCCAAAGTTTATCCTTAATCAGGATGAAATGATATGGTTTATGAAATGTGTATGTTTTCCTCACATACTAAAACTAATGAATGATCTATTTGAATAATCATGTTGTTTCTCCTTCTCTATTCATCCTTCAAGTACAAAGATGTATAGATACTTGAAATAATACAACATGCAATGGAATGAAGAGTGGTATTGATGATTTTGTATCTTGGTGCTTGCTATTATAGAATGTTAAGATTGAAAAGAAAATTTATAAGGGGATGTGGCATCCATTTCCCATATTAGAATAGAAGTGGGAGAACATCACTATGGATTCTATCATTAGACTCCCCAAAATCTCTAAAGTTTGTTTACTATATTGGTGGTATTTGATCACCTAACTAAGATGGAACCCTTCATCACTATTATATATGACCTACCTCTAGATAAAATTACCATGATATATATTAATGAAGTGGTAGGGTTGTACAGAGTTCCATAGTCAACTATATCTGATTAGAATCTAGGATTTAAAATAATTTTCTAGAAAAACCTTCAGTAATAACATGATACAGAATTGATTTTCATTAATTCATATCATTGAAATATGTATCGTTAGTCTAAATGTAAAATTCAAAACCCAAAGGATATGTTGATATCTTTTTTGTTGGATTTCATAGGTCGTTGGGATCAACACCTTCCTCTAGTTGAGTTTTCTTATAAAAATAGATTTTACTATATTATTAAGATGGATCCTTATAAATACCTGTATGGAATGAAATATAGATTTATAACATGATGGGATGAATTTGGATAAATAAATCTTTTGGGAACAGAGATAGCTGAAAAAATGACATAGAAGTTTAGATTTATCAAACAACATATCAAGGAAGCTCAAATTCAGTAGAAAATTGAAGCTGATAACTATATATGTGACATAAAATTTGATATTTTTTGGAAAGGATTTATATAAATTTATCTATGTAGTAAGGTTATGAGGTTTAGAAAGAAACTGAAACTAATACCTAGGTATATCAGACCCTTTGAGACTCTTGATCATATCGAAATACTAGTTTATCGCATGGAACATCCTTCAAATCTATATCAAATCCACAATTTGTTCCATGTATATCTCATGATAATGTGAAAACATAACCCTTAACATGTTCTAAATATAGATTTCATACTGTTGGAGTAGGATATTTCTTATGAGGAATGACCAGTTGAAATTCTGGATCTTGTTGAGAAAGTTCTACGAAATAAGACCACTCACCTGGTAAAAGTTTTATGGAGAAATCACCAGTTAGAGGAATCCACATGGTAACATGGGGATATGTTGAGGAGAAATAATCCTCATTTTTTCATTCATAATTATGAATTTCAATGGATAAATTTATCTAATGTTGGGTGGAATGTAAAAATTATTGGTTTTGTTGAACCATTTTGTTTTCCAATAAAAAAAATTATTTGATATCATGAATTACACACTATAGTAGGTAAAACATAATTTATAGGATACAAAAAGTTATGAATATATTACATGAAACATAGATTTATGGTTTCTCTATATGGATAGCATAGGTCATCTTTTGTTACATGAAATAATGGATTTCCTTGATGGCTCGCGCAAAACGTAAGATCGAGTTTTGCCAAAAATATAATATATTCTAAAAAACATTATTATTTAATATAAAAATATAAAACCTAGTAATTAAAATGATGGTTATAAATAGGATTAAATATATTAATAAAATACATGGCTTAATTAATTGGTTACAAATTAATTAGAATTTAATATCAGAACCAACTGAATATGCAGTGAATGTTTTTCTGAAAAAACTATTTTTATGCTCATAGAGTCATTTTATTATAATAAATAAAAGTAATTAAAATTATAAAGTTATAATAATGTAATATATATTTCATATATTCATAAAAAATATTTTTTTATATGCATATAAGATATTTTATTGTCATAAGATAAGTATGAACCCAATATTACGCTAAAACCCTCTATTTTTTGTAAAAGCAATTTTACAACCTTTTAATGGAGAACCTATTTAAAATCTTAATTTTGTTAAATTTTTATATTTTATATGTAAAAATAAATATCAAAATTTAAATAATATCATAAAAATTATTTTAAGGTTATTTTTTTGGTTTTTTTCTATGATGTTTCATTTTTTAATGAATAGTGAAAACTAATGAATTTTAATTCAATACTATTTTTTCGTCTAATTTATTTATAAGGGTAAATTAAATTTTTATATAAATTTAACGTTTAATTATATTAATTTGTATCAAATAATACAATTTAATTAATTGGAATCAATTTCACATTGAAATTTAATATAAAAACCTAGAAAACTTCTTAATATTTTTACTTTAAAATCCCTCATTGTCGTACCATCTATTGGATTAAATTAAAATAAATTTATGCCACTTCTGGGTTTGTAAAAATGGATTCCATACTTTTAATAAAAAAAAATTCTAATTTTTAATATTATCAACATAGTTATTTATGAAAAGGATTAGTGAAATTAATTAAAATTAATTGCATCGATTAATGTAAAATTAAGCTTAACATGGGACTAAATCTTAATATTAATGGAAAAGATGAAAAATAGACTTGTCCAAAACCTTTTATATATCCATATTTAGGACACAACACATCTACTGTTTAATAAATTTTCATTTCCACACTTGGGGATTAAGTAATACATGGGGGAACACACAATTCTTTTCAAAAATACCAAGGGTGTCCTTTCCCTCCACTAAAAATAAGCTCATCATTCCCACTTACATGCACCTCTCAAAGCACTTATGATTGACCAATATCTACCAAATTAACTTACAAAATACCCACCTTACACCTTTAATACTTAATTTTGGAGTAAATTAAAACATATAATCCCTTTGGTGGAAACTAAAAAGAGTTACCTAAAGAAGAGGTGACATACTTTCTGAAGCTCCATTCCTCTATTTTCATTCTCCACAACCTCAATTTTTATTATTATATTCCATAAATGATATAATTATTATCCTTAATACAATGATTTTTTTTTATGATAATGATTTTAATTACACATATAAACATTTCCGTCTAATTGTAAATGAATATACCATTCTTGTGTACAGTGAACTACCACCTCATGAAAGGATATTGTTCGTTTTTTTATTAACACCTATCTTGGTTGGGAATTATGATGGAAACCATATTCTTCATATTATATATATATTATATATATAATTTATTTATTATTATATAATTATTATATAAAACATACCTTTATTCTATCCATTTTGGGAAAATACGATAATTTTGTTTTGGAATGTGTGGACTACCGTCTCCTCAACTCATCTCAATTATTTATTTATTTACTGGAAATAAAAATAATTCCTTGAAAAAATGAGAAATAAAATATTAAGGAGGACTGAAATAGTGATTATTATGGTAATCCCCTCTTAAACATTCACCACCTCGGGACTCAATAAGATTGTACTTGGGTAGCAAATGGTACCTACTTCTTAGAAAGCCAAATATGCAAGATGGTCTGCAAAATTGTTCCCCTTAATCTTGGTGTATTAAACATGGATATTGTTGTTGATCCGGTTTTTTCACTTTCTTATAATGTATGAGATCAAAAAATGGATGGTACCTATTTAACGTGGTGATTTGTAAAAAATAATAGAGCCAATTTGTACTTTAGATACTACGATATTCCTTTGGTTATAGAGCTTAACCCTGTGAGCATTTCCCTGGCCTTGGCCTATAGGGACTGTTCGTAACCAAAGTGTGATGAAAAGGCTAGGATGAAAAAACCTTTGGGGTTTCACACAACCAAACTTCATGACCCCTTATCTACAAGATTCATCCATGTTTATATTGAAACCCATAGGAGGAGAACACCATCTAACCCATTATCCTTGGGGAGTGTTGCAAATATTCTGATTGGTATGGATGTTCATCTGGAGTGGTCTGATCGTAGGATATTCGCTCTAGTTTTTCACCAATATAACCTGGTCAATAATCAAGCTATTAGTTTTTATTATTTTTGTCTTTCCCGAAACTTGAACATCCTCATGATGGGCATGATTTCATACTTTCTAGATAAACCAATAGAAAACATTATGAAACATTTCCCAACTCTTATTTTTTGGGCCCGCATTTCCTTCAACATGAAACCAAAATTCCATGAAGAGAACATCAATAGTATCATGATATGAGAATACATGGAATATAAAAATAATATTCAAACTACTCACACCCAATAACATTTTAAAAAAAGGTGGTTTATGCTCTCATACTGTTTTTTCTTACAACACAAGTACCTGGAGATAGTGGGGATGCCCAATATTTTAAGATTATCATAATTATGGACTTTTGGTTTATAACTCTTTATGTAAGAAAAATATATTTTTATGGTAACATTTTTCACCATATCGCCTTGTTCAAATGGTCTGAGTGGTCCTCATAATAAATTTTCCTTCAGAAGTCTTACATTGAGAAGGTCCCTAAGGATGAGGCTATAAATATTAATTTTTCAGGTTTGGATTTCATTTCAATGACATAAAAAGTATGTTCTTTCTCTTTTTCTAGAACCACACTTGTAAACTATGTGTATCTACTAGCCTCTTTAAAGGATATTCCTAGCATCATACATCCTAGGAATCCAGTCATAGAACATGCCCAGTTGGGGTCCCAAAAGAGGATATCACCTTTCGCTGCTGTCCATTGGGAAAGAGAATATAGGATAGGTATGTGATTAGATACCTTAGACCAAAAAGGGGATCCTTTCACACATATCATTTTCATATCCCCTATGCATCTTGTATACATGGTCTTTCCTCAAAGGTAGATTTCATTAATATCCTTCCACACCAACTTTGTGTGCATGTAGTGAAGAGTATCTGATAGATTCTTCATGTTGATTACCCCTCTTGAAAGGGTCTAGCCATCCTATCCCAGGAAACTTAGTGCCTTTTACCCTTTGAAAGAGTATTCACATATAGTCTAGGATCAAAATAAAGATGTATATGCGCCATATACAAGAGAGGGGGAATTGTAAACATTAAAAATTCCATTAGAACCTTTAATGTTGGTTAAAACTTTATGCTGTTTAACAAGGTTAAACAAGGTAAATTCACAAGACCTCTTAGTTCTACAAACTTTCTTGATTTTAGAAATATGGTTCCAAAAATGAATCTTAACAAAATTTTACAAGGAAAACAATTCTACCTTAAAGCATATAGAATCTTACAAATCAGAGTATAAAAATATAAGAAAGTATACAATAGTTATACTTTCCATAACAATAAAAATGCAGTAGAAAACAAACATGAAACAATACAAGTAACACGTAAGAAATATTTTAACCCAAAGAGTAGGGAATCCAACAACCTTGGATAAAGGTCCCTTGATTTATACTTTCAATAAATTCTATCTTACCCACACCAGGGTAAGCCCTCAATAAAAATATCAGTGTTTGTCTTGCTATCCCCAGAATCCCTTGGACTTCAAGGTAGTCGACACATCAGTTTTCCTATCCTTGAAATCCATCAATTGTACATAGTAACAATCAGAGTCGTACGAAGAAATCTGAATAATCCGTTCAGTACGCACATGGCATGAAAGTATCTCTCTCTCTAGAAATCACCTCAACACCATGTGGTCTCTAGAGTTGTAGAACAGTCTTGTAGTTAGTTTATTCTAGTAGTGAGCTCGTTCAAATGAGCTCATATTTATAGGCACATTTCCAATGGTTAGCTCCATCCTCCAATGGTCATATTTTTTATTGAATCCCGGAGGGACCTGTACACGTGTAACTTAAACAACGGTTGGTTAGAAACAGAATTCAAGACATTGTTTTATAACAATAACAAGGATAAGTGAAATATGGTTGTTCTACTAAATTTATTTTTCGGATCTAAGGATAAATAATGTATAGAGTCTAAGGAAAAAATACTCAGAGCCTATATCAAAAGGATATTCAGATTCTTTTTTTCAAGGAATTTGGAATCAGAATTTTGTAGACTTCAGAGTCTGAATTTTGAGGAATTCAAAGTCTGAATTCTAAGTAATTCGGAGTCTGCATTCTAAGGAATTTAGAGTCAGAATTATAAAAAATTTGCAACCTAAATTCTACGGATTTTGGTGTCTGAATTATAAGGAATTCAGAACATGAATATTAAGGAATTTGGAGTCTGAATTATAAGGAATTATCAACCAGTATTCTAAGGAATTTGGAGTCTGAATTATGGAGAATTCGGAGTCATAATTTTAGAGAATTCGGAGTCTGAATTCGACTCCTAAAAACATAATACTCTGTATCTAAATATTTATATAATTCCAAGGTTTTATATATGAAACTGAATTTTTTACTTAATAATAAAAATAGTTAGATTTAGAGAAACTAAAACATGAACAATGAAAACCAGGTAAGGTTTAATTTTCCTTGGGGAAGTGATATTTTTCTTTAAGATAGAGTGTTTGTGATTTTAAAAACATAAAGGAATGGAAAAGTCATAAGTAAACCTTATTAACTCAACAATCTCCCCCTTTTTGGAAAGAACAAACATCCTTTCGAAAAAGAATATAAGGACTTAAAAATATTGTAGTATTATAACTAAAAACATATCTCACTTTACTTATTGATCAATGTGAATATGACTAACTCCCCCTTAGGCTTTGAAAGCCCTAAGGATCATATTCGAAATTTCCTGAATGAGTTTTTTTATTTTCCTATATATGGAAACCTTTATGATGAAAACATCCCCTTAGATGAAATCTCCCTTTCATAGGGAAATTTATTCTTTACTAAGTATCATTTTTGGACATTCCTTTCTCCCCCTTTGTGATTTCAAATAGAAATACGGGGAATTGAAAGAAAAATATGGTACCTAAAATATTAGTACTGAACAACCAAAAGATATAAAGAGTAACTAAAAATCCATTATGTTTGGAAGAATTTTTACAAGGAAAGAAATACAACAAAATATAGGATTTGTAAAAGATTATCCTTCTTTCTCCTTCGGCATCAGCTTCTTCACTGTGGTTTTTATCCTCTTGATCTCTTTGAGATCCTCTTCTACATGCTTGAGAAACTAATCCTGGTCTTCATTTTTCTTCTCTAAGGATTTAATTTTTTTCTTCATAAGCCTTAAGATTCTCTGTTTGGGCTTTCAAGACTTCTTCCTTCTTAGCAAGCTTTTCTTCAATCTCAATTCTGAGATCCCTTTCCCTCTTCCAACTCTAGGAAACTAAATTTAGCTTCCCATTTGATCCTTAATTTCTTGCTTCCGAGAATTCTATTCATGACTTAACTTTTCCTTAAAACTATTAGTGAGATCCTTGATCATCACATCTTCGATGTCAAAGGAATCCATGAAACTATCTTGAAATTCATCAAAGATTCGCATCTCCTCTATCTTCTTCCTCAAAAAACTTTCCATATTCTTGAAATATCTTTTGTGAGCCTCGTAACCAATGATAAAAGATTTGAAATATTTCATGAGACTGACACATTTATCCATCACCATGGATACTAAATCCATTTTTTGATATAATATATGTTGAATCATCTAGCCTATCGAGTCTATACTAGGGAATAAAGGAATAATCCCAACCATCTTCTTCAAAGATTGAACAAAAAATTCAAGGACAGGATAAGATGATTCTGAATCCAAGACTTTGGTTGGTGAGGATTATTTTTATATTTCAACAGCCTTCCTTTTTAATGAATCGCCTACTTCATTCTTTTTTACAACAGATTTTCTAGGTGTGTCAACTATCTCCTATGTTCCCTTATCATATTTCAGAATGATTTCTTCTTGATTAGGTGATTCTTGTTCACTATCTGATAGATAAGAAATTTTATCTTCATTAACTTCTTCCTTCTCATCGCCTACCTCAAAGTCACCTGGGTGAATGAAATCATGATTGAAAATTTCATTTTTAGACAACTTATTCTCTTCCTCCTTAGCCATCTCATCTTTACCAGGTGTAGCAAGTTTTAAAGACTCGGCTTCATAAGTTTGGATTGATAATTTCTTAGAAGGACACACATTCTCATGATAGTCTTCTACT
This sequence comes from Viscum album, assembly GCA_963277665.1. Taxonomy (NCBI): domain Eukaryota; kingdom Viridiplantae; phylum Streptophyta; class Magnoliopsida; order Santalales; family Viscaceae; genus Viscum; species Viscum album. Next base: position 1,169,192,702 of record OY728130.1, read on the forward strand.
TGCTTTATTATATCTTCGGTAGCACCACTGCCTTCTTCATCTTCTTCTTACACTTCTTCTTCTTACACTATTTCTTCTTCTTAATGTTGTTCTGGAATCACTAACTTGTTGAGATAGTACGTGGAGTATGATATACTCTATAATACCAAATATAGGATCTAAAAATATAGATACTAAATAAAGTATATAATGATGCTCAAAATACTAGAGGGGGGTAAATTTTATACTTTTAAAAATTCTATTTGAACTTTTAAAGAAGGTTATGTTTACCAAGGTTAAACAGGGTAATTCACAAAACCTCTGGTTCTACACACTTGCTTGATTCTGAAAATATGATTCCAAGAAAATGATTCTAAAAAGATAGTTATTCAAAAATGAAACTTAATGAAAGTTTACAAAGATAAAGATTATACCTTAATGCGTATAGAATCTTACTAAATTAGAGTATACAAATATAAGGAAGTATAAGATAGTTTTACATTCCTCAACAACAAAAATTCAGCAGAAACCTTGAAACAAACAAGTATCAAGTAGTAAATCTTTTAACCCAAAGAGAAGGGTATCCAACAACCTTGGATAAAAGTCCCTTGATTTATACTTTCAAGAAATTCTGTCTTACTGACACCATGGTAAGACTTCGATACGAAAATCAGAGTCTGTCTTGTTATCCCCGCAAGCCCTCAACTTCAATGTAGTCATCACCTCTGTCTTCCCTTATAAGGAAGCCCTCAACTTCATGGTAGTTGGAACCTCTATCTTCCTATCCCCGGAAGCCCTCGAATGTACTCAAAAACATTCAGAGTCGCATGAAACAGATCTGAACAAGACGTTCAGTACACACTAATCATGGGAGTCTCTCTCTAGAATCACTTCAACAGCATTTAATCTCTGGAGTCATAGAACAGTGTTTATCTCTTTTAAAATGAGCTTCTGTTTATATTCACAACACCAATGGACGACTCCCTCCTCCAACGGTCATATTTTTCCTTGAATTTAGGAGGTACATTTACATGTGTCACTCAACTAACGGTTAGTTAGTAACAGAATGCGTGATATTGTTTTATAACAAAAATAGGTCTAAGCAAAAATATGGTTACATAACCAAAATCCAATATTTGGAATCTATGAAAATAAACATTCAGAGTCTAATCAAAAATGAATTAGGTTTCTATAATACAAGGATATTCGGATTTTGTTTTCTAAGTTATTCAGAACCTGAACTCTATAGATTTCCAGAGTCTAAATTTCAAGGTAATTCAGAGTCTGGATTCACAAGAACTCAGAACCTGAACATACAAAGTTCATAGTCAGAGTTAATGGTAATTCAGATTCAGAACTCACAGAATTCAGAGTTTGAATTCATTATAATTCGGAGTCTGAATTTCAAGGAAATTCAGAATCTGGTTTCATAGGAATTCGGAACCTGAACATACAAAGTTTGGAGTCAGAGTTCATGAGAATTCGGAGTCAGAACGCAGAAGAGTTTGGAATCTAAATTCAGAGACCTCGGATTCCGAACTCATAAGAGTTTGGAGTCTGAATTCAGAGAACTCGGAGTCATAATTCAGAAGAGTTTGGAGTCTGAATTCAGAGAACTCGGAGTTAGAACTTGAAGTCTAAAAATAGAATTCTCTTTATCTAAGAATTATATGATTCCGATGTTTTAGACATGAATCCCAATTTTACACTTAGACAAGATAATGAACAATGAAAATCATGTTAAGGATAAATTTCCTTGGGGAATGAAATTTTTCCTTATAGTAGAAAAAATAGGGTAAAATGAGATTTTCCTTAAGATAAGGTGTTTGTGAATTTTAAAACTGGAAGGAAAAGTAAAGTCATAAGGGAACCTTATTGACTCAAAAATCTTCATCAAGTATGAAGGAATGGATAAGTCAAAAGGAAAACCTTATTGACTCAACAATCTCCCCCATTTTGGAAAGCACAAACATCCTTACGAAAAAGAATAAAAGGACCTAGAAAATATTTTTCTAGACTTTGAAAGTAAAACTTATCTCCCTTATCATATGGAAAAAGATAAATATGACTAACTCCCCCTTAGGCTTTGGAACACAAAGAATCATATTTTAGATTTCTAGAATGAGATTTTTCATTATCTTGGGTATGGAAATATCTGTAATGAAAACTCCACCTTAGATAAAATTCCCCTTACTTAGGGATATTTCTTCTTTACTTTGTATTCCTTTCCTTTCTCCCCCATTGTGATTTTCAAAAAAAATTGAGGGAAGGGAAAAGATATTATAGTACCTGAAATATAAGTATAAAGCATGCAAAAAAATGATCAACAAAAGATTCATTAATATTGGAAGAAATTATATAAGGAAAGAAAATAGAACAAAAGATCAGATTGGATATATTTTCCTTCCTTCTCCATGGGTATCAATTTCTTCACTATGGTTTTCAGCTTCTTTTGCTCCTTTTGGTCTTCCTCTACTTGCTTCTCTAAGACATTGATCTTTTCTTCTTGAGCCTTCAGATCCACTGCTTGAGCCTTTAACAGTTCATCTTTCTTGACTAGCTTCTCTTCAATCTCAATCTGAAGATCCCTTTCCCTCTTCTAATGTTGGGAAAAAGAATACAACTTTCCATTCAAATGTTTTACCTCTTGAATTCGATTATTCTACTCAAGAGTTAGCTTTTCCTCAAAGCTAGTCATAAGATCTTTGATTTTACCATCTTCAGTATCAAAATATTCCTTAACATCATCTTGAAACTCATCATGCTCTCTCAAATATTCAACTATATTCATTGACCAGTAAACCATTTTCTTATAGGATCTATTGTGGGTTTCATAGTTGATAAGGAAATATTTGAAGTCTGCCTCCAGCTTGACACACATTTCCATCACCATGGACACTGAATCTGATTTTTCGTTCAATGTATATTGAAGCATCTGGCATCTGGAATCTATGCTTGGAAAAATTGGAATGGTCCCAACAAGCTTCTTCAAGGATTGGACTATGAAATCATGTCCTAGAGAAGATGATTCCCAATATGATACATTAATTAGGGAGGGATCTTTGTTTATCTCAAAAAGCTTCCTCTTCAAAGATCCACCAGCTTCCTTCTTCCTTAAAACAACTTTAGTATTTTTATCCTCAACCACCTGTTTCCCATTATGAATTCTCAGAATGGATTTCTCATCTGGAGATTTATGTTCACTGTCAGACAGTTGAACAATCTTATCTTCATCTACGGTCTCCTTATCATATCCTAACTTAGCATCCTCAGAATGAATGAAATGTTGATTAAAACTTTATTCCTCATATAACTTGTTCACTTCATCTTCAGCCTTGTCTTCTAATCCCGGAGTAGCAATCTTCGAGGACTCAGCTTGTGAAATTCGGATTGACAATTTCTCGGATGGACATTCCTTCTCATGAAATTATTCCACTTTCTTAATCAAATATTCTGTATCCCCACTCCTTTCAACGTCTTCTTATACTTCTTTGAAAACTTCTTTTTCAGCATCCTTCTCTTCGGATTTTTCCAGAGTCATGAACTTATTCCCCAGAGTCTCTGGTAAGGGTTCTGCCAGGAACGATTTTGGTACTGGAATTTGTTCTGATGTTATTTCAGTATACCTTAGAAGGTATTGCACAATCTCAGTCTCAGACAACTTTTTATTTTTCTTCTTTCCCTTGGTTTGCTTCTCAAGCTCATCTATTGTCTTCTCTTTCAAAATCGGGCAGGATCTAAAACAAACTGTGGCTCTCCTTCCTTTGGATTCTTTTTTTCTTCCCTCCACATGGCTACATCTTCATTTGGGTAACTTTTATACTTCTTGGGCATTTGAGGTGCAGGTTGAGCTTCCTTAGCATTAGGGGTTTTCATTTCTTCCTCAATTTCCTTCAGCTTCCTCTGCTTTCCTCCCTTTTTGATGGTTCAGGAACTTCTTGTTCCTTTGGAACAACTTCAGCTTCTTCTTCTGGTAAGTCATAGAAATATCCTGACTCCTTAGAAAAACCAACTTTCATCCTCTTGAGAGTATCATCACTGATTATTATGATTTTTAAATTCTTTAGCTTTCAACTGCAAGGGATTTTGAAAGACTCTAATCACCAAACAATTAACTTAGAGAGGATGGTCGGGTATATGATAATCTAGGCTTTCAAGTTACTATTCTTAATATTCTCTAACATAATGGGAATATTCTTTATCATTTTTATTTTCCTAAGATTCACCAGAAAATCTAGGATGAACATGTCACTCTTATTCAAGGTGTCTTTATCTCCTTTTCTCATAATGATAAGGCCATGAACCCATAATTCAAGCATCCGATTATTTGTAGTCAGATGAGAAATCCTTGTAGTCTTGATATCTAAAATTTCAAGACACTCCATAGCTTTCTCCTTTATAAAATTACCTTGAACATCCAGTAGCTTATGTGAATAGAACTTGGCTTCCCCTTCAAATGGAACTCCTACCAAACTGGCTACCATTTTATATGATAGAGCACAGGTCTTACCATAGATTTTAAAATAAAACTTCTCTCTGCCTTCTTCCTTAAATAAACTAACTGATTCATAGAACTCAATAAGATGATTCGGATACACCAAATCTTGATCTCCTGGCTTTGTTATAAAAATTATTTCCCATCCATTCACCTTGATGTTCTTGGATATAATGGAATCATACTTGTTAAAGAAATTCTGATGTACCAACCTCTCTCTGTAAATCTACCACTCCGAAATCGACTTGACAGTTGACATCTCTTGAGAAAGAACTTCTCCAGACATTCAGATTTGAGAAGGACATGAGGGTTTTGGAATGGGATTTTGAAAGGGGGAAGAACTTCGGCACGAAAAGTCTTGAAATCCGATGTGGGATAACCCTTCGTGGGTCCTTTATATAGGTGTGAGAAGCGACAGTTGAACTTCCAAAGAAAATCCCACAGTTAATAAATATTCTGATTAGATCTGATTGTTGAGATAATAGACACAAAGAAAATTTGGTAGGATTTGATCTTTTGAGTTTTTTAAAGGAAAGAAATCTGATTTAAGGAAACTAGAATCCAAAAAATTTGAAAACACAAAAGAAAATACCATCAAGTAAATGATGACTACAGAAACATAAGAAAGAAAACATACCTTTCAGATTTCTAGGAAGATTATTCGTAACAGGTAATAATATTCTTGATGAACTTTGGATTAAAAAAACGTGAAACCCTTTTTTACAAAAAAAATTCATCCCGAAAATCTTTATTATGAAAATCGTCATTATGAAAATTTTCATTAAGAAAATTTTCAGTACAAAAACTTTAGACTACGAAAATTTTAATTACGAAATATTCGAAAAATCTAACAACAAAATTTTGAAAAACATCATTACAAAAAACTTGAAAAACTTCATTATGAAAATTTTTGAAAGATTCATTATGAAAAATATGAAAAACTTTATTACGAAATTTTTTGAAATTCTCCATTACAAAAAATTTTGAAAACTTCATTATGAAAAATTTTGAAAAATTCATAATTAAAAATTTTCTAAAATAACAATCAAATGTACTCCCCATATGAAAAGGAGTTTATTACCGTAAGGATATTTATTTCAACATAAAGTTAACAAGGAGGATTACGTTATGGTTATCATTCCTAACATCTGTTTAATGTATTCAAATCTATCTAAGGGTAAATATTTTGTGAAAATATCACCAAGTTGATCTTGCGTTATGATAAATTGAACAATGATATCACATTTTTGTGTGTGATACCTAAGAAAGTGATACCTAATATCCATGTGTTTTGCATAAGAGTGATGTGAAGGGGTTTTATTGAGGGAAATGGTACATTTATTATCACACAAAATTTTTGTTTTGGTAAAACTCATACCATAGTCTGTGAGTGTGTGTTGCATCCATAACACTTGAGCACAACAACTTCCAGCCTCTACATATTCAGCTTCAGGAGTGGAATGTTCTACTAAGTTTTGCTTATTGCATGACCAAGAAACTAATGAATCTCATATGAAATGACAAGTTCTGTATATACTCTTTCTATCCATTCTTTAACTGTCAAAGTTAGCATCTGAAAAACATTTTAAAACAAAATCATCTTCATCAGTATAAAAGGGTCCTAAATCGATGGTTCCCTTTAAGTAGCGAAATATTTTTTCACTACCTTTAAATGATATTCCTTTGGATTGGATTGATATCGTGAACATAAGAATATTGAAAACATTAAGTCTGGACAACTACTTGTAAAGTAAAGTAAACTTCCAATCATACCTCTAAAAGATGTTTGATCTACTGGTTTCCTAGCTTCATCAAGATCAAGTGTGTTTGAGGTATTGTTGGGAGTACTTACACTCTTAGTATTGTCATATCCATATTTTTTAAGAAGATATTTAATATACTTATGTTCAAATATATAGATTCCTTCTGGTTTTTATGAAATTTTAAAACCAAGGAAAAATGTCAACTCACCTGTCAAACTCATTTCGAACTCAGATTTCATTAGATCCGTAAACGAATCAATTAAAGATTACTGAGTTAAACCAAATATAATTTCATCAACATAAATTCAAACAATCAAAAAAAAAATCTTATATTTCTTTATAAAAATGGTTGGATCTGCATTTTCTTTAAAATAATTATTTTGAGGAAAAAATCATGTAAGTCTATCATACCAGGCTCTAGGGGCTTGCATAAGTCCATACAAAGCATTGATAAGTCTAAACACATGATCCAGATGTTTTGTATCTTCAAAACTAGGAGTTTTTTCAACAAAGACTTCCTATTGAACATAACCATTAAATAATTCACATTTGACATCCATTTGAAAAATTTGAAAATTGAAGAATGCTGCAAAGGAAAGTAAGATATGAATAGATTCAAGTCTAGCTACTAGAGCATAGGATTCTTCATAATCTATTCCCTCTTATTGATTATATCCTTTAGCAACTAATCTAGCTTTATTTCTAACTATGATTCCATTTTCATCACACTTATTTCTGAAGACCCATTTAACTCCAATAATAGAAGTTTCCTTAGGAATGTCAACCAAGGTCTAGTCTTTATTCCTTTTGAATTCATTTAGCTCATCCTACATAGCTTTTAACCATTCATCATCGCCTAAAGCTTCATCGTTGCTTTTTTGTTCTAATTGGGAAAAAAATGCTTGATGTTATATTTCATTTCTTAAGGAACTTCTAGTCCTTGAAATTTTATTTACATCACCAATGATACTATCACTAGGATGATTCTTAAGAAACAATTGATTTCGGTTTTGTAAAACCTGTTCATCAACATATGGTAGGAAATCTTCTGAGGTAAATGTTTTAGAAACATTTTCTTGGAAATTTTCCTTAGCAGAAGGATCTTCTAACAAAGGTTGATAATCAGTTTTTGAAAACACATCCGAAGATGTAGGTTCAAATTGTTTAAAAAAAAGGATCAGTTTCATCAAATTTCATATGTACTATCTCTTCAACAGTACGAGTGGTTTTATTGGAAACTCTATATGCCTTAAAAGTTGTGGAGTAGCCTAAGAAAATTCCTTCATTAGATTTTGGTGTGAATTTATGAAGATTATCTTTAGTATTCAAGATGAATACCTTGAAACCAAAAGCCTTTAAGTAGTAAAGTCTAGGTTTTCGACCATTCAATAACTCATAAAGTGTTTTATTAAGAAAATGTATAATTAAAACTCGATTTATAGTATAACAAGCGGTACTTACAGCTTCATCCCAAAAACTTTTGGCTATAGAATACTCAATCAACATGGTTCTGGTTATCTCATGAAGAATTCTATTTCTTCTTTCAATAACACCATTCTGTTGAGGAGTTCTTCGTGATTAAAAGTTATGAGTAATGCCTTTTCTAATACAAAAGGTTCCAAAATAAGAATTTTGAAATTCTCCTCCATGATCACTATGAATAGTTTTAAATGGAATGTTTTTCTCATTTTTAACTTGGGATTTAATACTTTTTAAATAAGAAAAATATTCAGATTTCTTTATAAGAAAATAGAACCACATAAATCTAGTGAAATCATCAACTAAAGAAAATACATAATACTTGCCTCCAATGCTTCCAGTTTGTGTAGGACCAAAAAGATCTATATGCACTAACTTTAATGCATGAGATGTTGAGACATCACCGATTGATTTAAAACATGATTTATGTTTCTTGCCATTTTTCCAGGATCTCAAACTTTTTTAAAATAATATCTAAGCTCCAGTAGATCCTTAACTAATTTTTATTTGATAGTTTTCATAGGTTCTGAAGGTTATAGAGACCTAACCTTGTATGCTACAACCAAGAATGATCTTATGTTACACTAATACAAGGTATATCTTGGCTCTTATGGTCTTCTAAGTTTTGTGTGAATACATTCTCTTGCATATGGGTAGAAATAATAAACCCCACCTTGGAATTGTGTACTAAGGACTTTTCATTCCTAAAATTTTCAAGGTATCCTCCATAACATAATTGGATTATGCTAATGAGGTTATTCTTAAGACCCATAACAAATAAAACATTTTAAATCAATGCTTTTCCTAGAAGAACGATGTTACCTATACCAATAATTTCTCCCTGAGCATTGTCTCTAAAAGTTACATTTCCTCTTTTCATCTTGATAATCTTTTCAAAGTAGTTTTGGTTACCATTTATATGCCGAGAACATCCACAATCCATGTACCAAGTATAGATGTTGGTAGTCTCTTTATTTTTTTGAAAACAAAAGAGTTAGACTTTCGGAACCCAAACATTATTTGATCCAGAAATTTCAGAAAGAAAAATCTTAGGCACCCACATTTTCTTAGAAAAATAGGATTTATGAAATCCCAAAGACTGAGTTTTGTTTAAGGAACAATTTATTGACCAATTCCCACCACACTGACACTTAGCACAGAATGGAGCACTTTGAGGAACAAAATATTTGTTACTAAAGACTGTTTTAGAACTAGTATAACCAAAACCAGAACTTTTCATTAGAGGTTAGATTTGGGAATACATCTTATCAAAATTTTCCTTACCTAAGGTAAAGTTTGATAAACACTTCCTCAAGGAAGAAATTTCAGATTTTAGTTTGATAACTAAGTTCTTGTATTCCTAAACATTTGATTTTGAACTAGAGTTAGGCTCAAAAACATTTTTCTTAGAAATTACATTTTCTAGATCCTTAGAAAGTTTATCCTTCTCAGAATTTACTTCCTCGTGAATTTTTGAAATTATTTCAAAATCAACAATTTTCTTATCAAGATCTTAAAAAAGATCTGATATTTCCTTAGTAAGAATAATATTTCTATAATTTTCCTTATCACACTTTTTCATGAGTTTTGAATTCTCAATCTGAAGGAGTTTGGAAAACCTAGAAACTTCTTCATAGGTAGGTAAAATATTATCTTCATCAGATGAATATTCATCATCTGAAAAGTTATAGTATTTACTATCACTATAGTTTGCATTCAAAGAAACATTGGTCATTGACTCAGCATTGTGTACCTTAGCCATTAAGAAAGGATTTCCAATAGATAGTCTTGCTATTAGACCAATAATCTTCTGTCCAGAAGATTTGTAATCTGATGATTTAGCTAAAGAGTCTCCACTACTGGCACTCCAGGTGTCATTATCATTCAAGACTTTCTTAGCTTTATCTTTGTAGTACTTCTTTATATTTCTCTTAGAATGATTTTCCTTTATTTATTTTCTCTTAATCATAGGATAATCGGTTCTTATATGTCTATCTCTCTTGCATTCATAACAAGTGACTTCTGAACCTTTATTATCTTTATCTTCCTTCTTCTTATATCTGGATGGAAAGTTCTTATATCCAACAATCTTGTTCATCCTACGAACAAGATTTTCTAACTCATTTCTTGAAGATTCACTTCCACTAGATTCGGATTGAATAACAACATTCTTAGATTTGGATCTAGTAACTCTCTCAAGAGTCTTTAATTTCATATGATTTGAAGTTATAGTAAATGAAACACTGCCATTCTCATTCTTCTTATTTACAATATCATCATCTCTTTTCATTATTGTCTCATGTTGATGAAGAGTTCCAAAAATTTCATCAAGAGATATCTAAGTTACCTTCTTGTTCTCATCAATAGCAGTCCTCTTGGATTCCCACTCATTTGGCATAATGTCTATGATCTTATCATCAAGAGATTCATCATCTAATCCTTTATCACCCATGGATTTTAAACTATTCACAATAGTCATGAATCTTTTTTGAACCTTACATATGGTTTCTCCATAAGGAAAGAAAAAACCATGATATTTAGCTCTGAGCATGGCTCTTCCAGCTTCAATAACTTTTTATGTTCCAAAGTGTGTAACTTCAAGTTTCTTCCATGTATAATTTGATACTTCACAAGATGAAATTTGGCTCTATATATTTCTAGTCAAAGAACAAATCAAGGTATTGTGTACCTTATAATTTAGTTCATCCTCATGCTTTTCTTGATTTGTGAAGGTACTAAATTCCTTTTCAGGGATTTTATATTCTCTAGTAAGCATAACAATATTATCAACTCTAATATTAATAATAAAAGTCTTCAAGTGATATCTCCAATATTCATAATCATTCCAATAAAAAATAAGTGGTCTGGTTGGATTGAGATTGTCTATAGAATCGACATTGATTCCTGTCATCTTTAAGAAAAATATTTCCAAAACAACTTGGTAATAGAAAAAGTTTGTAAACAAGGAAAATATTCCTCAACATGGAAAAATATAGAACAAAAGTTTCTCTAAGAAAAATATGAATCCAAATTTTATGAGTCCGAAAAACTGATTCTAAGAATAAGAATAGGATGAATTCTCTTCTGAATCTAATTGTGAGATTAATTTAGATTAAACCAATCCTCTGATACCAATTGTTGAGATGATATGTGTAGTATGATATAATCAATAATACCAAATGAAGGATTTAAATAATATAGATACTGAATAAAGCATCCAATGATGCTCAAAATACACGAGGGGGTGAATTGTATACTTTTAAAATGTCCCTTAGAACTTTTAGGGAAGGTTATGTTTAACAAGGTTAAACAAGGTAATTCACAAAACCTCCGGTTCTACACACTTGCTTGATTCCGAAAATATGATTCCAAGAAAATGATTCCAAAAAGATGGTTCCGGAAAATGAAACTTAATGAAAGTTTACAAAGATAAATATTATAACTTAAAGTGTATAGAATCTTAATAAATTAGAGTATACAAGTATAAGGGCGTATAATATAGTTATACTTTCCTCAATAAAAAAATGAAGTGGAAAACATGAAACAAACAAGTAACAAGTAGTAAATATTTTAACCCAAAGATAAGGGTATCCAACAACCTTGGATTAAGGTCCCTTGATTTATACTTTCAAGAAAGACTCTCTTACCCACACCAGGGTAAGCCCTCGATACGAATATCAGATTCTATCTTGCAATCCCCGCAAGCCCTCAACTTCAAGGTAGTAGGCACCTCTATCTTCCTCCTCAAGGAATCCCTCATCTTCAGGTAGTTGTCACCTCTGTCTTTCTATCCCCGGAATCCCTCTATGTACTCAACAATATTCGGTGTCGCACGAAGAAGATATGAACAAGACGTTCAGTACGCACTAAGAAAGAGAGTCTCTCTCTAGAAATCACATCAATAGAATGTAATCACTAGAGTAAAAGAATATTGTTAAGCTCTTTTCAAGTGAGATCCTATTTATTAGCAAATCACCAACGGTCGGCTCCCTACTCCAACGGTCATATTTTTCCTTCAATTTTAGAGGGACCTGCATGCGTGTCACTCAACCAATGGTTAGTTAGTAACTAAATATATGGAATTGTTTTATAAAAAAACAAGTGTAAGAAAAAAATATAATTACATAACTAAAATCCAATATTCAGATTGTACGCTAATAAAAGTTTAGAGTCTAATAAAAAATAAATTCAGAGTCTATAATACAAGGATATTCAGATTCTATTTTATAAGTTATTCGGAACCTGAACTCTATAGAATTCCAGACTCTGAATTTTAAGGGAATTTGGAGTTTGGATTCACAAGAACTCTGAGACTGAACTTACAAAGTTCGGAGGCAGAGTTCATGGGAATTCGGAGTCAGAACTCATAGATTTCAGAGTCTGAATTTCAAGGAAATTCAGAATCTACATTGACAAGAATTTGGAACCTGAACTTAAAAAGTTCGGAGTCATAGTTCATGTGAATTTGGAGTCAAAACTGTAACACCCCAAGCTTCTACGGTACGCTTATCTTTGAATAATGTGATAGCGTGTGTTGTACGCAACACCGAGTTCTAACACACCATAACCAATCAAACTAGCCGTTATGAATAGTAATACGTAATTTTTGAAATTATATATATATATATTTTTTAAATGGACTTCATTTTTAGATTCGGAATATCGAATTTATCCTAAGGTGAAATTTTGGTACTTTTCGGATAACTTTAATATTTTGATGAATAGTGAAAATTACTAAATTTTAATTAAAAACAACTTTTTTAATCAAAATAATTAATAGTGATAAATTATGAATTTGAGTGGTTTTAAAGTATATTTAGAATATATTTTTACCATTTAATATAATTTTGGTCATTGGACATAATTTTAGAATTAAACCGGACATAAATAAGTGTCAATCTTTTGATAGTTATTATCTCTTAAAAACACGCTTTTTGTTTTAACAATGGGAATTAATTTTAAATTAATTTCTGCCACTTCTGTGTTTTGAATTTGGAAAAATGGATTCCATATTTGGAATTAGGATGTTCAAATTTTGTAAATAGGTAACTTTTATTATTAGACATTTTGAATAATTACTTCGCTAAATATTTTATTTACCATGGTTAAGGGTAAATCCGGTAAATAAGGGTTAAACAAATAATATTATAATAATACAAAATTACCCTAAAACGTGTCCTAGCCTTATTTGTTGATACATGTTTGACCATAGGCATCTTTGGGTCGATTTTGGGACCCCATGGAGCCACTTGTAGGTGATAGGGACACTTTATTTTAATTAAGTTAAAATGAATACAAAAATGACACAAGCATATATCTTTTAGGAAAACAATTTTTACATAGGGTTATATATGTTGGATTTTAGACTATAAATATTAATTAGAAAGCCCAAACGATTTCCTAAATAATTATATTTTATTTATAATTTTTAGATATTTTATAATTTAATTTATTTATGACACAATGATGATGCAGTAATTACCATAATAGTGAAAATTTAAAATAATTGATATTATAAATACCCAAATAAATATAATTTGAAACTTTTAATGAATTAAAAAATTTTATAGGATAATATGACATATTAGGATTGTTTTAATTAACTTTGTTAGAAGTAATAATTCTGTTATGAGTTTCACAAAAATAAACTATTGAATAGTGTCAAAATAGACATAAAAGAGTTTTTAAAACAAATATTATATTATTAATTGATATTAAATTCTTAAAAATATAAGGTTCGGCCAATAGACATATATCATGATACTGGTATCATTAATTGACCACTTGGGGGTCTCTTGGATGTATATAGTAAGTTTATTAACTATATAATATAAAAATACAAAGTGACATGGTAAATGTCAAACTAATTAACTATGAGTTAATACTTAAAGATAAGGTTAATATAGTAACCCAAACCTGTATAAATTATATTGGTTGAATGTTTTTTTACCTATACCAACCTTAAACTTTGAAAAATAAACTTTTGATCCATTAGAAACCGAATATTAATTTATTATAAATTAATATTTCTAGCTTTTCCAAAGGTGCCCCTCACCCCTCTTATAAAAGGGAACTCTTCCTTCTCATTTCTTCACACCTTAAAAGCCTTTTTATTCGGCCAAACTCTGCCCAAATACTCTCCCAACTTCCCTCACTACAACCTAGAGGCCTTATTTTGATCAAAAAGCCAACCTAAGGATCCCTTTTGATCAAATCAAAAGGGAGAACCCGTAGAAGAGGTAATGATTTCACCACCCTTTTCCAAGTTCCTTTCTTCTTACACTTCTTCTTCCTTTGTTATTACCATTAAAAAATAATAAATCCAGTATAATATATATACTGTGATGTTATTATAAATATGGTACAACCATATTCAGTATTCTATCCACCCATTGAATACCATGTACCATACGTCTGTACGCTCGGCTTACCGTCTCCACGTCGTGGTGTAATTGTTATTCAATATATTATTATTCGGATGGGTATAATAATGATGTGTAACTCATGTAAATAATAAATATAACATTTCAATGATTCTGTATATATGATATACCATCCATTTTTATATTATTTTAATATCAAAAGAATGATATTATCGCTCGTGCGTACGTACGGACTACCGTCTCCGCGAACGCGATGAGATTCATTCTCCATCGTATCCATTCAAGTATAATTATCATTTGATGATTTAAAAATAATTTTTAAGGACTTGATATCATTCTGGATTTGAATAATATACAACCTATCCATGAAAAATATGTCTTATGTAACAAAACATATAAAATAAAACGAGTAAGTTAACACCCGAAACGACGATAATACTAAGATATTATTAACAAAGCAATTTTAAAAGATCATATATGATATCATATGAATGTATATGATTCTTGTAAAATTTAATAACAATTATTTCACTATTATACAGGAGGTTAAACTACCCCAACCAAGGAAAAGTACAAGGTAAGGGTTATTTCACAATCTCTTCACTATTCGGGGTTGTTTATACGTAATAATCTACTGGGATCTCTTTATCATCCACACCCATGTTTCTTAAAAATGAATTTCAAAACAATTTTAATATTTACTAGAATATGGGTTAAAGTCATTTATACCCTTGTTTGACTTTTTATAAGAGGTTTATAAAGGAATATTTCTGTCATTTTCCAAACAATGTGTTTTTTAACCTTTTCGACAAAATTATGGTAAGAATGTTTTTTTAACTTATACGGCGGGTGCGGCTATTTTATGCCATTATAAAATCGTCAAATATTCCCTTACAATATTTTAAGAATATTTTCAAATAAAATGTTTTATTTCATAAATATATGACTCTTAAATGATTTCAAAATAGAAAGAGATATTTCTCTAAAAAGAGTTTTGATTTCATCTATGTCAACATCCTTTGATGGATTTTAAGCTTATTTGAAATTTATTTATTATGATATAAAACATCTATATTGTATTGAAGGTTTTGTGGTATGTTTGACTATGGATGTGCTATTTTTATACCGTTAATAGTTTAATGTGAAAGTATTGACATTGGGTATGTTAGTTTTAATACGAATTTTTATATTATGTTTAAACCTTTTCATATGGGAATGCATTGGACTTAATATATGACGGGTGGAGCCTGCTATAGCTCTTCGATGCATCAGTAGGTCTCATGTGACAAACTAGTGTGTTCGCACAAGGCCTTGGAAAAATCTTATTTGTATTCTTGGCATGAGGCCTTGGCTATGTGGTTAGGATAGTCTGGAATTATGCATTCCATCATTATGAAAGTGGTTATTGATATTGCATGTGATTATTCGATTAGTAGAATATCCATGTGAATAAGTAAATGGAATTATTTCATTTTAATTTTTCCATACTATGTTGAAGTTAATGTTTAAAAGGATTTGGTTTTAGTTATACATTGCCTTAAATGTTTATTCTTATTTATGAATGTTTCTGCTATATTGTTATCCATACTGGGCATTTGAGCTCACGCCTTTTCTATGTTTTATTTTTCCCAGGAAGTGAAGAAGTAAATTATGAATGACCTTCAAGGATATTATGTGAGGATATGAGTGTGGAATATTGAGACAATATGTTGTTGTAGTAGTTTTTCACTTTATGATGTAATGTAAGACTTATGAATATATCTAGTGTTTCCAAGGCTACTAAACCAATCGGTATTTCGAGATTTGATCCTTCTTGTGATCATGCCAATGTTATGTAATAATGAACCGACACTAGGTAACTAGGGTCAGGGCGTTACAGTTGGTATCAGAGTAAGTTTTTTTGAAAACCTTGGAAGCTAGATTTAGATAAACTCTGATTAGAGGAAATAGACCTAAGATGAACTTTGAGGATTAGTATAGAGGAACTTCCTAGAATTTTGGTATTGTAAGATGTTGTGAGTTTTCCGAGAAATACATCCCTATCTGGATACGAGCAGGTAGAGGTGGCTCTGGCACAGATGTACCTAGGGTTAAAACCTGAAAACACCGCTTTGAGATAGACTCGAATGGGAACTAGTGCACGACAACGGGCCTTGTTTCACTCTTGGTTACGACACTCCCGGGGGATATGCTTAGGATAACTCTCATTATATTTACAAATCATTATGAAGGGTTTATGAGTATATACTTCCTCAAAGAAAAAATTCTTATGATTATGGATTATATCCATAAATAGTTCAATTTATGTTAAGTGTTTTATAAGTATGGGATTATGTATTTTGTTTCATAAACTGATCTAGTTTATGACATTGTTTAGAAATGGCGCCTAGTGGACGAAATGGAAACCGTATCAATGCATGCACTCCATGTACGGATTTCCCTCCAGCTCAAGATACTTATAGTGGAGCTGGTGATGCAACTGGTGCCGATCAGCTAATCACCATACTGGGATAACTCACTCAGGTTATGAATAATAACCTTACCCGTATGGAGAACCCTGATCCGCAGTGTGGAGGATCAATGTTAGATCGCTTCATGAGGCAACAACCACCAATGTTCAATGTGAGTAAAAATCCCTTAGTAGCTGAGCAATGGATATTTTCCCTAGAGAAAATATTTCAAGCTTTGGGGAGTAGTGAAAGGGAAAAAAGTTATCATGGCAGTTTACCGCCTCACTGGAGATGCTGATCAATAGTGGTCCTTGATTCAAAACATTAAGGAAGATGATGAAGTATAAAATATGGAATGGAGGGAGCTCAAAGATCTGTTTTTAGAAAAATACTTTCCTCGTGACCATCGAGCTGATATGGAAAGGCAGTTTCTAAGACTGAGACAAAAGGATGATGAGAATGTCACAAAGTATGAGGCTAACTTTACAAGGTTAGCAAGGTATGCTGGAGATTATATACGTAACCCAAGAAGTAATATTGATCATTTCTTTGATGGGTTAAAACCATTTCTATGTCGAGCATTAGTATCACAATCCTTTTCGTCGTACGAAGACATTGTCTCATGTGCTATCAAGACCGTAAAGGAATTCTCTAAGTCTTATGACTTTAAAGAAAAGCAAGAGAAGAAGATACATGTTGATCAATCTGGGAATGGAAATAAGGGGAAGAAGGGAAAGTTTGAATATCCATCCTGTGGTAAATGTGGTAAGAAACACCCTGGTACATGCTTGGAGGGAACAGGAGTCTATTACAAATGTGGTGAAAAAGGCCACCAAGCTCGTGATTGCAAGGGGAAGAAGGAAGCTACCAATTTTCAGTGCTACAATTGCGGGGAGATGGGGCATTATGCAAATGAATGTCTAAAGCGTCAGGAGAACTTACCTCAAAAAATTCCAAGGGATCAAGGCCAAGCTTATGCTATCACTACTACTGATCTAGAAGCTCCGAAAGACGTGGTGGCAGGTAATTTAATGGTTTCCTCAAGTTTAGAAAATTCATTATTTGATTCTGGATCGTCGCATTGTTTCATATCTTCCCAGTTTGATAAGAAAATTAGATATTTCTAATTTGATTTAACAAGGGAGTTGTCAGTTAAAACTCCTAAGGGAAGTATCATTGCAACAAAGTTTTGTGAATCAGTCCCCATTAGAGAACATAAATGTTCTTTATATTCTGATCTCGTCGTCATACCTATGATTGAGT
This sequence comes from Viscum album, assembly GCA_963277665.1. Taxonomy (NCBI): domain Eukaryota; kingdom Viridiplantae; phylum Streptophyta; class Magnoliopsida; order Santalales; family Viscaceae; genus Viscum; species Viscum album. Next base: position 1,169,210,514 of record OY728130.1, read on the forward strand.
TTGATATAATCCTTGGTATGGACTGTATTTCGGAGTATGATGCGAAGATTTATTGTAAGAAAAAGAGGTTACGATTCTTTATGATGATGATGATAAGGAACACCTTACCTTTAGAGAAGAATCATCACCACCTAATTCTTATTTAGATCCACCCCCAGTAGCTCAACTAAATTCAATTATTGGGGAGGAAGAGAATGAAATAACTATGGGTGAGGAAAGGAATGTTCAAATAGAGGATGTACCTGTTGTGAAAGAATTTGTAGATGTATTTTCGGAAGATTTACCTGGACATCCTCCAGAACTAGAAGTTGAGATTTATATTGATTTAATTCCTGGATCAAGGCCTATATCAAAGACCCCTTATAGAATGCCCACTATAGAATTAGTTGAACTAAAGAAACAACTAGAGGAATTGAGTAATAAGGGATTTATTTTCCCTAGTGTTTCTCTGTGGGGAGCCCCTGTTCTTTTTGTTAAAAAGAAAGACGGATCTATGAGGTTATGTATCGACTACAGGGAGATCAATGCTATAACAATAAAGAAAAAGTATCCCCTACCACGCATTGATGATTTATTTGACCAACTACATGGAGCTCAGTACTTTTCAAAGCTTGACCTTCGATCTAGATACCATCAGTTGTGTGTGAAGAAGGAAGACATTCTGAAGACAGCATTTCGAACCAGGTACGGGCATTACGAGTTTACTGTAATGCCGTTTGGATTGACTAATGCACCCTCTGTATTCATGGATCTGATGAATAGAGTTTTGAAGGAGTATCTCGATGAATATTTGGTGGTATTTATTGATGATATCTTGGTATACTCTAAAAGCTACGAAGATCATGAAAATCACTTGCGCATTATCTTGAAGACTCTGAGAAGACATGAATTATATGGGAAGTTTAGCAAGTGTGAATTCTGGCTTCAGGAGATTTCTTTTCTTGGCCATATTGTCTCTACAGAGGTAATCTCTATTGATACTTCTAAGACCAAGGCAATCCAAGAATGGCCAGCACCAACGAATATAACTGAGGTACGTAGTTTTATTGGTTTGGCAGGTTATTATCGACGTTTCGTCCAGAATTTTGCCCGATGGGCTAAACCATTAACGAAGCTCCAACGTAAAGGGGTTAAATTATGTTTGGACAAAAGTGTGTGAAGAATGTTTCGAAGAACTAAAGAGAAGATTAGTCAATGCTCTTATATTGAATCTACCATCGGGGAATGATGTGTTCGTTATTTATAGTGATGCATCGAAGAAATGAATTGGTTGTGTCCTTATGCAGAATGAATGATTTATTTCCTATGAATCACGATAGTTGAAAATTCATGAACAAAATTATCCTACTCATGATCTCGAGTTAGCAGCTGTGATCTTTTCTTTGAAGATATGGGGGAACTACCTATATGGTGAAAAATTTGAGATTTATACTGATCACAAGAGTTTTAAGTATATTTTCTCACAAAAAGAACTCAACATGAGGAAAAGGAGATGGCTTCAATTACTCAAGGATTATGATTGCATGATACACTACCACCCGGGGAAGGCAAACATGGTGGAAGATGCTTTGATCAGAAAAGATCATGGAGTTTTTAACAATATGAGAATTGAAAGGGATCCAATTTTCATGGATCTAGTGAAGATGGACATGGGAATAACCAGGGAAGTCGAAACATCAATTCTTTTTCAAATTGTTGCCAAACCATCTTTACTAGAAAGGATTAAGAGTTCTCAGACCGATGATGAAGAATTTCAAAAGAAGATTAAAGTTGTGAATGATGGGTGACTAAGAGACTTTGTGTATGAAGATGGAATTTTGAAATTCGGGAAGAGACTTTGTGTCCCCAATATACCTGATCTAAAAAGGGAATTGCTGGAAGATGCTCGTAGTTCCAATTTCTCTATACACCCTGGGAGCACCAAAATGTATAGATATTTGAAGGAACATTTTTGGTGGGACAATATGAAGAGGGAGATTGCTGATTTTGTGTCAAGATGTATGGTTTTTCAACAAGTGAAAGCTGGAAGGCAACACCCTCGAGGAGTCATGCAACCTCTTCCCATACCAGAGTGGAAATGGGACAATATTATGATGGACTTTGTCATGGGGCTACCAAAGACTCCAAGAAGGAACGATGCAATATGGGTTATTGTTGATCATCTTACCATGTCAGCACATTATCTTGCTATAAGAGAAGATATACCACTAAAACGTCTAGCAAGACTATATATTAATGAAGTTGTGAGACTTCATGGAGTACCCCTATCGATTGTTTCTGATCGTGATCCCCATTTTACTTCAAGATTCTAGAAGAGTCTTCAGAAATCCCTGGATACTGAACTTCATTTGAGCACTGCCTACTACCCTCAGACAGACGGACAATCAGAACGGACTATTCAAACCTTATAAGACATGATTAGATCTTTCTCACTTGACTTTCAGGGTATGTGGGATCAATATTTACCTTTGGTAGAATTTTCCTATAACAATAGCATCCATTCGAGTATTCAGATGGCACCATATGAAGCATTATACGGAAAGAGATGTCTCACACCAACCTGTTGGGATGACGTTGGTGAAAGAAAACATGTAGGTCTAGAACTGGTGGAGGAAACGATAGAAAAGGTAAAGGTAATCCAAAATCACATCAAAGCAGCTCAAAGTAGGCAGAAGAGCTATGCCGATAATCGAAGGAAGTATTTGGAATTTCAAGTCGGTGATCATGTTTTCCTGAAGTTATCTCCATGGAAGGGAGTCATAAGTTTTGGTAAGAAAGGTAAATTGAGTCCCAGGTACATCGGACCTTTCGAAATTTTCGAATTAATTGGGGTTGTAGCTTACCGATTGGCAATGCCGCCAAGTCTCTCCAAAGTTCACGATGTGTTCCACGTACCTCTGTTGAGGAAATACATGCCTGACCCAATGCAAGTACTCACCTACGAGGAATTAGAACTGGAACCCAATCTGTCCTATTGCGAAGAGCCCGTCAGGAGTCTTGATACGAGAGAACAAGTACTGAAAAACCAGACGACGCGTCTGGTAAAAGTTTTGTGGAGAAACCATAAGATAGAAGAGGCAACGTGGGAACCCGAGGAACTTATGATGAAAACCACCCGAGTATTTTCATGTGATAAGTATTCTAGAAATTTCGAGGACGAAATTATTTGAAGGAGGGGAGAATGTAACACCACAAGCTTCTATGTTACGCTTCTCTTTGAATAATGTGATAGCGTGTGTTGTACGCAACACCGAGTTCTAACACACCATAACCAATCAAACTAGTCGTTATGAATAGTAATACCTACTTTTTGAAATTATATATATATATATATTTAAAATGGACTTCATTTTTGGATTCGGAATATTGAATTTATCCTATGGTAAAATTTTGGTACTTTTCGGATAACTTTAATATTTTGATGAATAGTGAAAATTACTAAATTTTAATTAAAAACAACGTTTTTAATAAAAATAATTAATAGTGATAAATTATGAATTTGAGTGGTTTTAAAGTATATTTAGAATATATTTTTACCATTTAATATAATTTTGGTCATTGGACATAATTTTACAATTAAACCAGACATAAACAAGTGTCAATCTTTTGATAGTTATTATCTCTTAAAAACACGCTTTTTGTTTTAACAACGGGAATTAATTTTAAATTAATTTCTACCACTTCTGTGTTTTGAATTTGGAAAAATGGATTCCATATTTGGAATCAGGATGTTCACATTGTGTAAATAGGTAACTTTTATTTTTAGACATTTTGAATAATTATTTTGGTAAATATTTTATTTACCATGGTTAAGGGTAAATATTGTAAATAAGGGTTAAAAAATAATATTATAATAATACTAAATTACCCTAAAACATGTCCTAGCCTTATTGGTTGATACATTTTCTACCATAGGCATATTTGGGTCGATTTTTTGACCCCATGGAGCCACTTGTAGGTGATAGGGACACTTTATTTCAATTAAGTTAAAATGAATACAAAAATGACACAAGCATATATCTTTTAGAAAAACAATTTTTACATAGGGTTATATATGTTGGATTTTCGACTATAAATATTAATTAGAAATATAAACAGATTTCCTACATAATGATATTTTATTTATAATTTTTAGAGGATAAAAAATTTAATTTAGTTATGACACAATGATGATGCAGTAATTACCATAATAGTGAAAATTTAAAATAATTGATATTTTAAATACCCAAATAAATATAATTTGAGACTTTTAATGAATTAAAATAATTTTATAGGATAATATGACATATTATTATTGGTTTAATTAACTTTTTTATAAGTAATCATTCTGTTATTAGTTTCACAAAAATCAACTATTGAATAGTGTCAAAATTGACAAAAAAGAGTTTTTAAAACAAATATTATATTATTAATTGATATTAAATTCCTAAAAATATAATATTCGGCCAAGAGACTTATATAATGATATTGGCATCATTAATGGACCACTTTTGGGTCTCATGGATGTATATAGTAAGTTTATTAACTATATAATATAAAAATACAAAGTGACACGGTAAATGTCAAACTAATTAACTAAGAGTTAATACTTAAAGATAAGGTTAATATAGTAACCCAAACCTATCTAAATTATATTGGTTGAATGTTTTTCGACCTATCCCCACCTTAACCTTTGAATAATCAACTTTTTAGCCATTAGAAACCGAATATGAATTTATTATAAATTAATATTTCTAGCCTTTCCAAAGGTGCCCCTCACCCCTCTTATAAAATGGCACTCCTCCTTCTCATTTCTTCACTCCTTCAGAGCCTTTTGGTTCGGCCAAACTATGCCCAAATACTCTCCCAACTTCCCTCACTACAACCTAGAGGCCTTAGTTTGATCAGAAAGCCAACCAAAGAGCTATTTTGATCAAATCAAAAGGAAGAACCCGAAGAAGAGGTAATGATTTCACCACCCTTTTCAAAGTTCCTTTCTTCTTCCACTTCTTCTTCCTTTGTTATTACCATTCTAAAATAATAACTACAGTATCATATATATTCTGTGATGTTATTATAAATATGGTACAACCATATTCAGTATTCTATCCACCCTTTGAATAACATGTCACCATACGTGCGTACGTACGGCTTACCGTCTCCACGTCGTTGTGTAATTGTTATTCAATATTTTATTATTTGGATGGGTATAATAATGATGTGTAACTCATTTAAATAATAAATATAACATGTTAATTATTCTTTATATATGATATACCATCCATTTATATATTATTTTAATATCAAAAGAATGATATTATCGCTCGTGCGTACGTACGGACTACCGTCTCCACGAACGCGATGAGATTCATTCTCCATCGTATCCATTCAAGTATAATTATCATTTGATGATTTAAAAATAATGTTTAAGGACTTTATATCATTCTGGATATGAATAATATACAACCTATCCATGAAAAATATGGCTTTTGTGACAAAACTTATAAAAGAAAACGAGTAAGTTAACACCTGAAACGACGATAATACTAAGATATTATTAACAAAGCAATGTTAAAAGATCATATATGATATTATATGAATGTATATGATTCTTGTAAAATTTAATAAAAATTATTTCACTATTATACAAGAGGATAACCTACCCCAACCACGGAAAAGTGGAAGGTAAGGGTTATTTCACAATCTCTTCATTATCCGAGGTGGTTTATACGTAATAATCTACTAGGATATCTTTATCATCCACATCCATGTTTCTTAAAAATGAATTTCAAAACATTTTTACTATTTACTAGAATATGGGTTAAAGTCATTTATACCCTTGTTTTACTTTTTATAATAGCTTTATAAAGGAATATTTCCATCGTTTTCCAAAAAAGGGGCTTGTTAACCTTTTCGGCAAAAATTAAGGTAAAGATGTTTTTTTAACTTATACGGCGGGTGCGGCTATTTTCCGACGTTATAAAATCATTGAATCTTCCCTTACAAGATTTTAAGAATATTTTCAATGAAAATTTTTTATTTCATAAATATATGACTCTTAAATGATTTCAAAATAGAAATATATATTTCTCTAAAAAGAGTTTTGATTTCATCTATGTCAACATCCTTTGATGGATTTTACGCTTATTTGAAATTGATTTATTATGATGAAAATTTATATATTGTATTGAAGGTTTTGTGATATGTTTGACTATGGATGTGCTATTTTTATACCGTTCATAGTTTATGGTGAAAGTATTGACATTATATATTCTAGTTTTAATACGAATGTTTATGTTATATTTAAACCTTTTCATATGGGAATGCATTGGACTTAATATGTGACAGGTGGAGCCCGCTATAGCTCCTAGATGCATCGGTAGGTCTCATGAGACAAACTAGTGTCTTGGCACAAGGCCTTGGAAAAATCTTATTTGTAGTCTTGGCACTAGGCCTTGGCTATGTGGTTATGATAGTCTGAAATTATGCATTCCATCATTATGAAAGTGGTTATTGATATTCCATGTGATTATTCGATTAGTAGAATATCAATGTGAATAAGTAAATGGCATTATTTCATTTTACTTTTGTCATAATATGTTTAAGTTCAAGTTTAAAAGGATTTTGTTTTAGTTATACATTGCCTTAAATTTTTATTCTTATTTACGAAAGTTTTCGCTATATTGTTATCCTTACTGGGCATTTGAGCTCACCCCTTTTCTATGTTTTATTTTTCCCAGGATGAGAAGAAGTAAATTATGAATGACCTGTAGGGATATTATGTGGGGATATTAGTGTGGAATATGGAGACAATATGTTGTTGTATTAGTTTTTCACTTTATGATGTAATGTAAGACTTATGAATATATCTAGTGTTTCCAAGGCTACTAAACCAATTGGTCTTTCGAGATTTGATCCTTCTTGAGATCATGCCAATGTTATGTAATAATGAACTGACTCTAGGTAACTAGGGTCGGGGCGTTACAAAAACTCAGAAGAGTTCAGAGTCTAAATTTAGAGAACTCGGAGTCAGAACTCAGAAGAGTTCAGAGTCTGAATTCAGAGAACTCGAAGTCAGAACTCAGAAGAGTTTAGAGTCTGAATTCAGAGAACTCGGAGTCTGAACTCGGAGTCTGAAAACATAATTCTCTTTATATAAGTATTATTTGATTCTGAGGTTTTTGACATGAAACTGATTTTTACACTTAGACAAGATAATGAACAATGAAAAGAATGGTAAGGATAAATTTCCTTGGGGAAGGAAATTTTTCCTTATATTAGTAAAACACATTCCAAAATGAGATTTTACTTGAGATAAGGTGTTTGTGATTTTCAAAAAAAAAGGTAAAGTCATAAGGAAACCTTATTGACTCAACAATCTCCCTCAAGTATGATGAAATTGAAAAGTTATAAGGAAAACCTTATATAATCAGCATAACTTCTTTCCCAGAGTCTCTAGTAATGGTTCAATCAAATACGATTCTGGTACCAGAATTTGTTCAGAGACATTTTTGCAGCCTTAAGAAGGTACTGTACTAACTCACCCTAAGTAATCTTCTTTATTTATTTCTTATCTTTTTGTTCCTTTTCAAGATTCTCATTATCCTTTTCATTCATTTCTTTTGCCTCAGTAGGGTCCAAGCCAAATATTGGCTCCCATTCCTTCATGTTCTTCTTATCTTCTCTCTACTTAGCCAGTACTTTATCAGGATATTATTTTTCCTTAGTTGGATTTGGAGGTGATGAAAAAGTTTCCTTAGACACTAGAGCTTTTCTTTTATCTTCTGGTTCCTTGACGTTCCTCTTCCTTCCACCATTATTAGAAGTTTCAGCCACTTCCATCATTTTTGATAGAGCTTCAACTTCTACTTCTGATAAATCATAAAATTATTTGGATTGACTATTAAATCCAATATTCATCATCCTTATAGTATCATCACTCAAAAGCATCACCTTACAATTTCTCAGCGTAGAACATCAAGGTATATTGAATGACTAAAGACAAAGAACAATGATCTTTGAAATAATGGCTGGATACATGATAATATGAGACTTCAGATTTTCATTCTTTATATTATCAATCGTAAAAAATATATGATTAACTAGGTTTATCTTTCTTAGGTTCACCAGGAAATCCAAAACATACATATCAATTTTATTTAGAGTATCCTTGTCCCCTTTTCTCAGATTGGGAAAACCTTGAATCCATATTTGAAGAATCTCATGATTTGTAGAAAGATGAATAATTTTCAGAGTCTTTACCTCTAAAAGACCCTGACAAGAAAGAGCCTTTTTCTTATCAAAAGAACCTATTTTATCAGGTTACTTGTGTGAGAAAAACTCTACTTCTCCCTCATAAATAATTCCTATCAACTTTTCTGTCATGTTATAAGAAAGAGAGTATATCTTTCTATATCTCTTGAAAGAAAATTTATCTCTTCCTCCTTTATTGAAAAAACTAAAGGTCTCATAGAATTCAACAAGAAATTCTAGATACACCTAATCATGTGCTCTTGGTTTTGATATACATGCACTCTCCCAACTATTCAGCTTGATATTCTTTGAAACAATGCAATCATATTCGGCCTAAAACTTCAGATCAACTAACTTTTCTTTATAGATCTTCCACTCATAGAATTCCTTAACTGATGATATTTTTTTTCTGAGAAGAGGCTTCAGCAGACATTCGGGATTAAGGAAATTTTAAAGAATTGGAATGAACTTAAAACCAAGAGGTAGAGATTCATCATGCGAAGGAATGGATATCGATGTGCGATGACTATTGGGGGGCATTAATATAGAAAATTGATACGATGTTTCAGCTTCCCCAATTGAACCAATGGTTGAAAACTTCTTGAGAAGATCTAATGGTTGAGATGATAACTGAAGAAGGATTTTGAAATATTCTGACATTTTGAGGTTTTTTAAGATAAAATATTCATCTTTAAGGAAAAGTGAATCTGAAAATTTTAAAACAAAAATAAAATACCAACAAGTAAAATATGGTTACAACATTTTAGGAAAGGAAACATAGCTTTTGGATTTCTAGAAAGATTATTCGTAAAGAGGAAATTTTTTCTTGAAAAAACATTAGATTCCAAAAAATTTGATTGTGGAAAAAAATAGACTATAAATTTTGACTATGAAAATTTTAATTACAAACATTTTAACTTTGAAAATTTTAACTACGGAAATTTTAAATATGAAAATTTTTACTATGAAACTTTTGACAACGAAATTTCTTACTTCGAAAATTTTGACTACGAAAATTTTTACTATGAAAATTTTAACTAAGAAAATTTTGACTACGAATATTTTGACTAACAAGAAAATTTACTCCCCCTATGAAAAAGATTTTCTTACTATAAGAAGATAGGTTTCAACCAAAAGTTAATAAGGAATACTACTTTACAGTTATCATTCCTAACTTCTCTTTTATGTATTCATCTCTATCAGATGGTAAATATTTTGTGAAGATATCAGCAAGTTGATCTTGCGTTCTCATAAATTAAAGAATGATATCTCCTTTTTGTGTGTGATTCCTAAGAAAGGGATACCTAATATCTATTTGTTTTTCATGAGAGTGATGTGAATGATTTTTTCTTAAGGCAATGGAACTAGTATTATCACACAAAATTTGTGTTTTGGTCAAACTCATACCATAGTATGTGAGTGTGTGTTGCATCCATAATACTTGAGCACAACAACTTCCAGCCGCTACATATTTAGCTTCAACAATGGAAAGTGCTACTGAGTGTTGCTTTTTTCATGACTAAGAAACTAATGAATCTCCTAATAAATTAAAAGTTCCAGATTTACTTTTCATATCCATTCTACATCTACCAAATTAATCATCTAAAAAACTTTTTAAAACAAAATCATTTCTTGAAGTATAAAAGATTCCTAGAACCATAGTTCCCTTTAAGTACTGAAAAATATTTTTCACTACCTTAAATTGAGATTACATAGGATTGGATTGATATCTTTCACATAAGCATACCAAAAACATTAAGTCTGGACGACTAGCCATCAAGTAAAGTTGACTTCCTACCATACCTATAAAATATGTATGATCTACTGGTTTCCCAGCTTCATCAAGATCAAGTGAATTTGAGGTAACAATGGGAGTACTTATACTCTTAGTGTTCTCATATCCATAATTTTTTAGGAGATATTTAATATACTTATGTTGGGACATATATATTCTTTCTAGTTTTTGAGAAATTTGGAAACTAAGGAAAAATGTTAACTCACACATCATACTCATTTCAAACTCAGATTTCATTAGATCTACAATGGAATCAGTTGAAGATTGCTGAGTTAAACCAAATATAATGTCATCAACATAAATTTTAACAATCAAAACATTTTTCTTATTTTTATTTATAAAAAGGGTTAGATCAGCATTTCCCTTACCATAATTTTTTTGAAGAAAAGATCTTGTATGTATATCATACCAGGTTCTTGGTGGTTGTTTAAGTCCATATAAAGCTTTGGTAAGTTTAAAAACATGTTTTGGATGTTTTTTATCTTCAAAACCAAGAGTTTATTCAACAAAAATAACCTCTTGAACGTAACCATTAAGGAAAGCATATTTAACATCCATTCGAAAAAGTTTGAAATTAAAGAATGCTACAAAGGCATGTAAAATACGAATAGATTCAAGTATAGCTACTGGAGCATAGATTTCTTCATAGTCTATTCATATTTTTTGATTATATCCTTTAGAAACAAATATATATTTATTTCTTACTTTGATTTAATTTTCATCACACTTATTTCTAAAGATCCATTTTACTCCAATAACATAATTTTTCATAGTTCATTCAAATGAGGTCTGAACTTTATTCCTTTCTAATTCATTTAGCTCATATTGAATAGCTTTTATCCAATCATCATCTCCTAATGATTTATCATATCTTTTTTGTTATAATTGGGAAAGGAATGCTAGATGTTCTACTTCATTTATTAAGTAACTTCTAGTCCTTATAGGTTGATTTACATCAACAATGATACTATCACTGGGATGATTTTTTTTGAAATAGTTGATTTGGGTTTTGTAAAACTTGTTCATCAATGTATGGTAGGAAGTATTCTGAGGTAAATTCTTTAGAAACATTTTCTTGAACATTTTCATTATCATAAGGATCTTCTATCAAGGTTTGATAATCAGTTCTTGAAAACACATCTGAAGATGTAGGTTGAGGATGTTTAAAAACAAAAGGATCGGTTTAATCGAATTTAACATGTACTTTTTCTTCAAGATTACAAGTATTTTAATTGAAAACTCTATAAGGCATAGAATTTATAGAGTAGCCTAGGAGAATTCCTTCATCATATTTTGCTGAGAATTTATATAGATTATCTTTAGTATTCAGAATGAATACTTTGCAACCACAAACCTTGAAGTAGGAAAGACTAGGTTTTCTACCATTCCATAACTCATAAAGAGTTTTATTAAGAAAAGGTCTAATCAAAACATCATGTATATTATAGTAAGCAGTACTTACAGTTTAAGCCCAAAAATGTTTGGTCACCGAATATTCACTCAATATGGTTCTTGTTATCTCTTGAAGAATTATATTTCTTCTTTAAACAACACCACTTTTTTGATGTGTTCTTGGTTTTGAGAAGTTACGAGTAATGCCTTTTCTACTAAAAAAAAGTTTCAAAATTAATATTCTGAAATTATCTTCAATGATCAATATGAATAGTTTTAAAAGGAATATTTTTCTCATTTTCAACTTGGGCTCTAAAAATTTTGAAATAAGAAAAAGCTTCAGATTTATTTGCTAGAAAATATACCCATGTAAATATAGTGTAATCATCAACTAAGACAAATACATAATATTTTCCTCTAATGATTCCAGTTTGTGTTGGTAAAAAAATATCCATATGTACAAAATTTAATGAATTAGTGGTTGATACTTCACTAAATAATTTAAAACATGATTTATGTTTCTTTCCATATTTACAAGGATCGCAAACTTTTGAAAATCAAATCTAAGCTCTGGTAGATCCTTAACTAGTATTTTCTTAGAGAGTTTGTATAGGTTCCTATGGTTACAATTTTCTAATATTTTATGCCATAACCACGAATGATCTTCCATTTCACAAAGACAAGGTAGAACTTGTCACCTAGGGTCTTCTAAGTTTAGTGTGTAAACATTCTCTTACCTATGGGAAGAAATAATAAATTATTCCATGGAATTTTGTAATAAACCCTTGTAATTCCTAAAATTCAGAAGGTAACCTTCATCACATAATTGAATTATGCTAATATTGTTGTGCTTAAGACCCTTAACAAATAAAACATTTGAAATCAATGTTTTCCCAAGAAGAACAATGTTAACTATACCAATAATTTATCTATAATTATTATCTCTGAAATTTAGTTTTCCTCCTTTAATCTTGATAATATTTTAAAAGAATTTTTTTACCATTAATGTGTTGGGAACATCTATTATCCATGTACCATGTATTTTCATTTGTACTATCTTTACTTTCCTAAAAATAAAAGTGTTAGACTTTCAGAACCCAATCTTTCTTGGATCCAAAAAAATCAAAAAGAAAAATTTTAGTAATGCACATTTTCTTTGAAAAATAATCTTTATGAAGACCTAAAGACTACGTTTTGTTTAAGGAACAATTTTTTTCCCAATTCCCACCACACTAACACTTAGTTCAGAATGGATCACTTTGAGGTAAAAAATAATTGTTACTAAAAATTGGTTTTGAATGAGTATAACCAAAACCAAAATTATTCATTAGAGGTCAAATTTGGGAATACATCGTATCAAAGTTTTCCTTTACTAAGGTAATGCTTGAAAAACCCTTCTTCAAGGAAAATATTTCTAACTTTAGCCCAATAAATATGTTTTTATCCTAAAAATTTTTGTTTTAGAACTATAATTGGTCTCAAAAACATTTTTCTTAGATATTAATTTTTCTAGATCCTTAGAATGATTATTCTTTTTATAATTACCTTCCTCAAGGATTTTTTAAAAAATTTTAAAATCATGAGTTTTCTTATCAAGATCTTTAGATATATCTGATACTTTCTTAGTAATAATATAAATCCTAGAATTTTCCTTATAAATCTTTTTCTTGACTTTAGAATTGTCATTCTCAAGAAGAATATCAAACCTATAGACTTATTCATTGGTAGGTGAAGTATTATCTACATCATAGGAAGATTATTAATCTGGGGATTCATAATATTTTCTATCACTATAATTTGAATTCAAAGATACATTTGTTATGGATTAAGTATTGTGTAACTTATCTATTAAACAGTGATTTTTAATAGGGAACTTGTCTAAAAGACCAATATTATTCTTACCAGAAGATTCGTGCTCTGAGGATTCTTCAGAAGAGTCACCACCACTGGCACTCTAGGTGTCATTGGCTTTCAAAACTTTCTTAGATTTATCCTTCTAGTACTTATTTCTATTCCTCTTAGAATGCTTTTCCTTTATGTCTATTCTCTTAATCATAGGACAATCTTTCCTTGTATGCCCTTCTCTTTTTCGCTCATAACAAGTGACTTATGAGTATTTATTGTCCTTTATTTCATTCTTCTTATATCTAGATTGAATGTTATTATGTCCAATTATATTGATCATCCTTTGGGAAAGATTTTATAACTCGTTATCTGAATATTCACTACCACTAGATTCGGATTGAATAACAGTAATCTTAGTTTTGGATCTTGTAACTCTCTCAGGAGTCTTGGATTTCATATGATTTGAAGTAGTTATAAAGGCAAAACTTCCATTTCCATTATTCATTTAATTTAGATCATCATATATTTTCATTCTTGTCTCATGTTGTTGAATATTTCCAAAAATATCATCAAGAGTAATCTGTGATACTTTATTATTCTCATCAATAACTATTCTATTTGACTCCCACTCATTATACATGATATCTATAATCGGGTCCACAAGTGGATCATCATATAAACCTTTTTCACCCATGGGTTGTAAACAATTAAAAATGGTCATAAATCATTGTTTTACCTTGCACACTAGTTCTCCATAAGGAAAGAAAAAACTATGATACTCAGCTCTAAGCATATCTCTTCCAGTTTCAATAACTTTGGAAGTTCCAAAGTGATTTACTTCAAGATTCTTCCAAATACAATTTTTTGCCTCACAGGATGAAATTTGGCTATATATATTCCTTTTAATGGAACACAACAAAGTATTGTGTACCATATAGTTAATTTGATATTCCGACTTTTCTTGATCTGTAAATTTTCTGACTTCCTTATCATGAATCTTGTAATCTCCAGTAAGCATTAGAAATTTTTCCACTCCAGTGTTAATGAAAAAAGGCTTTATAATATCTCTCCAATATTCAACAATCATTCCCAAAAAATATAGGTGGTCTAGTAGGATTAAGATTGTAAATCAAACCAACATTCATTCCTTCCATCTCAAAGAAGATATCTTTCCTCAAAAACTTATTAGTAATAAGAGTTTGTAAATGAGGATAAAAATCCAGAGTATGTAAAATATAAAACAATGAAAACTGATTAAGGGAACATATATGTGAATGTAATTATTTTAAATACCCCCTCTTATACCAGTTGTAGGATCCAAATAATGATTTAGATGCTCAATATACAAGAGGGGTGAATTTTATAATTCAAAAAAAAATTTGGAACCTATAAAGTTGGATAAAACTATATATTGTTTAACAAGGTTAAACAAGGTAAATTCCCAAGACCTCTTAGTTCTGCAAACATACTGGATTCAGGAAATATGGTTCCGAAATTGAATCTTAAGAGAAGTTTACAAGGACAATGATTTTACCTTAAAGCGTATAGAATCGTACAAACAAGAGTATACAAATATAAGAAAGTATAAGATATTTATACCTTCCTTAAAAATCAATATGTTGTGGAACAAAAACATGAAACAATACCAGTAACAAGTAAGAAATCTTTTAACCCAAAGAGTAGGGTATCCAATAAACTTGGTTAAATGTCCCTTCATTTATACTTTCATGAATTTCTATATTACCCACACCAAGGTAAGCCCTCGATAAGAATATCAGAGTATGTCATGCTATCTCGGAAAGCCCTCGAACATCAAGGTAGTCGTCACCTCTGTCTTCATATCCTCGGAAGCCCACAATTGTACACAGCAACAATCGGAGTCGCATGAAGCCATCTGAATAAGATGTTTAGTACACACATGGAATGAGAGTATATATCTCTCTCTCTCTAGAAATCATTTCAACAACATGTGGTCTCTAGAGTTATAGAACAGTGTTGTAGTATGTTCAGTCCAGTGGTGAGCTCTTTCAAATGAGCTCCTATTTATAGGCACATTTCCAACGGTCGACTCACTCCTCAAACAGTGATATTTATCCTTGAATCTCGGAGAGACCTGTACACGTGTCACTCAAACAATGTTTAATTAGAAACTGAATGCATGATATCATTTTATAACTATAATAAGGATAATTAAAATGTGTTTGTTCTACCAAATTTATATTTTGGAGTCTAAGGAAAAATAATGTTTAGAGTCTAAGGAAAAAATATTAGGAGTCTATATTACAAGGATATTTGGATTTTTTTTCAAGGAATTTAGAATAAAAATTCTATAGACTTCGGAGTCTAAATTCTGAGGAATTTGAAGTTTAAATTATAAGAAATTTGGAGTCTAAATTCTAAGGAATTTGGAGTCTGAATTCTGAGGAATTTGGAACCATAATTCTATGTAATTCAGAGTCTAAATTCCTAGGAATTCAGAACCTGTATTTTAAGGAATTCAGAGTCTGAATTATAAGGAATTTGGAACCTGAATTCTATGGAATTCAAATTCTGGATTCTAACAAATTCAGAACCATTATTCTATGGAATTCAGAGTCTGAATTTTGGAGAATTCGGAGTCTGAATTTCAGAGAATTCGGAGACTGAATTAATATCCAGAAAACATAATGCTCTATATCTAAGTATTTATATAATTCAAAGGTTTTATATTTGAAACAGAATTTTTTACTTAGGAAAAAAAGAGTTAGATTTAGAGAAACTAAAACATTAATAATGAAAACAAGGTAACGATAAATTTTTCTTTAGAGAAAGAATATTATCCTTATTAAGGAAAATAAATTTGACTAAAGATAGAGTGTTTGTGATTTTATAAACATGAAGGAATGGAAATTTAATAAGGAAACCTTATTGACTCAACATATATACCCTTCCATGACCATTTTGATGGCACAAATAACTCCCTTTAAGACTTTGACATCTGCAATGGAATTAATGGAAATTGTTTAGAGAATCCTACTGATAAATGTTATCCTTATCTGGAAATATAAAAATCTATTTTTCTGATTATGGACTCACCCCATGATCCTTATCACAATGTAGTTAAAGTAGATTATACACAACCTACTATAAGACAGTGGGGTGACCAGGTACTCTGTTGGAATTGAACCACTTTGCATGTCAAGACTATTCCAAAAAGATTTAATCGTAATGTTTGAGTATCTATTTGAGATGCAAAGGTTTCTATTCACCATATTAGTAACTTGTCCACTCCAATAATAGTAATCTTCAACAAAAGTATTGATTCCTGATTCGTACAGCCTACCATCTCCATGAACGGTGTATTTCATTTCATATTTATATATTCTATAGATTATAATATATATATATATAATAAATATAAATTATATTTATATCATGTTAAAATTCTTTAAACCCTGATATACATATGAGGGTAAAAAATATAAAATATTAAGACACATGCGAAAAACCAATAAGATATTACCCAAAGCGAAACCTTAACATGGAATTTTTTATAAGAAGGTAAAATAAAGTCATAATCCAACCATATATGGTATTGGATAAAAGAATATTCATTAGTTAAAATATGTATAATAAACTTATATTTATTATCCATGAGGTTTCTATGAGTATGAATAGAGTCAAGATATAAGGTAATGATATTTCTATTATCACTTCTTTTCTGTAATATTTACACTATATTCCCTAATCGTTTCCTTTTTTTGCAGTGTATATACTACCCATAAATATATTATATTATTTTTTCATTAAATTTATCATTATTTACATAACCATTTTATTATCTCTATTTAATGGGGTTTATGTTTCAAAAATTACGAAATTAGTAAAGTAGTTTTATCTCGATTTTCCATCCTTGAGACACATGACTTGAACTTCCAAAAGAATGTTTTCAAAAAAATTAACAAAAGATCCATTAATATAATTTCTAATGAAAAATGAATTTAAATTTTTATTTATGTTTTTCATGATTCCTTTATATATTTTCAAGTTAATTTCAAAGAAATTGTTCTGATTTTTTTTTCAAGAATCATTTTCAATGAAAAGATTATGGAAATGTTTTTAATATTCATCTATATGTTTTCATGGAAATTGTTTATCAAAATTTTTCAATCTTCTAATTTAATTTTTTAAATGAAAATGATTTAAAAATGATTTATGTTTTAAAAAAATTAAATAAGAAAGGATATTTTTTCATGGAATGTATTTAAAAGGATCTTTCTAAATTATTTTCTATAAAATATGAAACTCGTTTGTGTTACTCTTTCCGTTATGAGAAATTATCCAAAGTTTACATTCATATTCTCTCTCTGAATGTCTTATTATTTGATGGAATTATTTTTTATGAAACCCATTTCTCTTTCATGATTTATA
The DNA here is from genome assembly GCA_963277665.1 of Viscum album. Lineage (NCBI taxonomy): Eukaryota > Viridiplantae > Streptophyta > Magnoliopsida > Santalales > Viscaceae > Viscum > Viscum album. The sequence goes on from OY728130.1 coordinate 1,169,228,188, forward strand.
TTCTTATGAAAACATATTTTTTCACAGTTTATGTTGTGATAAAATAATAACGAAACCTGTATTTTTTCACAGTTTAATATATGATTACATGTATATAACACCCATTTCATTTCATGGGTTGTGATATAATTTTTTATTAAAATTTTAATATGTATTTAATATTAAATTATCATGTCGGTTGGACCTATATATCCCTAAAATGCATTGGGTAAAGATTTATTTCCATGAGGTAATAATGGGAATCAAGATGGAAGGCTTGATCTATAGTGGGAAGATGGGGAGACCTGATCCCTTACAAGGAATGGGATAGAACTAGAGATGTTGGTGTGTCCTACCCATTAGGTTTAGTCACAATAACGATTGATGACGAGGAAAACTAATCCACTATGGGAAGATGGGGAAACCCAATCCGCTATAGGAAAATGGGTAATCTCAGTCCCTTATAAGGAAAGGGTTATGAGTGGCGATGGTGGAGTGTACTGCACAGTTTCTGTAGTCCCAATTATATTCCCTGATATGTTTTATAAATTTGTATTGACTTATAAGGAATGATATTACACATTTATGTGTAGCCACAATTCCATGTCTTATTACTATGTTATGATTTTATGTCTTATGATCTTGTTTCTCTAATGATTCATGTATTATAAACTACCAATATTTATTCCATGATTCATTTTTTTGATCTTTGATATGTAGGGTATGATATTCTAATGTCACGATCACATTCTAATACACTTATTCTCATGTTTATACTTATATATCTCCCTTATTTACCCTTACTCAGCATCTGAGTTCACCCATTTTATATTTCCACTCGCAATATAATGAAGACATGTATTATGTATTAATTTTCTAAGAAGGGTTGTTAGTCATGAATAACATATTGGTAGATAATGTAGATCACTTATATACCAGTGTTTATGTTTCCATGTTTCTAATGGAACTGGACTAATATAGTCTTTGGTCATCTATTTGTGTAACATATTAATTATTCCAAAAAAGTGATGTAATGTAAATTTATGAAAAGAGAGTGTCCTTAAAGGTTCTCAAGAGGTCTCAATCACATATCCTCTCCCTCTCCTAGGGTTTCCACAGTCTCCTCCATCTGAGTTTTTATTAAATAACTATTCAACACATTGAATCCCCCAATATAATCCATAGACTCTATGAATTTCCCAATAAATATGATATTCAATATGTATTTGATAATGTATAAATCTGGATTTTTGTGCTACATTAACTCTAACCATTGGAGGTAATCCACATCAACATGAACAACCACATTTTGCGTGTATCAATCTTACATCATAATGTATGACTTTCTTAGTAAATATACTCACCCCATTATAGGAGTTAGTTTAATTTTATTATTTACACTACATACCTTAATTTTAATCACCTTAATGTGTGTCAAATTAATTCCCATGTAATGGATGTTTAAATTCTATCCAATGAATTGGTATTTCTACAATGGTGCAATTTCTAATAAAACCACCTATGAAGTGAACTTCCTTGATATATAAAAAGTGGTAACCAAATGGAATCGTTGAAATGATAAAATAGCATGAACTCATTTATTTATATATTAATGGAAATGTATCATGCTTTGGGTATATCCATTATAATTTTATAATTGAAATCATGGCTGAAATTCTTATGTTTCTACCCACAAAAATATTCATTATTGAATTATGATATGGCATTCTGACAGAATTGGCCTCTTAATTATTCATACTGGAATTGTGTAAGGGCATGATAACAAACATGTCCTCTTAAATATTCATACTTGAATTGTGATATTACATGCTTACTAAAATGGGATTCCTTATTGAATCAAATTAATATTTAAATGATTTATGTATGAATTAAGGGATAGTAGGGTTTTATTCTATCGAATATCATATATAGGCTTATAAGTTTATATAGATTATTTTTACCTTGAGAAAAAATGGTTTCTTAATTTCATAAAACCATGTACGGACTAACAGGTTAAAGGAACTGTGTTACGATTTTTCTGATACTCTTTTTTTATTGAACACCTTAGACATTGTCATAATAAAGATGATTTTCTTCAAGACAATAGCGATAGTTTTTTTCCATTATGTGTAAAAAATTGGATGAGATCATGGGGAAATTGGAAATTATGTGTTATGTATGGGTTTCCTCATATTGTAACACTATTGATGGCCTCATTGAATGAAAAAAATTACATTACTTCTAAAGATATAATTGGTTTCACTCTTTACAAAATGAAATTGGTAGGATCATAGAATAAATAGAGTTCTATTACACCTTGGGTGCTTCCTAGTTTCCTCATTACTAGATTCCATGGATAGGCTCATTTGACTATAAACATCTATCATGGTTTTTTGATAACTGATATGACTAGTGGTGTCCCCATATGACGTTTACTATAAAAAGACACCTTGGGTATGTAACTTAGATCCTTAAAAAACTAATGGTATTATGTTATACATATATAACTCCCTAAAATTTACTCAGTGGTTTTAGATACATCCACCCTTGAATGCTTGGTCCTGTATTCATGGGTACTTGGATTAAATTAAACCCTTACATCTTGGATTATACATTCATTCTTCAGTTATGACTCTTTCCTAGAAAGTACCAAACAAAAACATAAACAAAGATATATAATTATATATAAAAATAAATAAAATATAAATTGGTATTCATGTTCATAGATACTCTATCCTAGGCTGATGGAGGTGTGGTTGACAATATTTCATTAAGGAATCTGAGATAAAATTGTTGAAAATTTTTGTATTAAACGTTTTACTTGTTATACCTAAAAATTAATTTATTTTACCATCACTAAATGGATATATATTGAAACTATATGGGGTGTCCTCTAATTTTATCTCACACCCTATTTCACCTAATATTTCACTAGTTTACCCGAACAAACCTCATGGTTTCTATTTCAAGAATCTAAAATCAACTAGCTAGTTTTTATGCATTTTGTTGTTACCATAACACATGGATCTCTTGAGCATGAAACTAATCAATATATCTATATTATCATGATTTTACCATGTGGGGTATTCATTCCTTTTATTATAAATTCATTATCATGTATATTTTACTATGATTATACCTCATTATTATGTAGCACCATCTAAGCATGAACACATGGTTGTATATTTGGTTTTCCACTTTTTTATTATTATTATTACCTTCTTATTCATTACTATTATATTTATTATGCAATTTATTGTTTCATTTTATATTACATATCTTTGATACTATGATAATGAAGTTAATATCTCCCCATTGAACCATAATTGTACCCTCTATTCAATTTAACATCCTCTGGTGTACGGGGAGGCACATTTAATGCATTGGGATTGATCATCTTATGGAAACATTTTAGTGTATCTTGGTTCGAGGTGTTATTTCTATTGGAATATTTAGTTGTTTATTGAGTCATATAGTAATTGAACTTCTATCCAAACCTAGAAAAAAATTCATTCTAGTATCACTCATTTTTTTATAGGGTGTTCAGTAAATAGGTCAGTTGTTCTGAGGCCTTCTCAAGTATCACCTATCTAGAATCAACCATCTTATAGAGGACATCCAAGAATACAAATAAGTCCTAGATGGTGTGTCTCAGTATATTATATAATGTGTAGTCATCAGAAATATCTATGAGGTGGATTGGATTTAGCTTAATAGTATATGGTATTTTTAATAGGTTATTTTCCATGGATTCTTGGAAATAACTGAGAATATTGTCATTTCAGAAGAAATAAACTTTTTCCATCCATTACTCAAATTGAGGGAGACCCTAAAATCTATTTTCTTATTACAAAGGTTGATTTTATTGATTTACCCACACAAAACAAGATTTTGAATGATTTAGAGCATATATTGGTGCATTAAGAGGCACATCTACTAGTTTTATGGTAATAGAAGAAGTCCAAAAATGACCTATAAATTCTCATTATGTTTTAGTTGTGGGATGAGATTCATATAATGTTTTCTAAAGAGAATCTTGTTGGAAATTTTCCATCTCTATAAGCTCCCCAAATATATCTAGAAACTCCATCGATATACAAAGTGTTTGAATCTCATCCATGAGATTCGCAACACAATGTTTGAGAAATGTATATTGTTGGAGGGGGATACTTGGGGAATATGTTAAAATTTTCCATCCAGAGATGAAGTATAAAATCCCTCATTTTACCATTGTTTTAATTTTTTTAACTGAATATTGTTTTTTTCCTTGAAAAGGAGTTGAAATGATAAATAATTTGACGAGGAAGGTCTTCCCAACCTATAAAAGAACCTGTCATAATGCTACTATACTTATCAATGTATGAAAATACTAGTCTTTGTAAAAATAATATTATTTTGGTAACCAATTATTGATATAGTGGGCCTATAATCGGGTTATATTGTGATATGATGTGTGTGAGATGATATTCTAGATCTCAAAACAACTGAAATGATTGAGAAGAAATCGTTTCCAAGATTGGGTAGGGGGATTTTACACGACCATTTGAGGCATGTCATATTTTTGAGTTGTATGGGGGTATGATGCCATTCCATTATGTCTATTCAAGAATCCATTGATTTGATAACATTGAGGATGTCTAAAGGTATCACTTTCTAGAAAACCTCCTACATATGGTGAGTGGGTATGGTTTGATGATGTTGACTCAATATCATGTACTCCTGATTCTTAATCTGTTCTAAGACCAAACGTTCACCCTAACGGAGGACAGACTTTCATCTTAATGGAGGAAATTAAATATCATCCTCAACATCCTCATTTTTCTGGAGAGGATTTCTAGATCCTAAGTCATAGTAAAGCTCAAATGTTTCTCATGAAGTAATATTTTCTCCCCCCATATGTACAAGGGGGTGGATTTATTTATGATTATGATACCCAGTGGTAATGTTTCCTCTTAGTAGTTCACCATTGTGCTATTGGAGATACAATATATGATTCTTATATTATTCTAATCGTTCCTCTATAGAGATTTGGGCTGCATTGGGTAGTTAATTTGATGTAACTACTCCTTTCCCTTTATCCTTAGAAAATGTTTTTGGAGTAGGTGGAAATTTTTTAGTTGGAGGTTCTAGGTTCTAGCACCATCCATGACATTGTGTATGTTTAGCCTCAATTAGTGTTTCTATTTCACATATCACTCCAGGAATAGTTACAATGTTGTGTCCCACAGAGATTACATATTTCTCCAAATATATTTTTGGATTTATAGTGAATATATTAACTAGTGAATGTCGTTAAATGGTAGTTATAATATTACTATTCATGAAATATCATTATTCATCAATAGATACTCCTCCTATGAGGATTACATCTGATTCATTTCTCTAACCCCTAGTTTTATTGGACAATTATATCTTTAGATCATTATATGGTTTGATATCCTTTTATATACGTTACCCTTATCTTGGTCTATGAGTAGTTACCTTAAAATAGATTATGTTTGTAGTTGTTGAGTAAGACCTAAAAGAAAGAGGTGTGCCCCACGGTGGGAGGAACATATTGGATATCCACAGATGATATTTACCTCCCAATTGGGAGGTGGATGTTTCCATTTAGGGTGATGATAATGATAATAATTCCCCATTACTTTTGGATGAGGATGATTTGAATCCACTATTGAAACATTCTAATCCAATTATTATGGATTCTAAGACTCCATTAAAGGAAATTAAAGCTTGTCAGACTTGAATTGAGATATACATTACCCAACCCTATGGGCTGGGTTGATGTAGAACCACAACAAGTTTCAATGGGATCTTCTTAGGTCCTGATGAAACTCAAGGTGATGATTGAGATAAATATCCCCTGAGCGTAGCGGGTTAGGTCTGATCTGGAATCACCATTGGTTTTACTAAGACCCACTTGTCATTTAATGATACTATTTGTGCTGATTAAGATAAAAATATACTTTCCCTTTGGGCTATGGTTGGATTTCATCCACTGAAAATATTTCTGAGATCCCCTCAGGGTTTGATAACCCTATGGGTAGAGGTAATGGGGAAATTCCCCCAACCTTATCTGCTTTTTTCACTCATAAAGGAATGATATGGATGATTGTTATAAGGAACCTTTATTAAAACATTACACAATAATGAGTTAAATAAATATTTCTCCTTGAGGATCTTTTCATGTTTAAATTTTTAGAGAATTAGGCCATAACTATTACATTACATCTCAAATATTTCAAAGTAGACACTTCTACTCTAACACATTTTTTTACAATAATAAAAATCAATAAATAATACAATAATTCATTTGTTCATATAAATATTAATTACTTGTTTCTTTATCTTTCCATTCCTTATACCCTAAGAATAACATTTAAAAGACATGGGATGAGCATAAAAATCTTAGTATGGGTTATAAAATAATGAAAAAAAACATTAGTTCATCAATTCATACACATCAATGAAATCATACTTTTCACACAGAAAACATAATGTCTTTGAAAAACCTAATGAAATCATATTATTTATGAATAACACACAAAAATCATAAATCATAAAGGTAACTTGTGGCACCCATAACATACTTACATTGTAGCTTTCATAGAAACATAGGGAGTTACATTTGTAATACCCATCATAGTATATTCCCTAAATATCTAAAGATAAATGTTAATGTTTACCTCCGTCACGTTACCCGGTGAATTGGAGATCAATCTCAGGCTCACCCGCCCTCATTTTATCATGGAACCACTTATATACGTAAACAATGCCCAAGAACCATAACCTAATCAAAACACATAAAACAATCCTAAAGGAAAGATGAAATTTCTATATTCAAATCACAATATAACATTTAAATATATTGAAATAATCAATGTTTTCTTAAAACAATGTTCAATACCAAAATACATGGAATGGTTATATGGTATTCATTTTCCTTTTAAAAAGGTTACAGCTTGATAAGGAAGCCAGATATCAAATAATGCTCGTTGTAGTGGAAAGATCATTGTCTTCATGTAAATTAAAAAGAAAAATTATTCTTTTTAATTTAGAAAAAAAAAATTGTAGAAACAATATTCCCTTTGAATTAAATTAAAAGGAAATGGGTTTTATACAGTGTATAAAATAACGTCACATATAAAACAAAAAATGACTCAATGAAAAGGAGACTGAGACGAAGTCCCTTACCATGAGTCTGAATCATCACGTATGTTCATTGTTCTTCCTGAATAAGAAACATAAAGTAATTTATAATTTTTTAAGAACCGTTTTTAAGTTTATTATTCCTTTTATATCAATTATTACCACATAATAGACATTACATAATTATTTAAGTTAATATATGTCATTTTTTCGATATTCGGTACTTGAGTCAGAAATGAACTTGTTATAATTACAAATTTTCCATGTGGTCAAAGGACCATTATCTCCAAAATGATATTCATGATTTAAATATAATATATATTGAATATATATATATATATATATATATATATATTATTATATAGAGTTTGGATATAACAAATGAAATGCACCATTCATGGAGACGGTCAGTCGTATGTATGCATGAACGCTGCTTTCACTTATTTTCATATTTAAAGGAATTAAAACAAAATTATATATAGTTATATCATAATTATAGTAAAATATCATATTTTATAAATATTACATAATTTTATTAATTCCATCCTTGATATGTTCCATGTATGGTATGAATGAGTCAAATCTCTTTGATCAGGCGGTAGTCTGCACTTCCTCAAATGAAATTGACATATTTACCCATTATGGAAAGCATAAAGGTATGGTGTAAATGATAAAAATTTAATCCTAAAGATGATATAAATATAATATATATCACATATAAATACAGTTCCATCATAATTCCCACCAAGAGAGGTGGTATGGGAAATTCGAAGAATTATCTTTTTGTGAGGTAGCAGTTCACCGTAAAAAGAAACAGTATGATCATATCCATAAGATGGAGGGTTGTGTAACTGTAGTTAGAATACTTATAATAAAAACATACTAGTATGCTGAGGATTCTTTTATTATTATGTAATCAAAGAATAATTATATAATAGAGAGTGAATAATTAGAATAATGGAATGGAACATCAGATTAGATGCTACCTCTAAAACGTGTGACACCCTTTGATTTGAGAAAAATGATTTCTTGAATAGCCTTATGCACAAGGTAAGGCTTATATGAGAAATATAAGGATATTGGGAGCTTATTTGGGCAGTGGTTGGATGATCCATGGGGCTTGAGAGATGTGATTAAATAGGTAGAGGTGATGGCCTTTTATAAGAGGAATGAGGGTCACTTAAGGAATATCATGACATTTTATTTTATTATAAATTTATGTTCGGTTTCAAATGGTCACAAAGTCAATTATTTAAAAGATATTGTGTTTTTGGGTCTAAAACCACTCAACCAATAGGTTTTAGACAAGTAGAGGTCACAAATTCAACCTTATCTTTTAGCTTTAACCCTTAGTTAACTAATTTGACTCTTACCATGTCTTCTTGTATATTCATACTCTATGGTTTATATATTTACTATAAAATAAAAATAGTTCCTCAAGTGGTTCATTAATGGCTTGTTCAGATTTATCTATGTCATTCGTCCAAATCATATATTTTTAGAACTATTATATCATTTAATTAAATATTATTTGTTTTAGACACTCATTTATGTAAATTTATGTACTATTAATAATTTATAAAAATAAAAGTTAACTATTTAAAAAATTTAGAACCCTTGACTAAAAATAATAAATCCATTTTTTCAAATTCAAAGCACATAATTTTCAAAAATTAATTTAAAATTAATTTCACTTGTTAAAACCAAAAAGCGTGTTTTTATGAACTAAAAAACAACCAAAAGATTGACATGTGTTAACAACCAACTTCAAAGTGAAATTACTTCCAATTACCAACATTGGAATAAATGGAAAAAAATTAATCCAATTACAAATTAAACCAATTAAAATAATAATCTAACTATATAAAAAATTATATTAAAAGGTAGCTTGGAATTAAAATGTTATGTTTTTCACTATTTTTAAAAATATGAATTTCATCAGAAAAATACCAAAATTTCGTCCAACGTAAATTTTTATATGTATATTCCAAAGAAGAAATTTAATCATTCAAATTGAATATATTAAAGTGACAAAAACTATATTTAAAAAGGCTTCTCTATTAAAAGTCGGTAAACCAACATTTTAAAAATATTAGTGTATTTTATGCTTAAAATTTGATTCATTCTAATTTTAAGCCCCTAAGATTTATTGGATAAATGTAAAACATTTAAAAAATATTTGTAATCATATTGTAGAAAGTTTTGTTCATTCACTCTAATACAACAGATAGGTATTTACTACCATTTAAAATAATAATATTATATTATTGTTATTGTTATTATTTCAGTATGACTTATCCTTTTGTGCAACAACAGATTTATGAGAAACCCATTGTTGTGTGTCTGGTACGCCATCATACATATCATCCCTTTAAAAGTAAAATTAATAGTTTATTCAAAAATATTAATAAATATGAAAATGTAATATTATTTATTTACCTGGGATGTTACATCCTTCCCCCTTTTGGAAATTGCATCCTCGAAATTTTATTCACTTATTAAATAAGTGGGGGTATTTATCCCTTATAGCATTTTCAGATTCTCAAGTTGCCTCTTCAAAGGTATGGTTTTTCCACAAAACATTACATGTATGATTACCTTATTCAAAAATAATTTCTCTCTACGGTCTAGAATTAGGATTTGTTTTTCCTCACAAGAAAGATTCTCTACCAACTAAAATACATCTAGACTCATAACATGAGATGGATCCGGCATATACATTCTCAAAATTGAAATATGAAAAACTTTATGTACCTAGGATAAACTTGGGGGTAAATCTATTGTGTAGGAAGTTATTCCAACTTTCTATCTGATTTCATAGGGTCCAATAAACCTCAGTCTCAGATATTCCTTCTTACCAAATCACATTACACTTTTCCATGGAGAAACTTTAAGAAAGACATGATCACCTACCTCAAAAAAAGATCATCCCTCTGTTTATCTAGATAACTTTTCTCATTTCTCTGAGATATTTTCATGTGCTTATGAATCAATTGAGCCATATCTTCTACCCATCATGGTACCATATAATTTTTTCCACCCACTTCGTCCAAAAATTATGGAGTTCAACATCGCTTTCCATATAATTCCTCAAATGGTTCCATCTTAATACTGGAATGAAAACTTTTATTATAATAAAAATCAAAAAAATTAATATAATGGTCCCAAAATCCATAGTAATCCATTGAATAAACACATATCATTTCTTACAAGGTCTTAATTGTTAATTCTGACTACCCATCTGATTAAGGATGAAAAAAGGTTCTGAAATTTAATTCAGTTCCCAGTGAATTTTGAAGGCCCTTACAAATGTTATAAGTGAACCTAAGATCATGATCAACAAATGGAGAGGTTAAATCCATGTAATATGACTATATCTTTAATATACAATTGAGAATGTTGATCTAGAGATAGTGTATATGTTTTAAGAAGAAAATAAGTAGATTTAGTCAATCAATATATAATAAACCAAATTTCTTTGTTAACTTGAGAATTCATTGGTAATTACACTAAAAATCCTTGGACACATTTTCTCATTTATACTCTGGATTTTTCCATGGATTAAGCATCTCTCTCAGTAACTATTGTTCTACTTTAACATTTGAAAAGTTAAACAATTCATAGTAAAGTTAGCAATATCTATTTTTATTCCATCCCACCAGTAATACTCCCATAGATCTCTATAAATTTTAGTACTTCCATGACGAACTGAAAATGGAGAACTATGAGCTTCATATAACAACTATTTCTTCAAATCAAAATATCAAGGAACACATAACCCCCTTCCGAACCACAAAACACAATCTTTATTAATGTTAAATTCTGGTAACATTCCCTTCTGAAATAATTTTAACTTTTTCTACAGCTCACTGTCTTCTTTCTGGACTTACGTACTTCTGTCTGATAGAGATGATTTCACTTCCACCTGAAACAAAATAGAGTAATTCCTTGCACCAACAACTTCCAATCCAAAATTTCATCAAATCAAAAACCAATGGATCTCATTCCAAATGTAGCATAGATAATGTATTATTACTCTTCCGACTCAAAGCATCATCCACTTTATTTGACTTTCCCAGAAGGTAATGAATCGTGCAATCATAATCCTTTATTAATTCTATCAATCTCTTATATATAATTTTCAATTCCTTCTGAGTGAATATATACTTCAATATTTTTTGATCAGTATAGATTTCACACTTTATGCCATAAAATTATTCCTCTAAATTTTAATGCAAAAAACCGTAGTTAATTCCAAATAATGTGTAGGGTTATTTGAATATTGAGCTTTCAAATGAAGTTAATCATAAGGAATTAACTGATTATTCATAATAAGGACATAACAAAGTCCTTTCAATGAAGCATCACCATAGATAACAAACTCATCATTTCTGGAAGGCAATTCCAAAATTGGAGCATTCACCTATCTTATTTTCAATTCCTAAAAACAATCATCACATTATTTTTTCTAGATAAATTTAACACCTTTTATAGTTAACTTAGTAGTTGGGATAGATAACCGTTCAAAATTTTCAACAAAACCAGAGTAATAACCTACAAAAACAAGAAAAAAAACAAATATTAGTTATATTTGTGGGTCTTGTCTATTCTTTAACAATTTGTTTTAGCAGGATCAACAGTTATGCCATCTTTAGAAATAATGTGAATAAGGAATGAAATTTGTTGCAGAAAAAAGTCACTCTTACTAAAATTTCCATATACTTTATTTTATTTTAAGGTCTATAAGAGAACCCTTAAATGGAATTCATGATTCTCATTTATTTTATAGTATACCCAAATATCATCTATAAACACAACCACCATTTATCACCTGATTAAATTGAGCCATCATTGCAAAAAAAACGTTCAATTCTAATTCCGACCATCTCAAGATGATGATTTGGAACATCACTTCCATATGTATGCCTTTCTAGAACAGCTTCCCATTTTCCTCTATGGAAAACCATTCTAAACACAAACATATCTTAGATGAAGCAATATGGTTATCTTCAAATGCTATATCATTTCAATCATACCATAATGTAAAATTTTTTTATGGGTACTAATTTAAAAAAATCCTAAATCCTAAAGTTTTCTAAACTGACCTTTGATGCCAACTATAATGCACCTTCTTTAAAACATTACTTAATCATGAGTTAAATAAAGAATTCATATTTAGTATCCTTTATTGTTTAGAGTTTTAGAAAATTTGGCCATAAATGTTACATTACATCTCAAATATTTTGAAGTATACACTTATACTCTAAATTTTTTTTACAACAATAAAAATCATTAAATATAACATGAATTCATTTATTGATATAAATATTCCTAAATTCTTCTTTTCACTTAACCTTACTTATACCTTGTGAATTATTTTTTCCAAAACTAGGGATGATAATAAAAATCTCTATAATGGTTTTAAAATAAGTAATGAAAACATTTTTTCATCAATTCACACAAATCAATGAACTCATAATATTCCCTCAGAAAACATACGATCATTAACCTAACTCATGAAATCATAAGATTTATGAATAACACACACAAATCATAAATCATAAACATGTCTTGTGGAACCCATAACATACTTTCATTGTATCTTTCACAACTACATAGAGAGTTACATTTGGAATACCAATCACATTATATTCCCAAAATCTATTACAAGAAACATTAACATTTACCTTTTTTATGTTACCCAATGCATTAGAGAACTATATTGGGCTCACCTGCCCTCATTTTATCATGGAACCACCCATATACGTAAATAATTCTCAAGAATCATATCATAATCAAAACACATAAAACAAGCATAAAGAAAAGATAACATTTCCACTTTCCAATCATAGTATAACATTTCAAGATATTGACATAATAAATGGTTTCTAAAAACCATTTTCAATACCAAAATACATATAAATAGTATATGGTATTTATTTTCCTTTTAAAAACATTTCATCTTGTTAAGTAAGCTAAATAAAAAATAATGCCTATAGTGGCAGAAAGGTCATTGTTGTCGTGTACCTTAAAAAGAAACAGTATTTATGTATTTTTTGTAAATAAATTCATAGAAAAATATTCTATTTGAATGAAATTAAAATTAAAAGGGGTTTATACACTGTATAAAAGAAAGTTATTTTTAAATAAAAATATGCCTCAATGAATTGAGATTGAGACAAAGTCCTTTACCTTGATTCTGAATCGTCACGTATGTTCCCTATTTTTCCTGAATAATAAACTTAAGGAAATTTATACTTGTATAAGAACCGTTTTCAAATTAATTATTACTTTTATATCACTTATTAACACATAATAAATATTAAAATATTATTTAAGTTAATACCGGTCGTTTTGTCGATATTCAGTACTTGAGTAAAAATGAACATGTTATAATTAAAAATTTTCCATGTGGTCCAAAGTCTGTTATCTCCAGAATGATATTCATTATTTAAATATAATATATATCCAGTATATTTATATATGTATTTATAATATTATATAACATTTAGAGATAAGAAATGATATTCCCTATTCAGGGACACGATAAGCTGTATGTACGCATGAACACTACTTTCATTTCTTTTCCTATTTAAAGAATGGAAAATAAATGATACAAAGGTATTTTATAATTCTGGTATAATATTATATTTTATATAATTTACATTAGTTTATTAATTCTATACTTTATATGTTCCACGTATTTCATGAAAGATTCATATCACTTTGAGGGGGTGATAGTCTGCACTTCCTTAATTGAAATTATCGTATTTACCCATTATGGAAAGAATAAAGGTATTCAGTAAATAAAAAATAAATATGCATAGAGACAATATAAATATAATATATATCACAAAAAAATAAAGTTTCATCATAATGTCCACTATGGGAGCTGGTAGAGGAAAATTTAACAATCATTATTTTGTGAGGCAGCAGTTCGTCGTACACAGAAACAATATGTTCATATCTATTAGATGGAGGTGTGTGTAAGTGTAGATAATTTCCTTATCATAATATCATCCTAGTATATTGAGGACACTTTTTTTATGGAATCAAACAATAATAATGGAATAGAGAGTGAATAAGTAAAATAATGGAAAGGAACTTTTGAGAAGACACCACCTCTAAAACATGTAACACCCTTTGATTTGAGATAAGGGATTTCTTGAATTGCCTTATGAATAAAATAAGACTTCTAGGAGGAAGATATAGATGTTGGGAGATTATTTTGGCATATTTCGGACGTTCCAAGGGGCTTCATAGGATTGATTAAATGGGTATAGGTGATGTCCTTTTAGAAGAGGGAGGAGGGGAACTTAAGGAATGTCTTGAAATATTATTTTATTATAAATTTATATTTGGTTCCAAATGCTCCCAAAGTAATTTATTTCAAAGATAAAATGTTTTTGGGTCAATAACTACTAAACAAATAGGTTTTAGACAAGTATAGGTCATAAATTTAACCTTAGCTTTTAGCTTTAACCCTTAGTTAACTAATTTTACTCTTACCATGTCTTCTTGTATATTCATAAAATATGGTAAATATAGTAACTATAAAATTCCAATCGAATAAAAAGTGGTTAATTAATTACATTTTTAAACATATCTATGTTATTTGGTTAAATCTTATATTTTTAGGAATATTATATCATTTAATAAAATAATATTTGTTCTAAAAACTCATTTATGTCAATTTATATACTATTCATAATGTCTAAAAACAACAGATATCTATTTACACAAATTGAACATTTTTATTGAAAATATGGAATCCATTTTTCTAAATTCAAAACACAGAAGTTGCAGAAACTAATTTAAAATTAATTTCCATTGTCAAAATCAAAAAGATTGTTTTTAATAAGTAAAAACTACCAAAATATTTACTTGTGTATATGTCTAATTTCAAAGTGAAATTACTTCAAATGACCAAAATTGGAA
Organism: Viscum album; assembly: GCA_963277665.1. Classification (NCBI taxonomy): domain Eukaryota; kingdom Viridiplantae; phylum Streptophyta; class Magnoliopsida; order Santalales; family Viscaceae; genus Viscum; species Viscum album. Next base: position 1,169,243,254 of record OY728130.1, read on the forward strand.
TAAATTATAAAACATTAATCCAATTAAACATTAAAACCAATTTGAATAATAATCTAACTATATAAATAAATTAGGTTAAAATGCAGTTTTGAATTAAAATGCAGTATTTTTCAATATTCATAAAAATATGAATTTCATCAGAAAAATACCAAAATTTCATACAAAGTAAATTTTTTCATTTCCCTTCCAAAGAAGAAATTTATTTTTTATAATTGAACATATAAAAGTGACCAAATCTATATTTAAAAATGCTTCTCCATCAAAAGGTGGTGTACCAAACATTTAAAAATATTAAAGTATTTCATTCTTTAAATTTAATTCATTCTCAATTTAAGCCTCAAATATTTATTGGATGAATGTAAAACATTAAACATAAATGTATAATCATATTGTAGTTAGTTCTGTTCTTTCCTGCCAATACAATGTCTAGGCGTTAACTATCATTTGAAACAATTATAATATTATATTGTTATTATTATTATTTTCAGTATGACTCAGCCTTGTGTGAAACATAAGATTTTTGAGTAGCCCGTTGTTGTGTGTCGGGTATGCCATTGAACATAGATACCCTTTTAAATTAAAATTAATAGTTAATTCAAAAAAGTTAATAAATACGATAATGTCAGATTCATTATTTACCTTCGATGTTACAATTATATAGCAATTTTTTTGATTTGTAGAATCAATATTCCTATTTTAGATTGGTGTAATGGAAACATATGATTATATTCACTTCATATGGGAAGTTTACAGGTAATCCACAATTCCATAATTAATTATTGATGTGTATTACCTTTCTTTTTAAAGACCCATCTCAAGATCCTATTATCTGTCCTATATCTCCCTCATGATGTCTTTGCATACTCATAGAATTAGAGTCTCACTATTTTGACCAACTGGCATATTCCATAGCTGGTCCATTCACTTTCCATATGGATATAACATTATATATTGTCCTTTTTGGGGAGAATTACTATTCTAGGGATACAGTGGAGTGAAATTATCCATAATTTCTCCATCCTTGGGAATTTATATTTGATTAGGATATGAAAAGAAGTCAATAGAGAGTTTCAATGATAAAGTGGAAGAAACTTAATGGGTTTTTATCATTATGTTTCAATCCTATGTTCCAATATTTGGGGAATGTATTCATGTCCTTTTGAAAACACAGTGATTTTATGATATAGATATTACCCTCATTTCCAAAACAATGGAGTTTTATATACATAAACTTATGACGATTCAACCACATGTTCTATCAAATGTAAATCCTGAAACCCTTCTCTATATCTTCTAGGATCTAATGGTATCAAGTGGTGATGTTTTATAACATTGTAGGGAGGATTTTTCTAACTAAATAACTAAATATATCCATATTTTCATCTTATTCATCAGGGTCAGACGGCTCCCCCAAGTCAGACTAAAAAGGTTGCTTCTATGAACTACCTACTGACCATAATGAACTGTCATTGATAGTTTATGGGGAAAAATATTTTACTAAGCCTATTGTTTCAAGAACATCTCTATAATAATGTGTCCTTAAAAGGGGAGGATTTCCTTATTTGGGAGAGCTATTACCATGGGGAGGCTTTCTATAGTAGAAATCATGTTTGAATTTCTTAAGATCCATCTACTAACTACTGTGAGGAGAACTATCAGGGTAGTGATCAAGTTATACATTAATTTAATAGTCAAACAATCCTTGTGGTGTTGTAGATATGGGTTGTACTACCTCAAGCACACTATCATAGAGCAGATAAGGGATGTTAACCTAATTATGTGTTATGTTCGGAGTATGTCGATACAAATGTTCAAGTTGTTAAAGGATTTGACCCTACTACATGAGGGTTTCTAGTGTATAATAATAATCATATGGTGATTCTTGCATATGTGCCCCTATAGACACCAAGAAACACTCAAGTGATGAAGAAGGTTTCAAAATGACAAAGCGAAGTCATATTCAGATCTAGGGACCCTGTCCGAGGGGCCCAGAGGAGTTGTGAAAAAAAAATTCCTAAGTGCATGAAAAAATTATGCCCCGCGAGGAATGTTCTTGGATTTTCGAGAGTTCTGTGAAGTGGGGAAGAAATATTTTGTGCCCCACCTTGTGCGGTTGAAAATTCACATCGCCGCCTACGGCACACAAATATTCCGCACTGACCTACTTTCTGCACCCCCAGATTCCTATAAATAGAAGGCGACACCTTCGATTTCCAGGCTGAAAAATCCGAACCGGCTCTCGTGTGTGAAATTCACCTTCCACGAGCGCAAATATGGATTTCAGGTACGGTTATTTTCAGGCCAAGTCGCCTCGGGGTCCACCTTCGTGTGACATCCCCTTGGTTTATGAAAGAATTATAATCCCTTCGGGGTTCTCCCCTTGCATGAAATCCATTATACTTGTGCAAAGGTTGGCCAATTGCGCACAATCCCATTTAATTGCATGCACCCCAGGCATTGCGTTCAATCCCCTTCAATTGTGCGCACCCCAATCATTACACACAGCCTCTCCCAATTGAGCACAATTCGTACTCCTTGCACACAATTCTTTCTATTTGTGTGCAGAACCTAGGCTCCATTTATGCGTGATCCTCACTGATTCCATGTGAGGCCGGTTTTTTCGCACAGGGCTACTTATTCCGCGCACAAACCTCAAAGGTTGTGTACCACTCTCCGGGACCCCTCACCTCGGTGCTCCTCAACTACCTAGCCACTTGCATTCCACGTGCTCCTTGGGCGTACCTTTACTCGAGTGTCTGATTCTTTTATTATGGATGTCATTCGCGGGTGTCTCTCACGCCCCGAGCATCCACGTCATACACCGTTTTCCCATATGACCTTCTAGGCTCATACGAAGTAACCTCAAAGTCCCTTGGAAAGTTCCTCCCATTGAGTTACTTCGCCTTATGAATCTTTTCATAGGCATGAAAATGGCTATTGATTCTTCAGAAAACCATGCTAACATTGACCCCTCGATGGTTCACTCCATGACACCCCCTTACCATGACATTTTTGATGCCTTGCCTTTCACAAGGAGTAGAGGTTACCGTATATGTAACCCCTAGTGGTGTGGAGAAAACTCACCTCATCTGAGTTGTAGGACATTAAACTGCCAAGCACCATTGTCCTCAGCACATAATGTTAAACTGTGACCTCACCATGTGCTTCGCATGAAGGGTCCCCCACCTTGGACATTCTCCATGCCCACTCGTCTCCATGGGGATGGGATCACCCCTCATAGGGGATGATATCCTCTTTATTGGAGTGGTGTTTGTCTGTGGGAAGGGGCATACACCTTGGTGTAATCCCCTATAATTCTGTGCAGGATGCAGAATATCTGCTCCTCCTTTCATATTTGGTCCCCAGGGCCAGCTAAGGGCATGGTGGGGATCATGGATCCTCCTTTCTTTGGTCCAAAATCTCCCTCCCACTGAGCTTTGTCGCCCTCGGGCCTGCATCCTGGAGTAAGCCCCAACTTTTCAGGCTGATAACCATGCATAAGTCCTTGTTTCCTCTCTGGGTTGCTCCATGGGTAAGCCCTACTCCATCCCCCACAGACACACCCTTCGCGACATTATTGTCAGGTCTCTACTATCTCTTGTTTCTCACACCGAGAATGACTCACGTGAGGTTAGAGAAAGCACCGAACATGACCCACAACTTGGGCCGCCTTAGAGTCTAAGCCCTATACCATCCGGAACTATGGGGACTTTCATCCATCTCAGGGCATGGTACGTAGGAAGCCTCCATGAAATTCAGGCCCCAAAACCCACAACTTGGCCCACCTCAGAGTGTAAGCCCCATACCATCCCAAACTACAGGGACTTTGATCCATGTCGAGGCATAGTACATAGGAAGCCTCCATGATGTTCAAGGCCCCAAATCCACAACTTGGGCCACCTCAGAGTGTAATCTTGATACCATCCTGAACTATGGGGACTTTGATCCATGTCAAGGCATGGTACGTAGGAAGCCTTCATGAGGTTCAAGCCCCAAAATCCACAACTTGGGCCGCCTTAGAGTGTAAGCCCCATACCATCCCAAACTACGGAGACTCTGATCCATGTCAATTCATGGAATGTAGGAAGCTTCCGTGAGGTTCAGCCCTGAAATACACAACTTGGGTCGCCTTAGAGTGTAAGCCACATACCATCCCGAACTACGGGGACTTTGATCCATGTCAAGGCATGGTACGTATGAAGCCTCCACGAGGTTCAAGCCCCAAAACCCAAAAATTGGGCCGCCTCAGAGTGTAAGCCCCATACCATCCCGAACTACATGGACTTTGATCCATGTCAAGGCATGGTACGTAGGAAACCTCTATGAGGTTCAATCCCCAAAACCCCCAACTTGGGATTCCTCAGAGTGTAATCCCCATACCATCCCAAACTATGGGGACTTTAATCCAAGTCAAGGCATGGTACGTAGGAAGCCTTTATGAGTTTCAATCCCCAACACCCACAACTTGGGCCGCCTCAGAGTGTAAGCCCCAAACCATCCCGAACTATGGGGACTTTGATCCACATTGTGGCATGTACGTAGGAAGCCACCATGAGGATCAAGCTTCAAAACCCACAAAATAGTCCACCTCAGAGAATAAGCCCCATACCATCCTAAACTATATAGACTTTGATCCATGTCAAGGCATGGTACATAGGAAACCTCCACGATGTTCAAGCCCAAAAACCCACAACTTGGGGCACCTTAGTGTGTAAGCCCCATACCATCCTAAACTACGGGGACTTTGATCCATTTCAAGGGATGGTACATAGGAAGCCTCCATGAGGTTCAAGCCCATCACCTGGTCATTCCGACCATATTCACGTCAGTTATCCCCCGTCCCGCATGACGTTAAACTGCATTCGCCATTTGAACTATGTGGTCATTGATTCCCTACCACACGGATATGTGGGAAGCTGCTAATAGATTCAAGCCCCAAAACCAACAACTTGGTCTAGCTCAGAGTATAAGCCACATTCCATCCCAAACTATGTGGACTTTGATCCATGTCAAGGCATGGTACATAGGAATCCTTGAAAAGGTTCAATCCTATCACCCGGTTGTTCTGACCATCTTCATGTCGGTTTGCCCATGTCCCGCTTGACGTTAAACTGAATTCGCTAGTTGAACTATGTGGTCTTTGATTCCCTACCATGAGGATACGTAGGAAGCCTCCATGAGGTTTGAGCCCATAACTCTCATCTCTTCCCGATCTATCCCTCGAACCTATGCGTCTCGAGAAGCTCATGCCCCAACCCAAAAGTTCCATTTCTTCTAGGTCCCATCCATGTGTCAATTATCATGGGCTGCCGCCCTAGGTGTCCCATCATCACATCGAACTACATGGACTTTGATTTTCTGCCACAGGGATATATAGGAAGTCTCTTCAAGGCTCAAGCCCAAAACAATCGTTACCCCATGACAGTTTCATCCCATGCAGCATCCAATTCACAGAACCTTCCATCACCCATCCTGATCCTCTCCTGGGCCACCACATCCCGGTGGAATCATTCCACCCCATTCCCTGTTATGTTTAACAACATTCGGGAAGCCATCCACATGTTGTCCCCAGTATCGGTGTTCCCTTAAGGGGGTTTCTACATCTGGTCAACTCTAATCAGTGTTCCGATGAGTCTGATCTGTCTCTGCTGGACATTAAACATGTGGCATACACTGTGTTAAACATGGGAAGCTGAGGAAATCCTTAGATACATGCCTATGGAATACGATTCCCCGCGTTATATATGTGATGCTTCGGGCTGCCGGACCCTTGAGCTTCCCTATAATAAGGGATAGAAGACAGGCACGCCAATCCCATAGCGTCTAGACACGCCAGTGATGCCCAACGTGTCTACTCCCCTAAAAAAAGGTTGCTGCCCTGATCGGACCCCTTGGAATGTCGTGACATAAGAAGAGTAATTTACTGGTGTCCATAAAGATATGGAGCTGGGAAGAGTTTCAATAACAATGTCTTATGTCTATAAGGGAGACACGGACTAGGTGACGAGCTTTGAGGAGTAATCCACATAAGGAATAACCAACATCCCATTATATTGTTTTGATCAAGGAGAAGAAGTCCTTGAATAGGGAGTGAATGCTGCCCGCCTTTGGAAAGCAGGAATGCGGGGTAAGAGCTGCATGTCCTCTACGAGATGGATGTACACGCCCTGGAAAAAGCATCAGAAATAGAAATGGTGAACCTAACATGAAGATATTATCCCCAATATGGATACTAGTAGAGTTTTAGGCATCAAAGGATTAGCTTGTCATCAGACCCAGTAATCAGACACCAGGTCCCACCAGGAAAATAGGAGGCCTGATGTGGAACTCACCATAAATATGGGAAGTCAAGATGTTGAGCATTCGGTTCTGTGACACTGTCAGTGTGGATCCCTCTTACCGGCCACAGAAGACGGAATGACATGGGGGTATTGGTTGTCAATTTATTTTACTATAAGTATTAATGAGTTCATATCCCTTCTTTCAGGAACCAAGTGTATTCATCTAGAACTTGATCACAACCTGCCCACTAGCGCAGGGGTAGGGGCCATACCGGAACGACCACCCTGCGCAGTTCCACCACTTCCATGATGGCCTCGACTGCCAGAACTACTGGGCACCCATGCCCCCTCTCCCCATTAGAAATTATCCAGCGAAGGGTAATTAATGACCTTGTACGTAGGTACGAGGAGGAGAGGATCATCCCCACCAGGGATATGGCCCGCCTAGATCTCAAGGTGGTCGCGCCTCGACATCAACGCCGCCCCCGAGGGTCATGCAGGGAGCCGCTGCTCCCCCCCCCCCCCAATATTCAATTATTTTGAGAGATTGTCCCCTGAATTCCTTGACACCTCCCTGCCCTACGCCGATGAGGTAGGGGAAGTCCTGGTCTGCCTGATCAGAGTCCCGCTCCAAGGGCTCCTGGTGAGGGCTCCCACCAGGCTGTGTCAGCGCTGCCACCCGGTTCCATGAGCCAGGTGCAGGTAAGCCATGCACCAACACCACCAACTCCAATTCAACTGACCCAGCGCCAGCGTCGGCTGCAAATGGAAGAGGGCGCCCACCGTGGGGCGTCAACGTCAGTGACTACTATGTCTCGAGCCACCAATAACTCATATCCCCAACTCCTTGCATATATTGAGCAGGGGCAGTTACACACCCGACCTGGATCGAGGCCCCAAACACCCCACAGACAAGCTGGGTCGACTCTCTCGGTTGCTGGCACATGTGATGGCTGCTATGGACCAATTCGTAGTAATTCCACCCAGTGTGGAGGCCCACTCCGTACTGCCACTACAGAAGGTGAGGTTCCTCCCTGCTTCCAACCTCGGCATGGAGGTCTGCCCCGAGCCACTTTCAACCCAGGTGAGGATCTCCCCCATGATAGAAACACTCTATATGGGGTCTCCCCTGCGCTAACTACACTGGGTATGGGGTCACTCCCCCTGCCGCAGACCACAGGTATGGAGACATTGCATGTCCGGTCACTCGCCAACATGGAGGTCCTCCCCATGTCCCTAGGCTAGTTGGAAAAGGTCTTTCTCACCCCAGCGATCAGAGAGTTGGAGGCCAACTTCACTTCACCAATGCCCATCTCATAGGTCCTCCCCGTGTCCCTTTGGACATTTTCACCAATGCTCCTTGCACTGCGACCCACCCTGGCGAGAGCTCTCTCCACCCCAGCACCAGTATGGATGAAGGACCTCCTCATGCTGAAAGTGGGCCTTGTCCCAAAAATCCACCCAGGGGCAGGAGAGCAGGTGGTCATCACTGCAAGAGGAATTCGGGGAAGGGCTATACATGAATCTAACCAGTCCGCTTCTTAGACTCCAAAGAAGAGTGCGACTCAGCGCTGGGACCCTCCCCACAATACTCTGAGTCAAGTGTTGGGGAAGGAACAGGGCACATAAGCCTCATACTCCTAGAATTCGAGATCCATAGGATCCCTATCTCCCTCCAAAGGTATATCCAAGAGGAAGAGAACCTGGAATGTCCCCAGGGACCGACAACGCAGTCGCCACCGTCATCTCCAGAAGCGCCCCCTATCTTGGCTAGAGACTACAGAGAGCTATTTTGGGGGCCAATGGTAGGAGAGTCACAGTATATCCCACCCTCATTAGACATTGATTCTGTGTCAGGGTCTTTGTTCTCCAGTCCATCCTATCATGATATAGCATCCAGGTCTCTAAAATCCTTAGAGGAAAGCCTAATATTTAGTGGCCAATCAGGCCGCTCGCTGTATTCTCCGTCAGGAAGCCTGTCATCCCAACGGTCTGCCTCAGTGCCGCTACCAGCTCCTCAGCCATCCCCAGTTGACAAGTGGGGAAATCAAGGGCCAGACCCTGAATCTGTGCCATGGAGCCTTAGGACCATCCTTTCAGTGGTCCACTTCTTTGAGATGTTTTGGTCAATCGCAGGACAGAATTTTTGTGCGCTAGAATCTCTCACCCCGAAGGAGTTTGAATGTTTCCACCAGACCCTCTGGGTGACTCACTTCTGCCTTCGCCATCGGCGAATGTCTTATCCAAGGATACAAGTGAAACTCGAAGACATCGGCGAAAAATGTCGTCTGGTTGACCTGGCCTCACTCTCTATGGTCCAGCACCCTGAGTAACATGTTCACCACAGGGCCCTCCAACAGTAATGCATTCAGAATTTCCAAGTACTCCACAAGGATATTAAAGTGTCTACCCCCACACATAAGTCCATGGATAGGGGCAGTACGCTGCCCTCCTCTTGAGTGATATTCGCTGGCAGCCCAACTCACTTGGTGACATTGAGGACATGCCTCCGAGAAGAGTTGCGGTCAAAATGACCAATCCATCAGGAGGGGAAAACGAGCTGGAACTCCTTGATGAGAACATCCACTCTGAATATTTTTCCCCACTACATGGCCCACCGGGGATAATTACTCATCATCATAGGAACTTCCTAGGTCTCCCACCTCCCACTGAGGCATTGGTACTCAGATAGAATCTTGGTAAGGTCAAAGAGCGCGTCGGAGCTATCAAGAACTCCGACCCATCAGCTTCAGAGTAGAAGACGAAGGAGGACCTCAAGAAGGCCATATTGATCCAGAAACTTTCTTAGCAGAGGAATTTGGTCGACGAAATCCTGGATGAATGCATTGCAGATCGACGACCTGACTACGGTGATCCATGGATATGGCAGTAGGGGCAGGGACAACAACTCTTTAGTGAGCTGCCTCCAAGGATCCCTGATCATGCTGCACTCGCTGATAGGGTGGAACCCAAATATCATGGAAAGAGGGCATGGTATGTCTTTCCAAACCCTCATGAATAGTGCGAAAATCCAAGGAACCCCACTCGGGCTCCTCTGGTCACCCCATGGGTCGCTCCACCAGCCGTTCCACGAGCCGCTGCGCTAGTCTACAGTATTCAAGAGCCCGGAAACATGCTTGTGGTTAGGGATCCCCGTCAAGGCAAGGACCCCCGTCCAGATGATCTAATGGTGGAACTCATCACCCGCCTAGAGGCTTTGGAGATGTGATAGGTGGCCATCCCACTGGATGGCAAGCCATACCCGGTGTGGGTGGATGATATGCCAGCACCCCCGGGATTCGGGAATCCCACCGTCGCCCCCTTTAACGGAATGGGGGACCCACCACAGCACCTGTCCCACTTCAACTCAAGGTGTGGGCCTATGTTTGGGACCCCAGTGCTGTAGGAGGCCGGCAAGCTCCGCTGTTTTGTTCAGACACTAGAGGGGCTGGCATTCGTCTGGTACAACCAGCTCCCCATCGGATCGGTGACTAGCTCGGGGGACCTTTGCAAGCAGTTCATTTATTAGTTCAGCTCTACCACTTAGAAAATGAGCATCTCAAACCTCTTCAAGTGAAAAAAGTACTGATGAGCGACTCACAGACTTTATTTCCCGTTGGAAGGGGTTCACATACTACCTTGGAATGCCACTAACTAAAGAGAAATTACTGATGATGTGCTTAAGGAATGTCAAGATAGAGCTGATTCCCTCCATGATCACTCAGAACTATCCCGAAGGGTTCTGAGACTTCTTATATGAGACCCAGAACCTCGAAGAAGCCCTGAAACATGCCAGCCAGGCATATCCGCTGCCCCCTGTAATCCCAGAAAGGAGGGCTACCACAGCCGAGCCCATTGTGGTGGCCCAGATAGAGGCCCCCAGACAGTTGGAGTTACAGCCAGTGGAACATGCTCCCCAGCACTGCAGAGGTCCACCACCATGGGCACAACTTCCAGCTAAGCAGCAACCGCCTCAAAATTGGTAGGCGCCTCTGCATAACGTGCTTCCACCACCTAGGCGGGATAATCATGTTCTGCCTCCTCGATAGGCTCCTCCGGCCCCTCATCGGGGTCAGGCTTCTAGAGCCCCTTTTCTGGACAGATGATATCGGACCTACTCGTTTAATGAGTCTCAGGTACCCGGTTACTTCCACAATGCCTTATAGTAGGGAATTGTTTGACTTCCAGAGTGCAGAAAGCGAGAAGAGGTGAATCTCACCGATCTCCCAAACTACGGTCCTTATCACTAGATCCTAGGGAACACCCTAAAGAAATGATATGTGTTCAAGGACTGGATCCAAGACCAGATTGAAAACAATATAGTCAGGTTGGCCCCATCCACGGCACAAGTGGTGGGTGTTTTTGTAAGTCCAGACAGTGGTAGCGACAGCGAAGGAGAGTGGAAGAATGTTTCTGACCGCGGGTCTCATAAGTATAACGACTGGATGGCTCGCAAGATGTTCGCTTGTGCTCATGGAATTATCCCTGTATGCCTGAATCAGCTAGAGCCCTTAGAAGATGTGTCCACCACTTCTGTATCATCATCTCGGACGACCTCTTCCCAGAAGAGAAAGCATCGGCAGCACAAGAAAAAGAAATGTGCCCTGCCAATGATGTCGTCGTCCCGCACTCTCAGCGACTTTATGCCCCAAGAGATGGGGATCGCTCCCAGTATCTTCTCAGTAGTGGATGAATCTTCAAGTGACAGTCAAGGGTATGCTTCGGTTAACATTGTTGAGTTAGTAAACCCCTATATGGCTCCCGACGAGGAGGAGCATCAGGCAAACCTCCCCAACGTCCCTAGCCAACGCCAACATTGGAGGAGCCGTGACCAAATGGGTAGTCAGGGCACGTCAGTTGGAACCTCCAGCTAGACTGTGCATGCGGTTGAGACTAGACAACAGGCCCAGCACAGAACTCAGCATGCGCAGACCCTTCATCTGGTGTAGACAGGCCCGCCTCTACCACCATTTGTGCTACTGGATCAGGAAGAACCACTTTGGTCATGTCGTGACCTGCTTTACCCCGCTATAGGTTGATCTCAGTCATCCATTATTCATCCGAAATATACCCTTCAGGCATTGACTAGTGAACAGCGGGACATACCCGGTACCAATCAGCTACCGACCCGGCTGTTAGGATCCATCATGCCTTCTATCATAGAATGGCTCCCTATAAGGAGAAGTTCACGCCTGGAACAAAAATATGATTTTCTCCAGAACCTCTCTGGAATCCTAGCGTAGCTTTCAATCCTTAAAGCCCTTCGCCTATTGCCAAATATGCATAAACCACTCTCCGAGGCTTTATAAATCCCCATCCAGTTTGAGATAGAGGTAGCAACGATCGAGGCTTTCCATGCTAAAGTGTTTGAGAATGCCGAATGTCAGGCCATTATTTCGTTCTCTGGAGAAGATGAAGGCTCCCCCATAGAGGGTCACATCTGTCTGCTGTATATCACAGGAAAATTTAATGGCGTGGAGGTTCGATTTTGTCTCGTTAACACTGGCTCCGAGATCAACCTTATCTTGACGTGGACGCTGTGGAAGCTTGGGTTATCCAAAGATGACCGGACTCCCTCCAATTTAAGGATCGAGGGAAACGACAAGACAGAGCAAACCCCGATCGGCAAGAATCATTTGAAGACCTAGTTCGGCAGCCTAGTTTCTAGCACTGAGTTTATGGTTGTCTTCCATGACACCGCATATAATGCATTAATGGGTAGGCCATGGCTCCACCTACATGCAGCGGTCCCCTCATCGTATCACCAATGCCTCAAGTACTCCCTTAATGCTAGAGTGGGAATACTCCAAGGTGATGCATCTCCTTTCGCCTCTTGTGAAGCCCACTATTTAGACGCTAACTATTAAAAGAGCAAGGATAAACAAGTCCAAGCAAGTGAATTTGAGCCCGTCACCACTATGACCGACCCTTGGTCAAGCCTAAATGATGCCTATGTCTTCTCGATCCATCGGTTGGAGGCCACAACCCATGATATGGGGTAATGTTTTGTTATTTCTAGGATAAGGGGGAACCATGCTCCCAAATCCATGTGTCTTTGGAATATCACTTCATATTATTATATAAATCAGGCCGCAGTGATCTCGGAGCATCCCACTCCCATAAGGTATCGGGGCATCTAACTCATGGCAATGACAGTACACCATAATTTTCTGTTTTTCCAGGATGGAATAAGTTGGCTCTGACTGACGCGCCACTACTACATTGATATTATCAAGCATAGCCCCTTGGGCTGGAGACCAGTTGGTATCAGGTCGACAACCTTTATTTCTATGGTCTCGGCAGTGCCGGAGTTCCCCGATGCAATAACTACTGCCACTGAAGCTGGTACCAGCCTCCCATCAGGGTCTGGTAACTCAAAAGAATCTTCCCCCATGAAGGATACCTCCATAAGTGGAGAAGAGGATATAAAGGACACCCCCTGCCTTTGAGGAAGGTGTCTCTGCCACGGTCGATGAGTTGGTACAGGTGAACCTCGTAAGCGAGGAAGACCTAACACCCACATTGATCAGGGCCGTCATGCCCTCCGAGGAGAAGCAGCGGTATGTAGACATTCTTAAATAACACATTGACGTGTTTTCTTGGAGTTATGACTAGATTCCAGGACTAGATCCTTAGGTAGCCTTCCACCACCTCGGCCTTCCGTAAAATCATCACGGATTCAAACAACCTCCAAGAAAGATGAACCCTTTTCACGGTGTCATGGTCGAGGCCGAAGTTGACAAGATCATCAGGGCTAACTTTGTTAAGGAGGTTTAGTACCCCAAATGGCTGGCCAAAATTATACCGGTCAGGAAGAAGAATGGGATGATCAAAGTCTGTATTGACTTCGACGATCTCAACTGCCATTGTCTAAAGGATGATTTTCCCCTTCCAGTGACAGAATTGTTGATTGAAGCTACGGCTAGATTCCAAGCCCACTCCTTCATGGATGGTTACTCCAGGTATAATCAGGTCTAGATGTCCACTGAGGAAAAGGACTCCACAGCTTTTAGAGTGCCCCATGGTACTTTTTCTTACCAGGTTATGCACTACGGCCTGAAGAATGCAGGTGCCACCAATCAGCGGGCCATGCACCGCATATTCAAGCCAATCCTCGGGACATTGGTGGTTTTCTATGTGGATGGTCTGGTTGTCAAATCATTCTAGCGTTAGGACCATCTCAAGGATCTTGAGAAATTGTTCAGCTTCCTCTGTTGTAACGCCCCGACCCCAGCTACCCAGAGTCGGTGCATTACTTCGTAACATTGGCATGACCACAAGAAATATCAAATCTCGAAAGACCGATTGGTTTAGTAGCCTTGGAAACACTAGATATATTCATAAGTTTTACATTACATCATAAAATAAAAAACTACTACAACAACATAATGTCTCCACAGTCCACACTATTATCCCCTCATAATATCCCTGCAGGTCATTCATAACTTACTTCTCCACGTCCTGGGGAAAATAAAACATAGAAAAGGGGTGAGCTCAAATGCCCAGTAAGGATAACAATATAGCGGAATATTCAAAATAAGCATAAACATTTAAGGCAATGCATTACTAAAACAAAAGCCTTTTAAACTTGAACTTCAACATAGTATGGCAAAAGTAAATTTGAAATAATGCCATTTACTTATTCACATGGATATTCTACTAATCGAATAATCACATGAAAAATCAATAACCACTTTCATAATGATGGAATGCATAATGCTAAACTTTAATTTCTTTTCAAGGCCTCGTCCCAAGACCTTGGGGCTAACTGTAACCGGAACCCAACCCGGAGTGCCTCTAATAACCGGACACCAACCCGGAGTGCCTCTAATAACCGGACACCAACCCGGAGTGCCTCTAATAACCGGAAACCAAACCGGAGGGATTACTTTTACCAGTCCCTAACCTGGAGGGCTTACTTTTACCAGTCCCAAACCTGGAGGGCTTACATTAACCAGTCCCCAACCTGGAGGGCTTACTTTAACCAGTCCCCAACCTGGAACATACTTGTCCAACACATTCATATGAAGTAAAGGTTGAAATATAACATAAACATTCTTATTGGAACTAGCATACGAAATGTCAATACTTTCACCATAAACTATGAATGGTATAAAAATAGCACATCCACAGTCCAACATATCACAAAACCTTCAAAACACTATAGAAGTTTTGTATCATAATAAATCAACTTCAAATAATCTTAAAATCCATCAAAGGATGTTGACATAGATGAAATCAAAATTCTTTTTAAAGAAATATCTCCTTTTATTTTGAAATCATTTAAGATCCATATAAAATAAAACATTTTCTTTGAAAATATTCTTATAATCTTGTAAGGGAATCTTTGAAGATTTTATAACGGCGGAAAATAGCCGCACCCGCCGTATAAGTTAAAAAAACATTCTTACCTTAATTCTGTCGAAAAGGTTAAAAATGACCTTGTTTTGAAAATGACGGAAAGATTCCTTCATAAACCTCTTATAACAAGTCAACCAAGGGTATAAATGACTTTAACCCATATTCTTGTAAATAATAAAAAAAATTGAAATACATTTTTAAGAAAACATGGATGTGGATGATAAAGAGATCCCAGTAGATTATATAAACAACCTCGGATAATGAAGAGATTGTGAAATAACCCTTACCTTGTACTTTTCCTTTGTTGGGGTAGGTTAACCTCCTGTTTAATGGTGAAATAATTGTTATTAAATTATACAATAATCATATACATTAATATGATATCATATATGATCTTTTAATATTGATTTGATAATAATATCTTAGTATTATCGTTGTTTCGGGTGTTAACTTACTTGTTTTCTTTTATATGTTTTGTTACGTAAGACATTTTTGTAAAGGATAGGTTTTATATTATTCATATCCAGAATGATATAAAGTCCTTAAACATCATTTTTAAATCATCAAATGATAATTATACATGAATGGATACGATGGAGAATGAATCTCATCGCGTTCGTGGAGACGGTAGTCCGTACGTACGCACGAGCGACAATATCATTCTTTTGATATTAAAATAATATATAATTGGATGGTATATCATATATACAGAATCATTAACATGTTATATTTATTATTTACATGAGTTACACATCATTATTATACCCATCCAAATAAAATTATATTGAATAACAATTACACCATGACGTGGAGACGGTAAGCCGTACGTACGCACGTATGGTGACATGTTATTCATAGGGTGGATAGAATACTGAATATGGTTGTACCATATTTATAATAACATCACAGTATATATATGATACTGGATTTATTATTTTATAATGGTAACAACAAAGGAAGAAGAAGTGGAAGAAGAAATGAACTTAGAAAAGGGTGGTGAAATCATTACCTCTTCTTCGGGTTCTTCCTTTTGATTTGATCAAAAGGGCTCCTTAGGTTGGATTTCTGATCAAAATAATGCCCCTATGTTGTAGTGAGGGAAGTTGGGAGAGTATTTGGGCAGATTTTGGCCGACCCAAAAGGCTTTGAAGGTGTGAAGAAATGAGAAGGAGGAGTTCCCTTTTATAAGAGGGGTGAAAGGCACCTTTGGAAAAGCTAGAAATATTAATTTATAATAAATTCACATTCAGTTTCTAATGGCTCCAAAGTTGATTCTTCAACGGTTAAGGTGGGGATAGGTCGAAAACCACTCAACCAATTGAATTTAGACAGGTTTGGGTACTTATATTAACCTTATCTTTAAGTATTAACTCTAAGTTAATTAGTTTCACTTTTACAATGTCTCTTTGTATTTTTATATAATATGGTTAATAAACTTACTATATACATCCAAGCGACCCCCAAGTGGTCCATTAATGATGAACCTATCATGATATAAGTCTCTTGGCCGAACCTTAGATTTTTAGGAATTTAATATCAATTAATAATATAATATTTGTTTTAAGAACTCTTTTATGTCAATTTTGACACTATTCAATAGTTGATTTTTGTGAAACTTATAACAGATTGATTACTTCGAAAAAAGTCAATTAAATAAATCCTAATATATCATATTATCCTATAAAATTAGTTTAATTCATTAAAAGTTTCATATTATATTTATTTGGGTATTTATAATATCAATTAGTTTAATTTTTCACTATTATAGTAATTACTACATCATCATTGTGCCATAAATAAAATATATTATTTAATGTCTAAAAATTATAAATAAAATATAATTATGTAGGAAATATTTTTATATTTCTAATTAATATTTATAATCTAAAATCCAACATATATAACCCTATGTAACAATTGTTTTGCTAAAAGATATATGCTTGTGTCATTTTTGTATTCATTTTAACTTAATTAAAATGAAGTGTCATTATCACTTACAAGTGGATCCATGGGGTCCCAAAATCGACCCAAAGATGCCCATGGTCGACCATGTATCAACCAATAGGGTTAAGACACGTTTTAGGGTAATTTATTATTATTATAATATTATTTTTTTAACCCTTATTTACCGGATTTACCCTTAACCATGGTAAATAAAATATTTACCGCAGTAATTATTCAAAATGTCTAAAAATAAAAGTTACCTATTTAAACAATTTGAACATCATGATTCCAAATATGGAATCCATTTTCCTAAATTCAAAACACAGAAGTGGCAGAAATTAATTTAAAATTAATTCCCGCTGTCAAAACAAAAAGCGTGTTTTTAAGAGATAATGACTATCAAAAGATTGACACTTGTTTATGTTCGGTTTAATTGTAAAATTATGTCCAATGACCAACATTATATTAAATGGTAAAAATGTATTCTAAATATAATTTAAAACTACTAAAATTCATAATTTATCACTGTTAATTATTTTGATTAAAAAAGTTGTTTTTAATTAAAATTTAGTAATTTTCACTATTCATCAAAATATGAAAGTTATCCGAAAAGTACCAAAATTTCACCTTAGGCTAAATTCGATATTCCGAATCCATAAATGAAGTCCATTTTAAAATATAAAATATATATAATTTCGAAAAGTAGGTATTACTATTCATAACGGCTAGTTTGATTGGTTGTGGTGTGTGTTAAAACTCAAGGTTGCGTACAACACACGCTACTGTATTATTCAAAGAAAGCGTACCATGGAAGCTTGGGATGTTTCATTTTCAATTTTTGATGTCCCCATTTAGTAAAAAAGTTTAAAATATTGTATTTAAAAAGGTTTCACTATTAAAAGTTGATAAAAGTGCAATACTGAAAATGAATCTGTTCTTGTATTATGTCTAAGAAACTCATAATATGGATTCTAAAATTATAAGGATTATATAAAGTTTAAAATTTAGTTAATACTATGCATAACCTCTTTTGAACGGCTTGTTTGGTAAGTCATGGTGTGTTTGAACCCGGTGTTGCGTGTAGTGCAAGTTATTGTATTATTTTAAAGAAATAACACACTATGAAATCTTGGGGTGTTACATTCTCCCCTCCTTCAATAAATTGCGTCCTCGCAATTTGAAATTGTTCTTCGAAAATAAAAGGTTGAAAATAAAAAATATCTTTGTGGGAAAACCCACATCGGAAATTGGGTTACTAAAATTTAGTCTTAATATGAGGAAATGAGAAATGAAAGGGTCACCACCAAATTATGATCTCGATTAGGAGAACATTGGTGGCAATTAGATACATATAATTGGAGGAAAAACGTAAATATTTATAGGTAGTGATTGAGGTCATCAATCACAAACAAGTATAAAATTGAGGTCCTTAAACTCATCAATCTATGATGATTTGAAATACCATCGGTTCAACAAAATATAGGGTTTTAGGATAACACATTTTTGACGTTTCAAAATATCTTAGTTGAAATCCCACATCAAAAAATGAATTAATGAGGCCTCTATTTAAAATAAAGAGTGGAAAGTATGAAGATTACCGAAAATAACACATACTAGGGTTCCATGTAGGAAAATATGGATATGGAAGAGAAATCTAACCATCAACTATCTGATGGAGAGTGGTAGAGAACATGGCTATGAAAAGGCCAACAATCCCAAAGCCATAAATTAGTGGTGATTTAAGGTACCATCTAGGACAAAATTTTTGTTCTAAGTTCCTTTTCTTAATGTTAAGGAATTTATTTATGAGATTGGATAAGATCATAAGGAGATATACTTACTTTATAATTAGAGTTTTGTCCATTAATAAATTTCTACCACAAACTCATCTTTCACTCTAAAAGATAATAGAATGTAAAAAAAATTCTATTTACACTATTCGTATAGGGTTCCAAAATAAACGAATTTATAATTAATCTACCAGATCTTTTAAAAAAACTACATTATTTAATCCAGGACATCTCTTGGGCCAGTGGTAAGTGATACACCCTTGTCGCCCTTCGGTTGCGGGTTCAAGTCTCGCGGCCTTGCCGGACGCGACGGGTTGCCGCCCGACCTCCGGGATGTCCTTTTATGGCAATCCAAAATTAATCTCAAACTAGAATTTATCCAAAATATTTCTGACCAATCTCACAGTCCAACATTTATAAGGAAGTTAAACATAATGTAGATCCTTTTTACCACGTAATAGCATATTAATCCCTTCATCATTTATTCTTTTAATACACTGAAACATCCTGAATTACCATATTCCTTATTGATTACATTCATGCTCCCTTATTCCATATAGAATGCTGGATATACCTCATCAATCCAAAAATGTTTTAAACCCCAACAATAATGGAATATACAAATCATTAATCAGTTCCAAGGTAGTCAAGAATATCCAATATAATTTATCCAAAACAATCACATATTATTCCAAAATCACTACCTCAGTATCAGGACTATATTATGATTTATCATTCTCTCAACCATATATTTTCCAAAAATTTATCCTGCTATTGAGTCACTTCTCTTTGTTCCACACAATCTCAAGTCCTTAATGAAATAGTACTGCAGTAAAATCCTTATATACTCCATAATTATTATAACAAGTACATTGTTGATACAACACTCAATTGACATAATCAACATAAGAACTCTAATCATTCCTCTTCATCTGTGGTAGTATCATAACTTTATTATTATCCAATAACATCATTTGCGGTATAGTCTGATGACTGGGACATAGGTTCATGTAGTGTCCAAACTCCTTGCAAATGAAGCATTGTACATTTAAAACCCTTTTTTTACCCTTGCAGTCACGTACTTTGTGCCCTTTTCCTCCACACTTATAAAAAACTCCCATTCCTTTCAGGAAAGTTCCAGGGTGTTTCTTTCCACAGTTACCACATATGGGAAAATTCTTCTTTTTCCTCTTCCCTTTATCCATCTTTCTCTCTTCCACCTTTTTCTTCTCTTGCTTCCCTTCAAAGCCATAGGACTCAGTAAACTCTTTACTTATCTTATCAACACGTGATATTATTTCTTCATATGATGATAATACATGCGAGACTATTTCTCTTGTCAATTCTGTCTTAAGACCATAAAATATATGATCCTTCTTTCTCTTTGTGTCATGTGCATTGCTGGAGTTCTCATTCCTTCTACTAGGCGCCATTTCTAAACATTGGCATACACTAGATTAGTTTATGAATAACAATACCTAATCCCAAACTTTTAAAACACATAACATAAATTAAATAGTTTATGGATATAATCCATAATCATAAAAATGTCTCCTTTGAGGATGTATATACTCATAAACCCTTCATAATGGTTTGTAAAGAAAATGATAATTATCCTAAGCATATCCCCCGGGAGTGTCGTAACCAAGAGTGCAACAAGGCCCGTTGTCGTGCACCATTTCCTGTTCGAGTCTAGCTCAAAGCGGTGTTTTCGGGTTTTACCCCTAGGTACATCTGTGCCAGAGCCGCCTCTACCTGCTCGTATCCATACAGGGATGTATTGCTCGGAAAACTCACAAAATCTCTACAATACCAAAATTCTAGGAAGTTCTTCTATACTAATCTTCAAAGTTCATCTTAGGTCTACGTGCTCTAATCAGAGTTTATCTAAATCTAGCTTCCAAGGTTTGTACTAAACTTCCTCTGATACCAACTGTAACGCCCCGACCCCAGCTACCCAGAGTCGGTGCATTACTTCGTAACATTGGCATGATCACAAGAAAGATCAAATCACGAAAGACCGATTGGTTTAGTAGCCTTGGAAACACTAGATATATTCATAAGTTTTACATTACATCATAAAATGAAAAACTACTACAACAACATAATGTCTCCACAGTCCACACTATTATCCCCTCATAATATCCCTGCAGGTCATTCATAAATCACTTCTCCATGTCCTGGGGAAAATAAAACATAGAAAAGGGGTGAGCTCAAATGCCCAGTAAGGATAACAATATAGCGGAACATTCAAAATAATCATAAACATTTAAGGAAATGCATTACTAAAACAAAAGCCTTTTAAACCTGAACTTCAACATAGTATGGAAAAAGTAAAATGAAATAATGCCATTTACTTATTCACATGGATATTCTACTAATAGAATAATCACATGAAAAATCAATAACCACTTTCATAATGATGGAATGCATAATTCTAAACTTTAATTTCTTTTCAAGGCCTCGTCCCAAGACCTTGGGGCTAACTGTAACCGGAACCCAACCCGGAGTGCATCTAATAACCGGACACCAACCCGGAGTGCCTCTAATAACCGAAAACCAACCCGGAGTGCCTCTAATAACCGGAGACCAAACCGGAGGGCTTACTTTTACCAGTCCCTAACCTGAAGGGCTTACTTTTACCAGTCCCCAACCTGGAGGGCTTACTTTAACCAGTCCCCAACCTGGAGGGCTTACTTTAACCAGTCCCCAACCTGGAACATACTTGTCCAACACATTCATTTGAAGTAAAGGTTGAAATATAACATAAACATTCTTATTGGAACTAGCATATGAAATGTCAATACTTTCACCATAAACTATGAATGGTATAAAAATAGCACATCCACAGTCCAACATATCACAAAACCTTCAAAACAATATAGAAGTTTTGTATCATAATAAATCAACTTCAAATAATCTTAAAATCCATCAAAGGATGTTGACATAGATGAAATCAAAATTCTTTTTAAAGAAATATCTCCTTTTATTTTGAAATCATTTAAGATCCATATAAAATAAAACATTTTCTTTGAAAATATTCTTATAAGATTGTAAGGGAAGCTTTGAAGATTTTATAACGGCGGAAAATAGCCGCACCCGCCGTATAAGTTAAAAAAACATTCTTACCTTAATTCTGTCGAAAAGGTTAAAAATGACCTTGTTTTGAAAATGACGGAAAGATTCCTTCATAAAACTCTTATAAAAAGTCAACCAAGGGTATAAATGACTTTAACCCATATTCTTGTAAATAATAAAAAAATGTTTTGAAATACATTTTTAAGAAAACATGGATTTGGATGATAAAGAGATCCCAGTAGATTATATAAACAACCTCGGATAATGAAGAGATTGTGAAATAACCCTTAACTTGTAATTTTACTTTGTTGGGGTAGGTTAACCTCCTATTTAATGGTGAAATAACTGTTATTAAATTATACAATAATCATATACATTAATATGATATCATATATGATCTTTTAATATTGATTTGATAATAATATCTTAGTATTATCGTTGTTTCGGGTGTTAACTTACTTGTTTTATTTTATATGTTTTGTTACATAAGACATGTTTGTAAAGGATAGGTTTTATATTATTCATATCCAGAATTATATCAAGTCCTTAAACATCATTTTTAAATCATCAGATGATAATTATACTTGAATGGATATGATGGAGAATGAATCTCATCGCGTTCGTGGAGACGGTAGTCCGTACGTACGCACGAGCGACAATATCATTATTTTGATATTAAAATAATATATAAATGGATGGTATATCATATATACATAATCATTAACATGTTATATTTATTATTTACATGAGTTACACATCATTATTATACCCATCCAAATAATATTATATTGAATAACAATTACACCACGACGTGGAGACGGTAAGCCGTACGTACGCACGTATGGTGACATGTTATTCATAGGGTGGATAGAATACTGAATATGGTTGTACCATATTTATAATAACATCACAGTGTATATATGAT
The DNA here is from genome assembly GCA_963277665.1 of Viscum album. Taxonomy (NCBI): domain Eukaryota; kingdom Viridiplantae; phylum Streptophyta; class Magnoliopsida; order Santalales; family Viscaceae; genus Viscum; species Viscum album. Next base: position 1,169,265,633 of record OY728130.1, read on the forward strand.
ACTGGATTTATTATTTTATAATGGTAACAACAAAGGAAGAAGAAGTGGAAGAAGAAATGAACTTAGAAAAGGGTGGTGAAATCATTACCTCTTCTTCAGGTTCTTCCTTTTGATTTGATCAAAAGGGCTCCTTAGGTTAGCTTTATGATCAAAATAATGCCCCTATGTTGTAGTGAGGGAAGTTGGGAGAGTATTTGGGCAGAGTTTGGCCGAACCAAAAGGCTTTTAAGGTGTGAAGAAATGAGAAGGAGGAGTGCCCTTTTATAAGAGGGGTGAGGGGCACCTTTGGAAAAGCTAGAAATATTAATTTATAATAAATTCATATTCGGTTTCTAATAGCTCCAAAGTTTATTATTCAAAGTTTAAGGTGGGGATAGGTCGAAAACCACTCAACCAATAGAATTTAGACAGGTTTGGGTACTTATATTAACCTTATCTTTAAGTATTAACTCTAAGTTAATTAGTTTCACTTTTACAATGCCTCTTTGTATTTTTATATAATATGGTTAATAAAATTACTATATACATCCAAGAGACCCCCAAGTGGTCCATTAATGATGAACCTATCATGATATAATTCTCTTGGCCGAACCGTAGATTTTTAAGAATTTAATATCAATTAATAATATAATATTTGTTTTAAGAACTCTTTTATGTCAATTTTGACACTATTCAATAGTTGATTTTTGTGAGACTCATAACAGATTGATTACTTCGAAAAAAGTCAATTAAATAAATTCTAATATATAATATTATCCTATAAAATTAGTTTAATTCATTAAAAGTTTCATATTATATTTATTTGGGTATTTATAATATCAATTATTTTAAATTTTCACTATTATAGTAATTACTGCATCATCATTGTGTCATAAATAAAATATATTATTTAATGTCTAAAAATTATAAATAAAATATAATTATGTAGGAAATCTTTTTATATTTCTAATGAATATTTATAATCTAAAATCCAACATATATAACCTTATGTAACAATTGTTTTGCTAAAAGATATATGCTTGTGTCATTTTTGTATTCATTTTAACTTAATTAAAATAAAGTGTCATTGTCACTTACAAGTGGATCCATGGGGTCCCAAAATCGACCCAAAGATTCCCATGGTAGACCATGTATCAACCAATAGGGTTAAGACATGTTTTAGGGTAATTTAGTATTATTATAATATTATTTTTTTAACCCTTATTTACCGGATTTACCCTTAACCATGGTAAATAAAATATTTACCGCAGTAATTATTCAAAATGTCTAAAAATAAAAGTTACCTATTTACACAATTTGAACATCCTGATTCCAAATATGGAATCCATTTTCCTAAATTCAAAACATAGAAGTGGCAGAAATTAATTTAAAATTAATTCCCGCTGTCAAAACAAAAAGCGTGTTTTTGAGAGATAATGACTATCAAAAGATTGACACTTGTTTATGTTCGGTTTAATTGTAAAATTATGTCCAATGACCAAAATTATATTAAATGGTAAAAATATATTCTAAATATACTTTAAAACTACTAAAATTCATAATTTATCACTGTTAATTATTTTGATTAAAAAAGTTGTTTTTAATTAAAATTTAGTAATTTTCACTATTCATCAAAATATGAAAGTTATCCGAAAAGTACCAAAATTTCACCTCAGGCTAAATTCAATATTCTGAATCCAGAAATGAAGTCCATTTTAAAATATAAAATATATATAATTTCGAAAATTAGTTATTACTATTCATAACGGCTAGTTTGATTGGTTGTGGTGTGTGTTAAAACTTAAGGTTGCGTACAACACACGCTACTGTATTATTCAAAGAAAGCGTATCGTGGAAGCTTGGGATGTTTCATTTTAAATTTTTGATGTCCCCATTTAGTCAAAAAGTTTAAAATATTGTATTTAAAAAGGTTTCACTATTAAAAGTTGATAAAAGTGCAATACTGAAAATGAATCTGTTCTTGTATTATGTCTAAGAAACTCATAATATGGATTCTAAAATTATAAAGATTATATAAAGTTTAAAATTTAGTTAATACAATTCATAACCTCTTTTGAACGGCTTGTTTGGTAAGTCATGGTGTGTTTGAACCCGGTGTTGCGTGTAGTGCAAGTTATTGTATTATTTTAATGAAATAACACACTATGAAATCTTGGGGTGTTACATCTGTTCCTATCAACTGAAGATGAACCTGCTGAAATGTGCCTTCGGGGTCACTTCCAGGAAGTTTCTTAGCATTGTTTTCAGGTACCGAGGCATCGAGATCGACCCAGAAAAGATCATGGCCATTAGTCTGATGCCTCCCCCAAGTAATATTCCGGAGCATCGAGGTTTCCAAGGCCACTTAGCCTACATACGTGATTTATTGCGAATCTGGCTAGAAAGTGTAAGCCCATTTCCCGGCTCATGAAGAAAGGCTATACCTACAAATGGGATGAAGAGTTCTAGACCGTGTTCGATGAAATTAAGCAGTATGTGCTCCAGCCTTAGGTCTTGTTGCCACCCGTCCCCAAAAAGCCACTGATCATATACATGACTACCCTAGAATGATCTCTCTACGCCATTCCCACCCCAAAGAACAATGATGGGATAGAGAATAGCATCTACTACGTCATCCTCATGCTCCTCGATATAGAGTCCATATACTTCACCGTCGAGGAGAGCTGCCTTGCGCTCGTGTTTGCCAAACAGAAATTGCGTCATTACCTGCAGAACCATGAGGAACTGTTTGTGTCTTGATTAGACCCATTGAAGTACATCCTAAGACGTCCCATATTGATTGGAAGACTAGCACGGTGGTCGATAATCCTCCAGCAGTTTGACATCAGGTTCATCCCTCAGAAAGCTATAAAGAGATAGGCATTGGAAGACTTTCTAGGTGCCCATCCAACCTTCGTAGACCAGCCCCTAGACTTGGACTTTCTGGACGAGGAAATACTCTCGATAGATCCTGTCATCCCATGTTTGCAGATTCACTTTGATGGTGCCTCCTGGAACCCCACCAATAGGAGTCTCAATGATTCGAGGCTCTACAAAGTAGGCATGGGTATTGTCTTTATTACCCTGGTGCAAGCTGTTCTACCATACTCATTCATGTTGTCAGAAGTCTGCACTAACAACGAAGCAGAGGATCAGGCCCTCATTATTGGCCTCGAGCTGGCCCTCAAAATTGACATGCCCCATTTGCATGTAAAAAAGGGACTTCGATCTAGTTATTAAGTGGGTAAAGAGTGACTATGTTGTCCAAAATCCAGAGCTTGTACCATTGTTGGAGCGCACCCTCAAGCTAATGGCCCGGTTCCCTTCTCGACTAGAGGTTACCCATGTCCCTCGGTCATATAACGATCGAGAAGATGCTTTGGCCAGCTTAGGTGCATCACTTGTAGAGACCGAACTGGATGATCTGATTATCCACATGGCGCATAGGAGAGTCATAGATCATGTTTCCCTGGATGGCGATGATGGCCCACACGTAAGACATCTTACCATCGGCGCCTCTATGTCAGGACCCCCAGGTCATTCGGATGCAGTGATTGAAATGATTGCCTATTAGAGGACTCCCTTGGTTGAATACCTCCCACACGGTAATCTCTCATCAGACTGGGCTTAGCGCGAGCGAATCCGACACCGCGCACTACAGTTTACCCTCTATAGTGGTCCCAGTCCTAAGACAATCCTATATAAGAGTGGGTTTGATTGTGTTCTCATTCTTTGCATTCAGGGGGTTGAGATTCCATAGGTCATGCAAGAGGTTCACACCAGTTCTTGTGGTTCCCATCAAGCTGGGCCGAAACTGTCTCACCAGATCCAAGTATTAGGGAATTTTTGGCCCTACATGATCCACGACTGCATCGAGTTCTCCAAGAGGTTCCATGCATTCCAAGTTCAAGATAACTTTGTGCATCGGCCATTGGAGCCTCTCCACACTACCAAGTACTCTTGGCTCTTTGCATTCTAGGGATTAGATGTTATAGGACCATATCCGCTGGCAATGGCTCTCCAATTCCAGTTCATTCTGACCGCTATGGATTTCTTTTACAAGTGCACAGAGGCAATTCCACTCAAGGAATTCAATTCCCATTCTATCGTTGACTTTGTGAATTCCAATATCATCCATCAGTTTGGGGTTCCTCACACTATCCTCACCGATAACGACACCAAATTCCGAGAAGCTGAGTTGAAAACGTTGTACGCCAAGTTCAACATCCGCTCTAAACATACCTCTCGCTATCACGCGCATGAAAATGGGTAAGACGAGGCATTCAATAAAACCCTCTCTAACATTTTTTAGAAAATGGTTGGTCAGAACAAGAAGAGTTGGCCAGATAAGCTCCCCAACTCCCTCTGGGCTTATCAGACGATGACTCGTAATTCCACCCAGGTAACCCCATATTCCCTGGTATACGGAACAGAGGTCTTCCACCCATCAAGATTCAGTTTCCCTCATTACACACAGCAGTCTATGACCAACAAGTGCCGGATAGAGTAGCTGAAATTCATCTAGCTGAATTGGAAGCACTTGAAGAGAATAGGCTTTGTGGCCTGCGCAACCTAGAAAGGAATCATAGCAGGATGGCTTGAGCCTTCAACAAGAAGGTTTGCCTCTGCTCTTTCCTACAAGGAAACTTGTTATTGGACCCTAGGGTGCCAATTATCCCTGGCAGAAAACCACCCAAGTTGGAGCCCAAATGGGAAGGAAATTTCATTATTCATAAGGTTTACCCCAGTGGAGCATAGTCCCTAGTGACCATAGATGGTGAGCGTATAACTCCTCCCACCAATGCCAAGTTCCTCAATCAATACTTTTCCTGAGTAGGAACTAGTCCTAAATGACCTTAAATTGTTAGTCCTGCATGACCCTAAACTGCACGCTGGTCCAGCACAAACTTAAACTGTTCGTCCTACATGACGTTAAACTATATGTCATCCCTCATGACGTTAAACTGTATATCGTCCCTCATGATGTTAAACGGTATCTTCAAGAACTATGTGTCACTTTATTCCCATCCTTATGTGATATGTAGGACCGCCCGAACATTTAGATTTCGGGTCCAGCCCCTCTCAAGTTGTGCCCCTCAACCCTTTGCAGTGGTTCTCTAATGTGTCCAAGAGTACTCTGGTCTAGGACCTGGAGTGTCAGATTCACCTTGGGAAAGTTCCATTCACTTTTCAGGCTTCGTGTTTTCCTTCATTTTGGCCCCCATTATCTTTCACACCTGAAGGGCCCCCCAAAACGGCATGGATTCTAGGCCAAATGGAACTCCTACTGTTATGGGCCAATGCCCCTGAGGGTTTCAGAAAACAAATCGATACAAATCCCGTGTTGCGAACATGGTAAGCGGTCGATTCTCATTTGTTTGTACCTATTTCACGATAATGTGGCATGGATACTGCATTGAGAACTTGGTTAGTAGTAATCCTCCATCTCCACACCATCCCCTTTAGGCCTTGAATGTTGGTTACGTGATTCATATTATGTTCCACCCCCATCATGTTCAGGTAAAATTTCGAAACTCGTGGCATTGTCCCTTAGTGCACCTCCGCATGTTAGGGGGACAAGCTAAAATACAGTGCTCTTCGGGGCTCCCACAGTCCAAGCTCCAAGACCATAAAATGAGATCTTCTATATAAACTCTATTCGGATCGATACTCATCCTCATGGGATATGTAGGATCACCCGGACATCGTGCTTCTAGGTCCATCTCAGCTGGGAGCTAGCTTCTCCTGCCCCTTATCCTCTAAACCTTACTGGACTCTTGGCTCGAGGCTCCTTTCTTTGAATTGAACACGGTGATGATATGGACCCCGTCCTCATTCACATCAGGTATTATTTATCGCGTCATGCACATTCCTTCATGTCCAAGACATATGACTTTAAAATGTGCTATCTGGTCCTATCACATGACACTAAATTGTGATAATATCATCTCAGCCGCACGACGAAAAATAGCATTCCATTGTGTTGACGTCAAAAGAGGGGACATCACGTTGGGTATCGGTCATCCACCATACCATTTTTTAATGCCTGTATATGGCTTGACTGTTGTGGCGATGCAGGGAATTTCTATCCTAGCCCCATCTCTTCAAAAAAAAAACTCATTCACCTTAAAGGATAAACAAGATACATCAAATACTGCTTCTTTTGGTGCGAGGTTCAGACCCACACACCCCTTTCCAGAACTACATATGGATTGATTCCTATCCTTATGGGATACGTGGGAACTCCCGGGCACTGCTCCACGAGCCCAGCCTAACTTTCGTGTTCGGTCCCTTGACCTAAACACTCCCCCAAGGAACACATGATAATTTGGACTTATATATTCATTCACGTTGGGTTTCATAATAACCTTACCATGTGTCCCCTACATTCCATACTGATCCCTGGTCTGAGTTCTAAGACCTTAAATTATGACCCTTTCTAGAACTATGTATGGCTTGATTCCCATCCTTATGGGATACATAGGAACGCCCAGACATTTCGTCTCGGGTACAGCCCCGAGAATCACATATCCCCATCCTTTCTCACCGTCAGTCCCTTGGCCTAACACCTTAGGGAGTTGTGTAACTCTATAACTTTCCCTGAACATGTTCAAGATGCCCCATAATGACCTTGGGAAGTGATAGTTACCCCTTCATAGAGGTCCTATCTTAGAGTAGGAATGATCCGTGATCGAATTAATGCACTCACCTAGTGTGCTTCCACCACGGTGTCGTAATTTCAAGAGTGTTGGATTATGTTCGAACAATCCACCACATCACCTTACACACATTGTGTTCCCCGTTTATTCGGATCCTCATCCTCTTTCGTGTCTTAAGGGACACCCTAACAATATGGATGCTTGTCTTATGGCCCGCCTGCTGTCCTGGGCCAACGTTCTGGAAGACTGACGGACAATATTCTGAGTTAGGTCCCGTGTTTCGAACATGGTCAGCAGTCGACCCTCATTTTGTGCCCCCATTTCAAGCTAACGCAATAGGGATGTTGTGTTTTGAACACGGTCAATAGTTTTCCTTTATTGCCATGCCCCTCCCACGGTGTTTCGAATTCTGGGTAACGTGATTCACATTTTTCATTCCCCAATGTTCAGACTGATTTTAATGCCCCTAGCATTTCCCCACTCATGCGCTAGATCACATTGATAAGACGATACATCGATGGGTCTGAGTTCCTCTTTATTTGATTGGGCCTCCCTCTTCTCCTTGGAAATCCGGATTCAAATCTCGAATGCCCAAATATTTGTTGACGCTCCCACGATCAAACGAACTAATAGTAAGAGCATCCATTATTTCTCACATCGGGTACGTCCCACGTGAGCATATGAATGGAATGCTATTTATTTCGGGATAATGGTTGAGTACGTTAAACCAAGAGAACAAGTAAATAAATTTTTCCATACATATAGTTCAATAAAATAATCATTAAGTCGAAATAAGTTTATGGGTTCAGCCAAAATAGGGCCCTTAAGGTTCAGATTCTTGGATGGATCGTTTCAACGCCACTACCTTTTGGCTGGTGGCCTCCTAGACTACTTTCTTCTCCCTAAGGACCCTCTCTTCATCAGCATCCATGAAGCATAGTTCACTGAGTCAAGCCCATCCCCGCACCTATTCAATTTGAAGTTCAGTCATCTAGTGACTCGCATTTACCATTTGCTCTTGGGAGTCTCCCAACTGATCCCTCAACTACTCCACGAGCTCAGAATAGTTTGTGATGAATATCTCCTTTTCTTTCACCTGTTCTTTGAGACGTCAGACCTCTTGATCCACCTTTAGAAATTCTTGAGTACTCCCCAAATCCTCCTGACACTGGGTGATTTCAGAACTCCGGCATCTCTCGCGCATCTTCTCGGCCATGTAATCACGGACCGTCAAGTGAAGGCATTGAGAATTTACCTCTCCAGCACATAGGAAATGCATCCAGGTGAGGAGTGATCCCATCCGCTTTAGCCATTACATCTGAGACTGAATGAGAAAATGTCAGATGCACTTCCACCCTTTGTGTCGCGTCATCCGGCTCTCCTTGGCCGCTTCTGAGTCTGAATCATCAATTCCATCGGGATCAGCAGGCTGATAGATATGAAAAGCTTCCAATAGGCTATCATTAGGGTCTTCCTCAGATATTCCTCTCAAGGGGTTAGGCTCTTCATCTTTTTAGCGACCTTCCTCTCTCCCCTCGACCCTCGTGGCACCTTTATCAACTTTCAGCCCTGCCCCAACAGGAGCGCCACTAATGCCTGCCTCTCTTTGCTCTCCAAGTGTCGGGGCCAACTCGGTTTAGGGGTAATGTCCTGGATAGGGAGGTATGTTCTTCATTGACTCTCTCGCAGATGGTCCTGGCTCAGCATCCTAAAGAGCCTCCAATTCTCTAATCACTGTACAGACAAGGAACACCCTAATAAATTGAGTCCTCTAATGGTAAGTACCAGTATCGAAGAAAGAAAATTACAGGAACCTAAAGCTCCAGCCTCCATCATTCTGGCCGCTACGGGGGATTTCATAGTGGGGGATCCCTCAACGCTCGTCAGTTCAATAATGGGTGTCGGTTCCCCACCTTGTTCCACTGGCGCTTCTCCCCCTCCTTTGACCGGATATTCTTGATCAACACCAATATTCTCCTGAGTAAGATAAGGATGGTGGATTAAGGATTGAAAAGGAAAGCAGAGAAAAGGAGGAGGACAGATAAGGGTTGAAGCAAACCTCAAGTAGCTCAGTCACATCCATATCAGAGCTGACGATCTATCCACTCTCCCGGAGACTCCCTTGGTGGGACTCCCCCTAAGACCCTTCACCTTCGGGATCCTCTTCTCCTTCACCTTCTACTTCACCTTCTCTTTCTGCCACCTCCTCTTCTGTCTCACTACCCTCTGACTCATCATTGCTATCATCATCCCCCGACAACATCATTTCCTGATCATGCTCCTAGTTGAGTATCACTTTCACCAAGAAAGGTGGATCCATACACTGACCCTGTTAGTATTCATACATTTCCATGGTTGTCATATACGTATGTCATCGATGGATGTTCACTCTGTCGACAACCCGAACAAGCCCGACTTCTGACAGCTCGATTCGGTCTCACACAATCTTCTTCTAGAGGGCTTTGGTGCTCACCGACTTCCATAGGGTTAGCCAAGCCGACCATACCGCAGGGATGATTGAGTCATGAGAATGTTGAAAAATATATCTTATTTTATACCCAATAAGTTCTATGGCCACTCCGTGGGACCCTCTTCTAGGAAACAAGGGTGTGGCCATGCACTGCGACATCCCCGCTGCTGAGGTCCCAGCCTGTGCGGGCCACATTGTCTAACGCGCTTCTGATCTTCCCCCTCTAGTGGCACTCTTCATGCTCTCTCACTGCCTGGGTTCCACACTGGCATCCTTGAGTTTCCGAACTCACTTTCACAAAGCCCCCTTAGGGTATGCTATGGCCCAATGTTCGGCATACTCGATTAAGAGGCCAACATCAAATATGGTGGGAGGAAAGGTGATGACGTTTCCAGAGCCATAGATCGTGAACATCATCCATAGTTGACGAAGAACATGGGGATTCCTTTCTTCTCAAACATCTATGTATACTTTTTTCTGTATTTGTTAGAGGCACCCAAACTTCCTGGAGAACCCGGACGACATATAAAGCTCATAGAAGATCTTCCCATCAATCTGGGCTACAAGCACCCCACCTAATATGCTCTTAAAGTACTCCCTCTTCCATAGTGTGCCTTTCCCATTATCTATCATCCAACTAGTTAGGGTGGGGAAAGGGCTGAAAGAATTGTTTCCATGATTACCAATTTTGATCCTTACTCTCTCCTCATTGAGAGTCAGCGGCATGACCCCGACAATATTCAGCAGGGAAGGTCCCAAGACATTTCTTGGAGGACAGATGGAATTCAAGAAGGTATATCCACCCCAATGAGCCACAACCTATATTTATAATATCTAGAAGGGACCAAAGATTCTCCTAGGTGAACCCCCTCTTGAGATGAATCCCAAAATGCCATACAGACGAGCCAGCACGGGGACTACTAGATTGAATCTTTTGTTGGCAGCCATGATGTCAGCCATCACTAGGGTCGCTATATTGAATCCAATCCTTACGTCCCTCACTGGAAAGAGCCACCCACTCCGGAATGTGGTGAGGAATCCAGCATACCAAAAATTTGGGTCCTGACTCCTATTTATGTTGTAGCCCCATGACTGGTAGTTACCCACCTCTAGGATCCTCCAGTATGATCCGCTCTTGCTCCTATGTGCCACGGTTGGACTCTGTCTCCCTCTCCCTGTAATCTTGACTACCGGATCCCTTTACTAGAATATGCTAAACTATTCCTTGTAAGTGATGTCCTTCGGTAAATCCTTGACTCCCAGTTTCTCCTAATCCAACTCCAATAAATGCCATTTCAACATGGGGGTTCTTGATCTGTCTCCCCAGGTGCTAATTAGCAGAAGGAATTCATCGAATTGGTGGCCCTCCAAAGGGATACCCCCAATGTAGTGAATGTCCCAGAGATAGATACTGACTTCCCCATGATGGAGATGGAAGCTATTGGTATCAGGGACCACCGAGTGAACAGCTCCGGACCAAGCTCGTGCTAGCGGTAAAAGTGAAATTTTGATGTCCACACCACCTCGAATAAGCCAACACGTCATAGCTCGGCCCCAAATTTGTCACATGTATGGATAACCCAGTACTCTTAGGCCCATTTTCTAGTGAATTTTCCTCCGGACTATAGGTCCCAGTCCTGTAGCTAGCCTTTAGCTTCATCAGTGACGCTCTGACGGAAGGTACTCGCATAGAGGGATGGGGAACTCTTCACGACAGGGTCACCCCCACCAATGGTCCTAGTCCTAGGATTCAGAACGTAAACATCCATGTGCCTAGTTTCTTTGGAAGGATGACCATTGTTGGTGATGTTGTATCAAGGGAGATCATCCTCATGAGTCACCCATGACCGTGGTGTATCCACCTCAAAACCCTGTAAAGGAACCTCCTCCAAGATCCCGAAGTCCCATAGAGGCATATTGTTGGACATAGCGTGCTCCTTTGGGGTGGGGGTTAGTATATTGAGAAGGGTATGGTTATTTAACACAATCCTTTTGGCACCATAAACCTCAGGGTTGGTGACCATTTCCGACCACCGAGCTGCATCTTATCCCTCATCATCCTGGTTTGCAGCCATCTTCTTCAGACAAAGTGTTTGAGTAGCTGGTGTCGAATCTGGAAGGATGCCACAAAAAAGCAGCGGTCATTACAAAATATTAGACTGCGGCACTAAAAAACATCAGTTTGTGCATAAAACGACACCTGATCTCTGTGGAATTACGCGTAGCCAAAGCAGTTTGTTGCGCAGGGCTGGAGAAATTTTCGCGTGTGAGATCTTGGAGCCTATCGCGCAAGGAAATTCGTACGGAACATGGGACCCACGGTAGTTTTTATAGGTGAATCCTAGTTTATACGGGCACGCAAAAAGTGTATCCCGCACCCCCTTGGATTTTTCACGCCCGTCCCAGTGTTTTGTATGCATAGACCCTGAAGAGTTCTGTATTTCGGCATTTCCCTAGGAATATGACCATTGCGACCCCTCACCGATCTAATTTCAAGGGGGGCATTTGTAGACGTCGAGAAATGCTCAAGTGATGAAGAAGGTTTCAAAACGACAAAGTGAAGTCATATTTGGACCCGGTAACCCAGTCCGGGGGGGCCAGAGGAGTCGCGTGAAAAAAATTCCTATGTGAGCGAAAATATTGTTCCCTACGTGGAATGTTCCGGGATTCGAGAGAGTTTTGTGGCGTGGGTGCGAAATATTTTGCACCCCACCCCATGCGGTTGAAATTTCGCATCGCCACCTACGATGCACAATTATTCCACGCCGACCTGCTTTCTGCACCCCCAAATGCCTATAAATAGAAGGATACCCCTTCGACTTCTAGACTGAAGAATCTAAACTGGCTCTCGTGCACTAAATTCTCCTTCCGCGCGCGCAAATATGGATTTCAGGTATGGTTTGTTTCACATCAAGTCACCTTGGAGTCCGCCTTCACACAAGATCCCCTTGGTTTAAAACTAAATTACAATCCCTTTGGGGTTCGCCCCTTACGCGCAATCCCTTCCACTTGCACATAGGTCGGCCAATTGCGCACAATCCCCTTGAATTGCGTGTACCCCAGTCATTGCGGGAAGCCTCTCCCAAATGTGCGTAATTCGTACTCCTTGTGAGGAATTCATTCTATTTGTGCGCAGAACCTAGGCTCCATTTATGTGTGATCCTCACTGATTTCACACCAGCTCGGTGTTTTCAACACAAGGATACTTATTTCGCACGCAAACCTCAAAGGTTGTGTGCCACTCTCCGGGACCCCTCACCTCGGTGCTCCTCGGATACCTCTCCACTTGTGTTCCACAGGCTCCTTCAGCGTACCTTTACAAAAGTGTCTAATGCCCTTTTTATGGATGCCATTCACGGGTGTCTCTCATGCCCCAGGAATCCACATCATACACCATTTTCCTATACGACCTTCTAGGCTCGTACGAAGTAACTTCAAAGTCCCTTGGATGGTTCCACCCATTGCGTTGCTTCGCCTTATGCTTCTTTTCATACGCACACTAACAGCTATTACTTCTTCGCATATCCATGCTAATGTGGACCCCTCGATGGTTCGCTCCATAACACCCCCTCACCATGGCATTGTTGATGCCTTCCCTTCCAGAAGGAGCAGAGTTTACCATTTTTGTAAGCCCTAGGGGTGCAGAGCAAACCCACCTCATCCGAGCTACATGACGTTAAACTGCCAAGAACCATCATCCTTAGCACAAGATATTAAACTGTGACCTTGCCCAGTGCTTCGCATGCAGGGTCCCCCACCTTGGACATTCTCCATGCCCACTCGTCTCCACGGGGATGTGATCGCCCCTCATAGGAGATGATATATTTTTTATTAGAGTGGAGTTTGTCTGCGGGAAAGGGCAGTCACCTTGGTGTAAGCCCCAAGATTTCCTTACAGAAGGATGCATCTCTGCTCCTCCTTTCATCTTCGGTCGCCAGGGTCAGCGAATGGGGTGGTAGGGAACATGGATCCTCATTTATTTGGTCCTAAATCCCTCTCCCACTACGCTTTGTCACCCTCGGGCCTCCATCATGGAGTAAGACCTGACTTCTCAGGCTGCTAACCATGCATAAGTCCTGGTTTCATCTCTAGGATGCTCCATGTGTAAGCCCCACTCCATCCCCCATGGATGCATCATTCACGACGAGATCGTCAAGTCTCTGCTATCTCTTGTTTCTCACACTGAGCATGACTCACGTGAGCTTAGAGCAAGCACCAACCATGACCCACAACTTGGGTTGCCTCAGAGTGTAATCCCCATACCATCCTGAACTATGGGGACTTTGATCCATGTCAAGGCATGGTATGTAGGAAGCCTCCATGAGGTTCAATCCCCAAAACTCACAACTTGGGCCACCTCAGAGTGTAAGCCACATACCATCCCGAACTTTGGGGACTTTGATCCATGTCAAGGCATGGTACGTAGGAAGCCACCATGAGGTTCAAGCCCCAAAATCCACAACATGGGCCACTTCAGAGTGTAAGCCCTATACCATCCCGAACTATAGGGATTTTGATCCATGTCAAGGAATTGTACGTAGGAAGTCTCCACGAGGTTCAAGCCCCAAAATCCACAAATTGGGCTACCTCAGAGTGTAAGCCTCATACCATCCCGAACTATGGGGACTTTGATCTATGTCAAGGCATGGTACGTAGGAAGACTCCATGAGGTTCAAGCACCAAAATCCACAACTTGGGCTGCCTCAGAGTGTAAGACCCATACCATCCTGTCCTACGAAGACTTTGATCTATGTCAAGGCATGGTACGTAGGAAGCCTCCATGAGGTTCAATCCCCAAAATCCACACCTTGGGTCACCTTAGAGTGTAATGCCCATACCGTCCCGGACTATGGGGACTTTGATCCATGTCAAGCCATGGTACATAGGAAGTATCCACGAGGTTCAATCCCCAAAACCAACAACTTGGGCTGCCTCAGAGTGTAATCCCCATATCATCCCGAACTACGGGGACTTTGATCCATGTCAAGGCATGGTACGTAGGAAGCCTCCACGAGGTTCAAGCCCCCAAACCCACAACTTGGGCCACCTCAGAGTGTAAGAATCATACCATCCCGAACTATGGGGACTTTGATCCATGTCAAGGCATGGTACGGAGGAAGCATCCATGAGGTTCAAGCCCCAAAACCCACAACTTGGGCCTACTCAGAGTGTAATCCCCATGCCATCCCGAACTACGGGGACATTGATCTATGTCAAGGCATGGTACGTAGGAAGCCTCCATGAGGTTCAAGCCTCAAAAACAACTACTTGGGATGCCTCAGAGTGTAAGCCCCATACCATACCGAACTACGAGGACTTTGATCCATGTCAAGGCAGGGTACGTAGGAAGCCTCCACGAAGATCAAGCCCATCACCCAGTTGTTCCGACCATCTTCATGTCGATTCTCCCCCGTCCCGCATGATGGTAAAGTGCATTTTCCATTTGAACTATGTGGTCTTTGATTCCCTTCCACGGGGATACGTAGGAACCCTCCACAAGGTTAAAGCCCCAAAACCCACAACTTAGGACGCCATAGAGTTAAGCCCCATGCCATCCTGAACTACGGGGACTTTGATCCATGTTAAGGCATGGTACGTAGGAAGCCTCCACATGGTTCAAGCCCATCACCCGGTCATTCCAACCATATTCACATCGGTTCGCCCCCATCCCGTAAGACATTAAATTGCATTCTCCATTTCAACTATGTGGTCTTTGATTCCCTTCCACGGGGATATGTAGGAAGCCTCCATGAGGTTTGAGCCCATCACTCCTGTCTCATCCTGATCTCTCCCTTGAGCCTTTGCGTCTCAGGAAGCTCATGACTCAACCCAGAAGTTTCATTTCTTTTGGGTCCCATCCATGCATCCATTATCACGGTCACCTACCTAGGTGTCCTATCGTCTCATAAAACTATGCAAACTTTGATTCCCTGCCACGAGGAAATGTAGGAAGTCTCTTGGAGGCTCAATCCCAAAACCATCATCACCCCATGACAGTTTCATCCCATGCACCATCCAATTAATAGAACCTTCCATCACCCATCCTGATCCTCACCCAAGCCGCCACATCCCGGTGGAATCATGCCACCCCATTCCCTGTTCCATTTAATAACATTCGGGAAGCCACCCACGTGTTGGCCCCAATATCGACATTCCCTCCAAGGGGTTTCTCCATCTGTTCCACTCTAATATGTGTTCTGATCAGTCCGATCTGTCTCCGCTGGACGTTGAACTTGCGGAATACCCTGTGTTAAACATGGGAAACTGAGGAAAACCTCTGATACATGACTATGGAATACGATTCCACACATTCAATGTAGGATTACTCGGGCTTCCACACCCTCGAGAAGACCTATAATAAGGAACAGAAGACAGACATGCCAATCCCCTAGCGTCTAGACATGCCAGTGATGCCTAACGTGACTACTCCCCTAACCGAAGGTTGCTACCCTGGCCAGACCCCTTGGAATGTCCTGACAGAAGCAGTGTAATTAATTGGTGTCCATGAAGATATGGGCCCAGGAAGAGTTTCATAAACAATGTCTTCAGTCTATAAGGGAGACCCGGACTAGGTGACGAGCTCTGAGGAAGAATCCACTGAAGGAAGAACCGACATCCCATCGTCCTGTTTTGGTCAAGAAGTAGACGTCCCTAAATAAGGAGCGAATGACACCCGCCTTTGGAAATTGGGAATGTGGGGCGACAGCTGTGCGTCCTTTGTGTGATGGATGGGCGGGCCCCGGTGAAAGTGTTAGAAATATCCCCCGACTGAAAAGATTCTATAGTGTGACTGTATGCATGAATGTTATCGGTAAAAATATGAGTCTATGTATGGGTGGATTCTTGAATATGATGGTCAATCCTATATGATTTTTGTCACAAAACAAACCCTAGTAGCCGAATATGGTCCCTCAATTTATTACATTGTCATAAGACACATGAAATCAAATCCCAAAGGACCGAATAATTTAATTTTCATAGAAAATAGATATATACATGAAACCTAATTTACATTGGGAAAACAAAGGAATGTAAATTTTATTCTTGAACTCATTCAATATATCTTATTAATAACTTGGGTAAAGGAGAAAAAATAAGGGTGATATCAAATATTTATCAAAGGTTAAATAAAATAAATGAAATAATTAATCAATGAGAATAATCAATATGGAATGGTCAATAACTGAAAACACATAACATTTAATATATAAATAGCGAAAGATTTACATCAATATATTTTTTCACGGTGAAAATCCTATAGATAATAATTAGTAAATTTTGAATATCGGAATTGCATAATTATATGATGTCATGTATCAAGAACATGATCCACTACCATCAATAAATTTCACTAGAAGGTTTAAATTACATGTAATAGCTTGTTTAATGTTATTTTAACCGATTCGTCCCATGATACTACTGATGCATCGAGGGGATATCTAAACCAGGACCTCCAATGACTTCTAGTCCAATGAATTTCTCATATGTTGAATAACCGATTTAATTAATAACCAATGAACCTTATTGATAATCCAAATTTATATACACTCTTAGTTGTCATTTATTTCAATATTTTTACTAATTTACATGATAATTAACATGGTATATGATCCATTTTGTAGGAATAAGGACTCACAAGATTCAAAGGATGAAATGCAGAAAAATGTAGATTTTGGCTAGTACACATAGTGACTTATTAGTACGTGTCGTGTACCAGTGGTTCAAAACATAGTCATGTCATGACCAAGCCGTTAGGCTAGCAATGGAAAAATACAATACATGTCGTGATAGTTTAGTACACCTCCTGATTCCAATCAAAATCGTTCAGTGATAAATCCACAAATAATCCATGAAATGGAATTGTTGGAGTCTAGTACACATCTTAAACACCTATTAAGTGATGTGTAGTCATTAAAACCTCATCAATCTTCCATATATGTGCGAGGAACATGGTAAATCAAAAATATTCTGATCAAAGGCACATGATGTGCACCTTTAGTATACATCATGCTGATATTTGAATATATATATATACATGACAGTAGAAGATCATTTGAAAAAAATTATGGATGATATTTTTCTCTGTTTTCACCCGCCTTCAAATTCCCTCACCACTTGTCCTTCTAAATTACAACATTCTTCGTTTTTTACATTTTTAATCAATACAAGATCCATGGATCTATTTTTGTTCATTTCTTTTCAATCATTGCCACTCATCTTCTATTTCCAACTCCACATGTTAGATTTATTTCCATTTAACAATTCAAGTATGTGATTTATTTAAAAGGTTGTAATTTATCTTGTGCATGTTTATACCCTTTACATATCCTGAACCCCTTTTTTTATTTCAATTAAATTAAAGTCAAACAGCTTGTCAAGCATCATTTCATTTGTTTATTCCATTACATCTTCACCTACTTTGAGTAGCTAAAAATCGTAGGGGTAGGGATCAAGTGTAGATGTATCTACATCTTTAATTAATATTTAATACTAATATTGAAAACCCTAAGGGATTAATTCTTAGGATAAATGGAAAATGTCTACCTCATTCATATGATCATCACTTACAATGACATATCCAAACGATTGACGCTATCCTGATTAATGTAGAATAGGATATGATAAATAGACTAGGGTAATTTTTTCTAATGAATCCGGTCTTAATACACCTAGAATGTTATTATATCCCAATAAAATATTAGCCACTTCTTAGGTAGAACTAGGTGACTTTGATAAGGTTATCCAATGACCACCGTTTACTTCACATCCTAAGCCTTAGAATCCTATAATAATTAGAATTAAAGACCATTCTTTACCTAGATACTCAATCATGATATCAACCCATCATTAATTACATGCAGTCACTCTCAAAAATGGATTCTATAAGTTCCCAAACACCAAGGTAATATTAAAGGAATTTCTATTAAGGTCTAAAACTAGTAACCCCCCTTTCGAAATAGCTTTATCCTCATGGGTTCAACCCCATGCTTCTATTATATTACGCTTTTGTAGTTAGTAAATTTGGGGATGCATAAATTATAATTTAAAGACCACCCGTAGGAAACTAATGGCATGTGTGGGCACGTATAAAATTATGGCGCAGTTGACGGGGATACTGATTCTATTTCTTTAAAGAACTTTGGTTAAGACTTAGGATGACCTTTCCCTCACCATTTTCTTTCTTCCCATTTAAGATTACCTTACATTATTGTTTTCTAAAACAGTTCATGTACCAAGGTCCTTTGACTCGTTCAAGGAACCTTTATTCAAAAGAACCCTTGGAAATAGATCTTGAGATTCAAAGGTATTTATTTTGACATCATCAGTCAGCAATGGCTGAGCATCACAATCACACATGACCCAACCCACCAAACCTATGTCAAATTATTTTTGGAGAACACCCGACACACCCTGAAAAAACCATCATGGATTAGGGTATGCTATCGATCCATGGTGTGACCCCAATTATATTTTCCCCAAATTTAAGCCCACACCATCAAGGTCAAGCATGGTCTCATTCTCATGATCCATAATAAGGGACAATTCAATGTTATATAGTGTGACGACCCCCATAATAATATTTCCAACTTTCTGGAAGTTTGAAACACCTTTCTCAACTAGGGAGAATCTTCTATTTCTATAAGAATACATGTCTTCCCATTATCGCTAAGAGGTAGAGATAAAGAAATCTTAAAATTCAAGCTATCGAGTAAATTATGACTTGGTATGATCTTTCCAATATGTTTTCAGACAAGTATCTCCCATCAATTTGAACCTGGAATCTCTATAATGAAATCCAAAACATTGCTCAAGAGGACGGAGAATCTGTGTGGGATGAATTAGATAGATTTAAGGATCATATGATGTAGTTTTCACATCAAGGACTATACATGGATATAGTTGCAGACATTTTATCATAGACTCCAGCTAGCAGTATAAACAGTTGTATATGTTGCAACTGATGGATGTTTGATTTTCAAAACCCCCGAACCTAGATGAATAATACTAGATGAATTCTCTCACAATTCCAGCCTGTGGTAGAGTGATTTTGTTCCACCATGGTGGGGTATCCACCAAATTGATGAAAATATCCAATCAACAATGAAAGTTGAGGTGATCACAAAGAAATTTCAATATTTTTAAATACCAGCTACACAACCTTAATCACAACACCCTCCTACTCCCATCATGGAAATACAATCATGCGAGATGTGTGGTGTCCCAACCCATTATCAGGATTTCAAAGGTAAGATATGAAGAATAACAGGATTGTAATTATGTCAATTAAAACCAATAGAACCATCCACTTAAATATAAATAATTTTATTACTAGTAAATGCATGCTCTGTACCAACCTCAGAACAATTGAGGATACATTAAACCACTAAGTAGTCAAGAACAATTCTATAATAAAGGACCCCTAAGGTATCCACTAATGAACCTTATTCCATACCATAAAAACAAGTGTAAAAATAGCCCTTCCCACAAATTCCCTTCAAGCCAAGACATCAAAAACTATTTCTGACACCTTTTCCAATACCTTAGTAACCACCTCCGCCACCTTAAAGTAAAATGGAAAATATCCTGGCTAATTTGTTTTCCAAACTTATGATCAGATAATGAAAACCCAGGACACATAAATACAAAATCCAAGAGCTACTTTGAGGAAGTTGGTGGTTCAAATGGGTTAAATATCAAAAACCTTAACTAATATTTTAAAAAGTACTATACCTAGTAACACTGAGACATACCCTATAGAGAAATCCAAGGTATTAGTGCTAAAAATCATAAATATTTTGTACTTTTAAAATCAAAAAGAAGAAATAAGATAATAATATCCTAAGAAGAAACTGGTAGTAGATGAAGATTCTATTTCGGTTATTCCCACCTCATATCAAGATAAAGTTCCATCCAAAAAGATACAAACCCCTGAAGAACAAAAAAAATTATATGTTTCCCCACCTCCATGAATTCTACCTCTTCTTTTTCTGGAGAGTGAAAGGCCAGGTAGGCTGGAGGCACAATACAAAAAGTTCTTATAGATGTTCATGCAATTTCACATCAATATACTATTTGAAGAATTAATTTTTAGATGCAGTTTTATGCCAAATTTTTCTACGACTTATTTTAAAAAAACATAAAATAGAAGATCTGGGGGTCATATCCTTTAATGGGGAATTCTCGACTATTGTGTAGTAAAAAATCCCCCCAATGATGAACGATCTTGGAAGTTTCTTGATTCCATGTGATATATGAGAGTGCATGTTTGGAAGAGCACTCTGTGATCTTAGAGCTAGCATTAAATTGTTGTTTTTGAGTGTTTTACACAAGCTCAGACTCCATGAACTCAATAAACAGGGGTAGCATTGTAGCTAGCTGAATGTTCAGTGAAATATCCTCGAGGCATTCTCCAAGATGTTTTGGTCAAAGTTAGAAAATTTAACTTCCAAGAATAATTTCTAGTGCTAGACATGTAAGACGAAGGAAATGTCCCTATCATTCTTGGAAGACCATTCATGGAAACAGGAGTGGATTCGATATACATTAATCGAGGATGTTTGGTCTTTAGTGTAGGATAATAATAGGTAGTGTTTAACTGGTTTAAATTTTCCCAAAACTTAGATGATATTGTGGATTGTAGTGCAATATTTCATGCTCAGAACAAAGACAAGTACATATCCACTGAACAGGAGGTCAAATATTTTCTCTCGAAGAAGGATTAAGAGTATTATTTTGAGGAAGTATGATTTATTTAATCACACACAAGAGACAACATCCCCCCTTTCATTTTATCTATCATTTAACCACCCCAGTTAGAACAAAAACATATACCCAATACACTGAAGAACTTGTACTTAGTTATGTCATCCTATTTTAGAATCATTATCAACTCACAATTATACCAGGAAGTAGAAGAAAAATTTGTTGATATTATAAAAAGACACATGTAATCAATGTATGGCGTAGTTATAGATATTAAAGTGATCAATTCTACTGAATTCACCCATAAGATCATACTTGAAGAGGATGAAAATCCAAAACAAAAACCTCAATAGTGGCTCATGCCACCAATGAAGGAGGTCGTTAAGAAGGAAGTGCTAAAGCTCATGGATTCATGAATAATTTTTTCAATTTCTGTTAGTGAATGAGTGATCCCCCTCTATGCTTTTCCAAAGAATGGATGACTCATGATAGAAAATACATACAGAAATCAATTGATTTCAACTCGACCCATCACTAGATATAGAGTCTCTATGGATTACAGATGTCTAAATTCAGAAATAAGAAAGGTTTGTTTTACATTACCTTTCATGGACCAAATTCTAGAGAGAGTAGTAGGGCATCAATTTTACTATTTCCTAGATAGATACTTATGATAAAAAAAAATTTCTATTGACTCCAATGATTACCAAAAAACTATGTTCACATGATAATTTGATATCTTTTCTTATAGAAGGATGTCATTTATAATGTGAAATTCTCTAGAAATATTTAAGAGCTGCATGAAACACATTTTCCCTAACATGGCCAAGGATTTCCTAAAAATCGTCATCAATTATTTCTTAGTGTATAGGAGATCATTTTATGTTTATTTATTAAATATAGAGTTATTTATTCAATGCTGTTAGGAGAAATTATTTGTCCTAAATTGATAGAAATTCCACTTTATGGTACAATGAGTAATAGTACACAATCACATAGATTCCAAGGAAGGCATTGAAGTTGATCCAACCAAGATCAAAGTTGTCAAATATATATCAGAACCCTCAACCATCAATGGTATCATAATTTTTCTAGTCCCTCATAGATTTTACATATTATTTGTGAAGTATTTTGATAATGTTTCCAATCTATTGAAACACTTATTATCAAAATATATTACCACTAAATTCATTTAGGAATGTGAAAAATCTTTCAACACATCGATGAATCATCTGATAGCATCACCAATCATTTTTTCACTGAATTTGGAGAAAAAATTTGGATTAATGCGTGATGCTAGTGACATTGATGTGGGACTTGTGTTAGGATTGCACATTGGAAACATCTTTTGTTCAATTTATTATATGAGTCTCATGCTGAATGAATATCAGTTCAATTAG
Source organism: Viscum album (assembly GCA_963277665.1). Taxonomy (NCBI): domain Eukaryota; kingdom Viridiplantae; phylum Streptophyta; class Magnoliopsida; order Santalales; family Viscaceae; genus Viscum; species Viscum album. Next base: position 1,169,287,844 of record OY728130.1, read on the forward strand.
ATATCTACAGATAAAGAGCTCTCAACAGTGTTATATGACTTCAAAATGTTTCATTTTTATCTTGTACATTTCAAAGAAATTGTTCACACTAATCATGTTTCCCTTAGGTACATGTTAACCAAAATATTCCAAACTGAGTTTGAACAATTAGATCCTTTTTCTACAAGAATTCTATGTCATGGTAAAATATACAAAAGGAAAAAAAACATAATTTCATATAATCTCTCCAGGATCCCTCTCTCCATCATTAAATAATATGATGAGGTTGATATTGAATTGGACTTTCCGAATGAGAAAAAATTTAGTATCAAGGCCCATAAAGTTATCAGTTATGGCTAATTATCTTTAAATGGGATTCCTATATCAAGACCTCTCATACCAACCACTAAAGAATTTTTTGTCAGATGGAAAGAACTACTACTCGGATGAGCCTCTGTTATTCAAGCCTTGTGCTAATGTACTTTTGAAACGCTACATACCTAAAGAAGAATCCCAAAATCTTATTGATATGAGTCACATGTCACTAATTAGTGGACATCATGGACACGATCATACAGTGTCCAAGATTTTACAAAGAGGATTTTTTCTGTCCACCCTGCTTCAAGATGAAAGGTGAGTTTTCCAATAATGTGACAGATGTCAATGAACGATAAATTTTAGTAAAAGGAATGAGATTCCAAAAAATCGAATCATAGAAGAAAAAGAATTCAAGGTTTGGGTCATTGACTACATGGGATCCTTCTATACATCACTTGGAAGAAACTAAATTCTTGTTTTAGTTGATTACATATCAAAATGGGATGAAGTCGAAGCTACGACACATCACATGACAAAATTTTTCATAAACATTCTACAAAATAATGTGTTTTCACAATATGGGTTTCCAAGATTACTCATTATAGATATTGACACAAATTTTGAAAAATAAAATATGCAGGTAATGGTACAAAGATATGGCATTTTATACAATATTGGAACTCCATACTACCCACAAACAAGTGGGTAAGTATAACTATCTAATAGGGAGGTAAAACAAATCGTGGAGAAGACTGTGAGTAAAATTTTCATTGACTGGAGCCTCAAGTTGGACGATTCACTATGAGAATATAGAGTTTCCTACAAGACACCCATAGGCACCAGCCTATTCTGATAGGATTATGGAAAAATGTGTCATCTTCTAGTGGAACTAGAGCATCGTTTACTCTAGGCAATAAAGAAAATGAATTTGGACTTATAGAAGGATGAAGACACTTCGTTATTTTAAGGAACTAAATTGTAGTAAATCATCAGATATGCGTAGAAAATGTAAGTATTTATAAGCAGAACACAAAGAAGTGGTGCGGTCAGTGTATTGCAAGGCGTACCTTAATCTATAGAAATAAAGTCATGTTGGTTAATTCAAGGTTTAAGATCTTTTTGGGAAAACTGATGTCATGATGGCCAAGTCCATTAGAATCCACTCAATTATTTTTGTATGACACCGTAAAAATCCAAAGAGAAGGAGGATCACTATTTAATGTAAATGGTCAAATTATCAAGATTTTTCAAGAAACATTTCATGATGTTTGTGTCATCAACCTCAAGTTTACTTAATCATAAATGGAGTATAGATCCAAAATTAAAAAGAAGTTTGAATGGAAGAAATCCCAGGGTAGGACATTGTAGACTAGGTTAGAGTAGGATTTTCTTAGAAGAGTATGAGTTAGATAGAAGTTTAAGGTAAGGAATGAGCACCAAGATGAGAAAAAATAGTTCAGTACTCATCGTGTACCTAAGGATCATGATGTGTACCCTATCACATGGTAATCTCTTTCTTTTACCCATACATGATGAGAACCATATATACATGTTGTTTATTGGGTTGGGTGTGTTTTTAAAAACAAAATCAGGTTGCAAACCCATTGGTCTTGACATACATACCCCACCCGAACCATTCGTCTCCCGCGACCTCCCCCTCCCTCACCTCACTCGAGCCCTCTCCCATATCACCCCTCTTCCTCTCCATCAAACTCTCCCGCACCTTCTCCTATCTCATCCAAACACACATTACCCTATCCATATCTCTTAGGCACTAAACCCAAACTGCACACTCCTCCTACCATAATGGATCACACCAAAAAGATACATCTCTCCTCGTCCTTGTCATCTTCACAATCCTCTGTATCCTCATCTTTAGAGGAACAACCAGCCGCAAAGAGTCCCTGCGCTGCACCTTCTAAATCTTTTTCCCCACCTATAGCCTGTGCTACCACTTATCTTCATTATGAGACAACCTCCATGTCTAGTGATGAAAACATGAACTTATACCCTATTCTTTGTTTCACCAACCTGCGACATCAGGTTAATCTTATTAAGTTTATGGAAAATCCCAAGCATACCAGCAAGATCCTATACATGCGCGTCCTGGCCCATCTGGACATCATTGATGCTGATCTGGACCTTTTTGAGACACTAAACATTGACAACATTATCCAAGTCTTAGAGGAGACATTTCAGGATCTATTAATGGATTTATTAGCCATATATGAAATTGATATCAACTGTTTATGCTTTTAATTGGGTGAAAGACCCCACGAGATTTCCTTCACAGAATTCAGGGTTAGGATGGGAATCTACACTAAAGAGATTGTCATTTAAGATATTTATCCTATACTTCATATACATCCCCCTCAGGACACTACACCATATTTTTAGCCATTAATTTTTTACAATCCCCAATCACACTATGACCCATGCCTTATGAATTCTACTCAGTTGTGATGTTTAGAAGTGCATATCCTACATTGACCCATGAAACATGGCTTGTTTTCCTAGGGATAAACTAATGGTAATGTCATATAGGTCGACATTATTATTCTAAAAGCAGCCATGGATGGTCCACCCATCAATATGGATCATCATTCTTTGTTGGAATTGGTGAATCAGACCCATAGGTAGTGTGATACATTGATAAGAGGCCACTTCATCACAAAACTGGATAGATAACTCAGCATATTTGATGTCTCACAGCCCCTCGCCTCCTTAAGAACTTTTGAGATGATCAATATAGTGATGATACATAAGATGAAAATGTTAGTGAGGGAGGACGACAAGTATTTTTGGACACCAGGCATCCACAACCGAGCACTTTAGGAACCACCACCAGAATCCATAGTCGTAGTAGACCCACCTTTCGTGCTAAACACTACACCATCACTTATACCACCCATTCCTCCCCCTACTTCTACATTCACCATCATTCCAACAACCACCCTACCCACCCTTTCTGATATCTGGACGAACCATATTTGCATCCTCGCAAACTTGTGAAAGTTATTCATTCATCCATACCTCCCCTTCATAGAGCCCATTGATATTACCCCACAAAAAACACCCACCTCTACCGTCCCGTCATCCTCTACTATACCCACATCCCCCATTTCCCATCCGGACCTCCCCATAGCCCTTATTGGCCTTGCAGCACAGTATGAATTCTTAGAAGAGCAGGCCCAATGAGGAAAGGTCCTAGCCACTGATTCTGCCTCTCAGGTACCCTTTGTGGATCCAACTTCTAGAAACACGACCTCCACATGGATCCAGACCTCTCCACCACCCACCCAGCCAAACTACCCACCTCCACCACTCACCATCCAAAACTGTCATCGCCCACAATGACTACTCCTACTTCTATAGATGTTGACCTAGCTGGACATCTTATCTCACCACCTGATGGCAGGATGATGATGGAGGAGATCTTCGGTATGGACACCAAGTCTTTTAGTATTATACATTTTTGGGTTTTTAGATTTTTTTATGATCGGGCTAGGCATTTGTTATGATATAGGTTTTTCCCATTTGTGCTGATTTCATTCTATCTATTTATGGGAATTGACTTTTGCATTTGTTTTGAGCTTTCTTGTCATTTATGTTCCCTTTTGTTTCACACAGCACAATGTTTATCTCCTTGGGGTTTTCCACAATTATCGATCTTCCAGTACCACCATCTATTTTGGAATAAAGGGTACCCCAACACATCATAGGCATTCACTATAAACATCAGGAAAATTCGATGGACATACATGTACATCAAGAACCACCCAAAACTCTGATTCCTTTCTTGCATCACCTTATTCACAATCATGTAGTGGTACCTGAAGTTATCAACCCACACAAGTGGCCATGATAACTCAAATATACAACCTAGAGTAGTTGTAAAAAGAAATGGAGAAACTGGGTCGATGGACCCACTGAATAATTTCTTGGTCTATCCATCTAGTTGAGGATGTATAGTTAGTGATTTATGGGTGGAAACCCATAGTTGATATATTGTTTATTTTGATTCATCATGTTTCCTATTTTCAATTTTCATTGAGTCTTTGATTTAATTTCCTTATATAAAATTCCAAAATTTCAATAAAAATGGTTACTCTATTTATTACTCTATGCACCTATCTATCACTCTGATATCACAATGTTTAAACCTGGGGACTAATACTTAATCCAATGCATGCTTTTTTTCTATCCCATTTCATAGGTGACATGGACATAGTATGCTAACAACTCAAATTATATCATGTCATACAACTTCATCTAAGGAGTGCTTGATTCCCTCATTTTCATTTTCAAAAATTCCATTTCAAATTCATTAATTTTTCCTTTTTATAACACTCCCACAAACATTCCATGGGAAATAAAGAAAATGTCTATTTCTAAGTGGGGGGGTGAGTTCTCACAATGTTCACTGATGATACATGTGATTTTTTTTGTTCTCACTTATCAATGAGACATATTTTTTGCAATTATAAACATTATTTGAACATGGAAATTATTATTACCATGTAAATTAATGAAAATTTTATGTGGAAAATTATTAAGAATTATATTTTATTCATGTTTAGAAATTTTTGAATGATTTCTGAGTTTAGAAAATATATTCAAATTAAACACCTTTGAAATTGTGATTAATTGACCCATTTATTAGTTTAATACCCATTGTAATTTACAGTTTTTATTTTATTCTCACTACCAGAGATGAATATAAAATTTCAATTATATATTCTTATATACACATATTTCTTGAGATATACATATGACATGTCAACCTATCAAAACTTTCATTGAGATATTATTGAGGTGATTACTGAATAAGTAAAATTAAAAATGATTGAGGAAATTTTTTTGTTCATTTTTCTTGAGATCCACCTTACATCTATCCTTCATTTAGACCATAGTTTTCATGGATTAATTTTTAGGATAAGGGTATTCCATGAATATTTTCCCTTCCTACCCTACTCCTAGTGTAGTGTATGATTCTACATTTAAACAAGTGTGGATAAGGCATTCAAACACTATGGAATGTTTCTATCTTCAGAGATTTATGCTTTACTCACCAGACTGTTGAGTTGTGATCCATATCTATTTTGACACATTTCATCTTCATTCTATTCCTTTTCAAAATACAATATAAAATAAAATTCAAAATGGGTTGTGTACTAGGAAGGTGAAAAATCATGATTTTATAGATCGATGAATCCCATGAAGGATCATATGTGGTTAGGATATGGATGTTAGATCTATAATAGACATGACTTTCAAAAACAGAAATATAAAAAGATAAAAGGAAAGGAATAGAATAATCATGGTGCACTTACTTGAAATTTATGGATCCAACTAGAGCTGCTGGAGTATGGGCTTGATTAGTTGGAAGGAGGACTTTTTTTCACTTGTCTTGACACTCATGAATTACACTTTAGATATTACCCTCAATTTTAGATTAATTTTCAATTCTTACCTACCTACTAACAACCTCAGTGTCATTTGAACATAACTTCAAAACCCCTCTTAATTAAGGTTGTGCTTGTCTTTACATAGTGGATATGATATATCCAATGAAAGTATATTGTTAAGAACATGCACTTAGTGAATGAGTATACCTCAAATCTCATTTTACCAAGATTTATGAGATAAAATTCATTGCGAGGTATATTACAAATGGGTATAGAATTCGGGAAACAGTTGAGAGGTTTTGATTAAAAGAATATAGTGTTTTTTTGAAGGGCTGGACTAGGAGGCATGAATAATTTTTTATGATGATCTAATTCTGGAGGATTAACTTTTCTTCTTGCACAAAATTTAAATTTCCTAGAAATAATGATTTTTTTTCATTTAAAAAATTTCTAATCCATTTTGAGATCATTATTGAGTCGTTTTTTCTTAAGGACAAGCAATTATTCAAATGTGGGGGGATTTGATAAGACAGATTTATATACACTCATTGTTGTCACTTACTTCTATATATTTTTTAACTTAGTTGATAATTCATGTGGTATATGATCAGTTTTTCATGAATATGGATTCACGTGATTCAAAGGTTTAAATCCACAAAAATATAGATTTTGGCTAGTACACATCTTGACTAGTAAGTACACGATGTGTACTGGTGGTTCAGAGCATGCCCATTTCATGAAGCCAAGTCATGAACAATCCCTGAGGCTAGTCATGGAAAAATCCAGTACACGTTATCAAGCTTCTTTACATGACGTGAGGCCAGTCAAAATAGTTCAGTGATAAATCTCTAAGAAATCCATGCAAAGAAACAGCCAGAGGCTCGTACATGCTGTGAACACCCAATACAAAACATGTAGTCAGTCAAACCTCATAAATATTGTAGATATGTGTATGGCATGCGGGATATCCAAAATATGCAAAGATCCATGCAGATCAACGATACACGATTTGTACCTCCAGTACACGTCTTGATGAAATTCACATATATATACAAGGTAGTGAAATTTCATTTGACAACAATTATGGTTGGGCGACTTTTCTATTTTCATCCCCCTTTGAAATACCTCTCCCATTCTCCTTCTAAATTATAAATTTTATCATGATTTACATTTTTCATCAATCCAAGTGTCTTGGATCTGTTGGTCTTCATAATTTTCATTCCCCATTGCTCATCTTCAATTTCCAACACCATGTTTGGATTCATTTCCATTTCATAATTCAAGTAATTAATTTATTTAAATGTTTTTGATTTATCTAATAAATATAATACCCTTTACATTTTTGAACCCCTAGAATTATTTATATTCAATTAAAGTCAATCATTATGTCAACCAAGATTTCATTTGTTCATTCCATTGTATATGCACCAACTATGATTAACTAAACATATTAGGGGTAGGGATCAAGAGTATATGTATCATCATTCATAATTATTATTTAATTATAATATTTTCAACCCTTTGGGGTTAATAATCATGATAAAAAACAAAATCCAAACCCATTCGTTTGACCATCCCGGACCGCGTGATAATCAAATTAATAACCCTATCCTAATTAAAGTTGACTAGGATACGATTACTAGCCTATTGTAGTTTTTTACAAAGAAGCTGAATGTAATTCACCTAGGTTGTTACTATCTCCCGATCATTTATTAGTCACTTCCTAGGTATAAATAGGTGACTTGAGAAAAGTTATCTAGTGTCCATTATTTTCGTCAAAGCCTATTCCTTTAGATCATGGAGATATTAGAATTAAATATCATTCTTTTCCCAGATAATTAAAATTGATTCTAACCCCTCATTAATTACATGTAGTCACCCTTAAAAATAGATTCAATAAGATCTTAAACACCAAGGTAATTTTAATGGACTCCTCTAAGGGTCTAAAACCAGTGATGCCCCTTCAAAACTGCTTCCTTCTCATGGGTTCAACCCTGTGCTTCTATTATACTATGATTTTGTAGTTATTAAAGTTGGGGACACATAAATTATAAGTTGAACACAGCCCATACAAAACCAACATTGTGGGCAGGATTGAACCACTTATTATCAAATATATTTATTCAATAGTAGAAAAGGATTTATCAATATTTCAAAAAATTAATCAAATAACATTCAATATAAAGAAAATATATAAGAATAGAATACAATTTACACTATAAAAATATCCATAATAAAATAATTGGGATTTTTAAAAGAAATTTAATGTACAATAATAAATAATTACAATAAAGTGATCATTTCAATATATGTTAACAATCATAGAAGATATTGATATTGTACAATAACATTTATCACATTATAATTTTCAAATAAAATACCATTATATGAACCAATTCAAAGTGAAACAGAAAATAACTAGAGGAATGAATAAATCATGAAATAAATGTTTAGGGGGATAATATATACACCAAAAAGAAGTGAATTGGTTCTTAATAACAAATAAGTCTCAATAGAATGTAAATTAAGATGTAATCTCATAACTCTTTGTAATCGGTCAAATCATATACCCCGTGAAAGAAAATAATTTATAAAAACCTTAAAAATCATGAAATAAATATATTCATGATATAATATAACAAATGGGAGTATATATATAACACAGACAAGAAAAATGTAGTGAATAGGGCATATACCTCACAAAAGTAAAAGTGAGGCAAGAACCCCATACCTTATGCTTCCCTTAACTAGTGAATACCTTAAACTCTTTTATAATGGTTTAAAAATGTTATTATCTCAATACATAACTATATTGATATTTATAATACCTTATTTTATTATTCTATAACATCTTATGTCCCATTCTTTAATAATATTTCATTATTTCCATGGTTTTTGGTCTGTTCATTCCATGGTTTCATGATCAGTTCATTTGTGTAAAATTATGGATATTCATGTAAAATTGGTTAATAACACAAGAATTGGAATGAAATAGTAATAAATAACTTCAAAAAATTTAAATGGACCCATATATAATTTTTCATTCTTATATGTGGATCATTCATTTGATAAAATGTTAATGATAATTTTTTACTTGATTTTTGTGGTTTTCTGAACCAAATGTGTTAGTTTTGTTTAATTTACTAGTATGATTATATATTAGTTCCTAAAAATAAAACAAGTAATAATATACTTATTAAAAACATATTTTACTATAATAATATTTTTATTAACATCTATTAAGTTAGTAATGGAAAAAGAACAGTATCATTATTCAGGGAGACAAATAACTTGAAAATTTTGGATAATAGTTTTCTTTTATAGAATAAGACTATATAATAAAAGGTATTGATATAATATATTATATTATAAAAAACAATACAGTACATACTTGTTTATGGTGTTATCATGACTTTATTTATGGATGATGTGATGAGAAAGTAGAAAAAGGAAAGATATTAAGAGAGTTGTTTTTAGAAAATTACCTCTTGAATATCACATTCTTAGAGGACCCCTTAAGGAACATGGATTTGGTATTTTGGTGAGACCTGGAGAACATAGAAATATGGAGAATTATGATTAGTAATTTTTTCATAGATTATAGGATCTTCATGTAATGTGAGTCGAAATGAGGTTGTGAGGGGTGGTATTTATACTTGAGGAGAGGTGGGTTTAAGTGGTTAAAATAATAATTATTTTATATTTAAATCCAATAACATTTTGCTGACATTAATTTACATGAATTAATATCATAAATATTATTTTATATTCTGGTTAGGGTCGATGAATTCCTCATCCAATCATTAAATTTTTTATTTTTTAGGTATTTGAATCCATTAGCTTTTTAACATTAACCAGTTTAATTTTTTTTCTATATCGCGGAAAACATTTTTTTTACCATGGTAACATTTTGTATGGATAAAAATTAAATTTAACATAAAACCTAACTTTATCCTTATAATTAAAAATATGGAATCCATTTTACTAAATTCAATTCACATAAATGAATAAATTATATTTAAAATTAATCCCACAGATACAATGAAAAAGTGCATTTTTAAAGTGAAAAGTTCTAAATATTGAAATATTTTATATCCAATTTCAATAAAAAATTTATTAAAATGACCTAAATTTGATTTATTGATATATAATTCAAATATTTATTATTTAAAACCAATTTATAAAATAATTTATCTATATTAATAAATTATTCAAAAAATTAGTTTTCAATTATAATTCATAATTTTTAACTTTTCCTCAAAAGATAAAACCCAACACAAAAATAAAAAGCATTCACCCAAATGTAATTTTGATATTACTATTGAAAAAATTGTCATTATTTTTTAAAACTAATACTTATAAATGATCATATTTTTTATTAAAAATAGTTACTCCATCAAAAGGTGGGAAAACTTCCTTTAGAAAAACTATAGTTATTTATGCTTAAAATTGTTTTTATTCTTGTCTTAAGACTATGAATCCTATTTAATGAATTTAAAAACATTATATTGAATATATAATATATAAATTTACTTAACATATTTCACTACTATATATTTAGTTAATTTATTATGATAAAATTTCTTTTTGGGAATTAATATAGTTTTTTATAAAAAACGATTATTTATGGTCAAATAGATTTTATTTTCGTATATTTTTAATTTTTAATCAGTGAATTAATTTTATAAACATGTGCAGAATATATTTTTCATAAGTTTTTTAATATCATTCATTCCCTCTATTACAATGACTAGGCGATCACAATTATAATTAAATAATAATATATTAAAAGATTGTTTACACTCGGTGTTCTGTGTAACGAAATATATTAATGGGTTTTAATTTAAAAATAGGCATATCATATAATATTAGAGTGTAACATTATCCCATACTTTAATAAATTTCATACTCACAATTTGATATTTCACATAAAAATCCAAGGTTGATACCTGAAAATACCTTATTGGAAAACCCATATCTTAAATAGGTTTAAGAAAACTTACCCTTAAAAATAGGGAAGGAGAAATATGATAGTTACCATAAATTTTGAAATTATAATAGGATAACATTTGTATGTTCTGAAAACCGGGACATGAATAGAAATATAACCATCAAGTTATCATGGAGGATAATAGAGGACATGGACATTAGTAAGTTAACCATCAAAAAACCTTAAATCATGTGATCAATTAAAATAACATTGATTTCATAGTAACTGAATTAAATAAATAAATGTTTTATTTAAAAATACTTTTCCTAGGGTTGTGGTATTATTTTACTATCCTGATATGAACATAAAAAAAATAAATCAAAACAGATTTCATTCTATGACATAATAATAATATTATCCTTTAGTTATTCTTTAATTTATATCAACATCATCTCTTATGCCAAGAAATTGATATTTATGATGAATTTTTTTGTCCAAGCCACTTTTAATGAATCAGAAGATCTAGAAGTCATTTCTCTGAACCCTAAATATTTTAAAAAATGAATAGGTTTAGAACATTTTATCCAATTTTATAAATGTTACATTAACCACAAAAAAATTCAATGTTCGACTTAATCCATTCCACATGTTGTTACCCATAAGAATAATCCAAAATACATCAATCAATATTCATAGTCCAAAAATTTAGAAGGAATGTTGGATGATTTCCAAAATGAACAACAGATTCCCCAAGAAATATAATGAAACTCTTATTGTCATATAAAAAATATATGAATACCTTCATCACCTTGAATCCATATTTAATACAAGAATCCTTCCAAAAAAATCATAGGTTGTTGATTATATTCTTTAAATATAATCATCTTTGAGACCCAAAAATGATGACATTAACCATCAAATCAATAACCATTTTCATGGTCACAAATACAATCCCTTCAAGAACATCCAGGGTTATTCATTATACAATTATCATATGTATGAAAATTCTCCTTTCACTTCATCCCTTTATCCATATTTTTATCTTTCATCATACTCTTATCTTACTTAACTTCGAAGACCTAGGAAATGGAGAATTATTTCTTTTTATTAATTGCACATGAAACTATTTCATCAAATGAAGAATATATTTTTGATACCATCAACCTTCAAATAATTTTCTTAGTCCCTTAAAAGAAATGAAATATATTTCTCTCTATGTTTCGTATATAACTTGTATCATACTTATATAACCATTAATGGATAGATTCATATTCTTTAACATTTTCATATCTGTTTTTCTTTAAACTATGTAACATTATCCTAATTTCAATTTGTTTTCACAATGGAAATATTTTTCTAATACCTTCTCCTTAAAATCATTCCATTACCAGATTTCTATTTCTTATTCATCCTTGGTATTCTGGATCAATGACCACCATTGGTCAGTATCGTCTTTACGGAAATATACTATAACTGTGACCTTTTCCTTTTCACCACATCCCAATTTTGAAAACATCTTCTCCAAATACTTAATAAATTTTTATTTTTCTATTGGATTAGTAATACCATAAAAGGATTTGGGCCTCTATCACATAAATTGTTCAAAGATAGTGAATCCTCACTGTGGAATCTGTTACCCCATTCAAAAAATCTTATATCTCACAACTCAATTAAAAAACCCTAAAATACCCATTATTTTCACTATTCCAATACTTGACGTATTGGATCACTTGGTAATTCAATATAAACATTTTCTTCAAGAATTGATACCATTATTCCTTCAAGATTCCATTTCTAAATAATGGAGTAATTGTGATTTGATCAAATCATAATGAAACATAAAAAATAATTACAAAACCAAGGAAATACTTAAAATAAATTGATTATTTATCTATAACTAATATATAAATCATAAACATGGTTTCTATTGGAATATTCTTGAAGTATATTATAGAGATATTTTCCACTAATATATGGTTATCTAAATATTGTTCTCATGGAATCTATAAAACATTCTTTGATACTAACTTTAACGAACATGAACCTAATATCCAATATTCAGCTCCTTACTTTATTATATTGGAATAAGATACGTGAAATCACACCCCAAATGACTGAATAGTTTATTAATATAGTTAAAATAAATGCATACATGAAACCCATTTTACATTGGTAAATCATAGGAAAGTAATTTCAATTCTTAAACTCATTCAATGCATCTTCTTCATAAATTGGAAAGAGCCAAAAAATAAGGGTGAGCTCAAATTCTCAATAACGGTTAAATATAGTGGAAGAAATAATGAATCAATGATAATTATTAAGACCATTCATAAGATTATAATGACTGAATTATAAATATAGTAAATTATTAATTATTTGACATCATATATTTGGAACATGAACCATTACTGTAAAACCATTCACAAGATGATTTAATTTGTATGTACCCATTTAATGCTAGCTTATCAGATTTGTCCCAGGAGACTACAAATGCATTGAGGGGATATCTGTAACCAAGAACCACCCATGTCTTCTATTCCAAATAATTTCTCATATATATAAGATAAAATTAACTAATAAGAAATGTTTCTTATTATCAAATATCGGTATTAAGAAAAAGACATAGATTTACCAATATTTCCAAAATTAATCAAAAAACCTTAATAGAAAACACCATATGTAAAAATTGAATATGGATTAGACAATAATCATATATATTATACAAGAAATGGATATTTAATAAAAAAATTAATGTTCATTTAAAAATTATTTTAATAGATTGTTCCTTTCATGAGAAATCTAACAATCACAAAAGAGGGTGATATTGAACAATAACTTTTATCACTTGGTTATTTTAAAGTCAATTCACCTTAGATGAAATAATTCAAATTGAATCATAAAATACACTGAGGAATGAATAAATCATGGTGTTTCATGTTAAAGGGATAGTACATAGACCAAATATAAGTTAATTAGTGTATAATAACAAATAAGTCTCAATGGAATGCAATTTAAGATAGAATCACTTACCCATTTGTAATCAGTAGAATCATATGAACCATGAAATAATAAAATTTTAAAAAAATTAGATACCATTAAACATATATATTCATGATATATTATAATAATGTGATGTATGTGTATACAACATGCAAGAAATATGTTTTCAATAAACTATATATCTCTCCGAAGTGAAAGTGAGATGGGAAACCCTTACCACAGACATCCATTTACTGGTGTATACATAAAAATTCTATATAATGGTTTAAAGGAAGTTATTAACTTATTCTTAAACTATATTCATATTTATAATACTTTATGTTATTATTTTATAACATCTTATGACCCATTAATTAATAATATTTCATTATTTCCATGGTTTTAGGTGCGTTCATTTCATGGTTTCATGATCAGTTCATTTGTGTAAAATTATTGATGTTCTTTTAAAATAATATCATGACTCCAAAAGTGGAATGAGACTGTATTTTACACATTTAAATAAGTTTAAAAGGTCCCAAATATTATTTTTTATTCTTTTTGGATGATGATTTATTTGATAAAATGTAACTGATAATTGTTTTGTATTTTTTGGTGTTTTTACCAAACATGATATACTTGTTTATTTTTATTTAATATTTTGAGTATATATCAGTTCTACGACATAAAATAAGTTATAACAAACTTATTAAAATATTTTTTAACTGGAAAATATTTTTTTGACAAGCCATGAAGGTGTTAATGGAAAATTAACAAAATAATTATTCATTGAGAGGATTAACTGGCATAATTTGGAAAATAGTTTCATTTTCTTGAATAAGAGGAGGTAACAAAAGGGATGGATATATGATATTACATTAGAAAATTAAAACACTAGTATATAAATTATTATTTATTTATCATACAATGATGGATAATGTAGGTGGGTTGATCATTGAAAATAAAAAGAAATCAAGTGAGGTGTTTTGAGAAAATTGCCTATTGAATATCTCATCCTTGGAGGAACTCTTGAGGACCTTATATTTGTTATTTTTTTATACTATAAATAATCTTACATGGGGAGAGTGTTGTGGAGATTATTTTTAAGATATTTTATGAGCTTTAAATCTTGTGTGTCTAAATGGGGTGGTGGGGGTGGTATTTATGCTTGAGGAGAGGTGGGTTTAAGTGTTTAAATTAATGAATATTTTATAATTAAATCGAACCAAATAAATGTGGAATTAATTTCCTAATAATTGATTAAAAATTAATATTTTATATTCAGGTTAGGGTTTATCTATTCTTCAACCTAGAATGAAATGTTTCATTTTTCAGTAATTTTAAGCAATTACCTTTTTAACTTTAACCCATTTAATTGTTTACTTTTACTGAAGTAATTATTTTCCATGGAAATATTTTTTAAAAAATTAATATTTGAAATACAACATAATTTGGACCTTATTATTATAAATATTTAATTAATTTTATCAAATTAAATACACAAAATTGAAAAAATAGATTTAAAACATGTGTAAAATATATTTTTATCAACACAGATCTTTTAGGTTCAATTGGATTATATTTTCATTTCTAATTTATTGAAAATAATTTAATTCAGGTTTAAAACATTTGTAAAATATATTTAAATTATATATAAATCTCACTCATTCCTGTTATTCCAATTTCTAGGTAATAAATATCATAATTAAATAATAATATTTGAATATTTTGTTTAAGATCGATGTTTTGTGCAACGGAAGCTATCTAAGAGATTGAATTTAAAAAAGCTCCATTCCTTAAAATCACAGGGAGTTAAAATTTGGGGGTATGAGCCTTATTCATTTATTCATTCCCCATTGGAATATATAGTTGGACATTTGGAATGGGAGAAACAATATGAGCATCCTCTTGAACATCTTCTAAAGGAAATGGACATAGTTGTTCATTGGAAGAATTTGGGATACGACCATGTCCCCCATATTCTATTGTAATATGATGAGTAGATTCGTCAATATGGATATGATCCATAATTATGTTTATTTCAAAATTATATTGATGAACCTTAGTTAGAGTAGGGGTATACTACCAATCCTATGACTTTGGATAATGTCACTTGATTTATTTTCCAAGAATGTGAACATATCTTGAGTTATGTTCCCAACATGGTTGGTGATCCCCATTTAGATTGGTAATATGAGCCCAACGATGTGATTTATACATTATCAAAATTTTCTGATAATAATATTATATGGAAGTAGTAATATTCCCTTTTAATTGGGTAACATTAACAACAAATGCTTCTGATATATATATATATACACATATATATTACATCATTTTTGTGTAATATTTATTTAATCACGTAACTATATGCTCGAGAACTATAATAGTTTAGTGTGTTTGGAAACCTGTAAAAATACACACTGGTCTATATGTGAGATACCTCATCTCCCACTATGTTCATAATAACTATAACTTAACTTAGAGATATCATACATAGACATATCATCACTACATGGATAAAGGAAACATAATAAGGGGTGTGATCAAATGATCTGTAAGGGCCAAAAATGGAGGTATGTAATCATAAAATGATAATAAGTATATAAAATTATAACCATAATATTCAAGAAAGATGACCTTCATGTGAAATATCATAATCTTGAGTCAGGGAATAATGATTGGTAGTTTGTAAGAGATGAGTTATAAAGAAATTAAAAAACAATGTCCATGAGTGAATAAGTCATGGAATTGGTGACGTATATATATAAAAGGAAAATATTATTTTACTGATACCCTCCAAGACGTTCCTAACATGATTTTCTTGGGATAACCACTAATGTACCTTATTTGGGATTGGGTTGACCACCCATGCACTCTTTTTTTGGGCTCATCTGACCACCTGTGCACCCAAATCTCTGGTCTTGGGCTGACCACCCATGCACCCACCTTTGTGGGCTCATTATGACCACCCATGCACTCTCCTTTTTCACTTGGTCTAAAAACATTTATATCCTCATCTTTAAGAAAAGGTATAAACACTTGTGTACCCTCATCTATGGGTTTAGGATAGCACATGTGTACCTATGAGCTCAAATTGAATTTATCATTATCTAATTCATTGAAGCTCCATATGGGAACACCCATAATGTAATCTATAATGGGCTGATTCAATGTTATCTTGGCTGCCCCATCATAAAATCCATAATGGTCTTACCCAGTTCTATCTGTTACACCCCATTGTATAAGCTATAATAGTATTACCTGAAGATGTCTAGGCCACCCCAACATAGAATATGTAATTGGATTTCCCACATCAATATAGTAAACCCCGTCATATAAGCTATGTCTAAGAATTGAAACATGAATGATGTCTAAACTTATTACATATCATCATAAAAAGTCATAAAAATCATTATTCTTTCATAATCTGAATAACCCATGGAAAGGAAATAGTTTTTATATCCATCTCTTGGAAACAAGATTAACCTATGGAAATGAAATAGATTTCATAACAGTCAAACTAAAACTTGATTGGTCATGGAAAATATACAAGTTCTATAAGCATTATTCCATCAAAACATAAACCATTCATAAATGCAATATTAATGTTATCCTTGGATTATATCCCCCATAAAGAATAGGTAACACCAATTGATGTCATAATATATGGAAAATAAATTTTGAAGGATCATTTCAAACATTTATTGAGGAAAATATACTTTTATATTTGAAAAACTATTTATAAATCATGAAATAGTTTAAAAAAATTTCTTTTCAAGTAACCTTGAATAAATATTGAAGAACACTTTAAAATCATTTATAAAACTTATTATATAAAAAAACATTTTAAAAATAAATTTCATTCTAAATGAACTTAAAATATTATATAAAAATATTTTTAAGAACATTTTTAGAAAAAATTTGATTTGGATGAAAACATATTTCTAACTGAGAAGAGAAATAAGGCCAGATCTTCATAAAAAATTATTAATTATATTAGGTAAAAAATATGGTAAAAATTTTGCATTTACATAAAAATTACCCAAATAACCACAATATATGAAAATTCATAAGAATTATTGAGAGTTATATCATGAAATATCAACATCAAAGACCTTTTATAAACAATCCTGATAAAAAATGAGATTATAACATAAAATAACTACCACTTTAGTAATATTAAATCATAATCCCCATGAAAAAATAGCATTACACGAGTCTTAAAATATCATTTAAATAGGTATATTCATTATATTCCAGGTCAAATAAGCAGCATATACACCTCCTAAAACAATATAGGTGCATAACATAACATGTGTCTCAATGAATGAAAATTGAGACAAAATAACCACACCGCTTTGGTGACTCTAAGATCATAAACCCATGATTGAGAGATTGTACAATTGATATGTAAATAAAAATAATATTAAGAAGAACAATAATCTGGAAAATTCATGTGCAGTATCCTCTTACTTAGATCCAGATTTTAGTATATAAATAATGATAAACATGACCTAAAAAACACATCTATTCATTATATATTTGGATATTTTTAGTAATACTTAAACTATAGTGATAGGAAATGAAATACACCATTCATGGATATGGTAGGCCATACGTGTGCATGAATGTTGTTTTTCCTTTCATGTCATATAAAAAGTAAAAAAGTAAATTTTATATATATATAAGTCCATTCCAATAGCACTATATTTTCATATATATCACATATTTTCATTAAACCCTTTTTTAATACATTCCATGTAAATCTTCAACAAATCACATCACTCCATGAGATGGTAGTTTAATGTACACACTACCATCATTGTCGTTATTCTAAAACCTGAAAACCATTTTATTTATTTATTATATAATAATTATAAAAGCATAATTACCAAAAACTATCATATATAAACTCTATATCCAAAACAATTTCTAAACCATTAATGGTTTTAATGGAAAAAAAATGACATTGGTTGGTAAGGTAGCAGTCTTCTGTACATATAAATAATGATTTCGTAACCCATTTGATGGAATTGTGTGTGGTTTTCGGTAAAAAAATTAGCATATATATATATATATATGATACGTAATTTATAATATTTTTAATATATAAAATGAATTTAAGGGTTTTTAGGGAAAAAATAAAACAAAAACCATTGTTGATGAATGTAACATCTTCTTCGAGAATCACCTTCTGGATTGAAAAAAGGCTTACATGCATGGATTTATGAAAAAAATAATTCATATAGTTTTATTTCATGTTTTTTGAGAAGGTATTTTGATAGGTATTTTATGATGAAAAAAATTATTTACTATTGTGAATAGAGGAGGATAATGGGAGGCCTTTTATAAGTGGGGTGAGAGGAAAACTAGTAAATTTTCGAAAGGGTGTATTCCACCCACGTTCTATCATTATAAAGTTTCTATAATAATGAATCAAACTCAATAATAGAAGTTATAAGGTCAAAATATGTTCAATAAATTGGGTTTGGACACGTTTATATGTCATTTGGACCCTTTTGTTTAAATATTAGTTCCTCAGTAAACTCATTTTTCTCTTAATCACTATAATTAATTTTAAATGTTTTCTTTAATAACATTGGTAAAAAAAACTAATTTCACATTATTATAAATTTTAAATTATTATTATTAAAAATAAATAATAAATATTTCAAAATTAAATTCACATAAGTGGTAAAAACAAATTTAAAATCAATCCTATAAATTGGATGATAAATCAGGTTTTTAAAGTAAAAATGATCAAAAGTTTACTACATTTTTACATCTTAATTCATTATAAAAGTGAGTCCAAACACCTAAATTTTTTGAATAGATTTATAATTGATATAATATTAATTTATAACGAATTTATAATATTATTTAAGATTATAAATTTTTATAATTAAAATAACATTTCAATTAAAATTCTGTATTTTTACAATTTATTAAAATAATGAAACTTCTCAGAAAAATAAAAATAATTCACCATAAGATAATTTTAAAATCAAAATTTCGAAAATAACTTTTATTTTTTGAAATAAAATTTATAAATTTGATAAAATTTAGTTTTAAAATAAGTGCTCCATTAAAAGGATGTGAAACTATATTTTAGAAAAATGCATATTTTTATGCCAAAAATACAATTTATTCTTATCTCTTATATTTAAAATACATAAGATAAATACTAAATAGTTTATTTTTTATATAATATATAAAATTAATTAAAATAAATCATTATAGGTGTTTTTTTAATTTTTTGACATAAAATGGGTTTGTGCATGGAAAAATAGTTTTTCAAAAAAAAGATTTCTTTATTTTCAAATAGTTCATGAATTAATTTAATTTTAATTGGTTACCAAATTGTTAATTTAATATTCATAAATAAACAATATTTTTATAATTTATTTAATCCACTTCCTATCCTCCTTTACAGTTACTAGGAAAAGTACTATAATATTATTTTAATAATATTTCATGTTTTGTTTAAATATATTGTTGTGTGTAATACAGGATAAGTATTCATTTTCATGTAATTAAAGAATGACATGGTGTTATATATAAATAAATATCAAATTGATGAATTATGAAATTAATTCCATTAAAGGCTTTTAAATAATTTGAAAAATAATAATTCATAAAACTCAGTGTCTTACATTCGTCCCCCTTAAAATGATTTTCCCTAGAAATTCATCTAGTTCATTAATGTTTTCATATATGAAAGTTTAATTCATAGAAACCCACATGGTAAAAATGAATAATAAATCATACATTAAAAGGGACAGTTGGAAACATAATTTTTACCCAAATAAACTCATAAGTAGGATTCTACATATGTGAACATTGGTGGGAAGTGAACACATATGGGAACATAGGGAAAAACTAACACCCCAATAATAATGTAGAGTGATAGAGAACATGGTCAAGAGAATATTAATGATCAAAAGTAAATAAATTAAAGTGGCATAAAAAAGGTCATTGTTATCATAAAAAATCATGATAATATGAAAACATTTTAGTTGAAGATCCATTTTCCTAAAGTTGAATAATTATCACAAGGTGATATAGTTACTAGATTTTATTATATTTCATAAGAACAATTTATGCCTTTGGTTGATCATTATTCAATTTAACCTTAATATAGTACTCCTTGAAATAAGGGTGAATACTTCATTCTAGAATCACTAACTGATCATAATATTCATAGATTAAATGATAAGTAATTATGTCTATCTTTATTTATATTCATAACAAAATGGTTAGCACATGTTACCCAATATTTAAAAAATCGTCATATTTAAAAATAATAAATTAATATATAAAACCAAATTCATTATTTAATTTAAAACATTTTATAAATGGTTACCCTTTTAAGATTATAAAAGGAAAAAATCCAAAACTGAAGAAAGTATGTCATGAATTTCCCAAAATCTATTTAACATTTATTCACCATATAAACTAAATTACCTCTTGGGTATCACATAACAAATATGTGAATACATCAATCATTTATTATCTTCAAACATGTTAATAACCTGATTTACAAATATCCATATAGAAAAAATGAACGCTTCATCATTTTTTATAAAAAAAGATTATTAGATTTATTCCTTAAATCCATAAATATTGTAAACTCAATCAATGATAGTGTAAACCAATTTTTAAAAAACTCACCAATCGGCTTAATGGAAATTAGTACTATACAATTTAATTTATATCATTAATATCTTTATCCAAATGAAACATCATTTGTCAATTATAAATAAAAATGTATGGATTATCACACCTTAATAAAAATATCATCTTTTCATTAAATCCCATTTCAAGGTCATCAGAATCTTTAAACATATTCATTCAAACCAATATCTAAAAACAAATACTAAAATATTCTTACATATTTTAAAACCCATGTAACATAATTATGGAATCCAAAAATATAAAAACATTAATTATTCCACATTATCTTTAATCCATTAATTAGGATTCCTTATCTTATTCAATAATACCTAATTCCCATAATATGTCATTTGTATTATCTTCATTTTCAGTAGTATAATAAATACTTGTACCACCTTACTAATTCTCTTCATGATCTTTCTACCTGGGATAATGATTCACACAATTACCAAAATCATTACATTTTGAAATCTAATTTTTTTATGGTGCATTCCAATGATATTTTTAATTATTCCCATTACTTTAGCATTCATAGGTTTTATGACATTTATTTTCAAAGATAAATCATTTATTAGTCCCATTAAGAAATTTTTCTCTATATTTCTTACCAAAACTTGTTCATAATTGAAATATGATTTTATTATCCCGGTGGTTTTTAGATATTCTTTTATATTTTATTTATATTCTATACTCATAACCATGAGAAAGGAGGAAAAATACAATATCCATTTTCGTATGAAGAATAAAATAAAGTTACTTTCTGAAAAATATGTTATTGAACTCATCCCAATACATGGAGTGAATTTAATCATATTGCATCATATTCTGGATAATGGACCACTGTTGATTCTCTTCACATTCAAATCGATTGTAAGACAAAATAATTTTTCATTATGAGAACAGTATAGAATATAAAATATCTTTTCAATTGTATACATAATTTGATCTATATTGTGGATTGATCATTCCACTAAAATAAGACAGACGTTCCATTAGTAGCGATTCATTAAAATATTGTTCCCTCATTTGATTGTTTGGAAACTCAATGTCATTCATGGATTCAGAACGTTTAGTGGTCATAATAATGCGTGTTTTTATTCCATATAAATTGAAATTCAGTTTCTCTTGACAAGAATAATTTAAATTAACTTTTTATTCATAATTAACATGTTTCCTTTGTGTTATAGCTAATGAATAAAACCAAGAACATAGTGTGATCGACACTAATCATAGGGGAAACTACATTATAATAAAAAAACCACTTATATCATTTCTAAATAATTACAAACTATAATTAATATATGAAATTGTAGGTTCATACTCGGTTATTCCTTTCCAAAAACTATTAAAATATTTCATTATGGTTATTAAAGAGTTTTTTAATTTCAAAATCATGTCCACTATGAGTGAAAAATCAGTTCTGAAATAAGGCTCATTTTCATCCACTATGTCTTGACAAATTCTACCTTAATACAATATTGTAGGTGTTGTTATCCCAAGATACATCTCTACTAGAGATACATGAACATTTAGTATCTAGATAAGAATGTATTTCTAGGAAACCACTCACTCTATCCTTTACCAAAATTCTAGTATATTTTCGTACACTTTTCCTTATCAATATAATTATAATTATTAATTTCCATAGACATATATTTTTAAATTTGAATAGGGATGTCACTAAAGTTTTCTCATCCATGTTTTCACTGGATAACTAAATAATTTTTCCTCTTACCAATTGTAAGAACCCAGGTATTTCATACTTAGATATTACATCATTTTTTCAGAATATTTATTTCATTACATGACAACATACCTGAGAACTTTAGTAGTTTAGTTCTTTTAGAAACATGAAAAAATAAACACTAGACTATAAGAGAGATAAATATCTCCCCTTATCTTATTTAAAATAAGAAAAATTCATAGACATATCATACATAGTACATATCTTCATAACCTGAGGAAAGGAATCATAAGATGGGGTAGCCCAGATGCTCATTTAGGGAAAATAAAGAATACATATAAGAATAAAATTATCATATGGGTATAAGAACAGGAGCATAATATTTTTAAAACATACCATACGTATAAGAATCATAATCATGAGTCATAGAATAAGGATTATAAGTTTAAAGGAAATTATTCAAAAGTAAATCAAAGAACATGATTCTTAGGAGAATTAATCATGGATTTTTTTGGAATATATATAAGTATAGAAAATATTTTGTTAAGGATACACGTAAAGCCATTCATAACATGATAATATTTGGATAACCACACATCAACTTTTTTGGGACTGAAATGAGCACCCATTCACCCTCGTTTTTGGTCTTAGGAAGACCACACATTTACCCACCTCTTTTTGCATAGGCTAACTAACTATGCATCCATTTGTTTTCTTAGACTGACCACCAATGCACCCTCATTTTTGGAATTGGGATAAATTAATTTATTCCCTCATCGTAATGGTTGGGAAAAAACCCATGTACCCTCATATTTCGGCTTAGGATAAACATGTGTTTTCTTTCAAAGCTCCTTTGAAACATATTATTTCCTAATTAATTTATGAACTATATGGACACAACCATAATGTTAGCTATAACGGGCTCACCAAAAATTATCTTGTCAACTCGATCATATAACTTTTAACAGGATTGGACAATGCTATCTAGGTCACACCATCATATAATCTCTAATAGGATTACATGTATCTATCTAGTCTACCCCATTGTATAAGTTGTAACTGGATTATCATGTGCTATCTGGTCTACCCCATAAAATAATTTGTGTAATAGAACCACAACATTAATAATGTATAAAGAGCTTTCATATTATCATAAAAACTAATAAAAACAATAATTATTATTTTATAAATAGAATAACCCATGGAAGAGAAATGGTTTTCATATTAAAACTCTTAAAACAAGATTAAACCATGGAATATAAATTGGTTTTATAACAATCTCTTTAAAACAATATTGACTTGTAGAAAGGAAATGGGTTCTATAAACATAATTCCATCAAAACATAAACTTTTTAGAGAAATAAATGGTATCATTGGATCATATCCCCTGTAAGGAATAGGTAAAAAAATGTTTTTAATCATAGATGTAAATTTTTTCTTAATTGATCATTTAAGACATTTATTTAAAAAATATCCTTTGTTCTTTGAATTGTTTTTAAAACATAACACATTTTCAAAACCATTTTCTTTTAAAATGTATTTGAAAACATATAAAGAAGGATATAAAAATAATTTCAAACACTTTTTAAATCAAAAAAATTAAGGATGAATTTACAATAAAATAAGATGAAAATATATTTTAATCACATTCTAAAACCATTTTTAGAAAACATTGTTTTGGAAGTAAATGGATTTCAAACCGAATAGAGAAGTAAAGTAATAATTTCCTAAAATAATTTTTATAATTATCATAAGGACCAATGAGTGGAAAAGATGGTAAAATTAATTGAAAATACCATGAATAACTATAGAAGAATGAATTTCATGAGAATTAATTAGATTTATATCATGAGATATCAACATTTGAGAGTTAATCATAAATAATGCCAGTGAACGATTATAATGAAACATAAAAATCATACCACATTAGAAACTATAAATCATAATAAAATTGAATGGAAAAAAATACTAAAACATAAATATTCTAAAAATATTTAGATTCATGATAAAAAATTTCAAAGGGTATGTATATACACCTCTTAAAAAAATATAGGTGCATAACATAACATGTGTCTCAATAGTGTAAAATTGAGACAAAATAACTTTTCCTCTTCAGTAAATATGAAACTGTAACCCCATGAAAAAGATATTCTTAAATGGATATATAAATATAAATATATTTACTAATAAAAATCTTAAATTATATTCATTAGAATCTTATATGCCACATTTATAAAAGAGGTGTTCAATACAACATGTGTCTTAGAAAAATAAAATGTTCGATGGAAATCACTTACATTATGTCTTGATATCCATTGTACATTTTCAAACCTCATATATAATAAAAATAATTTTTTATAAATATAGTAAAGAAAAATATTGATATATATCATACCATATAATATTTTATTCTGACTTTATATTACATTCTTATTAACAATTTCATGTTAAATTAAGGTAGCGTGTAATAATTACTTTGTTTTCATATATGTTTTTGGTTTGTTATTCTTGGTCATCTTACATAGATAATGATTTAATCATTTAAATAATGATAAAAAATATAATATAATTATATATATATTCATTATATATGTATATATATTAATCCATAAAATTTGGTGACAGGATATTAAATATACCGTTTATTGAGACGGTAGGTCGTATATATATAAGAACATTGTTTCTATTTTCCTTTTATATTGAAAGAAATAAATTAAATGGGTTATATATATTATCATTAAAGTATAAATATTATATCATATATATAACATATTTCTATTAAAACCATCCTTAATATATTCTATATAATTTGGAAATGAATCACATCGCTTCACGAGGCAGTAGTCTGTCGTACACATGAAAGTTATTATCATATTCCCTCAAAATAGAAAGAATAAAGGTAGGTGTTATATAATTATTACATATGAAAAATAAAATACTTATTATCATAAATATAGTATATAAAGAATATTTACATCATTATTACTGACCTTGAAATTTGGTAATGTAAAAAACTAATGACATAGGATTGTGAGGTGGTAGTCTTCCACACACAAAAATGATGATTTTACAACACATTTGATGGAAGTTTGTGTGGATGTAAGTATAAACCCTATCATAACAAAATACAAGTATTTATTTTGATATTATGGTTATTATATTATTAAGATATAAAAATATTTATGGAGTTTCAAGATGAAATAAAACAAAAACATTCATTGATGAATGATACATCTTCTTTAGGTGTCTCCATTTGGTTTGAAACAAAGGACTTATATGGATGTATTTCATACCAATGTAAGGCTTATGTTATGATGGGATTGAATTTGAGAAGTTATTTTGAAGGTATTTTATGAGAAACATGGCTCTATATGTGTGAAGATATGAGGAGGGTGGGAGGCGTTTTATAAGAGGGGGTGGAGGAAAACATGTAAATTATTTAATGGGGGAATTATGACAATGTTTTTTCCATGTAAAGTGGATAAAATAATGCACTAAAATTTATTATAGAAGGTATCAAGTCTAAATATTTCCATCCAATTTGTTTTGGAAACGTTTTTATATCATTTTTACACTTAAGTTTAAACTTTGGTCCCTTGGTAAACTTGTTTTTTTATTAATAGTTGTAATTAATTTTAATAGTTTTTACCAATAAATTTAGTAAAAAATTATGATATAATTAAGTTATAATTACTTGATATCTGAAATCCGTTTTTACAAATTCAATTAAACGAATTGGAAAAAAATAATTAAAAATAATCCCACACACAAGATGAAAAAAGGTGTTTATAAAGTGAAAATGATTAAAAGTTAATTAAGTTTTTATATCTAAATTAAATATAAAAATGATTATAATGACATAAATTTGGTTAATATATTTTATAATTTATATTATATTACTTTTATACCATTTTAAAATATAAATTAACATTATAAACTATTTATATGAAAAATATGTTTTCAATTAAAATTTATTGTTTTTTTCTATTCATAAAAAAATGAATCTAATCGAAAAAATACAAGAAAAATTCACCCAAAATTAATTTTGAAATTCTGATATTAGAAATAAATTTTATTTTAAAAAAAATTATGAAAATTTAATGACCAGGAATTTGCATGTCAAGTTTGTTCAATTAAATGGGAATTTTACGAGTCCATGAAAATTGACAGTGCATGATTCTGAGGCCCAGTGTGCCTAGAAAGAATTTCTAAACATTTTTTTGGTACGTTTAGTAAACGTTCTTATGGGTTTTTGTAACTTTTGAACCAGTTCTCAAAATTGAAATCTGAGGACACCGTTGAACTCGCAGCGCTGGTATTTTCTTATGCAGACCTTCACCTCGACCGTAATGGGATGAGTGTGGAAGTTAGTTTTTCACTTATTCATGAAGTAATAAAAATAAAATAAAATGGTGTAGCATTTTATATTATTTTGAATCTTCCATGTAGATGTTTCATAGGTGGGGACCACCTGAACTAAACCTCCCTTGAAAGGATATGGTGGTGGGGACCACCCGAGTATAAACCCCCCCTTGAACTCCCCTTTAATGGGAGAAACCCTCAAACTTCCTATTAAATGTGGGGGAGCCTCTTCAACTCCTCCAACATTTATTATTCCAACTCAGTTAATTAATTAAGCCTTTTGAATTTATTCCAATGAACTAAATAGACAACATAATCTATTATGTTGGCTACTTGGCATTTTTTGTGGAATTCGGAGAAGGAGCCTTGGGGGAAATCTCTCCAACGAAGAACTCCAACTTCAACTCCGACTTCTTCCATAGGACATTCGTTGAGGAGGAACGTATTCAACGTCAACGAACCGACAATTGAGGAAACACCGACATCACCAACGTCCATATATTCCCAACGACATCATCTCCTTCCCCGCAGACAATTTTCAACAAATCAAACGAACGAGGTTGGGAGGGTGTTTAAATTATTTTTCCTTTACATGTTCCTGATATTCTTGTTCTTGTTAAGCCTCTTGCTACCACTATAACGTGGAGGGTGCGGGAAAAACAAACATGGCCAGACCCCTCTGTGGTTCTTCTTAAATGGTGTATCATGCACGATGATAGAAGGTAACTTTGGTGACGGCAACCGGTGCCGGCAGCTGGCACCGGTGAAAGTTGAGAACCACCGACGAAGGCACAGTGCCCTGCCACCCCGCGGCCTCTGCGCCCCATGGTGCTCCATTGTCCACAGCCATCGCCGCCACGTTTCCATCGCCGCCACGTGGCTATCAACGCCCCACGGCCTCGCCGCGCAGCCCCGCGGCCTCGCCTCGTCGACCCTCTGCCTCGTCGCGCCTCCCCAGACAAGCCGCCCCGCGGCACCTGCATCCTCCGCCGTCCCAGCCAATCCACTCCATCCGAGCTGCCCCATGGCCTTGCCGCACCGCCCCGTACGAGCCTCCCTGTGGCACCTGCGGCCTCTGCCCTCCCGGCCCAGCCGCCCTACGACCTTCGCCCTCCCGGCCCAGCCGCCCCTACACAGTCATCTGGTGGCCTCCGCCCTTCTGGACGAGCTGCTCTGGCCGAGCCACCCTGTGGCCTCAAACCCTCGTGGCACACCTCGTAGCCAAGCCACCCCGCGCACGTGCGGCACCCCCGCAGTCGTGTTGTCCCGCGCCGTAGCGGCACCCCCCGCGGCCGAGCTGCCTCACTCCCCCGCGAGACCCCTGCAGCCTCATGGCCTGCTGAACCATACCCCACAGGGTGGTCCGTCCAGCGGGCCGGGACGGTATGGGCCCAGTGGGTCGGGATGGGTCGGTCCGACCGAGTCAGACTGGACCCGAACTAGATACGACCCTTTACTTCACTTGTTCCATAACATTGGCACCAGACTTCCATTTAATGAACAGTCAGCGGTGCTGAAAACCATGGAGTGAGATAGTACCTTTGGTATAACCTACTAGAGTCTTGGATAATGTTTGGGAACGGTCGTGTTGGATCGAGCACAAATCCAACTGGTACTTCGAGAAAAAAAGGATAATAACTCACAGACCATGCATCTGAATGGAAAGTCGTCTGTTGCATTGATACCCCTATGATGTGGTAGTCCATTAAGATACTTCTTGATGAGATTTCTTGGCAGTTAGAGTTTTGACCAGTAGCTTGTGGAGAAAATCCTCTCAGATATGAGTGAGCATAGTGTGGGAACCCAGTAGTTGGTTTTGAAGTGAACAAATGAAGAGCGATCATGTGTGAGTCAGCACCAAGCTATCTTGTGTGGGTCAACACATAGAGTAATCCTGTGTGGGTCATCACTTGGAGCGATCATGTGTGGGTCCGCACCAAGTGATCATATGTGGGTTAGAACTTAGAGAGATCCTGTGTGGGTTACCACTGAGTGATCCTGTGAGGGTTAGCACCTAGAGTGATCCTGTGTGGGTCAGAACTTAGAGAGATCCTATCTAGGTCAGCACTAATCGATCTTGTGTGGGTCAGCACCTAGATCGATCCTGTGTGGGTCTGCACCGAGTGATCTGTGTGAGTTAGCAGTAGAGCCTCTTAAAAGATTAATATGATCTAGTAGTTACATCTAATCATCTCTACTAATGTACTAATTTTTTACCTTGTGTGATCTAAGTTCGTACATGTTTGGTACTTTCCTTCATGGTAATACCTTGGTGGTATTCTTCTGTGTGGCGTACCTATGTGTTTCTTGCCTCTGTGGTTTTCCTTCCTATGTGGAACAGTTGAGCTTTGGGATTTTGTTTTGGACCCTGTGTTTCCTCATGATTTAGATGGGTATACATGTTAACTTAGGTATATGTATAGGCATATACCTAAGTAGGGTTGATAGTTGACTTAATGCTATGAGGTTTATCCTATGTGAATTCTATGAGACCTTGAGGGTCTCGGGGTCCCTACTGAGTATCTTTATACTCACCCCTACACTGGTTATGCCCGCACCTTGTTGTGTTTGGTGAAGACGACAGACAACATTGATCGAGACTGAGAGTACAAGGGTTGGACAGTTATCGGAGGAGGACCTTACGATGAGTCGGTACACGGAGGATATGAACAGATGTGGAGTGCTGAGGAGGTGATCTGTACCTTCCCTTCAAGTAGAAATTTTATAGGATGACCCAACAGTTGTCTTCCTTTTTTATCCAGTTTACTTGTACATTCAGTTTCTTGTACTTTCCAGTTGGGCTTGAATTCTGGCCCCTTTACTTACTGTACTCACTCTATTTACTATTTAGGTTATTGGTGTTCATATCTTGTTGTGTGAATGGTTGCATGTGATTATAAGTTATAAAGGAAATACCTTCCCAGATTTAGGGATAATGCCTTTCAGTGCTAGTCGCCAGCCCCTGGCCTATGGAAGGTGGGCTTGGGGTAGTCACGGCACCGGCCCCGGGAGACGGGTCATGAAAAATTGGTATCAGAGGAGTTTGTTCTAACTTAGAAAATATGACTATAATCTCTTTAACATAAATAGTGTTAAGTGTAGTGATTTTGGTTATCAGTTTAGGGAATCTAGTGGTGGTGAGGTGGCCAACGTATCCATACACCGGGACCCTGACTTTAAATTTCCGACTGAGTGCACGAAAACATTGATTGCGTGTGTGTTTTCTAGAATCATCTTTGTGAACTCTTTGAGTCGGCTCTCCAGGTATAACTTATTGACCTTGGTGCACCTATTTCATTTCAGGATGCCTCCACAAAGACAGCTAGCTAGGGTTCCAAGAGTTGTACGCACTAATAGCCCACTGAGCGATGAGGCCTCGGTGCAGGGCCCTCTTTCAGTAGAGGCACCAATGGAGGTACTAGAAGTACTATTACCCAATAGGCCACTGATGCCACCATCCCAAGCAGCATAGGATTCATGCCTCTTGAGCACCTTGCATGAGTTCTAGTGCTAGAGGCCACCCAGGCTCAGGGCAGAAATGGACCCACAGGCAGCTAAGGATTGGCTGGAGGCCGTGGTGAGAGTTTTCCGACTGGTAGGGACAGCAGCTAATCTCATGGTGATCCTTGTCACCGGCCTTCTTCAGGCAGAAGCAGGAAGATGGTGGAGCTTGATGCTACAATTTCACGACGAGGTGACACTTCTCTTGGAAGACTTCGAGAGCATGTTTTGGGCAGAGGTTGTCCCAGCGACTCTTTGCACAGTGTGCATATAGAAGATACTTCATATGCAGCAAGGCAGCAAGATTCTGGCTCAGTACTTAGAAATATTCCCTGTCCTCTCATGCTACACCATAGATATGGTGCATGACACATTCTTCAAGGCCTGTACCTTCATGCAGGGGCTCAGATAAGAGATCAGGGCTTCAATGATCTCACTCAGCATCTCGACGCAGGTGGGGGTGTTAGAGAGAGCCCTCTTGGTGGATATTTTCCTTGCTGAGCAGTCACCAGAAATGAGACCCACCACCAGTCATCACATAGTGGAGTCTTCTGTAGCTGGAAGCAGACAGATGTCACTAAGGTTTAAAAGGAACAGACCTATAGGTGGAAGACCGTAGGATTTAGGGTCGGTTGTGCGAGGCACCCGAGACAAAGCTAGTCGTGACAGGAGAGGGAAGTGTTACACATGTATCGGGTAGGGTCACATGGCTCGTGACTGTCCAACCCGCCGTACGGATGATCGGAAGACGGTCGAAGGACTACCTAGGCAGAGACAAAGATTCGATCGATGAGGTCCGCAGAGAGAAGGAGGACGTGGAAAAGGAGCTGGTTGTGTAGCTGGTGGTGGGAGATGATTCAAGATGTTACTGCCACCCCCACCAGGAGGTCCACCCAGACTGCAGGGAGAAGGTGGACAGAGGTGAGCTCAGCTCTAGGCAGGTGAGTCCTACGATCATGGCACTCCAGAGATGATACATGGTACGATCTGTGTCTACTCCACCTTAGCTTTAGTACTTATAGACAGATATTCCGGTCATTCTATTGTTTCCAATGCCCTCGTTCGGATCATGAAGATTCCTATGGAGTCGTTGGATCAATCCTTATGGATATATAATCCTAAAGAAGCTGATTATACGATTACGCACTGGTGTCTGTAGTGTGAGCTTACACTTGGAGGCAAGCGCTTCAGCTGTGATCTCCAAGTAGCGGCGTCGAGGCCTTACGACGTCATCTTGGGTATGGACTGGTTGTCTACAGTCCATGCTCAGATAGAATATATTAGGTGAAAATTTCGGTGTTTCTACATGGATGGGACTATGTTTATCTTCACTAGCGATAAGGGAGCCTTTGTAGGACAAGATGGACTTACCTAGAGGAGAGTGCAATTGATCACTCGTTACTTGGCTAGCCTTACCCTCAGAGTGGTTGATGTGGAGAGTCCGAGCTATCATGTAGTGGTGGAACAGTATGCAGATGTCTTCCTTGATGATGTTATGGGTCTACCTCCTCGCAGAGAGGTGTACATTTACATTGACTTGTACCCCGGGATGGTACTGATATCTACACCAGATTTCTCCATTGTTCCAGCACCACTGTCATCGTTGACGAAGAAGGGGAAACCCTTTGTGTGGTTGGAGAGACGAATGAAGAGTTTTAAGAAGTTGAGGTAGTGGTTGACTAGTGCCCCCATCTTGAGGCATCAAGAGGAAGGTGTAGGGTACGTATTCTACTGTGACGCATCAGGGATTGGAATCGGATGTGTCCTGATGCAGGACCGAGTAGTTATCTCTTATGGTTTACGAAATCTAAGGAAACATGAGTAGAACTATGTTACCCATGACCTATAATTAGCAGTAGTGGTCTTTACATTGAAGATGTGGAGACATTACTTGATGGTAAATCATTTTATAGAATACTCTGATCACAATAGTATCAGGTATATCTTCTCTCAGAAAGACCTGAACCTAAGACAGCGACGTTGACTTGAGTTCCTCTTGGACTATGACTTCGAGATATTCTATACTCCTGGGAATGGGATCGTTGTTGCAGATTCACACAGCAAGAGGTCAGGTATACAACTGCTAGGCGAGGCGATGGAGCAGATGGCCTCTTTGTAGATATCCTTTGTGGATAGAGATGGAGTATATTTTCTTCAGTCTCTTAGAGTCCCTCCCACACTTATTCACCATGTCAGAGAGGCGCAACATGGGGATGCTGACTACGAGATGTGACGTGATCAGATATCCCTAGGATAGGCACCTGATTAATTTTCTAAAGGTGGGGATCATGTCATCCTCTTCAGAGGACGTACCATGGTACCAGTGTCACTTCAGAAGGAAGTGTTGAGGGAGTTCCACACATCCCCTCTAGTGGTACATCTAGGAGTGGTGAAGATGTAACAGGATATCTGACGACAACACTGGTGGATGGGAATGAAGAAATCAGTTGTAGAGTTTGTCTCTCGGTTCCACACTTGTCAGCAAGTGATGGCAGAGCTTCAGGTACCATCAGGCTTGGTTCAACCTTTGGAGGTCCCAGAGTGGAAGTGGTATAGGATATCCATGGACTTCGTGACAGGAAATCCATATACATCCAGGGGACATGACTTAATTTGGGTGATCATCGCCTGACTCACCAAGTCGTCCAACTTCCTATCAACCAGAGAGCAGGGTTTGGTAGAGAGCATGGGATGCCTTTATGTGCAGGAGATTGTGCAGATACATGGATTACCCTTAACGATTGTCTCCGATCATGATGCACGTTTTACTTCCCAGCTATGGAAGGGGTTATATGAGGCTTTCAGGACACATCTTCATTTGAGAACTACCTTCTTACCGCAGATGGATGGCCAGACTGAGTGGACCATTCAGACCCTCAAGGACATGCTTCATGCTTGTTTCCTCAACTTCATTCATTTCTAGGAGGATCACTTGCCTTGGTGGAGTTTTCTTACAACAATAGCTGTCATTCCACCATTGGGATGGCACCTTTTGAGTCATTGTACGGGAGACCTTGCAGATCACCTTTGTACTGGACTGACCTAGGGGAGTCAGCACTAGCTGGACCAGAGATCGCACGGGCTACCACAGAGAAGGTTCATATCATCCAGTAGTAGATGAAGACTGCACAGATCAAGAAGAAGTATTATGTCTATAGGAGAAGGAGACCTCTAGAGTTCGAGGACGGTGACCACGTCTTTCTAAGGGTCTCACCTCGATGAGGTTTGCATAGATTTGGTTGTGGTATAAAGTTATCTATGTGGTTCATCAAACCATTTCAGGTCCTCAGCAGAGTTGGAAATGTGAATTACCACTTAGCTCTTCCACCTCAGATGCACTAGGTGCACGACGTATTCCATGTATCCCAGCTGAGGAGATACGTGCACAACCCTTCCCATGTCATCGACCACTGAGAGATGGAAGTTGATGATGGGGTGACTTTTAGGGAGGTTCTAGTAAAGATTTAGGATTGACAATATCGGGTCCTTCATGGATGGTCAATACCACTGGTCCATGTTCGTTGGCAGCACGGGAACCTCCCAGATAGCATGTGGGAGCGGGAGGTTCAGATTTGTGATCAGTTGATTTGTGGTCTATGGGGACGTAAAGTCCTGAGGTTGGGAGAATGTAAAGACCCATAATTTCCATGTAATTTTTTTTAATTAAATGAGAATTTTTTGAGTCCTCAAAAATTGAGGGCACGTGATTCAGAATCATGGTGTGCCTGAAATAAATTTATGAACATTTTTTCAGGTATGTTTAGTAAATGTTCTAGCGAGTATTTGTAACTTTTGAACCGGTTCTCGAAATTCAAATGTGAGGACACCGTTAAACTCCCCGCACCATTATTCACTTAAGGAGGCTTTCACCTCGACCGTAGTGGGACAAGGGTGGAAGTTATTTTTTCACTTATTCATGAAATAATAAAAATAAAATATAATGGTGTAGCATTTTATTTTATTTTGAAACTTCCATTTGAATGTTTCACAAGTGGGGACCACCTAAACTAAACCTCCTTTGAGTGGTTATGGTGGTGGGGACCACATTAGAATAAAACCCCCTTGAGCTCCCCTTTAATGGGAGAAACCCTCAAACATCCTATTAAATGTGGGGGAGCCTCTTCAACTCATCCAAAATTTATTATGCCAACTCAGTTAATTAATTAATCCTTTTTAATTTTTACCAATGAACTAAATAGACAAAGTAATTTATTATGTTGGATACTTGGAATTTTTGGTGGAATTGGGAGGAAGGAGTTTTAGGATAAAGCTCTCCAACGAAGAACACCAACGAAGAATTCCAACTTCAACTCCGACTTCTTCCACATGACATTTGTTGATGAGGAACTTCTTCAACGTAAACGAACCTATGATTGAGGAAACGCCAACATCACCAAATTCCACCTATTCCCAATGACATCGTCTCCTTCCCAGTCTATAATCTTCAATGAATCAAACACATGAGGTAGGTAGGGTGTTTGAATTATTTTTCTACTACCCGTTTTGGATATTCCTATTCTTTTTGAGCCGCTTACTGCCACTCTAACATGGACGGTGCGGGCTAAAAAAACGTGGCCCGACCCCTCCGTCATTCTTCTAAAATGGTGTATCATTCGTGATGAAAGAAGGCAACTTTGGTGAGGGAAACCAATACTGGTGGTTGGAACCAATGGAACTCGAGAACCACTGATAAAGGCACGGTGCCCCGCCGCCCAGTGGCCTCCGTGCCCCACGGTGCTCCGCTGCTTGCGGCCATCGTCGCCTCGCGGCCATTGCCATCCTACGGCCATCGCCACCCCACGCCCTAGCCGCACCACCCCTCGGACTCGTCCTACTGCCCCAGCCAAGACGCCCCACGGTGCCCGTGGCCTCTGCCCTCCTGACCGAGCCACTCTGGCCGAGCTACCCGCGGCCTTGCCGCACCGCACCGACCAAACCGCGCCACGGAACCCACGACCTCTACACTCTCGAACGAGTCACCCCGCAGCCTCCACCCTCCCGGGTGAACCTCCTGGCAACCTCACTCCCTCGCGGCACCAACCGCGGTCAAGCCTCCCTGCGCCCAGGTGGCACACCCATGGCCGACCCACCTCGTGCCCTCACGACACCCCCTATGGCCGAGCCACACTGCGCCCCCGCGGCCTCATGGCACTCGCGGCCTTCCAGG
This sequence comes from Viscum album, assembly GCA_963277665.1. Taxonomy (NCBI): domain Eukaryota; kingdom Viridiplantae; phylum Streptophyta; class Magnoliopsida; order Santalales; family Viscaceae; genus Viscum; species Viscum album. Next base: position 1,169,323,846 of record OY728130.1, read on the forward strand.
TCGGACCCAGCATGTCGGGCCGGGCTGGGTCAACCCGAACCGGGTGGACCCATGCCGGGTCGAGCCAGGTCGGTCCGACCGAGTCAGACTAGACCCGTACGAGATACGGCTCTATTCTTTACTTGAGCCATAACTTTGGCACCGGACGTCCGTTTGACCAACCTTCAGTGGTGACAGAAACCTTGGAGCCAGATAGTCCCTTTGGTGTACTATACTGGAGTTTTGGATAAATTTGGTGAATGGTAAAATTGGATCGAGCACGAATCCAACTGGGCCCTAGGGACAAAATGGATAATAACTCACAGACCGGGCGTCCGAATAACACGCTATCTCTTGCATTGAGACCCCTATGACGTGGTGTTCCTTTGAGATACTTCTCCATTGGACTTCATGGCACTTGGATTATTGATAAGTATCTTGTGGAGCAGATCCTCTTGGAGATGAGTGATCATAGTGCGGGAACCCAGTTGATGGCTGTGACGTGAAGAATATAGAGCGATCATGTGTGGGTCAGAACTTAGAGCTATCCTATATGAGTCATCACCGAGCGATCCTATGTGGGTCAAAAACTAGATCGATCCTATGTGGGTTAGCACTTAGAGAGATCTTGTGTGGGTTAGCACTGAGTGATCCTGTGTGGGTCATCACTTAGAGCGCTCCTATCTGGGTCAGCACCAAGCGATCCTGTATAGGTTAGCACCTAGAGGGATTCTGTGTGGGTCAGCACTTAGATCGATCTTGTGTGGGTCAGTACTGAGTGATCCTGTGTGGGTCAGCACCTAGAGCGATCATGTGTGGGTCAGCACGTAGAGAGATCGTGTGTTGGTCAGCACCTAGAGCGATCTTCTGTGGGTCATCACCTAGAGAGATCCTGTGTGGGTCAGCACCGAGTGATCCTGTGTGGGTTAGTAGCAGAGCCTCTTAACAGAGTAAGATGATTCATTAGTTGCATCTAATCATCTCAACTACTATACTTAAGTTATACCTGGTGTGGGCTGATTTTGTACCTGCGTGGTACTTTCCTTCGTGGTAATACCTTGGTGGTATTCTTCTGTGTGGCGTACCTGTGTGGTACTTGCCTTTGTGGTTTTCTTTATTTTCTGGAATAGTTGTGATTTGGGATTTTGGGTTGGACCCTATGTTTCCCCATGATTGAGATGGGTATACTTGATAACTTAGGTATATGTATGGGCATATACCAAAGTAGGGTTGACAGTTGACTTCATGCTTTGAGGTTTATCCTTTGTGGATTTTGTGAGACCTTGAGGGTCTTAGGGTCCCTACTGAGTATCGTTATACTCACCCCTACACGGGCTATGCCCGCACCTTGTTGTGTTTGGTGCGGACAACAGACAACATTGATCGAGACTAAGAGTACCAGGAGTGGACGGTGCTCGGAGGAGGACCTTACGACAAGTCGGTACATGGAGGAGACGGACAGACGTGGGGTGATGAAGAGGCAATATGTACCTACCCTTCAGGTAGGAACCTTGAAGGACGACCTAACAGTTGTCTTCCTTTTTTCTCCAGTTTACTTTTACATTTAGTTTCTTGTACTTTACAGTTGGGCTTGTATTCTGGCCACTTTACTTACTTTAATCACTCTGTTTACTATTCATTTTACTTGTGTTCATATCTTTTTGTGTGCATGGTTTTGTGTGATTACAGGTTATAATGGCAATTCCTTCCATGTTTTATGGATTACTCCTTTCAGTGCTAGTCTCCAGCCCCTAGCCTATCGATGGTGGTCTTGGGGTAGTCACGGCACGAGCCCCGGGGGACGGGTCGTGACAGAAAATTTTAATATTTAGTTTTGAAACAATTATACTATTAAAAGGGGTAAAATTGTCCTTTTGAAAAATACATTTTTTATTATCAAAATTTGCTTTATTCTTATCTCTAATCTTGAAAACACATAATATTAATATTAAATAGTTTATATAAAATATAAGATATAAATTTCATTAAAGTCATTAGAAAAAATGGTTTTTTAATTTACTAATATAAAATGAGTTTATACATATAAAAATAGTTTTTTCAAAAATAAAATTTCTTTATTTTCAAATAGTTCATACTTTCAATTATAATTAATTGGTTATCAACGAATTATTTTTTATTATAATCCATAACCCATATTTTTATAATTTTTTTAATCCTTTTCGTTCACTCTATTCTAGTAGCTAGGTGATAAATGTAATAATATTTTAATAATATATCATGTTTTAGTTAAACTTAGTGTTACATGTATTGAAAACTAAGCTTAGTGTTTCCTGTAACACAATACTTACATGGTGTTTTATATAAATTAAGCATAACATGGTGTATCATGAAATTCAATCCATCAAACACTTTTAATTTATTCTAAAAATCAATTCCTAAAAGTTGTTGTGTTATAGTATCCGACCTTTTGTATAGATAAATGTGATATACTACTATTAGTATTGGAATAGGTATATGTGCATGTCCCTAAATCATTACTATTTATGGAATATAAAAATATAAATTATTCTATTTATTGAAAATTATTTCACATCAAATTTATTTATTTATTTATTCCTACATGTTATCAATCTCCATGATATATATGGAGATTTATTCAATTAGAGTGGGTATATAATCCCATTTATATCCCCATTATGCCATCATAATATTCCAATCATTTTCATCCACATGAGGTGTGTATATGTTCCTCCTCCATTCATATTATATGATTGTGTGTGAAAACATGACTTAAGTGATTAATAATAGGATCATGCTCACTGGACACATTCAGAATATGTAGGTAGACATCAATAGTGAAATAAGGGATATAAGCCCACTTCCATTTATCCACAACATATCATACCAACGTGAGACCTCCTGGGTACCCCATGTATGACTATATTGGGTGTATTGTTTTTTGGTGGTTTGATCATTATATAACTGATAATAAATGGAAGGATGAATTTGGTGATATGGATTGACAGAATACCATAGTAGAAGATCTTGAACATGGATGGATATATTGTCAACTCCTTTATCCACCTCCTGTGATAAGATTCTATAATAGTTAGTGGTGGGTAAAGGTTCCACGTATTTAATTATAGGTTTCAATAAATTAGATGGATGTGTTGGATTCATTTTCTATTGATACGTTCATGTTTCTTTAAGGTTCAAGATCATACCATGTCGGAGGTATTCCATAACCATCGTGTTCTCTACTTGATGATAATGGTTGTAGGTGGGTGAGGTTTTTTGTATCCCATGGATGTTACATTCCTATCTACTATTCCAAAACATTACCATGATGGGGACATGATATTAGTTCAAGGTGGTGTTTTTAAGAGGAGTATATGTATCCAAAAAGAAAAAAACAATTTTTCTGATTAGTCCATCCTTATAAGTTTGAATCATGCCAAATTAGTTATGTGATGCTAACACAATTGTTCATTCATGTTTTCAGTTCAACCATTGGACTTCTGTGAGTTTTCAAATTGGGAATGGCCAATTACATGGGAAACCTAACATATTATTGAAGGATTTTATGTCAGATGTTCCATTATTATGTGGGAGATATGTAAAATAAACCTCCTTATAAAACGTTATTTTTTGTTTTTATTATATTTGAGATTTTATGTGGGATTCACCATGTTATTTTCCAATCTTAGGGTGGATAGATAAAAAATTTCAATGGGAAATGGGAAATAAATCCTTTATGAACATTAAAATGGGTTGCATGGTTAATGGTTTTCATACCGTGTTATTATTTCCATTTTCATGTTCATTTCACTATCTTCGGTTCTGAAAAAAATTGGGGGCTAATGATTGATTGTGGGGGGTTAAAAATGGATTTAAAGTCATTCATGTTAGGTTTACCATTTTCATATCACATGGACACTCTCAATAGATCTAAAATATATAACAAGGTACAGGAAAATAGTTCAAAAGAAGGTCATCATTTGAAAATTAGAACCCAACAATAGTTATAAACTCACATCGGTCGAGAGTGTGAGTGTTTGGGCTCATTGAAGATTTTTAGGTGAATTGTTTTCTACCCTAGTACACTCTTAAATATTTATGATATATTCTCAAATCTATTATAAATCTTTATATGGGATTGGTTACTCTAATAAAATGATTAGGTGTTGAATACTTATTCATGTAAAGGGGGTTATATTAATGATATTATCTATATGTATCTAATTATATCCACCAATTTATAGTTATTTCTTAGTGATTAGTAGATACTTTTAATTTAAATCTATATAATTGTTGTCTTTGGGTTTTACTACTATATTGGGAGGTAATTGGTATTTCAAGGATGGGATTTAATCTTCAATAGGAATCATATATATCCAGTGATAAAAAGAATAAAAACACATGTTGTTCATTTTACTCCAAGATGTAAGCACCCATGATATTCATATGCAAATATTACATCTTTTTATATGAATGTTCATTACATTTAATAAACACACACCTAATAAAAATAATATTTTTGTGTATTTGTGAATTATAAATACAATCTTCTTATTCCATGAATCATTTTCAACATCTCCCATATTTATCTTCTCACATTTACTCCTCTTAAAAAACCCTACCTAAACCATTCTTCATTACCTGGGGAAAAAACATAATAAATAGTGATATCAAATGACGAGAAAGGTTAAAAAAGGATATATCAATCTATGTTCATATGAATTAATGAAATAAGTATATGGTTTTATTATAATGAACATAACATAAGAAGTTCATACCCAAATTGTTATAGATCATAAACATGAGCCATTTTATAAAAATTTATCCTTAAGACAATATGCCTCACAAGAGTAAGAAATAATCATAAATAAATAATAAACCAAAATATAATGTCATAAAAGTACTGTAACATAATAAACATAGAAAATTATTTTTTATGTCAATATTATATACTACGACCGTCAACATAGAGGATCAGGACAAACAATTTTTTCCCATAATGGAACAGTACACAACTATTTCCCATAATGGATCCAAACTCACTAGTTTCCAGAAGTGAATCAACCTATAAATGTAACACCCCGACCCCAGAAGCCCAGATCCAGTGTATTATTTTAATATATTGGCATGATTATAAGGAATCAAGTCCCGAAGGACCGATCATTGTAGTAGTCTTAGAAAAAAATTACATACATGAACTTTGCATTAGACATTAAAACATAAAACACAACATAAATAATATATTGATAACTCAATTATTCCCCTAGATTAAAAATGTATATCAAACATAATACACTTCTTGTATTCCTCAGAAAACAAAACATAAGAAAGGGTTGAGATCAGATGATCAATAAGGGTAAATAATTTAGTAGAAGCTATAAACTATTAAGGCCAGATGTGTAATAAAAACAAAAAACATTTAAACATAACATGAAAATAATATAGAGAAAATAAATCAAACATTACCTTATAAACATGCACATGAATATTCTACTAGTCAAATAATCACATGGAATAATTAACTTTATAATGAGGGAATGCCTAATGCTAGACATCATTACCACATAGTAAAGCCCTCATACCAAGACTACAAATAGAATTTATGTTGAGGCCTTTTTCCAAGAAACTATTTTGTCTCATGAGACCTACCAATGTATCGAGGGGCTACAGCGGGCCCCACTCATCACTTACTATGTTCACTGCATTCCATATATAAGAATTTTAAAACAAAACATAAACATTCATATTAAAACTAGCATAAGAAATGTCAATACTTCAACTATAAACCATGAAGGGTACAAAAATATCACATCCATAGTCAAACATATCATAACTCATTTGATACAATATCAACGATTGTATTATAATAAATCAACCTTAATCATGATTAATATCTTGTAAAGAATGTTGACATATATGAAATGATCAGTAAAACCTTTTGAGAGTAATATAATTTTTTGGGAAATCATTTAAAAGTCACACATTTATAAAGGAATTAAAATAAAATAGATTTTTGAATCAAAGTGTCCCATACCACATTGAATATTTTTAAAGGAATTATCATTTTAAAACAATCATTTTCATATAAATAAATCCTTAAATCCATTTTCAAAACATGGAAATTTATGAGAAGTATTTAGAAGAATAAATATTTAAATCATTTAAAATAATGTTATATTTAAATCATACCTTAAAAGAATAATTTTGAATTATATTTTATGAAACTTGTACATGGGTAACAAATATGTCCTAGAAAATACTTACACATACACAATCTTGGATAAAAATGAGATTGAGGAATTAACTTTTTCCATGCACTTTCCTTTGGTCGAGAGTATATTTAACCTCTAGTATAATGACCATAGTATGTTATTAAATTACACTAGAAACTTATTCATATATATTATATCATACATGATTCATTTATGACATTATACTACCCATTTAATAATGATTTCCATGTTAAATTAACATTTCAGTTAATAATCGATTTCTTTATCGTATGTGTTTTAACATGTTATTCTTGATCGTATCATTTAGATCATGATTTAAATACTTCCAGAGTATAAACTAGATTTATATATAATATATTTACAATATAAATATGTATAATAGATAGATATAGGAAATAGAAAACATTGTTTATGGTGACGGAAGGTCGTACGTACACGTAAACGTTGTTTCCATTTTCATATCATATTGAACAGAAGTAAGAGAATAAGATATCTGTTAGTATATACATACATACATATATATATCCAATAGAATTATTATGTCATATATTACATATGTATTAATAATATATTTTTTATAATCATCATTTAATGGTGAACGTGGAAATGAAACTCATCGCGTCGTGGAGAAGGTAAGTCGTACATACACACGAGCGACGATATCATTTCCTTAGTGATTAAAAGGTGTGGAATTTTATGATATAATCATTTAACAGAGAAATTATAATGTTATTTTAATTATTTATATACATATTACTCATCATTATATCCATCCATATACCATAGTGTTGAATAACAAATTACACCACAGCATAGAGACGGTAATTCGTACTTACGCACACATGGTGAAATTGTCTTTCATAGGATAGATAAAATAAAGAGTATAGTTCTACCATATTTATAGTAACATCACAGTACGTAGAATTTACTAGAGTTGTTATTTTGGTATGTAAAAAACAAATAAAGAGAAATTTGAAGAAGAAAAGAACTTTGAAAGAGGTTATAAAATAATTACCTCTTCTTTAGGTGTTTCCTTTTCATTTGAACAAAAGGGCTCAATAGGATGGATTTATACTCAAGGTAATGCCTATATTTTTTAAGGGAAGTTGGGAGGATATTTGGTCAGGGTTTGGCCAAGCCAAATGGATTTGGTGGTGTGATTTTGAGAGAAGGGGAAGTACCCATTTATAGGAGAGGTGATGGTCACATTAGGAAAAGTTTGAAATATTATTTTATTATAAAATCATTTTCGGTTTCTAATGGATAAAAATTGATTTATTTAGAAGTTAAAGTTGTTTTGGGTCGAAATACTCTCATCCAATAGGTTTTAGACACATTTAGGTCAACATATTAACCTTATCTTTTAGATTTAACTCTTAGTTATATAGTTTAACTTTTACCATGTCCCCTTGTATTATTATAATAAATGGTTAATAAACATACTATAAAAATACAAGATAACCCCAAGAGGTTCATTATTGAAATACATAATTATATCTTTGTCCTTTTCCTGAACCGTATATTTTTAGGATAATTTATCATTTAATAAAATAGTGTTTGTTTTAAAAACTCATTTATGTCAATTTTGACACTATTTAGTATTTGGTTTTTGTGAAAGTCATAACAACATTATTACAAGAAAAAAATCATTTAATCAATCCTAATTTTTAATATTAACCTATAAAATTCATGTAATACATTAGAAGTCTCAATTTACATTTATATTGATATTTATGTTATCAGTTATTTTAATCATTCATTAATAAAGTAATTACTGCAACATCATTGTGTCATAGATAAATTTAATTATTTTATGTTTAAAATTTATAAATAAAATACCGTGATTTAAGAAATCTTTTTTTCTTTATAATTAATATTTATAGTCAAATTTATATTATGTATAACTATATATTAAAAATGGTTTATTTATTATACTTTGAATTTTACACTTTTAACTCTTCTTTAAATACAATAATAATAAATATCATAATCTAATTCAAGTGGATTAAAGAGGTTCATATTTAATTCCTAAGGTTGATTTCGGTCGAAAAACAGTTATCTAATAAAACTAGGACATGTGTTAGGGTAATAATAACATCATTTTTACCTTTAATTTCCCTATTTACTTTTAACCGTGGTAAAGAAAAATTCAGAAGTTACTATTCACCAAAAATTATTTTCATCTTATTCAAACACATTTTACTTATTGATTTAAATCATGTCTCACTATTTTTTAAAATTCAATTCATAGAAGCAGTAAAATTATGTTTTATGCAAATATGCAAATTGCCTAGAAGGTAGGTAAAAGAAGGTAAAAAGTTCAATAACATTTTATATATCTAAACTTATTATAAAAAGACTCCAATTAATTACATTGAACTTATATAGGTATTATGTATCTATTTTGAATAAAAATAAATTTAAATAAAATAAATAATTATTAAAATAAAAATTTTGTTTTAAACAATAATGTTATGCTTTTCACTATTCATCAAAAATTGAAAGCTTTTAGAAAAATACCAAAATTTCACCCTAAGATAATTTTGATATTACGAATACTAAAATTATGTCTATTTTACCAAATTATAAACATAGAAGTTTAATTAATTAATTTGAAATTAATCCCCGTTGTCAAAACTAGAAAGCGAGTTTTTGAGAAGAAAAACTATGAAAATATTGATATGTGTTTATATCCAATTTTAATGTGAAATTACTTCCAATGAAAACCATTAGATTAAATGATAAAAATATAATCTAATTATACTTCAAAACCTTGAAAATGTATAATTTAACACTATAAATTATTTGAATTAAAAAAGTTGTTTTTAATTAAAATTTAGTATCTTTCACTATTGATCAAAATATGAAAGTTATTAGAAAACACCAAAAATTTATCCAAACTAAATTATTATGTATTGATTCTAAATAATAGTTTAATTTAATAAAATTTAATATATAAAATTATCAAATATTTTATTTAAAAGGGGTTCTCCATTAAAAGTTGTAAAAACTGTGTTTTTGAAAAATACTACTTTTATTTGAAAATTTTAATTTGTCCTAATGTTATGTTAATGAAACACAAAAGATGAATGTTAAAATTATATTGTATATATATATAATTTAAAATGTTGTTATTACTATTCATAACTGATTTTTAAATTTCTAGTTCGATAGGTCGTGGTGCGCTTGAACTCGGTGTTGCGTATATCGCACGCTATTATATTATTCAAAGAGAAACATAACGTGGATGCTTAGTGTGTTACATTATTCCCTAAATCAATAAATTATGTCCTCACAATTTGAAATTATTCTTAAAAAATAAGAGGTAAAAAATATAAAATACCATTGTGGATAACCCACATCGGAAATACGGTTAATAAAATTTAGACTTAAGAAGAGGGGATGGGAAATAAAAAAATCACCAACAAATTAGGATTTCGAATAGAATAACATTGGTGTAAATTATAGTTGGAGAAAAAATGTAAATATTTATAGGGAGTGATCGAGGTTATCAATTACAAACAAGTGTAAAATTGATATCCTCAAAGCCATCAATCTATGATGATTTAAAATATCATCGGTTCAACAAAACATAAGGTATTTTGATAACACATTTTTGGTTTTATGATCCCTTCCCTAAAGTTTAAGAATTAATTTATTCATAGAAGAAGAAAGAAAAAATATACAAGACAAGTAGAGTTTCATCCTTCAAATAATTCCGACCAAAAACTCCTCTTTCACTCCAAAAGATAATTGAATTCCAAAATATTCTATTAATCCTAATTGTATAGGGTTCCAAAAATAATGAATTTATAATTCATTTTTTAGACTATTTAAAAAACTACATTATACAAACAAGGAAATCACATAAGCCAGTGGTTGGTGATGCACCCTTGTCACCCTTCGGTTGCGGGTTCAAGTCTCGCGGCCTTTCTGGACGTGACAGGTTGTTGCTCAAACTCTGAGTTATCCTTTTTATACAAATACAAAAATAATCTTAAGATATTTTTTAACCTTAACAACAGTATATTATGTAAAACTTAACCAATTACATCCTTTATAATTATCCAAAATACTTCTTTTCAAACTCACAATCCAAAATTTATAAGTAATCTAAACACAATGAAAAACTTTTTTTCCTCGTAATAACATGTGAATAACTTCATCATTTATTCTTTTAAAACACGATAACACCCTGAATTACCATAAAACCTTATTTATTACATTCATGCTCCATTATTCCTTATATAATACTGTATATACTCAATATATCCAAAAATGAGGTAAACTCCAACAATAATGGAATAAAAAACAATTAATTAGTTTCAATGTAGTCAAGAATATCAAATATATTTTATCCAAATCAATCATATATTATTCCAAAATAATTACCTGTGTATCAAAACCATATTAAGGTTCATATTTCATTCAACTATGTATCTTCCAAAAAATTTAACTTTCTATTGATTCACTTTTCTAAGAACCATATAATCTCAAATCCCTAATGAAATAGTACTATAGTACAATCCTTATTTATTTCATAATTTGTATAACTAGTACATCGTTGATACAACACTCAAATGAAATAATTCTTTAATACTAACATAAAGAAACTATTCATTCTTCTTCATCTCTGGTATTATCATAACATGATTATTATCCAATAGCATCATTTGGGGCATACTCTAATTATTTGGATATTGATTCGCATAGTGTCCCAACTGCTTGCAGATGAAGCATTGTACATTGAAAACATTTTTCTTACCCTTGCAATCAGGTACCTGGTGCCCTTTTTCTCCACACATATAACAAATTCCAATCCCCTTCAATCATTTAACAAGGTGATTCTTTCCACATTTATCACATATTGGAAATTCCTTCATTCCCCTCTTCCCTTTATCCATATTTCTCTCTACCATCATTTTCTTCTCTTGCTTCCCTTCAAGTCCATAGGAATCAAAGAATTATTTACTTATCTTATTAACACATGATACTATTTCATTGTAGGATGAGAATACATGGGAGACTATCTCCCTTCTAAATGTTGTCTTAATACCAAGAAATATATGGTCCTTCTTACTCTTTGGATCTTCCATATTGTTGGAGTTCTCATTCCTTCTATTGGGCGCCATTTCCAAACAATGGAATACACTATGTTATTTTATGAATTACAATGTATAATTCCAAACTTGTAAAATACCTAATGTAAATTGAAAAGATTATGAATACAATCATTAATCAAAAAATAATGTTTTATTTGAGAATGTATTAACTCATAAATCCTTTATAATGTCGTTTAAAGAAAATGTGAATTTTCCATAGCATATTCCCCTGGAGTATCATAACAAAGAGTATAGTAAGGCCCATTGTCATGTACCAGGATACCCTAGGTCTAGCCTGAAACTCCTTTCCAGAGTTTTCACTTTAAGGAACATTTGTGCCAGAGCACCCTCTACTTGCTCGTTTCCATAGAGGGATGTATTTCTTAGAAAATACATAAAATCCCTACATTACAAAAATTATAGGAAGTTCATCTATACTAATTCTCAATGTCTATCTTAGGGTAATTTTATCTAATAAATTTTTTTCTAAATCTAGTTTCCAAGGATTGTATTAAACATTCTCTAATACCAACTATAATGCACTGACCACATATGCCCAGATCTAGTTCATTATTTTAACACATTAGCATGATTACCAGGAATCATGACCTGAAGGACTGATCATTTTAATAGTCTTGGAAAATATATTACATGCATAAACATTACATTACACATTCAAACATAAAACAAAACATATATAATCTATTTATAACGCCATTATTCCCCAATATTAAACCTTCATATCCAACATAATACAATTCTTGGAATCCTGGGAAAACGAAACATAAGAAAGAGGTGAGCTCAGATGCTCACTAAGGGTTAATAATTTAGTGGATTCTATAAAAATTTAAGGAAATATTTTTAGTAAAAGCAAAATACTTTTAAACATAAACATAAACATAATATGGAGAATAAAAATAAAAAATTACTATATAAACATGCACATGTATATTATTCTAGTCAAATAATCACATGTAGTAATTAATTTCATAAAAAGATAATGACTAATGTCGGATATCATTATCACATAGTCAAGGCCTCGTGCCAAGAATACAAATAATTTTTTTTCAAGGCCTTCTTCCAAGACACTAATTTGTCTCATGAGACCTATAGATGAATTGAGGGCCTATATAGGGCCCCCCTCATCACATACTAAGTCCACTGCATTTCTCATATGAAAATGTTGAAACATAACCTAATGATTCGTATTAAGACTAGCATTAGAAATTTAAATACTTCAACCATAAATCATGAAGGGTATAAAAATAGCCCATCCACAGTCAAACATATCATAAATAATTAGATAAAATATGTAATATTGTATATTATAAATCAAATTTAATCAAGAATAATATCTAGTAAAGAATGATAACATAGTTGAAATGATCAGTAATACTTCTTGAGAGAAATATGCCTTTTGTGAAATCATTTAAATGTCACACATTTATAAAGGAAGTCATTTAAATGATATTATTGAATCAATGTGGCCCATACCACCTTGAAACATTTTAAGGGAATTAACATTTTAAAAAAATCATTTCCATATAAATAAATCCTTAAAACCATTTTAAAAACATAGATATTAATGAGAAAGATTTAGAAGAATAAATATTTAAAACATTTAAAATGATTTTTTAGTAAAAGATTAGCTTAAGAGAATCATTTTAAAATTTATTTTATGAAACAAGGGCATGGATAATAAATATGTCCATGAAAATACTTACAGCTACAAAATATTAGATAAAAATGAAATTGAAGACTTAACCCTTACTTTGCAGTTTCCATTGGTCGAGGGTATATTTAACCTCTTGTATAATTACCATAGTATGTTATTAAATTATAACAGAACTTTATTCATATTTATTATATCATACATTATTCATTTATGACATTATACTACCCATTTAATAATGATTTCCTTGTTAAATTAACATTTCAGGTAATAATTTCTTCCTTTATCGTACGTGTTTTAACTTGTTATTCTTGATCGTATCATTTAAATCCTGATTTAAATACTTATAGAATATAAAACATGATTTATATATCATATATATTTAGAATATAAATATTTATAATTTTTAGATATATGATATGGAAAACACCGTTTATGGAGACGGTAGGTCGTACGTACGCATAAAAGTTGTTTCTATTTTCAGATCGTATTGAACGGAAGTAAGTGATTAAGATATATGTAAGTACATACATACATATATTGTAATGCCTCGACCATTTTATGTGTAATAATAATAATTTTATCGGTTTTCAAATTAAATATTATCTCACCTTGTTAAATGGATAATTTAAAAAAAACTATTTTGGAAAACATAATTTATTCTAATCAAATAATTATTTAATATAATATTTTAAATAATAATTATAATATATGTGAAAATAACTAATTTGTTTTTTGTTTTCCAAAATGTGATATATATATATATATAACTGTGTGTTTTGGGATTAAATTGTATGACAATACTATTATAAAATTATAATCATATATTACGGTCATACATAACATTGAAAATTGTTATTTTAAAATATTTTAAAGACATCGTTCTACGCTATTTAATTAAGAAGATAGTGACTTAAACTATAATATGAATAATTATATGGGTTTTATGCATATATGAAAATATGATTTTTTTTAGATTATAAATTGGGTTAATATCTCATAATATTATTAAAATTTTGAATGTATAATAAAATTATTTGAATGATTAAAATTGTAGATTTAGATGCTAAAAATGGATGAATTATAATATGTAATAATATAAAAATGCACTTTTTTAATTTTTGTAAATACATTTTTAAACTATCATAGGAATAAATATATCAAAATTATTTGAGTTTTATATATAATTCATTTTTCGAAAATATGATATATATATATATACAAAGTAATAATTAATAGTTTTAATTTATATATTTATGATTCGATTAATTTTCATAAAATAATTAATTTTATGATTCTCTTTTATCAAAAATTATAATGGTATAAATATTTAAATGTTAAACATATGAAATTTTTTGAATTATGAATTTTGAACAATTCATTTCTTAAAACTATTTTAATGTTTAAATTTAAACTTATAATACATGTGTTATGACAAAATTTATATACATTACATTAATGGAATTAATTAAATAGTGATAATGATGTATTAGTAATAATTAAACAAGAAACAAATTATAATATAATGTATTAGTGGTATGAGGTGGAAAACATGATGGAAAAAAAAGAGAAAGTGTGATTAATAAAAAGGAAGATAAGATAATAGATTATAAAATAATTTAGTATAACTTTTGACTTGTTTAAAAGTTGATATAATAATAATAGGTTATTAAAATAACAAAAGATAAATAAATAAATAAATAAAGGGGAAGGAAATCTCATAAAGGATTTGGGGGGAACCCGAATATGGGTTAGGCGCAATGGACCAAAAAATTAAAAGTAAATAAATAAGAAAAATGAAGAAGCATGAAGACCCATAAAGACAAGGGGGACTGCCCCTCGGGTTGGGGTGCATCGTGCTCCGGTAAAGGGCCAGTCATCTGTGAGGCGTTGTTGGGTTCAAGGAGTAGGAGGAGCGGCCCTGCGGTGGTGTCCATGTGTGGAGTTGAGCGGGTTTGCGAGGTGGCGACAGGGTCAGAGTCAAGCAAAATCTTCTACTTCGGGTCGAGGTCGCGTCCAGAGTTTCAGTAGGGTGGAGTCATGTGCGAGGCATGAAATCTGGGTCAAGCAGGCATGCGGATCTCCTTCAGGGTGTGTCTCTCTCAAGGGTGGCTGCAAGCAGTTCCGTGTCGTGCTACACACCAGTAGACCTACTCTCCAATTATTACCATTTTCTTCGCCTTTCAGCCACCAGACCATCCACTCTCACATGGTTTCCAAAAGGGGTCTCTTTCCTATATGTTTTTTTAAGTGGCAAGTGTCCTATGAATATTTTTCCACTGGTATTAAAAATAAATAAGTAATGTATAGTATTGGATATATAATTTCAGCCAAGGCATCTGAAGAACCCCTTGGTTCCTTGCACACAACCTTCAGCGGACCTCAACAAAGTTTTCTATGTTTTACAGCAACTCCCGAGCCCTCTTCCTCCTCAAGAAGATATAAGGCATAGTCTTCAAACAATTTTGATACCTAAAATTCCTATTATACGATTTTGTATATATAATATATATGTATATATATATATATATATATATCTTCCCCGTTTAAGGTTTTCAAAAAGGGTATTGTGGTGTTTTTGTTAATCTCGCGCATGCATAAACATGTAAGGGGGTTTTCCTTTTTATTCTCTTTTATTTTTATGCTAACCAGGTTATATATATAGGTATTTATACGGGTTATATATATAAATATATAAATATTTGTCTTCAACTATATTAAGACCCTGACCTTCTCCTTTGCCTCCTGTTTAGAAGTTAAAAAGATCTATAAGGGCTTAAGTTTTCATTAGTTTCTGATTTACAAAACCCTGGTATATATATATATTCTGTATATACAATTTTTTATATATAAATATACTCACTCTCTCCTGTTTTAAAGCTTCCGATAAGACCTTTGATGTTTTGGTAATTTGTGAAAGATATTATCATGTTATGTTTTTTTTTAGTTTACAAAACCCATTTTATATAGCTATATGTATATACGGTTTACATATATAAATATATGTATATAATATGTGTAATCGGGTATGCACAAGTACACATACGATTCAATCTAAATCCATTTTAAAATTTTTAAAAGATAATTTTTAACCCTCAAATAATGTCTTTGATGCGAATTATGTTGTTTTTCTATTGGATTTATAATTATTTTAAAAACACAATTTTTATATATATGTATACACTAATATTCGGATATACATGGGTAATTAATTAAAAATATGTTTATTTTTTTTTAAAGGGTGAATACCAATATTTAAATAATGGGTTGGATGCGAAATGTATTTAGAATTTAATCAGATTTATATTTAGTATGTGAAACCCTAATTTTTACATATAAATATACATTCGGTCACAAAATTTATATATCTTACATGGTTTGGATTTCAATCAACAAGTATTAATGATTATTTATATTTTGAAGTATTTATTACATATAAGAAATTATTTGGTTATGAAAAATGTAAATGTATACACATTGCGTATTTTCGAATATATGTATATATATAAATATTGTATAATTACTAAAACCTAATTTCAATATGATGATCATCAAAATATAATTGGTATTTTTAATGCAATTAGAATTTATGGGATTATGTTATTATGTAGTATCCACATATTATTTGATATTAAACCTGCTGCAGTGTTTATTAGTAGTTAATCTGGTTATGGTTGTATATATATATATATCTATATATTTATATTTATGTAGTTTCTAAAACCCTAATTTCAAGTATTTATATTTAGAATTAGTGTTTTAAATGAATCCAATACTTTAAGGGTATTTAATAAATATTAATCATGGGTTTTCTAAATTAAAATGTATTTGTGTCAAATATACATTAATTTAAAAAGTTTTTATTAACTTTATATATTTTTAATTCGTGAGATTAGGTTGAAAATGATTAAAAGTAACATGTCCATATGGTCCTCTACTAGAAGCAGTGAATGTTGTTGATAAATAAAGTTATGTTTGAATCTAATTTCATATTCATTGACACTTTTATCATCATAGTGAATGACATGTATTTTTAGTAAGAATTCATTTCCATGGATAAGGTTCTTTAATTAAGAATATATCATTTCATGTGGAAAACCCTAATCATTCGTCATTTTATGTGCTATCTTATGTGGAAATAATGTTCACTATACTAGGTATGCCTTTGATTAATTATTTCCATATTTACAATGTTATATCAAGTATTTTCAGACTAAATGTATAATGGTTTCATTATTTATTATTGTACATAATTCATGTATAAATTTTAATACATTGAAATGTTAAACTTTTATGCCCTTTTCTGAGTCTATAGATTTAATTACTCGGGGTAGTATGGGACACAATGAACAAAATGAAAAGTGAATTAAGAAACCAAGTAATTTTTAAGAGATAAGTTATTTAAATAAATTAAAGTGGTATGTGCACTTTGATTTATGAGGTTTGAGGAATGCATTGGACCTCGTATGTTCCGGGGTGGGGACCAGTAAAAGTAAGCCCTTCTGGTTAGGGTTCGGTTACAGCAGACCCTCCGGGTTAGTGTTTGGTTACAGAGGCACTTCGGGTTGGATTTTGGTTACAGAGGCTCTACGGGTTGGGGTTCAGTTACAGTTAGCCCCTAGGTCTTGGCACGAGGCCTTGACACGGTCCAGCATATGCACTTCCCTCATTATGACTATGTAATTTAATTATCCAGAAAATATTCGATTAGTAGAATATTGATTAAAGAGCGGATGGATTTTCGGCCGAGGCCTTAAATCATTAGATGTCTTTCGCAATGCCTCGACAATATGTTTACATAATGTTCTGCATTATAACCCATCATTATGAGTTTAAGGCATGACATACATTTAGCACTCAGTGATTTAGTATTTGATGTATGAAATTGAACTTATTATTTTCTGCGCAACTTTGATTATTCATTACCCTTATCTTTTTAATTTGTACATACATATTCTCATGTCACACATGTATTGGATTTCTTTTATTCAGCATGCCTAGATTCAAATCATGTAACCTTGTAATCCTGTTAGCATGTTTTTAAATTGAGCACTTTTATGATGTGTACTTGTGTTACTTATTTTATTTAAGAAGATTATTTTGGTGAAATGGTTTAAATAATGTTTTCAAAAGTTATATTTATTTATTTTAAAACCCCTACCGGGGAATTAGTATGCTCACCCTATGTTTTTTATTAAATTTTTTAGGTACAAGGTTTTAGTAGAAGAATATTTTCATAAGTAGCTGGTTTCTTAGAGCCCAAACCGAATTCGATCTTCTGTATGGCACCGGCTCCGGGTATTCGGAAGATGGGGTGTGACATATATATATATATATATATATATATATATATATCCAGTAGAATTATTATGTCATATATTACATACTTATTAATAATATATATTTTTATAAACATCGTTGAATGGTGAGCGTGGAAATGAATCTCATCATGTTGTGGAAGCGGTAAGTTGTACATACACACATGTGACGATATCATTTCATTAATGATTAAAAGGTGTAGAATTGGATGGTATATTCATTTTACTGGGAAAATATCATGATATTTTCATTATTTATATACATATTACTAATTATTATATCCATCCAAATAACATAGTGTTGAATAAAAAATTACACCAAGGCGTGGAGACGGTAAGTCGTACATACGCACGCATATTGAAATTAACATTCATATGATGGATAGAATAATGAGTATGTTTGTACCATATTTATAATAACTTCATAGTATATAGAAGCTATTGGAGTTATTATTTTGGTATGGAAATAAAAAAGATAGAGAAAGTGGAAGACGAAAAGAACTTTGAAATAGGTGATAAAATAATTACCTCTTCTTTGGGTGTTTCTTTTTGATTTGAACAAAATTTCTCCATAGTATGGCTTTCTTCTCATGTTAAGGCCTCTAGGTAGAAGTGAGTGAAGTTTGGAGGAGATTTGGTCATGGTTAGGCAAAGAAAAATGGCTTTGGATGTGTGATTTTGAGAGAAGGGGAAGTACCCTTTTATAAGAGAGGTGAGGTTCACTTTTGGAAAAGTTTGAAATATTATTTTATTATAAAATCATTTTTGGTTTCTAATTGCTCAAAATTGATTTATTTAGAAGTTAAAATGGTTATGGGTCAAAATAATCTCAAAATTAGGTTTTAGACAAGTATTGGTCACCATATTAACCCTATATTTAAGATTTAACTCATAGTTAAATAGTTTATCTTTTTACATGTCCTCTTGTATTATTATAATAAATGGTTAATAAACATACTATAAAAATCCAAGAGAACCCCAAGTGGTTCTTTATTGACATATATTATTCTATCTAAGTCCTTTGGCTGAACCTTAAATTTTTAGGAGCATTTTATTATTTAATAAAATAGTATTTTTTTTTAAAATCATTTATGTCAATTATGAAACTATTTAGTATTTGGTTTTTTTTTTGAAAGTCATAAAAACATTATTACTGGAAATAAATTCATTTAATCAACCCTAATATGTCATATTAACATACTAAATCATGAAATGCATCAAAAGTCTCAATTTACATTTATTTTGATATTTATAACATCAATTATTTTAATCATTCATTAATGAAGAAATTACTGCATCATCATTCTGTCATAAATAAATTTAATTTTTAAATGTTTAAAAATTATAAATAAAATACCATGATGTAGAATTAGGGCATGTGTTACGATAATTATAACATCATTTTTACCATTAATTTTCCTACTTACTTTTAACAGTGGTAAATAAAATTCAAAAGTTACCATTCACCAAAAATTATTTTCATCTTATTAAACAACATTTTACATACTGATTTCAACTTTCTCACTCAGATTTTATAAATTCAATTCACTGAAGTGGTAAAATTACGTTTTATGCAAATTTTCAAATTGCCTAGAAGGTGGGTAAATGACGATAAAAAGTTCAATAAAATTTTATATATCAAAACTTATTATAAAAAGACTCCAATTTTTCACATTTAATATATATAGGTATTTTGTATCTATTTTTACTATATATAAATTTTAAAAAATAAATAATTATTTAAATAAAATGTCGGTATTAAACAGTAATGTAGTTTTTTAACTATTCATCAAAAATTGAATGTTTTCTAAAAAAAATTTACCCTATGCTAATTTTAATATTCCAAATCCAAAAATGATATTTATTTTATCAAATAAAAAACATCGAAGTTTCATTAATTAATTTGATATTAATTCTCGTTGTCAAAACTAGAAAGTGGGTTTTTGATAAGTAAAAACTATCAAAAGATTGATATGTGTTTATGTCCAATTTAAAGGTGAAATTACTTATGATGATAAACATTGGATTAAATGATAAAAATTTAATCTAATTATACTTAAAAACCAATCAAATTTATAACTTAACCCTATAAATTATTTGAATTAAAAATGTTATCTTCAATTAAAATTTAGTACCTTTCACTATTGATGAAAATATGAAAGTTATCAGAAAAATATAAAAAATTTATCCAAACTAAATTTTTACATACCAATTCTAAAGAATAATTTAATTTCATAAAAATAAAAATATAAAAGTTTCAAATAATTTATTTAAAAAGCGTTTTCCATTAAAAGGTGGAAAATGGCATTTTTGAAAAATACTTCTTTTATATGAAAAATTGAATATGTCCTTATAATATGTCTAAGAAACACAAAATATGACTATTAAAATTATATGTGATATAGGTATAATTCAAAATGTGGTTATTAATATTCATAACCTCTTTTTAAATGGTTAGTTCGATAGGACATGGTGCGCTTGAACTTGGTGTTGAATACATCGCACGCTATTGTATTATTCAAAGAGAAATGTACCATGGAAGCTAGGGGTGTTATAATCAACTTGTTTCCCATTATAATCTCTTGAGATATAAAGATTTTCCAATTTTATTGAATGGATATATGTGTCTTAATAATCTCAAAATTAATACCATAACTATGTGTGAAAATATACCTTAAAAATGGATCATATCATAAAATCATAACCCATGTAATGAAAATTTGATTATAAAAAATTCATCAAGTCACCACATCATAACCCATAAAAAATAAATGGATTTCATAAACATTTTTATATATATAAGAATTAACAATCCAGAGAAAGAATAAATGTGGTTTCATTCAGTCTTATTCCTACTAAATAATATGTAATATCAAAGGATATCATCATCGATGGGAAATGATTTTGAAAGATCACATAAAATTTTATTATTGAAAATAGTATACACACATTGAAAAAATAATTTTAAAATCATAAAACATTTTCAAAATAATTTTCATTAAAAACTACCATTATAACATTAAAATGGATCATTAAAAATAATGTAAAATATATCTTGAGAAAATATCATTTCCACAATGTGTTTTAAAAAACATGAACAAATTTAAAAACCTTTTCATTTAAAATAACCATGTAACTTTTAAATTAGTATTTAAAATAATTACTGTTTATGGGCGTAGAAAATTAAAATATTCCCTTCCCAATTTTAGTAAAATTAATATATGAATTGTTTTGAATATGAAATAAATATTTCTTTTAAAAAATTTGGTAAAAAGTAAAAAGGGTTGAAACTTCCATTACACAATTATAGTGTAACATTAAAATGTTTTTGGATATATTTTCTATAGATAAGGATACAAATGGAAATGGTTTTTTTCAAAGATAAAATCAGTTTAGTTTTAATTAAATACATTATTTAAAAATCATGAGTACATAAAAATATAAAAATATAAAAATTAAAGGCAATTTTTTCAGCATTACATAAATAGAGTATAAGGATATAAGATAGTTTCTTGAGAGATAGATCAAAATATTTCATCATTGGAACCATATTCATGAACAATCTTGGTCAACAGTGAGATTGTAAAATTAACCCCTTTCTACTTTGATAACATCAAATCATAATCCCCTTGATAAAATAATAATAAATGAAATATAAAATATCCTTATACTAAATAAATCCATTATATTACATGTAATGGTTTATTTATATACACCTCATAAAAATTATTCTTACATGACTTTATGTATATCACAAATACGATAAATTGAGACAAAAAACTCTTACCAAATCGATAAACTTTGAACCATCAATCCCGGGATAAGGAGACACTAATATGTATATGAAAAATAATTTTCATTATAATCAACATACAATAAATTTATGGGAACTATATACCACACATAAATGAAATACATGGTAAATATGGTACATGTCTCCCAAAAATTAAAAGTGAGATGGAAATCCCTTACCTTAAGTCTCAATATCCTTCATATATTATTGAATCTACCTTATTATATATATATATATATATATGATTATTAATTATAATTAATATAAACATAAACATATTTATATTCAAATATTTTTTTTATTATGACATTTCATTACTCATTTATTAACAATTCCATGTAAAAAATATTTTTCTCGTAATAGCTATTTTTTTATTCATGTTTGTTATGGATTGGTGTTTTTGGTCCTCATACTTTTAAAATGGTTGAATAATAATTTGAATGATAAAAATAATGTAATGATATTATATGTTCATTATATTTTTATTTATATTAATTCACATAAGGTAGAGTTAGAAATTGAAATTCATGATTCAAAGAGACGGTAGGGAGTACATGCACAAAACAATGCTTACTTTTATTTAATTAATTAAAAGGATGAAAGGTAAATAATATATTAAAGTTATATAATAATTTTCATTACTTATAAATATATATCACATATTATTATTTAAACCTATCATTGTTATCTTAATTTAAATAATACGTGAAGAACGAATCACGCCGCATCATGAAGTGTTAGTCTGTCGTATACACGAGTAACGTAATTGAATTCCCACTAATGGAATGTTAGAAGGTATATATGATATAATAATTTTAGAAGTAAAAATATGTTAAAATTTTTATATTTTTTCATTAAATATATCCTTATTACAATCCACATATTTTATAAATGAAAAACAAATCACAACGGTTCGCAAAGCAGAAGTTCACCATACGAACAAGCGACGTTTTTATTTTTTAATAAGATTATAGGTATGAATTTATATATTGTTTTATATTTATATATGAATAATAATTTCATAAATAGAATATATATCCTTTAAATCCCACATTATATAAAACCTTGATAGGTGGTGATGGGAAATTAAAAACATCGATTCGCAATGCAGTTGTATGTCATACACACGAACTATTATATCATATTCCATTTGATAAAAATGAGCTTGATATATGTAATTATGTTAATTTTAGAAAATATATATATAGAATTTTCTAGGGATATTATTTCATTGTATTTGGATATTATTTTAAGTAGCAATAAGAATAAGTAAAACAAAAACACATGTTAAAAACATTACATTTTCTTCAACCAACCTCTTTATGTTTAACCAATAACCATCCTATATTATAATTTTTATCCCAAAAATCCCACCATGATGTGTGAAGGGAATTATGGAAGTAATTTTTATATTTACATACCTAATAAATATATTTTATGTCTATAAATTATAGGATATTTCACAACCATTTATATGTTAGGTGATTAGAACACTAATAATGTTTCAATATACAAAGGTGTTACCACATTTTTCAAAGCCCAAAAGGCTCCAAAATGGGATATTAGAAAACCCTATAGATGATAAGTTCTAAATATGGCTACAAAATGGGGTTTAGACATGTTTATTTTTCATTTTAACCATTAATGTTTTAGATTAACCCTAAGTAAACCTATTGGAACCTTAATCACGATAAATATTTTTTTTTGTTTTTAATGTTCAACATGATCAAAAATAAATTTGAAATTATTATATAATTTAAATTATAATGATTGTAAATATCGAATCTATTTTAAAAAAATTTATTTATATAAGTGGAAAGTTTTTACTTAACATTAATCCTAGAGACTCAATGAAAGAGTGTTTTTCCAAAGAGAAAATATTCGAAAGATAAAAAAGGTTTTATATAAATTTTAAAATTAAATTGATTAAAAATACCAAATTTGAATTTGTATGTAAATAATTAAATTAATTTTAATTTTAATAAGACATTATAATAAAATTTATATTGTAAATGAATTTAGTTAAAATGTAGGTTTTCTTAAGAAACCAATATTTTCCACTAATCATAGAAAACAATTTATTCTATAAAATAATCAAAAAATGACTTTGTAATAATTTTTATATTATGAATTCCAAAAGAATTTAATTTTTTAAAATATTTTCTTTTTAAATTGGTGAAAATTAATTTTAAAATATGTGCACAAAATGTGACAAAACTTCTTCTTAGAATTTTTTAAATGTAAATTGATTTTTTTTAATATCACTCTAATAAAATGCATAAGATTAATGAAAAATATTATGTTGAAAGTATAATATATAAATTTTATTTATATAATTAAATATATGTTTTATTTTTTATTTTTTATTCTAAAACACATATGTGTGAATAAAAATAATTTTTCTGAAAAAGATTTTATTTATTTTTAAATGGTTCTCACATTCATTCATAATTGATTAGTCCATAAATAATTCATTATATATATGTTTTAATCCATATATTTTAATATTTTAGTTAATAAAATCTAAAATCTATATCCTGAATTATAATTGGTAATAATCATATTAAAAATATTATTTTATTAGTATGTTGTATTTCCTTAAAACTAGATGTTATGTGTACGAAAAGAAATCAATAGAATTAAAATTAATTGATTTTTTTATAAATTCATAGGGTGTTAAATTTTTTACCCTAATACAATTTGTATCTTCAAAGTTTAAATTCTTCGTAATCAAGTGTTATGTTTGAAAATACCTTTGTGGTAATATAATATCTTAAAAAGGGTTAATAAAAATTCCTCTTAAAAAGAGAGAAAGGGGTTTTCGAAGGCCATATTGAGTGATGAATACCAGGTTTACAAATAGGATAACTTGGGGGTTAAGTGATGATTTGGACATTGAATAAAATAATAATTTCAAAATAATTATTTATAGTTACATATATCATTGATCCTAAGAAAGTGAATGATCATAAGTATACCAACAAATACAAAACCACAATCCAAAGAGATGAAAAATGGGTAATCAATATTATCAGAAATGAAGGTAGTAGGATAAAATTTTATATTAAGATACATTTCATAATGTTAGGGAATTTTCAATAAAATGTATTCTTACATTATGTTATTATATTTGATAAAATAATCTCATCCTTTCATTGTCCCATAATCATTTTTCACTTCATTTTTTACTCTAAGAGAAGATTCTTTTAGGTATGAAGAACTAATGGATAATAATATTGATAAAATAATTAAAATCCATTCCTCTTATCACTATTTATTTAAAAAATGGTCATCATGGTTTATGCATAAATCTCTATATGGTGAACTAATACATTAATTTCTCAAAACTCATCCAAATTTTCACTTAAGCTATTCCATAAAATGTTACCCTTATGAACCTTCCAAAATAAAAAATTTAATAAAAAGGTAACCAAATCTCCCAAAACCAATATAAAATTAATCCCCCAAAAATGTAATGTATGTCTTATTACCACATTTTAAAAATATAATAATACAGTTATTTTAAATTCTCATGAGACATTGTAATATCATGATTTACTATAAAATCTTCATTAGAATATACTTAATTCCTCATTCCATGTATAAAACAATGAATTATTGAATATATTTGATAAGTCCAATATTATTTTAAGCTCCAACAATGATAACATGAACAACTTTTTCCACAAAAATAAGTATCAATTCCAAGGTCACCATTATTATCCAACTAACCGGATTCATATCCATCAACTCTTTATCCAAACATCCATGTCTCACCATCAAGAACATATTATGCGATATATTTTTTAATCGTATTTTTTTGTAAAATATCATTTTTCCATTAAATACCATTTGTTGTTTATCAGAACCATTCTATATATTATTTAAAATCCATAACGGATAACATATACTGAATAATACATATATATTTGAAAATTCATGAATTCTAATAAATAATAATATCAATCCTTCCAATTTATTCTTAAACCATTAATTGGGACTCACCATATTATTCAATAATACATATTTCCAAAAATATGAAATATGAAATAACCTCAGTTAAATCATGCCTCTTAATTTTAACATAAACAATACTATTAAAAAAATATTATTCCATTGTAATTTCTTTCATAATCTCTTTATTATTTGTATTATAATCATTAACCATACCATCATGATGAATCTCTTCATGGGTATTCACCCTTTGACATTAATTGGAATAATAATCATACTTTCAACATTTAAAAAATTCAACCAGTGATGTTACTTTTGGGTGATCAACATTCTCATCCATTTCATTAACTGAACATTAACTTTTTCTATTAAAATTTATTACACTATTCCCTTATTTTCTACAAATAAAACAATGTATCATTCCTTTGATAAATTTTTCTATAGTGATTCTTCACACATTATTGGAATCTAGGAAACTGAGTCTTCTTTCCTCTGTAGTTCTCAGCACCAAAACTATAAATGAACCATATCATTCTCTTACTTGGTGATTTTGAGAGTTGGTTATAGGGAATATTTTAAATAATATATCATGATATATGATTATGAATAATTATAATATCCTTCCCTCTAGTAATTATATCATTTGGTTTCTCTTAAACATATTTTATATAAAACTTAATGTTAACCTTGTTCTATTTGGTTCCTTCCATTGACTAAAACCAAAAATCATAATGTGAGAAATAATATTCATATTTGAATAACAAATAATCAAGAAAAATAATTTATAGGAAGACTAAATAATTACACTAACATCTCAATTTATGACATCATAGACTTATTAAAGGTCATTCATAGTCATCATCTATTTAAATCATTCATGATTGTTTGCATGGAGATTATGAATTTTCTAAAAATATCCTATGGGAGTTTCAAAGATTGTGTAAAGAAAGACCATTTTCCATGCACCAGGAAACAATCATTTCTGTCTCAATGAAACCATTTCATGGTTATTAACATTATGTACAATACTTCAATATCAACATCAACTATTATTATAAAGATAGTGATGTAATTCCATTGAAACCCCATGCTCTATCCATCAAAAAAATTCCAAGACATTTTAAAATACATAGAATTTTAATTTTAATTATCCATATTAATATTCATAGACATATCCATATAAATAACCTTAAGCATATACATAGGGTCTCAAAAAATGTTTCACATCATTGTTTCCAAAGGATAACTAAACCATTCCGCTAATACCAACTATAATGACCCATAATTTTCATATAAAAATTTCACATCTTTATATATGAATATTCAATAAGTTTTATAAAAACACACCCAAGGAACATAGTAATTTAGTTTCATTGGAGAATAAGAGCATAATTTTCTTATTTCATTAAATATATTCATGAACTCTCATTAAAAATTTCTCACAAAATAACCCTCTTTGGATTACCCTACATAAACCATTCTTTTTAACCTAGGGAAGGAATCTTAAGAAGGGGGCCCAAATACTCAGTAAGGGTAAAAAAAATGAGATAACAATATAATATCATATGATTAAATTAGATATGAATTTTTTTTATCAGGATAAAAACTTAAATATTTAATAACAAACCATTCATAGATCATACACACGAATTATAGAATAAAACATTTTATTTCAGAAATCATTTCCCATTAGAGTGATAAATCATAAAAATTCAATCATGAACCATAATCTCATGTCATAAAATTATGAAACCATAAAAATATATATAATTTCATTTCATGTGTCATGGTTAACTACCAATAACAAATAAAAAAATGGGTCGGGACTTGTATCCTATTTCCCATGGTTAAAATGGTTTCACTAGTTTCTAATAAGAAATCAAGAATAACTAGTTCCCCATATAAGACCAATCCCATCATATTATTTTACATTTTTATCTCACTAGATATAATTATTTGCCTAATTTTTTGTATGGAGATAAAGGTCCCACCCATCTCATAACGGAAACCATATAAATGTGTTCCACGATATAGAAAATCATTCATCATATCATCACATCATTACCACTAGAATGATGCATGGCTCAATTAAAATTTCATAAATTCACTATATCATAACCCATTTAAAATAAATGGGTTTTATAAAAATTTCATCAACACAAACATAACTCATCTAGATAAATAATATGTATTATATCATTCAATATTATCTCTCATTTTATTTAAGTAACATGAATATATTTTATCATTGAAATAAAAAAATTTTGAAAGATCACATGGAAATTTTTTTGAGGAAATGTCAGTTCTAAGATTAAAAAATATTTTTTAAATAGAGAACATTTTTAAAATAATTTTCTTTAAAATTAACAATTAAAACATAAAAAATAAATCTTATAAATTCATTTAAAACATTTATTTGTGGAAATTAACACTCTAACATTGCAATTTTTTTAAAACATATTCCATTTTGAAAATAATTTTTATTGAAAATAATATTTGAAACATGTAATTGAGGATTTGAAACATTTACTATTTAGAAGGGTGGAAAATACCATATATCATAAAACAAATATTTTTTTCCATATCCAGTAAAAGAAAAATGTGAATTTTTTTAAATAGATAAGAATATTCCATTTAATTTAGATAAAAAATGATTAAATGTGTAAAAATGAATTTAAATAATCCCAGGGGGACATTAAAAAATTATAAAGTTTTTATAAAACATAGAAATATAAGAAAAAAGGGTTTTCAGTGGGAGACGAAAATAAAGTTATTTATCTTTGAAAACATTATTTTGGAATCATGAGTACATTAATAATGGAATGTTAAAGGAAAATATGTATTCTCATGGAATAATAATATAGTAACAAATTTCAAATGTTTCTTGAGAGTTCGATCAAAATATTTCATCAATGTAAGCACAATCATGAACAATCCCTTTCAAGGATGATACTGTAACATAAAACCCTTACCATATAGGTTAAATTGAATTGTAAGAACCATGAAAGAATAACATTAAATAAAACACAAATTATAATAAAAATAAATATTTTAATTATATTAAATGTTAATGTGTTGGTATATACACCTTTTAAAATATGATAGGTTCATAACATATGTCTCAAAGAAAAAATAATGAGACAAAAATCCCTTGTTGGTTTGATAACTTTTGAACCAAAAACACCATGAATGAGAGATCCTCAAATATATATGTAAATTCCTATATTTATGATTATAATAATCATAAAATATATTCCTAGGAAATATATTCACCTCATAAATGAAAAACATGGTGAATTTGACATGTGTCCCATAGAAAACAAAAGTTGGAAGAAAATCCCTTACATAAAGTCACGAAATCCTTCACACATATTTTACTCTCTTTTATAATTATTTTATTTTTTTATAAATATATTATGGAAACATACTCATATTTATCATAAAAGATGATATTTTCTTATGATTATTTGTTACCTTTTTATTAACAATTCCATATTATAATTATGTTTCAGTAATTTCTACTTTGTTTTTCACATATGTTCTATTTTGGTATTTTTAATACCATTAATCATATCATTGTTATATAAACTAAATAATGTTAAAATTTATATAAATAAAATATATATTCAATATATATTTATTTATTTTAATCCATAAATTTTAGAAAAAGATAATGAAATACACCTTTCATAGATATTGTAGGATATTTGTAAGCATTAATGTTATTTCCATTTCCTTGATGGAATGAATAAAAATAAACTAAAATAGTATATTACCATTATAAAATGTTTTTTTATGTTATATATATGTCATGTATTATTTTTTAAAATGATACTTATTACCTTCCATGTAAAGAAAACATGAAGAACAAATCACATCGCCTCGCTAGGCGGTAGTCTGTCGTACAAACGAGTGATGTTATCATATTCCCATGAAATGGAAAGTGAGAAGGTATGTGTGATATTATTATTAAGTAATTATATATATTATATCAATAAAATAAATATTCATTTAATATTCCCATATTATCATCCATGTAAAATATAAATTAAAATCACATCACATAGGTTCGTGAGTATGTAGTTCATCGTACACATGAGCGATGTTAATGTTTTCCATCGAGTTTGGTGTTAAAAAGTTATATGTGATATAATAATTAAATATTTATAATAATATCATAAATATCATATATACATATTAAATACATCATTATATTGAGTTCTAAGTGGTGGTGATGGAAAATGAATAACATCAGTTCGTGAGGCGGTAGTCCATTGTGCACAGAAAGATGATTTTTTGTCACATTCGATAAAAGTAGAGAAAGATTCAGGATCTAAATTTAACATAATAACATTTATGTATATATTTAACACCATTTTTATTTTTTTATTACATTTTAACGGGTTTTAAGGAGATAAATAAATAAGTAAAATAGAAAATAACATTAAAATCATTACCTATTATTCAAAAATCCAAATTAGGTTTAATATAAATACATTATATATTTGATTTATAATATAAAAAAGTACTTTAATGTTTTGGGATATAAAAAATAATTAATTTTGATATTTATTTTATAATATATTGGTTTTTATTTATTTTAAGTGGTTGAATATGTGGTGGACATATATAAGTTGTCCAAGTAGAACACTTATAATGTGTTTGATATAAAATTGCATACCCATGTTTATCACTTGAAACATGGATCCAAAATATTCCATTATAAAACCATATAGGTTATAAGGATTATATATTATTGTAAAATTGGTGTTTTTCATGTTTATATGTCCTTTTACCACTTATCGTTTTAGTTTAAGGCCTTAGTAAAGCTATTTGAACCATAACTACAGTAAATAATATTTATTAATTCTATTATTATTTATGGAAAAAATAGTGTTGAACTTATTAGATAATAAAATTTATGTTTATTAATAATATATATTTTATTTTTATAAATTCTATTCATAGAAGTGGAAAATATTTATTCAAAAATAATCTTATAGAGGTAATGAAAAGTAATTTTTACAATAAAAAATGATTCAAAAGAATAAAAACTTATTATATAAAAATTAAGTATGAAATTTATTACAATTATATAAATTTGATTAATATAAATATAATTAAACTATTTTTACATTTAAAATAATATTAAAATAAAATTTATCTTGTAAATCACTTGAACGAAATGGTCATTATTTAATAAAAATAAGAATTTTTCATTATTCACAGAAAAATTTATCTTTTTTGAAAATAATTAAAAAATAACCCCATTAAAATATTGGCGTTATTATTTCAAAAATTATGTTTTTTTCTAATAAATTCTTCCAATTTGAAAAAAATATTTTCATATTCAGCATGCTAAAAGGGAAAAATTATTCTTAGAAAAGTATATTTTTTATGTGTTAAATTGAAATTATTTTGTCTCATGCATAGAAAGAAAGTAAGATAAATGTTAAATATTACATTGAATATATAACATATGAATTTTATTATTATCAATCACAAAATTTATTTTTTAAATTTATTGGCATAAAATACATTTGCTGATGTATAAATAGTTTTTTTGGAAATGATTTTATTTATTTTCTAATTGTTCTCAATTTAATTTTGAATTAATTGGGAAAAGATGAATTCATTTTACATACTTGTGAAATACATATACATTCATAATTAAATTCACCCTCCATAAACACACCATTCCAATGGTTAGTTAATTATAATCATATTAAGTAATAATATTGTAATAGTATGTTGTGTTTCAATAAAACATATTGATTCATGTAATGCATGCTATAAAGAAATGAAAATTATTTAAAATATATATATAAATAATTATTTTATTTCATAATATGTTCAATTTAACAAAACATCAAAGGGATTTATATATGGTATATTGGTCATCAGCATTGTAGATCCAACCTTATAAAGGAATCATATGTTTCCTTCGTATAATTTGAATTATAGTCTTTATAGTTTAGTTCTCTATAAACCCATAGATAGACATGGATAGATAATTGTTTCTTGTAAGGGTTATTTCCCTAGGGTTTACCAATATTGGAATTTATTTAAGACTTATTCTATGGTGGATTAATATATATATTTAATAATTTTTATCATCTCATTGAACAAGGGTTACACACTATGGATACCTTAATTGGGGGATGTTTATAGTGATTATAATATCATAATTTCAAATATCAATTCCCACGTGAGTCATACTATGTGTGAGAAACAAACGAAAAAATCTCATAAGTCTTAATTCATATGTATTAAATAATTATGCATAAGGGAAACCCTGGTGGGATATTTGGTATGGATCTATGACTTTAGGATGTTACCCTACATAGCATACATATACGAGGAATCAAATTCCTCATATTTATTTTTTTCTGTAACCTAATGATGGGTTGGGATATATTAATACCCTCGAATTTGATATTATTACCCCTTATGTCTAGTAATTTTATGGACTTATACTATAATGGATGCCCATGTAACATTCCAATTCTCTCTCCTGTAGTGGATAAATATGGATGGTGAACACAAAAAATCCATTGAATATGATTGGTACAACATGTAATCCCATCTGATATCAAGACATTAGTAGTATAACATGACTGCATACCTGTAAAATATTTAAAGGAACTTACATTTAATGGGGGTTATCAGAATAAGATTCGGATTTTGGGGTCTATATGGCGGAAAATCATATTGTGTCTTCCAAAAAAGATTGAAATATACAAGGATGTCATATTATATTTTCCTGAATTTCTACCTAGAATGTATAAGGTTTTCCTAAAATAAATTATGCTCTTAAAATGATTTTAGAAAATATTTCAATGTATTTTCTCATTATTAAGGCTGAAATTCATGGGGTGTATCACATTATCAAAATGAAATGTCCTAGAGGATAGTTCATGATCTGGTTGACTTGTGGATAGACCTTTTCATGATCCAGAAAACATGTTCAGGGGTGTCTCTTGAACACACTGACATGTTCAGAGGCCTTCAAATGATCTCAATAGCATGTATAATAGGATTCGTGTGACTTGGTTGAAATTTCAAAGGGTCTCCTCTTGATTTATTTTATAGGCCAAACAGGCTTCACATGAACTATCTGACATTCCCATTGGACTGTCGTGGTATCTTCTCAATGTTTCTAAAAGGTTGTCACATAGTTCAGATAATAAGTCTGGAAACTGTTGCATGACCAATGAATGGGAACTTAAGGTTCATCAAACCATTTTCATGATTATAAATGTAACTTTATTCATGTAAGGATTCTTCTATTCTTACGTTATTGTACAAATACCTCGTTTTGTTTCAGGAACAAGCCTAATGAGGCTTCGAGAAAATAAATTTTCATGTAAGGCATCCTTCAAATGATACATCTGGTATACCAAAAGTCCTTCACATGATTAATTAGGTGATAAAATTAGTCACATACACAAATTTTTTAACCTCCATTTTCATTCCCCTGGTTTAAAAAGTAGAATACTCTTGTGATTGGGAGACTACTCACTTTAAGAATTCCTTTCTCAC
Organism: Viscum album; assembly: GCA_963277665.1. Taxonomy (NCBI): domain Eukaryota; kingdom Viridiplantae; phylum Streptophyta; class Magnoliopsida; order Santalales; family Viscaceae; genus Viscum; species Viscum album. Next base: position 1,169,357,418 of record OY728130.1, read on the forward strand.
TCACATGTCATACGGTGTGTGTTTTTCATGTTAAGGTGGGGGGAATTTATAGGTCCCACCACCCCATATATATGCCTCTTCATATGGTACTAAAATAACATTTATGGACTTGAGTCAGTGGATGGAGCATCACATCACACATTTTTTAAGACACAACATGAGTCATCCATGATGTCATACATATATCTCATGATAAACAAATACCAAATAAAAACACCTTCATTGGAATACATATTCATCCCATGGAATAAAAATGGATATAACATCATCTAATTTTCATGTAAAACGGCCTTCATGAGATCAGGCCAACATTTATGGGGGCCTTTATGAGATCAAGATGGAATGTCTTGAGCCCTTTACATAAATATAATTGTAATTCCATTCACATGAGGCTTTCACCTTTTATATTTTTTTATATAAATATAATGTCATTATCCAATTATTTTATCTAATTAAATATTTCTTAGATCCAATTGGAATTTGTAATATTGTTCATATGATGAAGGTGAAATTTCTAGTGGCCTTCATGTGAAGATTCAAGTATGTCGATGTGGACCTCATGTGATCACTAGATTAGTCATGAAAAACGCATTACTCCTTTGAATAAAAATCAATGTAAATATCTTTTATATGAATCTTAGAAATTTTTTAAATTTTATTTTTCTAATTTATTTTTTATTTTAAATAATTCAATCGACATGTCACGTGATTGGGGAAATTCATCTAGAAACATTGCATTATCATGAACACTCAAATGGAAGGATTTTTTATATCAATAAGGCTAGTCATAAGGGATACTCATGATCATTAAAATATAACATAATGTGAATGAACTATTCACATGATATCATTAGGGTCAAGTGATTTGTATAAAATAATTGCCTAATCACCGTGTATCAATACCACTCCTTTCTTCCATTTGTAGATAAGATAATATATATGCTTTAGGATTTTTTTAGATCCTAAAATTACATACTCATTTTTTTTCAAGCATAAAAAAACATTAACATAATACTTACATGGATTAAATAATAATGGAAATAAATATTCCCATGGGTAACATCAATTTATTGTACATTGATAGGATGTATGATTTCAGATATCATATCAATACTATTTAGGACTTGTTCAAAGACACAATAAATAAGGTTTAATGATTATATCATGATAAAATTATTCTATATCTAATTTGAAGTACCAATTCATCATGGTGATATATAATTTAATCACCGACCAATCACATAATAATTTTGTTGCATCAATTATATGAATTGATTTGTTAACATATCATAATGTTCCCAAAGTAAACTTATATGTAATCATTTTTATATAATATATAATTACACATATATAAATAAAAGATATATGAATTTTCATATATTTATTATTAAATAGAAATATATGGTTATATTTATGTGAATACCTAAATGAAATTAGAATACTAATATGGAATTTATAATGAAATTGATTTTAACCTTATTATGATAATGATAATGTATTAAAAGGGTGGGATAATATATTATATAAGGATATCAATAAGAATTTTTCTATAAATTAAATATTTTTTAGTGGTATGAGACTAATGTAATGATAGAAAAATACCCATAACAATTAGACTATGTAATCAAACATATTTCATATAGTTGGGGATATATATATTTATATAGATTGAAACCCCAAAATAGAAATCATCAATACTGAAGGATCACTTGTTCCAAAATATATTTTAATTGAGAGTGGACTTTATAGAGGACTAACCAGTTATATCTTATCGAAATAGTTATTGGGTGTCCATTTTAGTGTTTTTAGTATAAGAAAAATAAAAAAGATATAGATTACCAAGGGATTTAGATAATAGAGTTGATATATATAGAAATATTTTTTTCATTATAATTATTTATAAAGGAAGCATAATGAAAGTGATTGGTAATCCCTAAATATTATTATAATGATATAATTAAAATAATATTTAATAATATCAGTTGATATTTATCTTTAAGGAGTCGAAAAGGATTTCACAAAAAAAAGTGAAATGGTTAAGAACCATTATGTTGTTATGCAGATTCCTGATATTATAAGAAAAACATCACTGAAATTTAGTAGAATCATGGTAAGTCTTATAATAGGTAAATAGAGAATAAAACCATACTAAATTATTTTTTCTAAAAATATTAATGTGAGTATGTGTGGTTATTTGTTTTCAAATGTTGAATAATAATTTAATATTTTATTGTATTTGTGATTTGGAAACCAGGGTTGTAAAAAATTGGTTATCATTATCTTACATGTAATTTTTTTAATGAGGTCAATTGATATTAATAAAATGTATTTAAAATTTATTATTTAATGAAGAATGAACTATTTGGTTATATTTTTGTACATGAAATCAAAATTTATTTTATTAGAAATATTTTTTACTCTTTAAAATAAATTTTTGACATGGTAATGTTTTATTGGATTTAGTTTTTTAATTTATAATTTTATGATATATTACATTAACAAATAAGAAACCATTTTGTTTATATAATAATTAATATTAATTATCATTTAAATTTTATTTCAAAATACATACATAATTCAATATGTTTGTGCATAACTGATTTTACTATTTAGTCAAAAATTGTAATACCTATGAAAATTCCTCAAAGATATGAACTAGGGTATTTCGATCAAATGATTTAAAATTATTAGTCTTTTTATTGAATTATGTATTGAAATAGACCTATATTTTCTCAACATATAACTCTATCCAGCTTACCACATGGCCCAAAGTTTTTCTAGATACATATGGGATGGGAAATAGTGCATCTGAATCAAAGGAAACTTCATTGGGAATAATTTCAAAAACAAATTGGAGTTCAAAATTAACAGAACATTAAAAAAGTATATAATGGACCATACTTTCATTATATATACATATATAATTGATATTATATTACAAAAAATATAGATGCCTGTCAAATAGGTCATATTCAACAACACAGAATCAACCCATTTTTATAAATATAACACATCCTCTATAAATGAATCAATATAACATTGTATACATAGAAACGATAAGAATAACTGAAAATATCAACAATAATTATCATCTTTTTTGTCTAATTGATTACCAAAATGATGAAAACCCAAACTGATTCTGATGCCCACTCCATGTAACCTTTGATTTCTTACCACTAATCAAGTCACCCAACATCTACAAAAAGGATAAAACCTATGTGCTTCTGAAACATGGAACCTATAATAAACAGGCATGATCTAAACAAAATAGTCATTCTCTACCCACTAAATATATAAAATATATTCTATAAGATAATTCATAATATCTAATTCATAAATACAACATGTATATAGTATTTTCAAACAAAAACATGTGAAGACAACTAATAAGATCATACTAATTTTAGAATTATTTTTATATGATTTCCTAAAGTGTAAAAAATCATATTGAAAATAATATTCTAGAATAAGTCTACTTTAATCCAATATACACTCATTCAGAACCCCACTTTAGAAACCCCAATCCAGAGTATTAAATTCAAACCACGTTTAATAAGAAAATTTTATAACCATTTTAAATAGTGTATTACCCAAAAAAAATATACCAAATATTTAATAATCATGGAACCACAATTATAAATGTAAATAATTTATATAGATAAGGTAATGGTTCCATAATAATATAGGAATGGGGAAAATACAATGATGTAAGGGATTACAATCCCATATGTAAATAGTTAATCATGATATAAAGGTATCATGGGATTTTCCCTAGGATATAATATGAAATTAATCTATATTTATAAAATCATCCTTGACTATCATTGGGAATATGTTGAGTTCATACTATAAACACACCGTCAAAATATCCCACACTTGGGTCATAAGAATAGATTGAACACCTATGTTAAGTTCCAAGTATAAATATTAGGAAACTAACAATGTGTGATCTAACAATTTTAACATAAATAAAGATCTACCACTTATAATTTGTGCTACCATGACAAAAAAAATATGGTCTAGTGAGTGAATTAGAAATCCATGATTAGTATATAAGGCATAATAAATATCACTCTATGACCTTCATCACCCTATTATAAGATATCAGGTTTTTATGTCATACATCCATCATATAAATATATAAAATCATAGAAATGGGTGTAGAAATAATCAAATGGAGATAAACAATCCATATAATTGGATTGAAACTCAAGGGGAAAGGAATGGGTCCTTATAAGTATTTACCATCATGCTTTATAAACTTCTAAATTAGAATTTAATATAAAACATGACTCAAGATTTCAATACCTCTACATTCCATATTAAATCCATTATAAGCATATTTGGAAAATCAATTAGAAACATAGATAGAATTTACAATTCAATTCCACCTTTTAAAACATGGGTTTTCTTGTTTTTAATATAAAGTAAGGTAAAAAATCTCACATTTCAATCCATTAAAATCAAAATATTCATTATGTATTTTTACAAAGGGGAATAAAAATACATTCATTTTAAAGAAACATATGTAATTAATAAAAGGAAAAAAATTTAAATAATATTTGGACTAACACATCCTTGGAAAAAATCTCTCTTTATTAATTTAGTTTTGACCCTATAAACCCCAAATTGACCCGAGATATAGAAAAGAGCATTTAATACATTTAAAATAATATCATATTCATTTAAAAAATTTGTGGCAATAAAATCATTGTATTTAAATTTCAAAATATAAAATTTACTAAATAAACACACATATAAATTCAAATTTCAATGAAATTGTTTCGAAACGCAACAAAGATGTAACATATACTCACAACATCAATAATAATGGATTTTTGTAGAAAAATAAGTATTTAATTTAATAAATAAAACAATTTAATTAAAACGCATATATGTATGAATCATTAATCAACCTATAATGCATTGACTACAAATGGAAACCACCTGAATTAAAAATTAGAACTCATCATAATAGATAAAAAACAAGGTTATAATCACCCTGAACATATTCCCTAGAATACATAGGGAATTAAATTTCCAAGATAAATTGGAAATATTAGAAGTTTTTGAGGAAGAACAAATTGAATTATAGTAAAAGAAAATTAAGCAGGAGTTACCATTGAATCGGATTACAATCATAAGTTATGATCCAATAGAAATGGGAGGGTAAGGAAGGAATATATTTTTAATATATTTAGAGTTAATAAAATAATATAGGGGGAGATCGGAGAATACCCCATTAATTCATAATGGTTAATTTAGGAAAACCACAAAAATTTAAACCCTAGGATTCCCACTCGGTCTAGCTACATGTTATTCCAAACCATGTGGAAACTGTGTGGCATGCAGAAAATGAACATGAGACACTCACATGGTTTTAGAAACATTGTTTCCCTAAAAGTGTAAATATTAGGATCGTCACCCCTAACAAGAAAAATAATTATCATAGTTCAAGGATAATACAACATGGCTACATAACCTCTCTTCAGACCGTGTATAATAACATTTTCACAATTATAATACCCTCTATTTGTTTTCTTCAAAATTACTTAAAAAAGTGAGATAATAGTGAAATGATAAGAAAACTCTAAAAACTAAATATTAATTTCCCAAAATTATCTTGGCCTTTGGATGACCCATATAAACATATAATAAAATAATATAATTTATACAGTAACTTGTGGGCATTAAAATTCTCCATATAATACCATCGTTTTTCTCTATATTGTCCTTGGTCAAATACACTACATAATAAAAAATGAAAAATATAGAGAAGAAAGAACTAAGTAGGACCATTCCACAATATCTAACCTCAAAATCATACATCATTGATCCAAAAAACAATAAAACTGGGAATCTATTATTATTTCCAAACATATCCAAAGAGTATAAAAAACCTCCATCTCAAAATCAAATTAATATGGGAAGCCAATAATGATCTTCCCACAATTTATAATTTATCTAACATGGTGCAACCAAAAAAGATATGAGGATACATAAAAAAACTAGAAAACAACAAGATAAACTAATCATAAATCCATCAGCACATCCATTTATAAAAAAGGTGGAATAACTCACAACAACATCATTGAATGAATATATTCATAGCCTCAATCTATAACTCACACTTTTATCCTTGGGTAAATAACCCAATCAACCTCACACCATAGTTCTATAAAAAAATAAATCAATAACTAACAAAGGAATAATATCAACTATTGAGTAACCCACCATAGTTTTCCAAATATAAATCTGTGTAACTTACCCATGATTAAATAATTTAAATATCAAATCTCACTACTAACCACCACACTCAATTGAGAGGCACCAAAATGAATCACTGTGGAATGAATAATATCAACTGGTGAGTCACCCACCCTAGTTACCCAAGTATGAACCAATGTCATATCCCAATGTAGAAAAAATGTTAATATAAAATCTCACCTAGAAAATAGAAACCATTATAGAGGTATCTAAATCAATCACTAGCCAGTGAAAAATCTCAACTGGTGAGTCACCCACTATAGGTACCAGAATATGAATCCATAGAACTTCCCAACGTTCAACTGATGAGATTCTCAAATCTCACCACATACCATATAATTAAATAGAAAGGATACTAAATAGCATGAAATCACAAAGGTAACTCTAACATCCCACCACAAAATGACATATAATAATAGAAAAACAAAATAAATATACATTCAAAAGGATATTCCATGGGATTATGAAAATACCCTAACACAATCCCAAGGGCTCACCCAATTCCAAAATTGTAAATGAATAGTCCCAAATCAATCAAATATTCAAAAAATGATAAAATTCAATTACATATATAAAAACCCATACTAAAAATCGTATAATGGTTCCATAAAAGTCTAAAATGGTCAAAATATTTTAGAGCATTATAATAAGAACACATAGAGTGCCTTGGATCCCCAAAATAGTAGAACACAACTAATATATTCTTCAATGTCAATAAAAATAAATACTTAAAAGAAAACCATCATCCACCTACGTTTCAAACTCCATATCACCCTATATATTCTATACACCCAACTAGATAACTGCATTTATATTTGATAGAAAAAAGTCATCACTAATAACCCCTCACCTAGTCTGGCCTACTTATACTGGGATAAACTCATTTATAACCTCTTAAAGTGATGTTAGACCATATTTAATAATAAATAAACAAAAATAAATGGAATGTAAACCATCTAATATATTATAATTATTATATTCTTTGAAAAGTATCCTTAATGTCTGTATAAACAAATCTGAGATGTTATTGATTTACTCCTCATTAGTCACACACACTGATAAATAAAAAATTACATAAGATCACCCTCAATATTCATAATCCCTATAAATAAAAACTCAGTAAACACAATATTGAAAACATCCCAATACATACCATACCACAATTAAGAAGGTACCATATACTCTCACAACATTATTCTAGATTTAGCAAGAGTACCCCCTATAACTCTCACCCTCAAATAATGAGGTGTCTTGTGGTATGTGAGGATTAACTCAATATTTAATAACAACCCCAATTCTATTAAGAAACCATTATCACCCTAAAATAAAAAAAAGATTATAATTCACAATTTTTAGACATAGTTCGCGAGAATAAAAGGTTTTGAGTCCACCACTTTACTCCGAGTCTAGGTTGATTCTACAACTGATGAATCTATTTCTATATGAAGAGTGGAATCACCAAGACGATCATACTTCATCATATTATTTAAAAAAAATTCTAGATCATTATGGGATAAATACTATAAAACATACATGAAAAAAATCAATTAATTCATTAATTCTTAGAAAAAATGATCTCATGATTGTGAGGGAAAAAATTTGAAGACATAGATCATTAAAAAAACATAATCAATCACGCACCATATAAAGAAAACAATTCATTCAAAACCTCTATCATCCACCAAATAAATTTTGAAAAAACACAACACCTATTTAGGAATATAAAAAACAAGGATAATTGCTATTTGAAAAAACCCTTTCTTGAAAGTATAACATAAAAATAAAGCTAATTCCAAAACTAAATTTTCCTCAAATCCGAAGTCCTATAAACAAAACAACATATAAATTTCAATTCTAAAATTTATCACTTTTAGGAAAAAACAATAAAAAAATAAAATCCTATATAGAATATTTCATGAAAAAAAGTTAAACTCATTGATTTAAAAAGAAATGAAAACAAAATTAATAAATTATAAAATTAATAAAATATTCAAATTTACCAAAGTGTACCTTTAAAAAATCACCACACCACCACATAGATGATCAAATAAGATCAATTTTTAACACATAAAAAATTAATTAGGACCCTCCTCAATATATATTTATGTTATGGGAATAACTTTAAAGGGAAAGAAAAAATGTATAATTGTTAAAACAGAACCCCCAGGGAAGAAACTAGGTTGTGTGTGGTTTAGCTACATGGGCTGGAAAACCATACACCAAACATTAAAAATACCTCTGAAATTAATAAACCCAAAATTCATAAGTGAAAAATGGTTTGCTAGACCATGTGAGATAAACATACATATCAATATCACCATTATTTTGACATTGAAACCCAAGATCACAAAAAATAAAATAAAAATTAATGGATGTAATCAATCATCATTCTATTTCAAAATCCATCAAAAAAATAAAATTAGATGAAAATTTAGAATATTAGTCCTCAAATACCAACATATATTTTGTCATTAGATGATACTAAGATAACTAGACTCTTTATTCCCTTTCCTTTCAATCCCTAGAAACCATATTCTCCATTCAACCCTAAAACACCAAAATTAAAAAGTTGTAAAATCAAGAACCTATTATCTTCAACAAACACAAAATTTAATGAACTTTCCTGGGCTTCCATCAACAATCCACTTGACTCATATTTCCATCCACATAAAAGGAAATTCATGATCCCCATGGGATGGAAATTAGCACATTGGTATCACAGGAAATACTTTAAAAATGATTTATCCAATAAATATGAGTTAATTTTAGTGAAACATTTACCAAAACTATTTCTTAGAGCAACCTTACATTGGATGTTGATGTATCATCAATCATAGATAACCAAATGTAAATATATTTTCCAATGGGTAAGAGAAATAAACACTATTTAAACAGATTTTCATATATATAATAGATAATCTATATATAAAATAACATTTCATGACATAATAAGAACAAAACTGATTAACTAAAAGATGATATAAAGGTAATAATATTGCATTATATAATGAGATTTGTAATGAATAAAAACAGACATGAGCTTGAATCCCACTCAGTGCAACCTTGGGTTTCTCACCATAATGTGAATCACTAAATATTAACACCAATTAAAAAAATGAGTCCATATAAAACACTAAACCTATAAAATAATCCATGTTCTAAATAACCTAGTACTTATCCGACTAAAAAATTAATACAATATCTTTATTAATTAAATTCATAAATTCTAGATTGAAAATATAATATAAAAATAGTATTTTTCTAAACAAAAACATGTAAAAAATTAACCATATCATAATAGTTTTACAAACCAATATTTTTTTCATTAAATTAATACAATCACTATGAATACCTTTTAGCATTAAAATCCTAGCTGAAGACCAAGTATACTAATTTTTAAATTCACATTACAAGCTCAAAGATTAATCTTTTTCTGAAAATGGGTTTTCTAATAATCATTGACTACTATTTTATAAAGTATATGACACAGTATAGTGGGATAAATTTACCACTGCCAATTTACCACAAATCCAAATATAAATAATGATTATAAATAATGTAAGGGTTCCACAACAATACATTCATGGGTATTGTAGAGACCCATCCCCAAATAGCCCAATTTTGATGTCTACTACTAAATACATTGGTACGATTACAAGGAATAAAGCTCCTAAGGACGAGTTAGTTTAGTAGCCTTGTTAAGCCTGATACATAAATTAGTCTTGTATAAAAAAATGAATACACCAATTAAAAAATAATGTTTTACTCTAAACAAATAACTAAATAAAATAATTTGAGGATAACTCTAATCTACCCAGTAAAATCCCTGTATATCTTTCGTAGTATGCTTCTTAGATTCCTGGGGAAAGAAACATAATAAGGGTGAGATCAAAATCTCAGTAAGAGAAAAAATATAGTAGAAACAATAATGAATCAATGAGAATAGTCAATATGGAAAGTTAAATAGTTGAAAACACATGACATGTAAATAAATGAAAATAAAATGTGTCCATATATATGTCGACTCAAAATATCAAGGATAAATAATAACTGAATTCACAATAAAGTCGATGTTTATTTGTTGGATGTCATGTTTCTCAAGAACATAATGCCTTTACCATCAAAATACAGTTTAACCATTCCAATTTGTGCAACTAATTTTTCCTATGATACTACTTATACATCGAGGAGATTTCATTAAACAGTCCCCAACCCATAGATAATTTCTTAAACATTCCCCATCATGTTTATTGCATGCCCAAAGATTTTATAATATATCAAATAAATAATTTTCCTTATCAAATATCTGTATTCAATAATTTATACATATTTATCATTATTTCCCCAAATAATCAAATAAATTTCAAAGTTGAAACAGTATGTAAAATGGTATAGGGTTTAGTAAATATTAATCTCCATGATAAATTAAATTGATAATTTTGTGGAAATTTGATATTCAATATTCATAAGATATTGAATTTATCAAGGGGACAAACAAATAAATAATGTAAGTTAATGAGAATAATATAATTGGACAAATAAATCATAAATAGTCTAGAGTAATATTAAGTATAAAATCAATACAACAAATCCCATGGTGAATAAAATAGAGGGTTGTTGCCATTTTTGAAATAAATGTTAACTTTTAAAAAAATTCTTGAGGAAACTATACTTTTCATTTTTAAAATACATTTTAAAAACACGTTTCCTTGAAAAACCCTTTAAAAATTTTCATTAAAAATAATCCTTTGGAATTTAGAAGGTGGATTCAAATAAATGATGGTGGATAAATCCGTACATTTTGAGTGAGGTAAAAATAATATTCTTGTCATAAAGAAAAAGGTTAGAAAATGCCTTGTTTGGAATGAGACAAGAATATTACTTCTAATATAATGGTAGAGTAACAAATCATTTTAAAATATTTTTTGAGAATATTTTTATACAACATGGTTATTATAAGAAAATAGGTTGTCTAACTAAGGAGATAAATAATGTTGGGTTTTCATAAAAATATTTCCTAAATCACTTTGAGTACCAAAGAGTGAAAAAATGGTACTAATACTTCAAGAGTTTCTTGAATTACCTGATAATAATGAAATTAATTTTTTAATAGTGGTTATACAATTTCCTCTAATGTAAATTCCGTTTAAAGTTCATTATAATTAGTCTTTAGGAAAATAATCATTAAACGATGCAAAGTTTCACAAAAAAGTTTGAAAAATTATTAAATCATAAACATCGTGAAAGAATGATATTAAATGAAATTATTAAATAATATAAAGGAAAACTAATTAATTATATAGTTTTTCAATGTAATTTTGTACACCATATAAAATAAACTTGTATCATAAAAATATAATGTACCACGATGAAATGAAATTGATATGAAATCCATTACATATGAATTGAAAGACCCAAAATTGATAATAATCAATTGAAAAATCTAAAAACCATAAATATAATAGGTTTTATGATATTATATGTCAATTTGGAAGTATATAAACTATATATATATAAGAAATTGGGTTCAAAATAATTAAGTATGCCTCATGGAAAGAAAAGTGAGACAAAAATTAATTACCATGTGTTTGATTTCAGGTGAACGTCCTTTAACTTCTTGTACAATAAATTTAAGGTAATTTTAAAAATTATTAATAATATTTTTCATGTTTCTAATAATTTTATTTCACTTATTACCATGTGTTGTACAACTACTTAATCAATTAATTTTACATCGGCTGTTTAGGTAAAATTCGGTTTATGTGTCAAAAACAAATTTTGTTGGTAAACTATGGTCAAAGGGGTATTTATATAACATATCTATAATAATAAACATGAAATAATTATAATATGTATACATAAATTATTCTTTTAAGAAAAATAATTAAATATGATTATGAAAAATGAACTAACATTACAATCATGGAGACGGTAGGTCGTACGTGCGCATGAGTAATGTTATCATTTTTCAATGGTTGTTATGGAATCATTGTAAGTAACGCCATATCATTAAAAATGATAATTATATAATAAATACAATATTTATAATAATAAATACTTATATATAGATTTATTATGATTAAAAAGGAATCACATCATCTCAAGGTGGTAGCAGTCCACACGTCCACGAATAACGTTATCACTTTTTAAGTGTGTGAAATGTTAATAATGAAAATGATATATATATATATATATCCCAAAATGTAATTATGTCATTAATAAAATATATATATATTGTGTATTTATAATATTTTTAATTAAAAACAACTTTTATGTGATCCATGTTTATTCTGAAGGAATCACAACGCTTGAAGGGGTGGTAGTCCACACTTCCTCAAATAATGTTATCCTATTAACATAAAATGGAAAGTATTAAGGGTAGGTTTAATAAAAGTATTAAATTAGTATAAAGACACAATAAATATCATATATAATATATATAATAATATTTTCCATCATAATGACCACCATGAGAGGTGGGAAAGGAAGAATGAACTATCATTGTTTCATTAGGCAGTAGTTCACTGTCCACAGAAGCATTGGGTTTGTTACCCATTAGATGGTGATGTGTGTAGTTTTAGGTCAAAATATCCATATAAAAAAATACAAGTAAATTGAAGATACTTGTTTTGTTATAAAAGATCATAAAAATGATATATTAGGGGTTATAGATTGGAAATGAGACTAGAGAGATTGAGAAAATACATTACCTTTTAATCGGGTAACTTCCTTTGGTTTAAACCAAAATGCATCCATAGAAGGAATTATTTCCAAAGTTAGGCTTCATAATTGAGGGGATGGATGTCGGTAGGCCATTTAGGAATAAATTTTCCGATCATAAGAGGTTGGGTGGTTTGAGGAATGGGTATATGTAGTGGCATTTTATAGGGAAGGAAAAGGACTCACTTGGTATTCATGAAAAGAAGTTAGGTGTACAGAAGTTATAACATAAATAATGTCATAAAAACCACCCAAACTCATTATTGGAAATTTAATCACTAAAATATGGCCTTACAATGGGATTTATACAATTTTATAGGTCATTTGGTCCCTCAAAGATAGGATTTTAGTCATTTTTAGGCATAACTACACTTCAATCATTGAAATTAATTTTAATCACTTTCAATAATCATTTTTTTTCAAAAATTAAATTGATATTATTAGAAAAAATATATCTATTGATTGAAATGGTTTATGTTGTATTTTTAAAATTCAAATCACAGAATTGGAAAAAATTAGATTAATGCTAATCTCAGAGAAAAATTTATTAATTGGTTTTATTTGAAAAATGTTCAAAATATTTTTATGTTTTTATCAACAATTTTAAACTATAAATTGATTATAATGAAATAAATTTTTTTAATATATGTATAATTGATCCAATGTGACTTAAAAAAAATTTATAATATAATTTAACCTTAATAATTATTCAAATGAAATTGCGATTTTTAATTAAAACATAGTTTTTTAAGTATTCACTAAAAATTGATGTTTCTCCAAAAAATTCCAAAAATTCATCCTAAGATAATATCGAAATTATTAATTTAAGAATAAAATTTATTTTAGGGAATTAAATTCATTATAGTGTCAAAATTAATATTTAAAATAGGTTCTCTAATAAAAGGTGGTAAAAATGCCTTAATAAAAATAATGGGTTTTATGTGAAATATTGGTTTCTCTCTTATCTTATGATTTCACAAATATATTGCATGAATATCAAAAATAATTTATTAAATATGTAACATATTTATTAAATTAATATCACTCATGAATTGTAATTAATTTAATCAATTAGGGTAATCCATATTTGTTAACATTAAAATAGTATTCTATAAAAATATCCTTTTAAAATTAAATTTGTTTTTATATTCATCTATAATTTTTTTGTAACCAATGATTTAGTTTTATTAACCATATATTTTCCTAATTTAATCCCTAATATTCATAACGGCTAGTTTATATCGTATTATATTGAATATTAATGTATTAATTGCAGATTGTTTCTCAGTAAGACTCAATATTGTGTATAGAGTAATCCATCAAAGTAGGTCACTTTTGTGTGTAATGAAAGCCAGAGAAGAAGGAATATCTTTCATGTAATGTAAGACAACTCAGGGTTCCATGAATTTAAATACATAGAATTTATTTCAAATAGTAAATATATTATAAAATTATTAAGTTATTGTATTACCTTATGCACTTTTTGTCCCGTGTTATACACACTATCGAATACAAGATTTTTACATTAGTTTTTTTGGGTATCAAATTATCTCCACCTTCATTAAATTGTTTCCTTGCTATTTGAAATCTAACATGGTGATAAATTTTTTGATACTTGTTATGTTTGAAATCCCACATCGTGATAGGGGTTCATAGGTCATCCTCTATAAAAGATAGAATGAAATGTACAATGGTCACATGGACTACCATGTAACTAGGTTTCTATATAAGATAACATTATTAGAATGTTGAGATACGTACATAAAGAAAAAATGTAAATATTTATAAATACTGAATGAGGCCATCAATCAAATACATGTGAATGATCAATGGAATTTTTAGGGCCTTAACTACATAAATCATTGATGATTTAGAAATACCTCAGTTCAATAGAAATTTGTGTATTCTGACAACAATTTTATTTTGAAGTCATTTTCCTAATGTTAGTTAATTATTTTACGGACCAAGAATATAACAAAATATTCTTACTTGATAGGTTTCAATCTCATATAAACAATCATATCTTTTGGTTTTTCTTTAATCAAATTCTAATTCATTTCTTTACTCTAAAAAATATAATTAACAACAGTAAATTTTATTTATGCATGAAGCACTAAAAGAAACTATTAAAGGATCGTGAGGCCCATAAAAGAGTGAAAAGTCTTACTATTTGTAATTAACTATCCACCAAAATAAATATTTTTAACAGATTAATTTTTAATCCTCAAAAGTGTTACTAATGGTTCATCATTGCTATTTATTCATAAAATTGTTCAACAAAAAATAAAGAAAACTAACAAGGACACTACATAGGTCATTGGTTGGTGTGATACCCATATAATCCTTCACTCATGAGTTCAAGTCTCACAGCCTTTTCAGATTTTATTGGTTGTTACCCAACTTATAGGTTTTTCTTTTTCTAAAACCATATTAATATCACTTTCAAATTTAAATATGATGGACTTGATCAGAATTAGGTTAATCTCTAGATATCATTTTAACTAAGTCTTTTAGTAAAACCTCAATATATAAAGTCCTCATCCAATTTATTTCCACATAGGTCCTTCCTTGGTCAAGGGTTTTATCTATAATATCATTATTTGTATTTCAAAATCATGAAACCTTATCTTTAATCTAAAACTTCTCAGGTATAACTTAGGTTACTTATTATGTATCCAAATCCTTTATAATGGTTTTTAATGGAAAACTATATTATCTTCTGCATATCCCCTAGGAGTGTCAAACCAGGGGCACAATAATGCTTGTTTTTGTATACTAGGTTACCCCGAGTCAAGCCCGGAACATATTTTTGGAGTATCTACTCCTAGGTACATATGTTCCAGAACCACGCCAACTTGTATTTTACAGACTGGGATGTATTTTTATGAATTCTCACATAATATATACTTTACCAAAGTTATAGGGTTTTCATCTATAATTCTTCAAATTATACCTTATGGTTATGTTTTATAATCTAGGTTTTCCTAGTTCCCAGGGTTGCTACTAAACTTCCTATGATACCCACTATAGTGACCTAGCCCCATATAGCCTATATCTAGTGTCTGATACTAAATAAATTGTCATTATTACAATGAATCAAGCTCGGAAGGACTGATTAGTTTAGAAGTCTTGGTAAAACAAATATATAAATGAGTCTTTTATTACAAATGAATAAAGTTATCACAACATAATTTTTTTCTTCTAAATAAATAAACTACTTTGATGATAACTCTAATCCATCTAGTAAAATCACTACATATCTTTCATAGTACACTTCTTGGATTTCTAGGGAAAGAAACATAATAAATGTAATCTCATATGCTTAATAATGAAAAAATATAGCAAAAGAAAAAATAAATCAAGGAGAATTGTCAATATGGAAAAGTATATAACTAAACACACATGTCATGTAAATAATTAAAAATTAAATGTATCCATATATATGTTGAAGAAAAATATCATGGATAAATAATAACTGAATTCTCAATAAAGGCAATGCTTATTTTTCTGACGTCGTATTTTCTCAAGAAAAAGATACCTTTACTATCAGAAGACTCTTTAAGCATTCTAATTTGCACAAATAATTATTCCAATGAGACTAATAATGCATCTAGGTTATTTTATTCACCAGTCCCCAACCCATATGGATTTCCTTAAATGGCCCCCCAACCCATGTATTGCATGTCTAAAGCATTCCTCATATATCAAATAAATAATGTTCATTATAAAATATCTGTATTGAATAAAGTATACATATTTACCAATATTTACACAAATATTAAAACAGTTGTCTAAGTTTACACCACATGTAAAATGGTATATATTTTAGTCAACAGTAATATCTATAATAAATGAAATTGATAATTTATTAGAAATTCAAAGTTCAATGTTCATAGGAGATTGAATATTTCAAGGGAACTAACAAATAAATCTGGGAAGTGAATATGAATACTATCCTTCTCTAAATAAATCATAAACCAACTAGAGGAATATTAAGGATAGTTTCAATACAAAAAATTCCAAGTGGTGTAAAATAGAGGGTTTATTGTTATTAATAAAATAAAGATTAACTTTTAAAAATATTCTGGAGGAAAATATCCTTTGAATTTTAAAAAAAATTGAAAACATTTTCAATTGAAAACCCCTTTTAAAAAATCATTAAAAAAACCTTTTTAAATTTTTATGGAGGATTTAATGAAATTATGGATGATAAATCCATACATTTTATATGAGGTAAAAAATAATATTCCTTTTGTGTGGAAAAAGGTTTGAAAAGGCCTCATTTAGAAAGTGAAATGAATATTCCTTCTAAGTGATTGGTAAAAGAAAAAAATGGTAAAAGTTTCTTTACCGAATCCTTTTAAATGATTTTTTGAAAATATTTTTATAAAACATGGTTTTTAGAAGAAAATAGTTTCTCCAACTAAAGTGATAAATAAATTTAGGTTTTCTTTAAAACAATTTCTAAAAAAATTGAGTGCAAAAGAGTAAAAATGGTATGAATACTTGAAAATTGCCATGAATAACTAGATAATAATGAAATGTATTATTGAATAATGTTTATATAATTTCATTTAATGGGAAATACATTTAAATATCATTAATATTAGTCTTGAATAAAATTAATCATCAAACATTCAAAAGTGTCCATACCACTTTGATACAATTTTAAATCATAAACCACATAAAATAATAATATTAAATGAAATTAATATATAAAATAAAGGAAAAAAGAATTAATTATATATTTTTTTATGTAAATGTATGCACCATATAAAATAAACTAGGATCATGACAATAGAATGTGTCTCAATGAAATGAAATTGAGAAAACATCCATTACATACTAATCAAAATACCAAAAAGTGATAATCATCAACTAAACAAACTAAATACCATGTAAATAATAGGTTTCATGATATAATATGTCAATTTTTAAGTATTTACACATTATTTATATATACAAAATTTGGTTTACAATAATCAATTATGCCTCATTGAAAGAAATGTGAGACAAGAATTTCTTACCTTGTGTTTCCTTTCAGGTGAACGTCCTTTAACATCTTGTACAATACATTTAAGTTAATTTTATAATTTCTTCAGAACCTTTTCAATGTTTATAATTTATTTTATTTCACTTATTACCATGTTTTTTACAACTACATAAAAAATTAAGTTTATGTCGAAAGGTTTGACCAAATTCAGTTTATGTGGCAAAAACAAATATTGTAGGTCAGAAATGGTCCAAGCAGTCTTTATATAACATATCCATAATAATAACCATGAAATAATTATCATATTTATACATAAATTATACATTTAAAATCAATCATTAAATATGGTTATGAAAAATGAATTAACGTTACAATTATAGAGATGGTAGGTTGTACGTACACATAAGTAACGTTGCCGTTTTTCAATGGTCCTTGTGGAAATAAGGTAAGTAACACCATATAATTATAGAATGATAATTATATAATTAATACAATGTTATTTAATAATACATACTTATATATATAATTTTTTATGAAAAATTAATGACATCATGTCGAGGAGGTGGTAGTCCACACGCCCAAAAATAACATTACCACTTTTTAAGTGCGTGAAAGGGTAATAAAAAATGATATATATATATATATAAACAAAGGTAATTATTTCATGAAAATCATATATATATTTTTATGTCTTGTATTTTTAATTAAAAACATCTTTTATAGGTTCAATGTTTAGTGTAAGCGAACCACAATGCTTTGAGGGGGTGGTTGTCCACACTTCCACAAACGATGTTATCGTATTAACATAAAATAGAAAGAATTGAAGGGTTGTAATAAAAGTATTAAAAAAACTATAAAAAATAATTGATATCATATATAATATATTATAACATATTTTCCATCCTAATGGGTCCATGAGAGGCAGTAATTAAATAATGAACCATCATCGTTTTGTGAGGCAGTAGTTCAGCATCCACAGAAACATTATGTTTGTTACCCATTATTTTATAGTGTTTGTAAGTGTAGTTATAACACACATAAAAACAAAAACATAGTATTTTAATGATAATTATTATTTTATAAAAGAATATAATAAGTATATTTTAGTGGTTTCAGAATGGAAATGAAACTAGAGAAATTGAGAAAAGACATTATCTTTTAATCGGGTAACTTCTTTTGGTTTAAACCAAAAGGAAACCATGGAAGGTATTATGAACAAAGGTATGATTATAGATATATAGAAGTGATTTTGGAAGAAAATTTTGGTAGATTTTTTCCAAACTGAAGATTTTGGATAGGTGTGAGGAATGGGTTAAGGTGGTGGCCTTTTATAGGGATAGAAACAGACCCACATGGTATTCTTGAAAAAAAGTTAGGTGTATACATGTTCTTACCTAAAAAATTATAAAAACCCACAAAAACTCATTAATGTATGGTTAATTTCCTATATATTTCCATAAAGTGGGTTCTGGTCAAATGGATACGCCATTTGGTCCATTAAATATAGGGTTTTAATCCATTTTACGCCTAATTACACCTTAATCACTCTAATTAATTTTAATCACTTTCACTATTCATTTTTTTCAAAAATTAATTTTATATTATTAGAACACAAATATTATATTGATTAAAATGGTGTATATAAGATCTTAAAAATGTGAAATCACATAAGTGGAACACTTAAAATGAATGCTAATCTCATAGACGGACAGATTAACCGGTTTTAGTTGAAAATAGTCAAAATATTATTATGTTTTTATATTCAATTTAAAAATGTAAATTGATTATAATTAAATAAATTGTATTAATATATGTATAATTGATTCAATTTTACTTTAATAAAAATTAATAGTATAATTTAACATTAATTAATAATTACAAGAAAATCCATTTTTTAACTAAAATGCCATATTTTTCATTATTCACTATAAAATGATGTTTATTGGAAAAATACCAAAAATTAATCCTAAGATAATTTTAACATAATTCATTGAAAAAAAAATATTTTAAAAAATAATTTCTGTAAAATATTCAAAATTAATATTTAAAATAGGTTCTCCATTAAAAGGCTGTAAAAATCCATTAATAAAAATATCAGTTTTATGTGAAATTTTGGGTTTTATCTAATCTCATTCATACCAAATATATTAGATGAATATAAAAAATAATTTATTTAAAATGTAACATATTTATTACATTAATATCACTCACTATTTATAATTAATTTAATCTATTAGGGTAAAATAACATTATGAATATAAAAAATTTTCTTTTAAAATATCTTTTTAATATTAAATTGTATCTTATATTCATTTATAATTTATTTCTAACCATAGTTTTAGATTTCTAAACCATATATTTTCATAAGTAAGTTAATACTATTAATAAATTCTAGTTTATATCCTAATATATTTAATAATAATTTTTAAATTACAGATTGTTTCTCAGTAAGACCTAATATTATGTATAGATATATCCATTGAAGAAGGTCACTTTTTCATGTAACAAAATATATAGACGAAGGTATCTCTTTTGTTTAATGGAGGAAATATCAATTTTACATGCATTGAAATACATATAATTTATTTTAAATACAAAATATATTATAAAGTATTTGAGTATTATATTACCTTACGTGCATATTATTATGTGTCATACACTCTATCAAATACAAGGTTCTTAGTTTAGTTTTTTTGGGAGTTATAGGGATAATAAAATTTATAAAAATATTATAATACCCTATATAAACAACCAAATATAAAAAAATTGTATTATGGGTTTCACACGAGGTCATAATATGATGTGTATATAGCTTTATAAAATCCAAATTGTCTAATTTCCACCATATTTTGAGTCTAAACAATCAAAAATCCATCCTAATATACCATAATTATTTCAATGGAGTGGAAACACATACACCTTGGGTACCAATAATTAATGGAGGGATAATAGACACATGTAAAAAAATTATTGTAAGTAAATCAAAATATCTATGTTAGTAAATGTGTTCAGATGACAAAATAAAAAGATGTAGGGAGTGAAAAGGAAATCTATGGAGTATTAAAAAAATCATAAGTAATAACTCTCACTCACCTCCATCACCCTCATAGTTAAAAACCCCTTCACATGTGACATAACTATCACATAAAAACACATCACAAAAACATTTTTAGAAGTCATTAAATGTTGATAAAACACCAACAAGAGGAGAGAGAATTATTAAGGGGAATTAGTAGGGACTCATAAGTCTTAACCATAATGCTTCATAAAATGAAAAATGACATTATACCATAATACATTAATTAGGATATTTATAACTTTCAATTTTATAAAAAAATCACCTTAAATATCCTTTTAAAATCCATTGGAAATAGGCCAGACATTTAAACTTTAATTCCACCCATTAAATCAAGGGGTTTAATATTTAGGAATCAGAATAAGTCCAAAGTCCTTCCATTTTTTCACATTCCAACATCAGATAACTCTTTTATTTTATGAATGTTTTAGGGTATGTTGATTTAAAATACCTTTAGATTATTTTTCTATTGTTTTATATTGTTTTCGGTAGACCATTTTTGGAATACTATTAGGAGTAACCATAAACCATCTCCAAATAACCGCAAGATGTTATTTTTGGTCCCTGGGGATAGAACATGGTTGGATATTTGTTAAGATAAAATGTGTACCATTCTCCATGAAACATGATTCTTGGTATAGAGGTATTTCACTTATTTTTCATGTTTATTCAAACTATATTACTATAATATTTTAATCCTCCATATGTTTATAATAAGGTGCATGGTTGTTAGGCGGTTCACCTAACCGTGTAGAAAAACCATGTGACTGTGATTAACTAATCCAAAATTTGATTTTAAAACCTATAGCACTTTTGGTTGACCTCATTATTACTATTACATATTAGGATATCAATCAAATGGCTATCCCCATATAATTTTTTATGTTCCCTTCTGTTTAGAGAGTGTCTCCCTCGAGTTTAAGGGAATTGAATATTTGAAATCATTGATATAGATCTATTTATCATCGTTATAAATTGTATCTAGATATCCTTTAAATTCCTTGAAAGTAATACTTTATATGGGATGTTTTCATTTTATATAATATTCATATGAAAATATAAAAAAACTTATTTTAGGTTGACCATTATAAGATAAATATATCTTACTATAATTTAATTATTGTCAAAACCTTTGATGTATTTTATAGTATGTGTTCTCTTTATATGTCCATTGAACTAGGGGATCACATTACCTGAAATTTAATTCAGTTTATTATTCAAACTTGGATTTTATTGATTCCCTAGGTCATCTCAATCCGTGTTATAACTGATTGATGTTGTATCCATCAAAAGTACTGGGATATTGAAGTTGGTTTTCAATTTATCACTCCTTAAATTTGATTCTATTATTAATTATGACTTTATCTTGGGATTTCAGTATCTTTCAAAAAATTTCATTATATCTAGTACTAATGTCATAGAAATATTCATTCATTATATTTTGATAAAATTAGTAATAATGGGTTTTGTCATATAGTTTGATTTGATAACTATTTAGAAAGAATAAGTTGTTGTTGAAATATTAATGCTTATTTAGATTTTGAAGATATTTCTTGAATGTTTTTATGATATTATTTTCCAAAATGATGGGAAAAGTTTTGTATTATAAATATTGAGTGTGTAATTTATTTTTGATAAATGATTATAAAAACATGTTTGTGATTATGAATTTAAATAATGAATTTTTTTTATTTTTTTTCAAAGGTATTTTCCTATTATTACCGATAATTATTTATTATAAGGTACAGTTTCTATTTTAATGAATAATATGGAAGAAAAAACCTATAATTGTTAAATTTGTATCTTTCATGAAAATTATTTAAGATTGAATTTTATAGAAAGTGTATCCATTGAGAGAAGATGATTAATATTGATACACTTAGATAAAGTATATTTTCTTATGTGAGTGTTCAATTTTGTGAGAAAGATAAATGAATCAATGTTGTTGTGATGCCCCGACCCCAGAATCCAGGAGCTGGTGCATTATTTTAATACATTTACATGATTACAAGGAATAGATCCCTAAAGGAATGATTAATTTAGTAGTCTTGGAAATAAGATACATACATAAGTTCCTCATTACAAATTGAAAATAAAAATAACACTAATTTATTTTTATTAGAAACACCCAAGCTTCCAAGATTATTCCTGAAAGTCACTCATAACTAACTTCTTCATATCCTGGTAAAATGAAACATAAGAAAGGGGTGAGCTCAAAAGATCAGTAAGATTAAGAAATACAGTGGAAGATAACATAAACATTAGGCATGGTGAATAATTGAAAATACATGCCTTCACAAATAATAAACATGAACACTTTATGGAATGAATATTTGATTAGTAAATAATTCCATAATAAATCATATTCATGGGTATTCTACCAGTCAAATAACCACATTAAATATCAATAGCTAATCTCATAATGATGGAATGCATAATGTCGGACATCATAACCACATAGTCAAGGCCTTGTTCCAAGACTACAAATAAGATTTTGTCAAGGCCTTGTGCGAAGACACTAGTTTGTCTCATGAGACCTACCAATGCATTGAGGAACTATAGCGGGCTACACCTTTCACTTACTAAGTCCAATGCATTCCTCATATGAAAAGGTTGAAACATAATCTAAATATTTGTATTAAAACTATCATAAGAAATTTCAATATTTTAACCACAAACCATGAATGGCATAAAAATAGCACATCCACGATCAAAAATAACTCAGTCAATACAATATGGAAGATTTTATTATAATAGATTAACCTCAATCGATAATAATGAAGGATATTGACATAATAAGAAAATAATCATTAAAACTATTTGTGATAATTATCCCCCATTATCTTGAAAACATTTAGAGTCACACTATTTTTCAAAGAAGTTGTTTAAAAGAGATTTTTGAATCAAAGTATCCCATACCACAATGAAACATTTGAAAGGAATTTTAATTTAAAAATATAAATTTCTATATAAATAAATACTTAAAAACATTTTTAAAACATGGACATCAATGAGAAATATATAGATGAATAAATCTTTAAAACATTTAAAACGATATTTTAGTTGAAGAGTTTCTAACCAAATGAGAGACACTTGAATACAAGTAATTGAGGAATAACATTAATAAAAACATTATAATATCAAGGGAATAAATGGATTAACGATATACTCTGTAAATTTATATTATATACACCATATAAATGTTATTTGGCGTATAATAACAAAGAAATCCGAATGGAATGTAAATTGAGATGAAATCCCTTATAAATATCATATTCCTAGGTTAAGGATAAATCAATGACATAATTATATGTGACATAGATAAATACATTCAATATGATGAGATATACAGTGTAAATCAATCGTAGGTCACTCAAACATATTCTTGTAAAAACAACACCAATGACTTGGATATTTAACTCAATGAATGGAAATTGAGTTAAGATTACTCTTATCAAGTTCATATCAATGACTTGAGAAATAATAAATGGAGTGATTATGTGTATCAAAATTATATCCACAAAAAGGGGAGTTCAAATTACTATATAAATAATAAATAGTGATTCCACACATAATCTTTGAGTAAAATAATCAATGAAGTATGCATAAAGCACAATGAGTGGAAATTGAAATTTGAAATTCCCTTACCGATTTGGTAACTCACAAAACATGCACCCCATTAAAGAAGGTTCATTAAATGAAGTTTTAAATACCCATAGATTAAATTATATTACACAATTAATCCAATCATGGATAGTTCATACACCACACAAAAGAAAATAGTGGCAATACAGCCTGAATCTCAGGGGAATAAGAAGTGAGATGAAATCCCCTTACCAAGTTATAATCAATTCGAGTTGTATGACCAAAGGTTAATAACCACTAAATGATTCATATAATACCATGTATATAAATATAATACTGATAATATATATAAAATTTCAGTACACAATACACCGCATGCAATAAATAAGTGGCGAACAATGGAAATCTCACGAAATTAAAAGTGAGATAAGAAATCCCTTACCTCAAGTCTGACTTATCTTATATATTCCTTGTTCTTCATGAATAATAAACTAAAGTTAATTTCTACTTGATTAAGAATATTTTTCATGTTTATTATTCCTTTTATATAACTTATTACCTTGCTCTAACAATTATTTAGTTATTTGAGTTCATATTGGATATTTTATCGATGTTTGGAACTTGAGTAAAAAATGAACTTGTCATAATTACAATTTTTCCACGTGGTCAAAATTCCATTATCTTCAGAATTATATACATGATTTAGATATCATATATATATTATATATCCAGTATATATATATATATTTATTTATATATTTATAACAGTACATAACATTTGGAGATAAGAAATGACACGCACTGTTCATGGAGACGGTAAGTCGTACGTACGAATGAACGCTAATTTCATTTCTATTATTTATTTTAATGGAATTAAAATAGAATAATACATATGTATATTATAATTAAAGTATAATATAATATATAATATCATTATCTCCATTCTTTATGCATCCCACATAAGGAATTAATGAGTCATATCACTTTGGGGGGCGGTAGTCCGCACTTCCTCAAATGAAATTATCACGTTTTACCCATAATGGAAACCATAAAGTAATGACATAAATGGAAAATAGAGAAGCATAAATAAAATATAAACATAATATATATCATATATAAATATAGTTCCATCTATATTTCCACCACAATAGGTGGTAAGATATAATTGAACAATCATCATTTCGTGAGGTGTTAGTATTCTATCCACGGAAACAATATGTTCTTTACCCATTAGATGGAGGTGTGTGTAAGTGAAGTTAAACTACTTCTCATAAAAACATACTTGTATATTTAGGATACTGGTTTTTTTATAAAATAAAGTAATACAAAGATTTTAGGGGTTGGAGAAGTAAAACAAAAGAAAATAAGTTAAGAGAAACCACTACCTTTAATTTGGGCAACTCCCATTGGTTGGAACCAAATAGACTTATCGAAGTGACTTATACCTATTTTAAGGATTCTAGGTGGAGGAGAGGGATCTTGAGAGATTATTTGGTAAGAGGTTGGACAAACCAAGGGGCTTTAGTGGTATGAAGAATGGGTTAGAAGTGGATTCCTTTTATAATGGAGAGGAGGGGCTCTTTTGAAAAGTTTGAAAATATTATTTTATTATAAACTTAAATTAGGTTTCAAATGGTCCAAAAATAATTAAATTCATATATAGGATGACTCATGTTCTAAATAAAATCATCCAATAAGAATTGGATATGGTTTTAATATTAATAATCTTATTTATTTCAATCATTTATTAATGAGGTAAATGCTACATCATTATTGTGTCATAAATAACTTAATTTTATGATGTCTGAAAAACATGTCAAATGGATGTTAAAATTATATGGGATATATAAAATTCAAAAATTCAGTTAATATTATTCATAACTGCTTTTAAATGGCTATTTTGGTATGTTTTCATGCCCTCGAACTCGGTGTTGTGTGAAGTGAAAGCTATTGAATTATTTTAAATAGATAACGTACTATGAAACCTTGGGGTGTTATATTCTCCCCTCCTTCAATAAATTACATCCTCAAAATTTGAAATTTTTCTTCAAAAATAAAAGATTAAAAATAGAAAAATACCTTTGTGGAAAACCCACATTAGAAATCGGGTTAATAAAATTTACTCTTAATAAGAGGGAAAGAGAAGAGAAAAAGTCACCAACAAATTATGATCTCGATTAGGAGAACATTTGTGGAAATTAGAGACACATAATTGGAGTAAAAATGTAAATATTTATAGCGTGTTATTGAGATCATCAATCAAAAACAAGTATAAAATTTAGGGCCTCAAAGCCATCAATCTATGATGATTTAAAATATCATTGGTTCAACAAAACATAATGTATTAGTATAACACATTTTTTTGTTTGAAGATACCTTTCCTAATGTTCAAGAATTAACTCATTCATAGAATAAGGAAAAAATATACTTGATAAGTAGAGTTTCATCCTTCAACAAATTCCTACCACAAACTCATCTTTCACTCCAAACGATGAGTATTAAAGATGACTTGGTCACACCTAAAGCACTAGAATCAACATATATATAATCACATAATACACAAAAGGATGAACTATATATTTCCATTTTCTTTAGAGATTAACCAAAACCAAAATGGTTAGTACAAGATTAGATGATCTCCAAAAAGGATAATCCTTTAGGGAAAGAAATACTAATATTAATTTCCCAAATTAAATCAACATTACCCCAAAGATAAATATCATTCAATAAAAAATTGTCCTTAAAATATTTCAATATAGTCCAAACTAATATTGAAACCCAAAACTTATAAGAATTTTGTTATGTAGTCTTCCATGATAAATTGTATCTCCAAATGACATCGACTACTATTAAAGTCACATACTTAAAACTAATTAACCAAATCACATATTCTCTATGATAGGTTAATCATTTCCATAAATAACCCAAATCACTATAAATCCACAATAAAATCATAGATAAAAATCCACAATTACTCCTCAAATGAAATCCCATAGTATTCTTGTAATGTCTCAAAAATTCCGTATATTTTTTTTAATTATATGGAATTATTTCGAGACCGTTAAATCTGACAGCGCATGATTCCGAGGACCGGAGTGCCCAGAATGGTCCGTCGAAGTTTTATTAAACTTTAAATAGCACGTGTAAGTAGTTTTCCTAAAAAATTAGAAAAACTCTTAAGCAGTTATTCGGATCTAAAATCTAAGGGAACCGTTGTGTTCAGGATGGTGGGTTTACCCTAGGAGCAACTTAAGATTAGTTGACGCGGGCCTCCTGTGAGAAAACCAAAAATGGCATAACTATAAATAAAATAATGAAATAAATTATTTTATTTTTATAATGCTTATAACTCAAAAATGGTAGCTCATATTGAAAATTCAAGACCACTACTGAACTCGTGAGGGAATGAGTTATTTAAACAGATACTAACATTGGTCGGCGCGGGCCACCAGTGAAAGTAATTTTTTGGCCATAAATAAAATAAGTAAGTGACAATTATTTGATTGTAAAATCCATAACATTTAAATGGTAACTCGTATTGGAAATCAGAAAGTGCCATTGGGTCTGTTTGGGCGTGTTTCACTTCAGCAAGGCCTAACCTCGACCAGCGCGGGTCGAGGGAGTTTGTTAATAATTTTCTGAACTTTTTTTTGGTAAATTTAGGAAACGCGCAATAGGTGTTTTGTAAATTTTGACTCGATGATTGAAATTAAAATCTGAGGGAATTTTTGAACTCGTTGCACCGGTATTCACTTAAGAAGACCTTCACTTCAACCACAGTAGGTCGAGGGTGGATGTTAGCTTTTCACATATTCATGAAATAATAAAAGAAAATAAAATGGTGTAACATTTTATTTTTATTTTCTTTTGAAACTCCCATGTGGATGTTTCAAAGGTGGGGACCACTGAACTAAAACCTCCCATGAGAGATTGTGGAGGTGGGGACCACAGATCCTAAACCTCCCATGAGAGGTTATGGTGTTGGGTACCACCCGAGGCTTGAAACCTCTTGAAATCCCTATTAAGTGGGGAGAAACCTCTTAAGATCCCTCACTTATTATGCCAACCCTCCCCTTTAATTAATTATACCAACCCGTCAATTAATTAATTAAACCATTTTCAAATTATGCCAACATAATCTATTAAGTTGGTTATTCCTCATTTTGGTGGAATTGGGGGAAACTCTAGGAAAAAGGGAGAAATTTGGAGAATTTGGGGAAATCTCTCCAACGAAGAACGCCAATGAAGAACTCATGACTTCGACTTCTTCCTTGGGACAATCGTTGATGAGGAACGTCGTCAATGCCAATGAACCGATGATTGAGGAAACGCCGACGTCACCAACGTCCATCAATTCCCAACGACATCATCTCTTTCCCCGCGGACAGTCTTCAATGAATCAAACAAACCAGGTAGGGAGAGTGTTTGAATTATTTCCCTTACATGCTCTTGTTATTCTTGTGATTCAAGTACTATAGCTGCATGTTACCACTTTAATGTAGAGAGTGAGGGCCAAAGAAACATGGCCCATCCTCTCGGAATTTCTTGGGATAATTCTTGTGTTCTTCGCGATAGAGGACGATGGCTATCAACCACGATGAAGGAGACGATAGCGACGGAGGCACCAGCGCCACCCTGCGGCTGTCGTCGCCCGCAGCTACCGTTGCTTGCTGCCTCTACACCCCACGGTGCTCCGCTGCCCACGGCCTACCCCACCGCCCCGTGGCCTCGCCATGTCGCCATGTGTCCTAGCTGAGCGGCCCGCGGCCCTTCGTGCTGTCGTGGCAATCCAAGCCACCCCGCACCCTCGCGGCACCCCCACGATTGAGCTGCTCCATAAAAGCCGCCCCACAGCCTCTACCCTCTCGACTAAGACGCTCTCTCCGAGCTTTCTCGCGGTCTCTTCCCTCTCAACCGAGCCACCTCGGCCGAGCTGCCTTGCGGCCTCATGCCCTTGTGGTACCCCTAATGGTCGAACTGCCTCGCGGCCGAGCAGTCCTGCGGCCAAACCCCCGCGGCCCTCTAGGTCGCCCCATGGGTCGGGCCGGTCCCAGTGTGTCAGGTTGCCCAGCGGGCCGGGCTAAACCCAATAGGCCGAACCAGACCCGGACCCACTTCCACACATATTACACTCTTTTGGCCATTACATTTTTAACCGTAAATCCATTTGAGGAACAATCAGCAGCACTGGAAATCTTCAAGCGAGACGGTACCTCTGAGTATACTCCATAGGTGATTTAGATTATGATGGGGTACGGTCAGGTTGGATCGAGCATGAATCCAACTGGTCCCCTGGGACTAAAAGGCAAATAACTCATAGACCAAGCATTTGATTGACGCGTTGTCTGTTGCATTGAGACCCCTATGATGTGGCGGTCTTTTGAGATACTTCTCCATGAGACATCGTGGCAGTTATAGTATCAACCAGTGACTTGTGAAGCGGATCCTCCCAGAGACGAGTAAGAATAGTGTGGGAACCCAGTTGCTGGATGTGACGAGAATACTAATTAGTGATCCTATGTAGGTCAGCTCCTATCGATCCTGTGTGGGTCAGCTCCTAGAGATCTTGTGTGGGTCATCTCCTAGCGATCCTGTGTGGGTCAGATCCTAGAGATCCTTTGGGGGTTAGATCCTAGTGATCCTGTGTGGGTCATCTCCTAGCGATCATGTGTGGGTCAGCTCCTAGCGATCCTATATGGGTCAGCTCCTTGCAATCCTCTGTGGGTCAGCTCCTACGGATCCTATGTGGGTCATCTCCTAGCGTTCTTGTGTGGGTCAGCTCTTAGAGATCCTGTGTGGGTCAGCTCTTATCGATCCTCTATGGGTCAGCTCCTAGCGATCCAGTGTGGGTGAGCTCCTAGAAATCCTAGGTGGGTCAGCTCCTAGTGATCCTGTGTGGGTCAGCTCGTAGGGATCCTGTGTGGGTCATCTCCTAGCGATCATGTGTGGGTCAGCTCCTAGAGATCTTGTGGGGGTGAGCTCCTAGCGATCCTATGTGGGTCACCTCCTAGAGATCCTATGTGGGTAATATCTTAGAGATTCTGTGTGGGTCAGCAGTAGATCCTTTTAACGGAGTAAGATGATTTATTAGCTATAATTAATCATCTCTACTACAGTACCTAAGTTATACCTTTTGTAAGTTGAGTTCATACCTGTGTGGTACTTTTCTTCTCGGTAATTCATTGGTGGTATTCTTCTGTGTGGAGTGCATATGTGGTACTTTCCTTTGTGGTTTTCCTTCTTTTGTGGAACATTTGAGCTTTAGGCTTTTGGGTTGGACCATGTGTTTCCTCATGATTGAGATGGGTATACTCGATAACTTAGGTATATGTATGGGCATATACCTAAGTAGGGTTGACAGTTGACTTCATGATTTTAGGTTTATCCTTTTTGGATTTTTTGAGACCTTGAGGGCCTCGGGGTCCCTACTGAGTATCGCTATACTCAACCCTACCTGGGTTATGCCTGCACCTTGTTGTGTTTGGTGTAGACAATAGACATCATTGATCGAGACTGAGGATACCAGGACTAGATGGTGCCCGGAGAAGGACCTTACAACAAGTCGGTACATGGGGGAGATGGAAGGACATGGAGTTATTAGGAGGTGATTTGTAGCTACCTTCAAGTAGGAACCTCAGAGGATGAGCCAGTAGTTGTCTTCCTTTTTTCTCCAGTTTACTTGTACTTTCAGTTTCTTGTAATTTCATGTTAGGCTTGTATTCTGGCCCCTTTTACATACTGTACTCACTCTGTTTACTATTGAGATAACTGGAGTTTGTATCTTGTTGTGTTCTTGGTTGAGTGTACTTACAGGTTTTAAATTCAATGTCTTCCTAGTTTTAGAGATTACACCTTTCGGTTCTAGTTGCCAGCCCCTAGCCTATGGAAGGCGGGCTTGGGGTAGTCACGACACGGGCCCTGGGGGATGGGTCTTGACAAATTGGTATCAGAGGAGTCGGTTCTACCTTATAACATTGGACTATAATATTTTTAACGGCAATATTTTTAAGTGTAGTGAGTGTGGTTATTAGTTTAGGGAATCCAGTGTCAGTGCGGCGGCCGACGTATCCATACACCGGGACCCTGACTTCTGATTTATAACTCAGTGCATGAAAACACTGATTGCATGTGTGTTTTGAAATGTTTTCTTGTTTCTTCTTGATTTAGCTCACTAGGTATAACTAAATGAATGTGGTACACCAGTTCCTTATCAAGATGTTGTTGCATAGACAGAAAGCTAGGATTTCTGAGAGAGTACATGATGACGGCACACTGAGCGAAGAGGCTCTGGTGCATGGCCTTCTTACTATGTCGGCACCTTCGGGTGGTGTACTTGCAGCACCACCACCCATTGGGAAGTAGATACCACAAGCCACACTGGCATACGGTGTATGCCTACTGAGCACGTTCCATGAGTTCCAGTAGCATAGGCCTCCAAGGTTTCGAGGCGAGATAGTTTCCCACGCAACTTAGGGCTGGCTGGAGGCGGTTGCTATATTTTTTCACCTAGTTGAGACAACATTAGATCAGATGGTGATCTTAGCTACTAGTCTTTTTCAATGAGTGACCATGAGAATGTTCTGCATAGTGATAAGGCTTTGGTACGTGGACCATTACCCAAGATAGTACCTCCGGGTAGTGTGTCAGCTATATCACTACCTGTTGGTCAGAAGTTACAACCAGAGGTACCGGTAAAGGACACATATATTCTTAGTGCGTTACGCGACTTTCAGAATCAGATACCCATCAGGTTCCAAGCTGAGCACGACTCACATGTGGTTGAAAACTGGCTTGAGGAGGTGGTTGAGAGTTCTCTAGAGCTTCTACAGCTTCGGCAGGATGACATGTCAGTAGTTGAGTAGTCATAGAGGCATAATGATCTTTCTTATAATCTATTAATATTATATGACCAGTGATTTAGGGCTCAGACTTCTGAATGAGGTGTGTTTAAAGAAATCCAATCCATTACTATTACTTTATGCATTCCTACTTATGTTAGGGTTCTAGAGAGAACCTTTTTGGTTGAATTTTCTTTGGCTGAGCAGATATAGCCAGTTAATGTTAGAATTTGGAAAGCAAGAAACTGGCACCAGTCTCAGAGAATTTGGCGTGTAAGATTTTTAGGGAAGAAGATGTGACAGGGACATATGAATCTGCAAGGCAGGAGATGTGGAAGCAGAGCTAGCAGAGCAGCATGAGGTGGTGTACATTTCGACATGTCACAACCACCCCCTTTTGTGGACCCCACCAAGCTTAGGGAACTAGAGGACAGGGGAAATCAGTAGATTCTTGTGGTCAAGGAGTGAAACTAAAGGGATCTAAGAATGATTCGAGGTATGTTCTGTGTCAACTACTAGTTGTCTTATCAATAGACATAGGTACCAATCATTCCTTCCATCCAATAATCTTGTCCAAGACATATAGTTTCTGGTTAAACCATTGACTTGACCCTCGCGTCTGGAGATACCTTTGGGAGGAGACTCGATAATCACACATACACTGATGGAATGATCTGACCCTTGAGGTGAGAGTTTCGGTCAGAACCTCTTGGTGGCAGTGTTGAGGCCTTATGATGTTAGTTTGGGTATGTACTGGACATCCACAGTTCATTCTCAGATTGATTGTATTAGGTAAAAATGTTTTGGTCTACCTACAACATTGGAATGGGGTTTTCCTTGGTCGGTGAAAAAAAAGGAAACCCGGTCTTCATAGGATAAACTCATGCATATGAGTTTTGAGTTTTCACTTCCAAACAATAGTGGCAGAGCATGGAGACATCTTTTCAAAATATTTTTCCAGGAATACCTCCATGAAGGGAGAGGTGCGTCTACTTTGGCTACATACTATTGGAGATTTGTACCGAACTTCTACAGGGTAGCGACACCTTTATCAGCATTGACGAATAAGGGGAAACCCTTCATTTGGTCGGAGAGATGCCAGTGGAGTTTTCAGGAGCTGAGGCAGAGGATGACTAGTGCACCCATCTTGAGGCTACCGAAGGAGGGCTTAGGGTACATAGTCTACTGTGACGCATCAGGGACAAGGCTCGGATGCGACCTGATGTAGGAGTGAGTAGTGATCGCATATGGTTCACAACATCTAAGACAACATGAGTAGAACTACACTACCCATGACCTAGAATTAGAAGCAGTGATCTTATCCTTGAAGATGTGGCGACATTACTTGATGAGCGAGAATTTTACAGTATACTCTGATCAGAAGAGTCTTAGGTATATCTTCTCTCAGAAGGACCTGAACCTCATATAGTGATGTTGGCTTGAGTTCCTCCAGGACTATGACTTTGAGATACTCTATAATCCTAGGAAGGAGAACGTTGTAGAATATGCACTCAGTAGGAGATCTGGTATACAGATTCTAGGTGAGGCGATGGAGCAGCTGGCTGCTTTGTAAAAATAGTTTGTGGAACGGGATGGAGAATCTTTTCTTCTGTCTCTTATAGTCACTCCCCCACTTCATCAGCAATTCAGGGAGGCATAGTGTGGGGACGCTGACTACGAGACTCTGCGTGCTCATATATCCACAATAAAACCACTTGATGGATTTTCAGAAGGTGGGGATCATGTAATTCTCATCAGAGGACGTACCATGGTACCAGAGTCGCTTCGGGAGGAATTGTTGAGGGAGTTCCACACATCCCCTCTATCGGTACATCCTAGTGCGGTGAATATGTACCAAGACCTTCATCATCAGTACTGGTGTTCAGGGATGAAGAAAGTATTTGTAGATTTTTTATCACGATGCCTCACCTGTTAGCAAGTCAAAACTGCTCAGAGCCGGCAGAGGTCTTTTTCCAACAGGAGGAGGGAGACCTTGTCCTCCTATGAGTCTCACCTTGACGAGGTTTGTAGATTTTTGGCTGAGGGGGAATGTTATCACCGAGTTTTATCGGTCATTTTATGATCCTTCGGAGGATAGGTGAGATAACATACTGCTTGGCTCTTCCACCGTAGTTTTAGAGGGTGTGTGACGTCTTCCGTGTATCCCAGCTGAGGGGTTACATGCACGACCCATCTCACAACCTCAACCACATCAAGATAGACTTATACGATGGGGCATCGTTTACGGAGGTTCCAGTGGAGATTCAGGATTGACAGGAGTGGGTCCTTTGTGGGCGCTTGATACCTTTAGTGCACATATGCTAGTAGCACGGGAACCTCCAAGAGATAACATGGGAGAAGGAGGCTCAGATTCGTGCTCAGTAGCCTCTTTTGGTTGTTTTGCCTTTGTTATGTCTTTCAAGGGTGTAAATCCCAAAGGTGGGGAGGATGTAATGTCCCGAAAATTCTGTATAATGTTTTTTAATTATATGGAATTATTTAGAGACCGTGAAATCTGGCGGCGCATGATTCTGAGGACCGGAGTGCCCGGAATGGTCCGTTGAAGTTTTATTAAACATTAAATAGTACGTGTAAGAAGTTTTTCTGAAAAAGTGGAATAACTCTTAAGCAGTTACTCGGATAATAAATATGAGGGCACTGTTGCATTTAGGATGGCAGGTTTACCCAAGGTACGACTTCACTTCAATTGGTGTGGGCCTACTGTGAGAAAACCCAAAAATGGTATAACTGTAAATAAAATAATAAAATATTTTATTTTATTTTTCAAATTATTATAAATTACAAATGGTAGCTAGGATTGAATATCCGAGACCACCCCTAAACTCATGATGGGATGATTTATTTAAGAATAAACTAACTTTGGTCGGCGTGGGTCACCAGTGAAAGTTAGTTTTTGGCTATAAATGAAATAATTAACTGACAATTATTTTATTGTAAAATTCATAACTTTTAAATGGTAACTCGTACTTGAAATTAGAGTATACCATTGGGTTTATTGGGGTGGGTTTCACTTGCAAAGAGCCTAACCTCGACCGGCGTGGGTCAAGGGTGTGTTAATAATTTTCTGAACTTTTTTCCGAGTAAGTTCAGTAAACGCCAAGCGGCGTTTTGTAATTTTGAACTAGTGCTCAGAATTGAAATCTAAGGGCACCGTTGAACTCGTAGCACCGATATTTTCTTAAGGAGACCTTCACCTTGACCGCAGTAGGTCAAGGGTGGATGTTATCTTTTCACATATTCGTGGAATAATAAAATAAAATAAAATGGGGTAACATTTTATTTTAATTTTCTTTTGAAACTCCCATGTGGATGTTTCACAGGTGGGGACCACTGAACTAAAACCTCCCATGAGGGGTTATGGAGGTGGGGAACATCGAGCCTAAAGCTCCCATGAGAGGTTGTGGGGGTGGGGGCCACCCGAGGCTTGAAACCTCTTGAACTCCCTATTAAGTGAGGAGAAACCTCTTTAGCTCCCTCACATATTATGCCAACTCTCCCCTTTAATTAATTAAGACAACTCATTAATTAATTAATTAAACCAATTTGAAATTATGCCAATATAATATATTAAGTTGTATATTCCTCGTTTTGGTGTAATTGGGGGAAAATCTTGGCAAAAGGGAGAAACTTGGAGACTTGGTAGAAAGATCTCCAATGAAGAACGCACAACTTCGACTTCTTCCTCGGGACAGTCATTGACGAGGAACGTCTTCAACGTCAACGAACCGATGATCGAGAAAACATAGACGTCACTGACGTCCGTCAATCCCCAATGACATCATCTCTTTCCTTGTGGAAAATCTTCAATGAATCAAACAAATGAGGTAGGGAGGGTGTTTGAATTATATCCCTAACTCATTCTTGTTATTCTTGTGATTCAAGTATTATAGTTGCATACTACCACTATAATGCGGAGAGTGCGGGTCAAACAAACATGGCATGTCCTCTCCAAATTTCTTGGGATAATTCTTGGGTTCATCACAAGGGAGGAGGATGGATATCAACCACGATGAAGTCGATGGAGGCGACGAAGGCATCGGTGCTGCCCCGCGGCCCCCGCCACCCGCGGCCCCCACCACCCGCAGCCTCTGCACCCCACATCACTCCATCCCCTATAGCCTATGCGCCCCATGGCACTCCGCTTCCTACTACCTACCACATCGCCCTGTGGCCTGGTCGGGTCGCCCCACAACCAAGCCGAGCCGCACCGCACCCTACAGCACCCCCGTGGACGAGCCGCCCCATGGCCTCAGCCCCCCCCAGCATAGCCGCTCCAGCCGAGCCACCCCGTGGCCTCTGCCCTCCTGGCCGAACTACCCCGGTCGAGTCTCCCTATGGCCTCACTCTCTTGCGGTACCCCCCCCCCCCCCCCATGGTCAAGCTGCCTTGCGGCCTCACGCCATCCGCAGCCGAACTCCCGCAGCCCTCCGGGCCGCCAAGCGGGACGTGCCAAACGCAATGGGCCATGCCACCTAGCAGATCAGGCTGGGTCGGTCCGAATTGGTCGGACAAAACCCAGACCCCCTCCAACCCATTTTATGCTCTTTTGGCCATTACTTTGGCACCTGACGTCCATTTGACGAACTGTCAGCGGTGATGGAAATCTTGGAGTGATAAGGTCCGTTTGAGTATACCACGCTGGTGATTTGGATTATGATGGGGTATGGTCAGGTTGGATCGAGCACAAATCCAACCGGGACCTCGGGAGTAAAAGGCTAATTACTCACAAACCGGGCATCAGATTGATGTGTCATCTGTTGCGTTGAGACCCCTATGATGTGGGGGTCCTTTGAGAACTTCTCTGTGAGACTTCCTAGAAGTTAGATTATTGACCAGTGACTTATGAATCACATCCTCCCAGAGATGAGCGAGCATAGTGCGGGAACCCAGTAGCTGGCTATGACGAGAAGACCGACTAGTGATCCTGTGTGGCTCAGCTCCTAGCAATCATGCGTGGGTTAGCTCCTAGAAGTCATGTGTGGGTCACCTCCTAGCGATCATATGTGGGTTAGCTCCTAGATATCCTCTGTGGGTCATCTCCAAGCAATCATGTTGTGGTCAGCTCCTAGCGATCCAGTGTGGGTCACCTCCTAGCGATCCTTTGTGCGTCAGCTCCTAGTGATCATGTGTGGGTCATCTCCTAGATATCCTGTGTGGGTCATCTTCTGGGGTTCCTGTATGGGCCAGCTCCTAGCGATCATGTGTGGGTTATCTCATAGCGATCCTCTGTGGGTCAGCTCCTAGCGATCCTGTGTGGGTCAGCTCTTAGCGATCCTGTGTGGGTCAGCTCCTATCTATCCTCTGTGGGTCACCTCCTAGCGATCATGTGTGGTTCTTCTCTTATCGATCCTGTGTGGGTCAGCTCCTAGAAATCCTGTGTGGGTTAGCTTCTAGAGATTCTGTGTAGGTCAGCAGCTGATCCTCTTAATGTAGTAAGATGATTTATTAGCTATAACTAATCATTTCTATTACCATACTTAAGTTATACCTGGTTCAAGATGAGTTCATACCTGTGTGGTGCTTTTCATCTTGGTAATACCTTGGTAGTATTCTTCTATGTGGTATACCTGTGTGGTACTTGCCTTTGTGGTTTTCCTTCCTTTGTGGAATAGTTGAGCTTTGGGATTTTGGGTTGGACCTTGTGTTTCCTCATGATTGATATGGGTATACTCGATAACTTAGGTATATTTATGGGCATATACCTAATTAGTTTTGAAAATTGACATCATTCTTTGAGGTTTATCCTTTTTGGATTTTGTGAGACCATGAGAGTCTTGGGGTCCCTAATGAGTAATGCTATACTCACACCTACATGGGCTATGCCCGAACCTTGTTGTGTTTGTTGTAGACGACGGATAGCGTTGATCGAGATTGAGGATACCAGGACTGGAAAGTGCCCGGAGAAGAACCTTATGATGATTCGGTTCTCTAAGGAGATGGTGTAAGATCCCGGTTTTTGGGAAGGGTATGTTTTTGTTATGTTTTGGATGAATCCCTTGTTTCAGGCTTCAAGGGATTTCTTCTAAAACAATGAGAGGTCTTGGGGGTGTTTCGGGGGCTCAGGGCACGAAAGAAAGGAAAGCTGGGCAAGACAAGCCTGGGTGCACGTCATGCGCACGGCTAGGGCAAACTGCACGGCCTATCTATATAAATTGTGAAACCCTCCTCCCCCAGACAGTAGCATTTGCACAATTTGCGCATGGTTTTTCAAACCGTGCAACCTCTTATAGTTGGGAAAAATTACGGAATTACCACCCTAGGATTTTAAGAACCCACTCGGTATTTCCTCTCCATTCCTCCCTCTTCACCCTAGGGACAAACCCAATCGCCCAACAGCTCCAAGAGGTTGATCTCCCTCTTTTCTAAGTAGTTTTTGGTGCCGTTGGATGCGGATCAAAGATCTAGGTAAGGCTAATCCCATCCTTGATTCTCTTTTTGGTTTAGGGTTTGTATCTTCTATCCCTCTTGTTTCGAAGCTCTCAAACCCTATCTTTTGGGTGAGTTCTAGGTTGAACCTCCAAAGGCTGGTCGTATTAAAGTATAAGGACTCGACTGAGTGTGCCTTCAACCACGGTTTTGAGGTAGATGGTTGAAAAATGGTATCCCATACTTTTATGGTGGATTTATGCATGTGTGGCTTTTCTCATGGTTTCCTTTTGATGATATTTGATCAATATGGATGTGGTTGGTACAAAGGGTGCTTAAAAATGGTAAATGTGAGCCCTCACTATCCCCATGGGATGCGTTGAGTATGACTTGACCTAATTGGGGTCATCCTTGGGATGTTCCGGCTTTTCCCAGGCTTAGTGATTGTTATTAAACAAGTGACATTGTTGTAATAAATGGTAGGTCCCTAGAAGAATATGTTGGCATGATTGGTTGAACATGTAATAGAAGTTAGGTGATGCACCTAGACTTGGAAATAACCTAAGGGTTAATTGGAATGGGTTGAATGGTTGATTCATGGAAATGATGAATGGGTTAAATGGGTTAATGCATAAACTGACAAAAGACCATAACAGGATAGGTTATGGGTTTAGTTTTGAATACTTAGTGAGATAATCATAACACATGGGAATTGAGTGAATGGTTAAATGATGTGAAATGGTAATGTGTTAATGGTTTAAGGCATTATGTGAATTCCCGTGTGGTTTGTTGTGAATGGAATTTGTCAAAAGAAAATAGTATGGTGGGTTGATGGTTACTTATATATAATAGCATGTGAACATGTATTGGTGGAGTGGGGTATGAATTAAGGATTTGTGACCATGGGTCAATCAAAGACTAATGCTCTGAACTCCACCCTAAATGCACGGGTTAGGAATGGGGACTGAAGATCCTTTCTAATAACGGTTTCATCCACCCGGACTGAGGCTTCGAGGTGAGGATATGATTGCTATGAAGATCTTTGTCCTAGTGAGATAGGATAACGATGTGTTTACCCTATTGAAAGTGATTGTTTTCTAAGGACCCATGTAACATAATGTATGTGAATAATCCATGGAAATATGATGAAATGGTAAGTGATGGTGATTGGTGTGAAATGAATGCTAATAGTAGTGGCAATGGCTTTGGCTCTGCACTGGTTAATGGAACCATAAATTATTTCTTGGAAATTATCATTCATATTCCTTTTGCATGCACTGCCTATTCAGACTGGATATTTTGTAGACACCGTTGGTAGTGGCCTACTGAGTTGTACTCGCACCCTAATCGGGCCTCCATTGGGTGCCCGAGAAGATTTCATGTTTACAGGATAGGAGAAGGGCAAGGGTCCTTGCTAGATAGTTGAGTGGACATGGGTAGCAATTGGTGGAGGATATGGACCTGGAGTCGGGACCATTTTGGGGATTTTGGCCATTGTCTTTATTTTGGGATTTGGTTCACTTTTTCACATGTAGTAGGACATGGAATATTTATTATTGGAAATGGTTTTCATACATGTTCCTTGCTTATTGATTTTTGTTTCCGATATTGGTTTATTTATGTTGTGGCTTACTCTAGTAAAAAGGGGGTATAGTCTCCCCACTTGACCCCAAAGACCCTCGCAGCTAGTCGGCAGCCTTTGGCGTATGGGGAGGCACACTTAAGGTTATGTAACTACCCAACTCGGAGCATCGGTTTAGTGGATTTCGGGTCAAGGACATTACAAAGTGGTATCAGAGGAGGTCTTTCTTATCCTTCTCTAAGTTCTTGTTATTTTGGATTGGTTTCCAAGGGTTAAGATGTGTCGAGCCTTGGTAAATGAGATCGTTCTTGGGAGTAGCAAACCCATGTACGAGGGAAAACCCAAGTCACCCTTGGGTTAATGTTTTTCTTGGTTGTGTGTTGTTATAGTTGATGATATTTCACTGTTGGGTGATGCACATGTGATTTGATGTCACTATTTTATGATATTTGTCTCGTGGCCTTAACAGCACGAGGATTTTTTTTCATGCATCATTATAGGCACCTAGGGAGATAGGTGACATGCATTGTGTTATGCACATGCATGGGGTGGGTGTGTGAGGCAGGAAAGTAGGGTGCATCATGCATTTCATGAAACTAAGAAATAATGGGAAGAATGAAATAAAACAAGTGGTTAAATGATGTTTAATGAAATATAAGGGTTTCAAATGAAGTTAAAAATGTTCTTGTAAAATGTTGTGTGAGTTTGGTGGTAGTGCCTGGTTTTTTACCCCATGTGGACCATGGCCCGTGGTAGGGATGGTCGAGGATGTGAATTTGAGGTGTTAATGTTGTTGAATTAATATTTGAAAATGGGTTTTTGTGGCTAGTGAAGATCTTCTGATGATGTCGTGAATGTTTTATGGTATGCATGCTAAACCTCATGCTTGTCAATGTAGAGAGATTCCACCATGACGTTGGTTACCAGTTGGGAAACAGAAGGATGTTGCTGAGAACACTCCTCTGGTAGAAGAGCATGAAAATGTGTTGATCAATGAAGGTAGATAAGACCAATTCTGGGAGAACATGGCTCGCCTTATGCAGATGATGGATCGGGACCCAGGACTGGTTGCACCGAGTATGTTTGAGCTGACCAGGGGGTTCCAGCTGCAGCACCCTCCGACCTTCATCGGAGAGGGTGGGACCGAGGCAGTGGAGTTCTGGTTAGAGTCTATCCAGACGATGCTGGATCATCTAGAGACCACTATTGAAAATCAATTAAAGCTAAACATTTATATGTTGCGGGGCCAAGCAAGGCATTGGTGGGACATTCAGGCTTAGACCGAGCAGGCTGAGGGGATGTCATGGAAGGTTTTCCAGGAGAAGTTCCTGGATCATTTCTACCCAGAGACTTTGAGGTAGGAGTGGGTTGCAGAGTTTATGATCCTGACTTAGGGATCGCTATCGGTGATGGACTATACTTGTTACTTCACTGATTTCCAACGCTTTGTCCCAGTGTTGGCAGGGGATGAGGCAGCAGTGGAAAAGCATTTCCAGGATGCATTGAGACATGAGATCAAGTCTCAAGTAAATATCTTCTGCTTGAAGAGGTTTGCAGAGGTGATGGATCTAGCACTCATCTCTGAGGGGAACCTGAAGTGAGCTTTGGGTGGTGGGCTTGTAGTGCCAACTGGGTAGACAAGTGGTGCATCTTCTGAAGGTCGGAAGTGCCGTTTGGAAATTTTCCTGCAAGGTTGTCAGAAGAGAGGGTCAGCCTCTCAAGGTGGGAACCAGGTGTTCTACTATCATTGTGGTAGGCCTAGGCATATACATGGTCAGTGTCCTCGACCTCTAGTTGAGTTTTGTTCATGCGGCAGGATAGGACATGTGCAGAGGTTCTGGAGGAACCCTTGGTAGACGGTTGAGCATGATGATGAAAAGCAGGTACCGGCTACGAGAAGGGGATCGGTTGCCCCGTATCAGGTAGGCAGTTGGAGATCCACGAGTCGTACAGGTAGGGGTGGTGGACGTGGAACTCTAGGGAAAGATCTCTCATGCCAGTAGGGAAGTGCGGCATAGGGTGCTCAGGGTGGAGCCCAGGGTAGATGGGCAGGTCAGCTTCAAGCAGTTCAATTTTCACCTGGTGATGGCGAGGTCAGACAGTCAACTGTTTGAGGTACAATCCTTGTAGCTTCTAAATTTTCTAGTGCATTGTCTGACACAGGTGCCACACACTCTTTTGTTTCTTCACAACTTGTGGTAGTGCTGGGTTTACCTGTGGCGGGTGTGTGTGTAGTTATGTCAATTGACACCCCATTGGGAGTGTGGGTTGAGGATATCAAGCAGTGCAAGGGATGTTCCTTGTAAGTTGGTGGGTATTATTTTCTGTGGGACTTGTTTTTTATTGAGATGTCAAGGTTCGACCTAATCTTGGGAATGGACTGGTTGGTGTTGTATCAGGCGCACATAGACGGTTATCATCGCAGAGTATCGTTTAGGTCGCTTGAGGGTGACGTTTATGTTCACCGTGGAGAATGGGATGTTCGAGCAGGGCGTGCGGGGCCATTTTGTCAACAGATGAGTGGACTCATGACTCAAGTGGCATGTCTCATTCTTGATAATGATGAGGTAGGGGAACAATATAATTTTCTTCCCGTGTTGGATTGGTTTCAGGATGTGTTTCCTGAGGATTTCTCGGGGTTACCACCCGAGAGGGATGTCGAGCTCACGATCGAGTTGTTGTCGGGAGCAGAGCCAGTTTTTATTCTGCCATACCAAATGGCACTGACAGAACTCTAGGAACTGAAGGTTAATCATTGGGAGTTTGAGAATAAAGGGTATATCTATCCTAGTACGTCTCCTTGGGGATCTCCCATGCTTTTTTTAAAGAAGGCTGATGGGTCGTTGAGGCTGTGTGTTGACTATAGAAAGTTGAATTAGATGATAGTGAAAAATCGGTACCCTCTTCCTAGAATTGATGACCTATTTGATTAGTTGAGGGGTAAATCAATGTTTTTTAAGATTGATCTGAGGTCAGGTTATCACCAGATGAGGGTGAGGTCTTCTGATGTACCGCGGACAGCTTTCTGGAGTCGGTATGGGTTGTTTGAGTTTGTCGTAATGCCTTTCATCTTGACCAATGCACCGGTGGTGTTTATGGATTTGATGAACCTAATATTTCATCCCTATCTAGATCAGTTTGTGAATTTTTTTTCTTGATGATAACTTAGTGTACTCGAAAACTCAGGAAGATCATGCCCAACATCTTGACATCGTCTTGGGTACACTAAGAGAGAATTGTCTATACATAAAGCTATCAAAGTGTCAATTCCGGATAGGTGGGGTGTATTTTCTAGGTCACATCATCTTGGGGGCAGGTGTGACAGTGGATCCAGAGAAAGTGTAGGTAGTTGTATCTTGGGAGCAGCACAAGAGTGTTACTGATGTTTGGAGTTTTTTGGGGTTGGTCGGGTATTACCAAAAGTTCATTCCGGATTTCTCTTGCTTGGCAGCACCACTCTCAGGCTTGACCAAGAAAGGAATCAGGTTCAAGTGGTATGAGTCTTGTGAGAATGCCTTCCAAGAGTTGAAGAAGCGGTTGACA
The DNA here is from genome assembly GCA_963277665.1 of Viscum album. Classification (NCBI taxonomy): domain Eukaryota; kingdom Viridiplantae; phylum Streptophyta; class Magnoliopsida; order Santalales; family Viscaceae; genus Viscum; species Viscum album. The sequence goes on from OY728130.1 coordinate 1,169,401,409, forward strand.
ACCGCACCTATCTTGATCTTACCTGAGTTGGGTAAGAAGTAAATCGTGTTTTGTGATGCGTCCAGAGTCAGACTTGGGGCTGTGTTGATGCATGATGAGCGGGTTGTGGATTATGGGTCAAGTGAGTTGAGACCCCATGATTATAACTATCCAACCCATGACCTTGAGTTGGCAATAGTGGTGTATGCCTTGAAGTGTTGGAGGCACTATCTATTGGGAGAATGGTTTACTGTGGTTACCAACCATAAGAGTTTAAAGTACATCTTCTCACAACAGGATCTTAACCTTAGATAGTGAAGATGGGTGGAATATCTCTAGTCTTTTGACTTTGAGTTGATGTACACGCCAGGAAAGGGAAACTGTGTTACTAATGCTCTAAGTAGGAAGGTTCAGAATCAGGGGGTTCAGGAGTCCAGCACCGAGTGGGAGGTGATGGCTTTGTTTGCAGATATGCACCTGGAGGTGTAGGAGGAGAGTGGTCAGGTCACTCTTGCTTCCTTAAAAATGGAGTTGATGCTGCCAAGTCGAGTTAAGGAAGGTTATCTTGATGATCCTGAGTGTCTGATCATGAAAGAAAATCTTAAAGGTGGGGAGCTACCTTCTGGTTGGGCCATCGATGTGGAAGGTGTCATTCATGTTCGTCATCCTGTGGTTGTGCCAATGTTTGTGCAGGAAGAGTTGATGTGTGAGTTCCATGCATCAAAGTGGGAAGTGCATCCTATTTTGACCAAGATGTACCATGATCTCTAAAGGTTGTTTTTGTGGCCTGGAATGAAGAAGGAAGTTGTGGGATTTGTGGCGCGGTGCCTTACCTGTCAGCAGGTGAAGGCAGAGCATCAATGTCCGGGTGGTTTGTTGCATCCATTTACCATTCTGGACCGAAAGTGGGATCATATAACAATGGATTTTTTTGTGGGTCTTCTAAGGACTCCACAAAAGAATGATGCAATCTGGGTGGTTGTGGATCGGTTAACGAAAGTGGCTCATTTCTTACCAATTAAGGAGACCTTTACAGTCAACCAGTTGGGTGAGCTGTATGTTTGGTAAATAGTGTGGTTTCATGGAATCCCACGGACAATAGTTTCAGACCGATATCTACATTTCACATCGTGTTTCTGTCAAGGGTTGCAGAAGGCGCTTGGTATGCAGGGTTTTTTTAGTACGGATTTCCACCCGCACACGGACGGGCAGTCGGAGCATACGATCCAAGTGTTGGAATACATTTTAAGAGCTTGTGTCATAGACTTTGGTGGTTCTTTGGAGAGGCACCTACCATTAGTTGAGGTTTTATACAACAACAGTTTTCAGGCTACTATTCAGATGGCACCGTTTGAGGCACTCTATGGGAGTCCATGTAGATCTCCGTTGTGTTGGCTAGAGGCCGGTGAATCTGAGTTGTTGGGACCAAGTCTCGTGCAGGAGACTTCAGAGAGAGTTAAGTTGATCAAGAAGCGGATGGATATGGCTCAGAGTGGGCAGAAGATGTATGCATATAGGAGTCATAGACCTCTTGAGTTTTCAATGGGTGATAAAGTGTTCCTTCGAGTGTCTCCAAGGTTGGGTCACCGTTGGACTCAAAAACATGGTAAGTTGGCGCCTAGGTATGTGGGACCTTTTGAGATTGTGGAGAGGATCGGACCAGTGGCTTACCTATTAGCTCTTCCACAACGGTATAGTGTAATGAATGATGTGTTTCATGTGTTTCAGCTTCGACGATATCACCGTGACCCATCCCACGTGGTTGACATGGAGGATGTGGAGGTTGAGGTTGATGCGTCCTTTGAGGAGCATCCAGTTCGTGTGGTGGATCGTAGTGAAAATGTCTTGTGAGGAAAGTTCGTGCCATTATTGAAAGTACTATGGAAGCATGGGAAAGTTCAGGAAGAAACATGGGAGTGGTAATTGGATATGCGGGCTCAGTGGACCGAACTCGTCTCTTCGGTGGACCAATGAGGCTTGGAAACTCGACTCAAGGACTAGCCGTTATAACGTGTGGAGGTTGTAAGATCCCGGTTTTTGGGAAGGGTGTGTTTTAGTTTTTTTTGGTTGAATCCTTTGTTTTGGGATTCAATGGATTTTTTTTGAAAGTATGAGAGGTCTTGGGGGTGTTTCGGGGGCTCAGGGCATGAAAGAAAGGAAAGCTAGGCAAGACAAGCCTAGGAGCACGGCCAGGGAAAACCGTGCAGCCTGACCAGGTGAACCATGCAACCCTCTTACTCTAGACAGTAGCATTCACATGGTTTGTGCACAGTTTTTCAAACCGTATGGCCTATTAAAGTTGAGAAAAATTATGAAATTGCCACCCCGAGATTTTAAGAACCCACTCGGGATTTCCTCTCCATTCCTCCCTCTTCACCCTAGGGACGAACCCAATCACCCAAGAGCTCCAAGAGGTCGATCTCCCTAATTTCTAAGGACTTTTTGGTGTCGTTGGATGCAGATCAAAGCTCCGGGTAAGGCTAATCCCATCCTTGATTCTCTTTTTGGTTTAGGTTTGTATCTTCTCTCCCTCTTGTTCTGAAGCTCTAAAACCCTATCTTTTGGGTGAGTTCTTGGTGTAAGCTCCAAAGGCTGGTTAGATTGAAGCCTAAGGACTCGATTGAGAGTGTGTTCAACCGCGGTTTCTAGGTAGGTGGTATACAAATGTTATCCCATAGTTTTATGGTGGATTTATGAATGTGTGGCTTTGCTCATGGTTTCCTTTTGATGAGCTTTTATCAACCTGTATGTGTTTGGAACAAAGGGTGCTTAAAAATGGTAAATGGGGGCCCTCACAATCCACATGGGATGCGTTGAGTGTGACTTGACCTAATTGGGTCCATCCATGGGATGTGCCGGCTTTTCCTGGGCTTAGGGATTGTTATTAAACAAGTGACCTTGTTGTAATAAATGGTATGGCCCTGGACGAATATGTTGGCATGATTGGTTGAACTTGGAATAGAAGTTAGGTGATGCATCTAGACTTGGTAATAACCTAAGGGTTAATTGGAATGGGTTGAATGGTTGATTCATGGAAATGATGAACAGGTTAAATGAATTAATGTGTAAACTGACTGAAGACCACAACAGGATAGGTTATGGGTTTAGTGTTTAATTCTTAGTGGGATAATCATAACACATGGGAATTGGGTGAATGGTTAAATTTTGTGAAATGCTAATGTGTTAATGGGTTAAGGCATAATTTGAATTCCCATGTGGTTTGTTGTGAATGGTGTTTCTCAGGGGACAATAGGATGTTGGGTTGATGGTTACTTATATATAATAGCATGTCTGCATGGCATGGTAGAGTGGGGTATGACTTGAGGATCTACGCCCATGGGTTGATTAAAGACTGATGCTCTGAACTCCACCCTAAATGCATGGGTTAGGACTGGGGGCTGAGGATCCTTTCTCCTAACTATTGCATCCACCCAGACTGAGGCTTCAAGGTGAGGATATGATGGCTATGAAGAGGTTAGTCCTAGTGAGTTAGGATAATGATGTGTTTACCCTCTTGCAAGTGATTGTTGGCCATAGACCCATGTAACATAATGTATGGGAATAACCCATGGAAATATGATGAAATGGTAACTGATAGTGATTGGTGTAAAATGAATGGTAATGGTGGTGGTAATGGCTTTGGCTCTGAACTAGTTAATGGAACCTTAAATGATTACTTGGAAATTATCATTCATATTCCTTCTGCATACACTGCCTATTCATACTGGATATTTTGTAGACATCGTTGGTGGTGGCCTACTAAGTTGTACTCACACCCTGCTCGGGCCACCATTGGGTACCCGAGTAGACTTCATGTTTAGAGGACAGGAGAAGGGAAAGGGTCCTTTTTAGATAGTTGAGTGGACATGGGTAGCACATTGTGGAGGATATGGACTTGGAGTAGGGACCATTTTGGGGATTTTGGCCATTGTCCTTTTTTTGGGCTTTTGTTCACTTTTGCACTTGTAGTAGGACATGGAATATTTATTGTTGGAAATGGTTATTATACATGTTCATTTCTTATTGATTATTTTTTCCATTATTGGGTTACTTATGTTGTGTCTTACTCTTGTAAAAAGGGGGTATAGTCTCCCCACTTGACCACAAAGACCCCCGCTGCTACTTGGCAGCCTTTGGCGTATGGGGAGACGCACATAAGGTTATGTAACTACCAGGATCGGAGCACCGGTTTAGTGGCTTTCGGGTCGGGGACATTACAAAGTGGTATCAAAGTAGGTCCTTCTTCTCCTTCTCTAAGGTCTTGTTATTTGGGATAGGTTTCCAAGGGTTAAGATGTGGCAGGCCTTGGTAAATGAGCTCATGCTTGGGAGTAGCTAACCCATGTATGATGGAAAACCCAAGTCACCCTGGGGAGGAAAGGTTTTTCTTGGTTGTGTGTTGTTATAGTTGATGATATTTCACCATTGGGTGATGCACATGTGGTATGATGTGACTGTTTTATGATATTTGGCTCATGGCCTTAACAGCACAAGGATTTCCATTCATGCATCATTGTAGGCACCTAGGAAGATAGGTGACATGAATTGTGTTATGCACATTCATGGGGTGGTTGTGTGAGGTAGGAAAGTAGGGTGCATCATGCATTTCATGAAACCAAGAAATAATGGGAAGAATTAAATAAAACAAGTGGGTAAATGATGTTTAATGAAATATAAGGGTTTGAAATCAAGTGAAAAATGTTCTTGTAAAATGTTGTTTGAATTTGGTGGTAGTGCCTGGTTGATTACCCCATGTGGACCATGGCCCGCGGTAGGATGGTTGGGTGGTGAATTTGAGGTGTTAATGTCGTTGAATTAATATATGAAAATTGGTTGTTATGTCTAGTAAAGATCTTTTGATGAAGTCTTGAAATTTTTAGGGTATGCGTGTTAAACCTCGTGCTTGGCAATGTAGAGAGATGCCACCATAATGTCGGTTGCCAATTGGGCAACATGAGGATGTTGCTGAGAACACTCCTCTGGTAGAAGATCATGAAAATGTGGGGATCAATAAAGGTAGAGAAGACCAGTTCCAGGATAACTTGGTTCGCCTTATGCAGATGATGGATCGGGACCCAGGACAGGTTGCACTGAGTATGTTTGAGAAAACCAGAGAGTTCTAGCTGTAGCACCCTCTGACCTTCCCCGGAGAGGGTGGGCCAGAGGTAGTGGAGTTCTGGTTAGAGTCTGTCTAGACGATACTGGATCATCTGGAGACCCCTGTTGAAAAGTGAGTAAAGCTAGCCATTTATATGTTACGGGGCCAGGCAAGTCTTGGTGGGACATTCAGGCTCAGACCGAGCAGGCTGAGGGAATGTCGTGGAAGGTTTTCCAGGAGAAGTTTCTGGATCATTTCTACCCAGAGACTTTGAGGGAAGAGTGGGCTGCTGAGTTTATGAGCCTGACTCAGGGATCGCTATCGGTGATGGACTACGGTAGTCGCTTCACTAATTTTCAACGCCTTATCCCAGTGTTGGTAGGGGATGAGGCAGCAGTGGAAAAGTGTTTCCATGATGCATTGAGACATGAGATCAAGTCTCAAGTAAATATATTCCTATTAAAGATGTTTATAGAGGTGATGGATCTAGCACTCATATTTGAGGGGAAACTAAAGGGAGGTTCAGGTGGTGGGATTGTCGTGCCAGCTAGGTGGACAAGTGGTGCATCTTCTAAAGTTCGGAAGCATCGTTTGGAAAGTTTCCAACAAGGTGGTCAAAAGATAGGGTCAGCCTCTCAGGGTGGGAACCATGTGTTCTACTATCAGTGTGGTAGGCTGGGGCATATGTGTGGTCAGTGTCCTCGACCTCCAGTTGAGTGTCGTTCGTGCGCTAGGATGGGGCATGTGTAGAGGTTCTATAGGAACCCTCGGGAGATTGGTGAGCATGATGAAAATTAGGTACTGGGTATTGGAAGGGCATCATTTTCCCCATATCAGGTAGGCAGTTGGATCTCCACAGGCCATACTGGTAGGGGCAGTGGACATGGAACTCCAGGGCCAGATCGCTCACGCTATCAGGGCAGTGCGGCGTAGGGTGCTCAGGGTGGATCTCTTGGTAGAGGGGCAGGTCAGCTTCAGGCAGTTCAGTTTTCACCTGGTGATGGCGCGGCCAGACCGTACACTATTCGAGGCACGATCCTTATAGCTTCTACATTTTCTAGTGTGTTGTTTGAAACAGGTTCCACACACTCTTTTGTTTCTAGTCAACTTGTGGTAGTGATGGGTTTACCTGTGGAGGGTGTGTGGAGTTATGTCAATTGACACCTCGTTGGGAGTGCGGGTTGAGGATATCAAGTAGTGCAAGGGATGTGCCTTGGAAGTTGGTGGGTATTGTTTTCTGTGGGACTTGTTCATTATCGAGATTTCAGGGTTTGACCTAATCTTGGGAATTGATTAGTTGGTGTTTTATCAGGCGCACATAGACTGTTATCATCACAGAGTATCATTCAGGTCGCTTGAGGGTGACGTTTATGTTCAACATAGAAAATGGGATGTTCGAACAGGGAGTGCGGGGCCGTTTTTTCAACATATGAGTAGACTCACAGCTCCAGTGGCATTTCTCAGGATTTATTATGATGAGGTAGAGGAACAATCTAATTTTCCTCTTGTGGTGGATCGGTTTCAAGATGTGTTTCCTGAGGACTTCTTGAGGTTACCACCTAATAGGGATGTCGAGCTCACGATCAAGTTGCTGCTGGGAGCGGAGCCAGTTTCTATTCCTCCATACCGAATGGCACTGGTAGAACTCCAGGAACTAAAGGTTAAGCTTGGGGAGTTGGAGCATAAAGGGTTTATCCGTCCTAGTAAATCTCCTTGGGGATCTCCTGTGCTTTTTGCAAATAAGGTCGATGGGTCGTTGAGGCTGTGTGTTGACTATAGAAAGTTGAATCAGATGACGGTGAAAAATTGGTACCCTCTTCCTAGAATTGACGACATTTTTGATCAGTTAAGGGGTGCATAATTGTTTTCTAAGATTGATCTGAGGTCAGGTTATCACCAGATGAGGGTGAGGTCTTCTAACATACCGCGGACAGCTTTCTAGAGTCGGTACGGGTTGTTTGAGTTTGTGGAAATGCCTTTCAGTTTGACCAATGCACCGGCGGTGTTTATTTCTTTGATGAACCGATTCTTTCATCCCTATCTAGATCATATTTTGATTGTCTTTCTTGACGATAACTTAGTGTACTGGAAAACTCAAGACGATCATGCCCAACATCTTGACATCGTCTTGGGTACACTAAGAGAGCATCAGCTATATGCCAAGATATCAAAGTGTCAATTCTAGATAGGTGAGGTGCATTTTCTGGGTCACATCATCTCGGGGGCATGTGTGACAGTGGATCCAGAGAAAGTGTAGGAAGTTGTATCTTAGGAGCAGTCCAAGAGTGTTTCTGATGTTCCGAGTTTTCTGGGTTTGGTAGGGTATTACCGAAGGTTCATTCAGGATTTCTCTCTCCTGATAGCACCACTCTCGGGCTTGAACAAGAAAAGAATCGGGTTCGAGTGGTATGAGGCTTATGAGAATGACTTCCTAGATTTGAAGAAGCGGTTCACGACCGCACCTATCTTGATCTTACTTAAGCCGGGTAAGAAGTACATCGTGTTTTTTGATTCATCCAGAGTCAGACTTGGGGGTGTGTTGATGCAGGATGAGTGGGTTGTGGCTTATGGGTCAAGGCAGTTGAGACCCCATTAGAGAAACTATCCCACCCATGACCTTGAGTTGGCTGCAGTGGTTTACACTTTGAAGTGTTGGAGGCACTATCTGTTGGGAGAACGGTTTACTATGTTTACCGACCATAATAGTTTAAATTAAATCTTCTCACGGCGGGATCTAAACCTTAGATAGTGAAAATGGGTGGAATATATTCAGTCTTTTGACTTTGAGTTGATGTACATGTAGGGAAAGGGAAACATTATTGCTGATGCTCTGAGCAAGAAGGTTCATAATCAGGTGGTTCAGGAGTCCAGCACCAAGTGGGAGGTGATGGCTTTGTTTGCATAGATGCACCTGGAGGTGTAGGAGGAGAGTGTTCATGTCACTCTTTCTTCCTTAACAATGGAGTTGACGTTGTTGAGTCGAGTTAAGGAAGTTCAACTTGATGATCCTGAGTGTTTGATCATGAAGGAAAAGCTTAATGGTGGGGAGCTACCTTCTGGTTGGGTTGTCGATGTGAAAGGTGTCATTCGTGTTCGTGATCGTGTGGTTGTGCTAAAGTTTGTGCGAGAAGAGTTGATGCATGAGTTCCATGCATCAAAGTGGGAAGTGTATCCTGGTTTGACCAAGATGTACTGTGATCTCTGAATGCATTTCTGGTGGCCTGGAATGAAGAAGGAAGTTGCGGGATTTGTGGCGCGGTGCCTTACCTATCAGTAGGTGAAGGCCGAGCATCAACGCCCGGGTGGTGTGTATCAATTTCCCATTATGGAAGGGAAGTGGGAGGATGTAACAACGAATTTTGTCGTGGGTCTTCCGAGGATGCTGCAAAATAATGATGCAATCTGGGTGGTTGTGGATCAGTTAACAAAAGTGGCTCATTTATTACCGATTTAGGAGACCTTTACTGTCGACCAGTTGGGTGAGTTGTATCTTTGGGAAATAGTGAAGTTTCATGGCATCCTACAGACCATAGTTTCGGACCGATATCCACATTTCACATTGTGTTTCTAGCAAGGGTTACAAAAGGCACTTGGTACGCAGGTGTTTTTGAGTACGGCTTTCCACCAGCAGACGGACGGGCTGTCGGAGCATACGATCCATGTGTTGGAAGACATGTTAAGAGCTTGTGTCTTAGACTTTGGTGGTTCTTGGGAGAGGAACCTACCATTAGTTAAGTTTGCCTACAACAACAGTTTTCAGGCTACTATTCAGATTGCACCGTTTGAGGCACTCTACAGGAGGCCATGTAGATCTCCGTTGCGTTGGCTAGAGGCCGGTGAATCTAAGTTGTTGGGACCAAGTCTTGTGTATGAGACTTCAGAGAGAGTTAAGTTGATCAGGAAGCGGATGGATACGGCTCAGAGTAGGAAGAAGTCATATGCATATCGGAGACGTAGACCTCTTGAATTTTCGATGGGTGATAAAGTGTTCCTTCGAGTGTCTCCAATGTTGGGTCACCATCGGATTCGAAAACAGGGTATGTTGGCACCTAGGTATGTGGGACCTTTTGAGATTGTGGGGAGGATCAGACCAGTGGCTTACTGATGGGCTCTTCCAAAGTGGTATAGTGGAATGCATGATGTGTTTCATGTGTCGTAGCTTCTACGATATCACCCTGACCCATCTCACGTGGTTGATGTGGAGGATGTGGAGGTTGAGGCTGATGCATCCTTTGAGGAGCATCTGGTTCATGTGGTGGATTGTAGTTAAAAGGTCTTGCGAGGAAAGGTCATGCCGTTAGTGCGAGTACTATGGCAGCATGGGAAACTTCAGGAAGAAACATGGGAGTGGGAATTGGATATGTGGGCTCAGTGGCCCGAACTCTCCTCTTCGGTGGATAGATGAGGCTTGGAAACTCCACTCGAGGACTAGTCGTTATATGGTGGGGAGATTGTAAGATCCCGGTTTTTGGGAAGGGTGTTTTTTCATTATGTTTTGGTGGAATCCCTGGTTTCGGGCTTCATGGGATGTCTTCTGAAAGTATGAGAGGTCTTGGGGGTGTTTCGGGGGCTCGGGGCATGAAATAAAGGAAAGTTGGGCAAGACAAGCTTGGGCACACGGCCTGTTCAAGGCCAGGGAAAACCGTGCGGCCTGCCCATGTAAACCGTGCAACCCTCCAACTACAGACAGTAGCATTCACGTAGTTTGGGCATGGTTTTTCAAACCATGTGGCCAAACTGTGTGGCCTCTTAAAGTAGAGAAAAATTACAGAATTGCAACCCCAGGATTTTAAGAACCCACTCTGGATTTCCTCTCCATTCCTCCCTCTTCACCCTAGGGACGAACCCAATCACCCAAGAGATCCAAGAGGTCGATCTCCCTCGTTTCTAAGGTATTTTTGGTGTTGTTGGATTCAGATCGAAGCTCCGGGTAAGTCTAATCCCATCCTTGATTCTCTTTTTGGTTTAGGGTTTGTATATTCTCTCCCTCTTGTTCCGAAGCTCTAAAACCCTATCTTTTGGGTGAGTTCTTTGTGGAAGCTCTAAAGGATGGTCGGATTGAAGTCTAAGGACTTTATTGAGTGTGCCTTCAACCTCAGTTTCAAGGTAGGTGGTCTAAAAACATTATCCCATAGTTTTATTGTGGATTGATGCATGTGTGGCTTTTCTCATGGTTTCATTTTGATGAGCTTTGATCAACCTGTATGTGGTTGGTACAAAGGGTGCTTAAAAACAGTAAATGGGAGCACTCACGATCCCCATGGGATGCGTTGAGTATGACTTGACCTAATTGGGGCCATCCATGGGATGCGCCGGCTTTTCCCGGGCTTAGGGATTGTTATTAAATAAGTGACCCTGTTGTAATAAATGGTAGGGCCCTGGAAGAATATGTTGGAATGATTGGTTTAACTTGGAATAGAAGTTAGGTGATGCACCTAGACTTGTTAATAACATAAGGGTTAATTGGAATGGGTTGAATGGTTGATTCCTAGAAATGATGAATGGGTTAAATGGGTTAATGTGTAAACTGACTAAAGACCATAACGGGATAGGCTATGGGTTTAGTGTTGAATGCTTATTGGGATAAGCATAACACATGGGAATTGGGTGAATGGTAAAATGATGTGAAATTTTAATGTGTTAATGGGTTAAGGCATAATGTGAATTCCCATGTGGTCTGTTGTGAATGGAATTTGTAAAAGGACAATAATATGGTGGGTTGATGGTTACTTATATATAATAGCATGTGCACATGGTATGGTAGAGTGGGGTATGACATAAGGATCTATGCCCATGGTTCGAGTAAAGACTGATGCTCTGAACTCCACCTTAAATGCACGGGTGAGGAATGGGGACTGAGGATCCTTTCTCCTAATGGTTGCATCCACCTGGACTGAGGCTTCGAGGTGAGGATATGATTTCTATGAAGAGGTTAGTCCTAGTGATATAGGATAATGATGTGTTCACCCTCTTTCAAGTGATTGTTGGCCTTAGACCCATGTAACATAATTCTTGTGAATAACCCATGGAAATATGATGAAATGGTAAGTGATGGTGATTGGTTTGAAATGAATGGTAATGAAAGTGGCAATGGATTTGGCTCTAAACTGGTTAATGGAACCTTAAATGATTTCTTGGAAATTATCATTCATATTCCTTTTTCATGCACTCCATGTTCATAATAGATATTTTTTTGACACCATTGGTGGTGGCCTACTGAGTTGTACTCACACCCTGCTCGGGCCACCATTGGGTACCCGATCAGACTTCATGTTTGAAGGAAAGGAGAAGGGAAAGGATCCTTTATAGATAGTTGAGTGGACATGGGTGGCACTTGGTGGAGGATCCGGACTTGGAGTCGGGACCATTTTGGGGATTTTGGTTGTTGTCTTTATTTTGGGCTTTTGTTCACTTTTTCACTTGTAGTAGGACATGGCATATTTTTTTTTGGAAATTGTTGTTATACATGTTCCTTGTTTATTTATTATTGTCTCTGTTATTGGTTTATTTCTATTATGGATTACTCCGGTAAAAAGGGGGTATAGTCTCCCCACTTGACCACAAAGACCCCTGCTGCTAGTCGGCAGCCTTTGGCATATGGGGAGGCACGCTTAAGGTTATGTAACTACCCGGCTTGGAGCACCGATTAAGTGTCTTCCAGGTCGAGGACGTTACAGATGGACTGACTTGGAGTGTTGAGGAGGCGATCTATACCTACCCTTAAGGTAGGAACCTCAGAGGATGACCCAGCAGTTGTCTTCCATTTTTCTCCAATTTACTTTTACTTTCAGTTTCTTGTAATTTCCAATTGGGCTTGTATTCAGGCCTCTTTTACTTATTGTATTCACTTTGTTTACTATTCAATTTTCTTGAGTTTGTATCTTGTTGTGTGCTTGGTTGCGTGTGCTTACAGGTTATAAGGGTAATGTCTTCCCAGTTTTAGGGATTACGCCTTTCGGTGCTAGTCGCCAGCCCCTGGCCTATAAAAGGTGGGTTTGGGGTAGTCACAGCACGGGCCCCAGGGGACGGTTCATGAAAATTATATTTTCCTTAGACATATATTGTTCCTAACAGATAGAATGTCTTTAAAATAACATTTATCACTTAATCACAAAATCATTTTCCTATACTAATGGTATCAATTTGATAATACATAAGATACCAAATCAAATTATTTTTTATCAATAAAATCATTTAACTAAAAATAATTAGTCAGACTATCATGGGACTTCACGTAGTCTAGTGGTAGGCAATAAATCCCAATCGCACTCTCGTTGTGGGTTCGATTCCCACAACTTTGTCCAATGCGACAGGTTGTCACATGGTCTGCGTGTTGTCCTTTTTCATAATCTATATTTTATAACATTACCAAAATGATATAAATTTCTCAAAATAACCCTAACATAATTTAACCAAAAATGTTATCTCATACCTCACATTTTCATCCCAAAATTTATTAACTTTTAATTTCCACAAACTCAATGATCATATAAAACCAAATGGTTATTTATAACTATATCCACAAGAGAAATGATAATTCTTCCCAAAATATCATTTTCACATGAAAAACTACCGGGTTACAAATACAAGAGAAAAGACTTCCAAAGTAATCCCATCAACAAAGAGCACTAAGACTTTTAAACATTTCTCTATCCATTTATTTCCACATAGCTACTTCCATGACCAAGGGGATATCCTATATAATAGGTCATTCACTCGGGTAATGTCTAGGTCCACTACATTTATAGAAAATAACTGTATGTTATTCTTGGGACCATTTTTATTTTCTTCCATAGTAATCTTCATTTTTCCTCGGTAATTCTTTACTTTATGTCCTTCATTCCCACACATAAAGCATTTCTTTGTTCCATTGAGAAACTTTATTGGGTGTCTCCTTCCACATTTCTTGCATGATGTAAATTGAGGTTTCTTTTCTCCATGGTCTCCACTCTTGGAGATCTTTTCATTCATCGCCTTTATCTTCTTTGTTGAGTCCAGGAGTTGGTTAATATATAGGTTGTTGATCATATTTTTGGAAAACTGATTCGGCATGAACACGATATCTTTTATGCCTATCAACATTCCATTTTGTTGCTCACTTCCTCCATTGTTCCCACCTTGTACATCATGCTCCAAGTTACTATGACTTCTTTGGAATATATCCATTGAATAAAACCAGAAAGCATTGTGTGAGTAACAATAGTCATAAAATCATTTAAATAATATCATGACACCATTTTTTTAATATAAAACACCTTAGGATTAACCAAGGTCATTTATTCTCATCTTATATTAAAATACTTCAAATCATTTTCTAATGAAAATGTAAATTATCCTAAGAATATCCATTGGGTGTGTCGTAACCAAGAGTGCAGTAAGGCCCATTGTCGTGTACCAGGATACCCAAGGTAAAACTCGAAACTCCTTTTTGGAATTTTCACTAATAGGTACATCTTTTCCAAAGACGCCTCTACCTTCTCATATCTAGACATGGATTTATTTCCTTAAAAATACACAAAATCACTAAATTACCAAAATTATAGTGAGTTATTCTATACTAATCCTCAAAGTATATCTTAGGGTAATGTGATCTAATCAGAGTTTATCTAAATCTAGTTTCTATGGTTTGTACTTATCTTCCTCTGATACCAATTTTAATATCCTAACCATAGAATCGAGGAGCTGGTGCATTTTTTTAATTCATTGGAATGATTACAAGGAATAAATCCCTGAAGGGATGATCAGTTTAGTAGTCTTTGAAATAGGATACATACATAAATTCAACATTACAAATTGAAAAAAAAATACACTAATTTATTACATTAGAAACTTCCAAGATTCCAGGATTATTCCTACTAGTCACTCATAACTAAATTCTTCATATCCTGGGAAAATGAAACATAAGAAAGGGGTGAGCTCAAATGCTCAGTAAGAGTAAACAATACATTGGAATATAACATAAATATTAGGCATGGCGAATAATTGAAAACACATTCCTTTACAAATAATAAACGTGAACAATTTTTGGCAGCAATATGGACTGAGTAAATAATGCCATAATAAAACATTGTCATGGGTATTATACTAGTTGAATAACCACATTAAATATCAATAGATAATATCATAATGATGGAATACATAATGTCAGACATCATAACCACAAAGTCAAGGTCTCGTGCCAAGACTACAAATAAGATTTTGTCATGGCCTTGTTATGAGATAGTAGTTTGTCTCATGAGACCTACTGATGCATCGACAAGATTTAGCGGGATCCACGTGTCACTTACTATGTCCATTGCATTACTCATATGAAAATGTTGAAACATAATCTAAACATTCGTATTAAATTGAACATATGAAATGTCAATATTTTAACCACAAACCATGAATGGCATAAAAAAAGCACATCCACAGTCAAACATAAATCATTAAATACAATATAGAAGATTTTATTATTATAGATTGACCTCAATTGATAATAATGAAGGATATTGACATAATATGAAAATAATCATCAAAACTATTTGAGATAAATATCCCCCTTTTTCTTGAAAACATTAAAAAGTCACACTATTTTTCATAGAAATTGTTTAAAAGAGATTTTTGAATAAAAGTGTCCCATAACAGATTGAAACTTTTGAATGGAATTATAATTTAAAAATATTAATGTCCATATAAATAAATACTTAAAACAATTTTTAAAACATAAACATTAATAAGAAATATATAGATGAATAAATCTTTAAAACATTTAAAATGATATTTTAGTTGAAGTGTTCCTAACCAAATGAGAGATACTTGAATACAATTGATTGAGGAATAACATTAAAAAACATTATAATATCATGAAAATAATGGTATTCATGATATACTATATCAAATTATATTATATTCACCATATAAAAGTGAATTGGCGTATAACAACAAAGAAGCCTCAATGGAATGTAAATTGAGATGAAATACTTTATAAAGACCCTATCAGTAGGTTAAGGATAAATCAACGACATAATTATGCATGAAACGTATAAATAAACTCAATATGATTAGATATTCAGTGTAAATTCAAACATACTACTGTAAAAACAACACCAATGACTTGGATGTTTAAATCAATGAATGGAAATTGAGTTAAGATTACTCTTATCAAGTTCATATCAATGACTTGAGAAATAATCAATAAAATTATTATGTGTATAAAAAGTATATCCACACAAAGGGGAGTATAAATTAATACATAAATAATAAATAGTGTTTTCACACATAATCTTTGAGTAAAATAATCAATGAAGTATGCGTAAGGCATAATGAGTGGAAATTGAAATCTGAAATTTCCTTACCGATTTGGTAACTCACAAAACATACACCCCATGAAAGAAGGATCATTCAATGAAGTTATAAATAACCATAGATTAAATTATATTACACAAGTAATACAATCATGTCCATTACACACACCACACAAAAGGTAATAGTGGCTATATTGCATGAATCTCACAGGAATAAGAAATAATATGAAATACCCTTACCATGTTGTAATAAATTTGAGTTGTATGACCAAAGTTAATAACCACAAAATTATTCACATAATACCATGAATATAAAGATAATAATTATAATATATATCAAATGGTAGTACATAATACACCACATGAAATAAATAAGTGGCGAACAATGGAAATCTCACAAAATTAAGAGTGAGATAAGAAACCACATACCTCAAGCCCGACTTGCCTTGTATGTTCCATGTTCTTCCTGAATAATAAACTTAAGTTAATTTATACATGATTAATAAAATCTTTTATGTTTATTATTCCTTTTATATCACTTATTACCTTTCTATTCCAATTATTTAATTATTTGAGTTCATATTGGATATTTTATCGATGTTCATAACTTGAGTCAAAAATGATCTTTTTATAATTACAATTTTACCATGTGGTCAAAAGTAAATTATCTCTAGAATGATATAAATTGTTTAGATATCATATATATATTATATATACAGTATATATATATGTATTTATAATAGTACATAACATTTGGAGAACCGTTCTTGGAGACGGTAAGTCGAACGTACGCATGAACGCGACTTTCATTTCTATTTTGTATTTTAAAGGAATTAAAACATAATGATACATAGTTATATTATAATTACAGTATAATATCATATATAATATCATTAAATATGTCATTTATACATCCCATATAACTCATTAAAGAGTCATATCACTTTGAGGGGGCGGTAGTCCGCACTTCCTCAAATGAAATTATCACGTTTTACCCATAATGAAAACCATAAAGGAATGATATAAATGGAAAATACTAAAGCATAAATAAAACATAAACATAATATATATCATATATAAATATAGTTCCATATTAATGGCCCCCATGAGAGGTGGTAGGATATAATTTAACAATCATCGTTTCATGGGGCGTTAGTTTTCCATCCACGGAAACAAAATGATATTTACCCATTAGATGGAGGTGTGTGTAAGTTTAGATCCAATAATTCTCATTAAAACATCCTAGTATATTTAGGATACTGTTTTTGTTATAAAATAAAGTAATAAAAAGATTTTAGGGGTTGGAGAGGTAAAATAAAATAAAAGAAGTTAAGAGAACCCATTACCTTATATGTGGGTAACTCCCTTTGATTTGAACCAAACAGAATTTTTGAAGTGAATTATACCTAAGTTAAGGATTATATGTGAAATTTAGGGATCTTGAGATCTTATTTAGGTAGGGGTTGGATGATCCAAGGGGCTTGAGAGGTGTGAGTAATGGTTTAGAAGTGGTTTCCTTTTATAAGGGAGAGGAGGGGCTCTTTAGGAATGTTTGAAAATGTTATTTTATTATAAACTTATCTTCAGTTTAAAATGATCCAAAACTAATTGAAGTCGAAGATAATATGACTCATGTTCAAAATAAAATCATCCAATAGGAATTTGATAGGTTTTGGATATTGTTTTAATATTAATAATCTTACTTATTTAAATAATTTATTAATGAGGTAAATGTTGCATCATTATTGTGTCATAAATAATTTAATTTATTTGATGTCTAAGAAACACATAAAATGGATGTTAAAATTATATGTAATATATAAAATTCAAAATTTCATTATTACTTTTCATAACTGCTATTGAATGGCTAGTTTGGTACGTCATCCTGCGCTCGAACTCGGTGTTGTGTGAGGTGCAAGTTATTGAATTATTTTAAAGATATAACATACTATGAAACCTTGTGGTGTTGCATTCTCCCCTACTTTAATAAATTGATTCCTCACAATTTTAAATAGTTCTTTGAAAATAAAAGGTTAATAATAGAAAAATACCTAGGTGGAAAACCCAATCGGAAATGGGGTTAATAAAATTTAGTCTTAATAAGATGGAAAGGAAAAAAGAAAAAGTCACTACCAAATTATGATATCGATTTGGAGAACATTGGTGGAAATTAGAGACACATAATTGGAGAGAAAATGTAAATATTCATATGGATTGATTGAGATCATCAATCACAAATAAGTGTAAAATTGAGGGCCTCAAAGCCATAAATCTATGATGATTTAAAATATCATTGGTTCAACAAAACATAAGGTATTAGGATAACACATTTTTTTGTTTGAAGATACCTTCTCTAATGTGTAAGAATTAATTTATTCATATAATATGGAAAAAAATATTCATGACAAGTAGAGTTTCATCCTTCAACTAATTCCTACCACAAACTCATCTTTCACTCCAAATGATGAGTATTCAAGATGACTTGGTCACACCTGAAGCACTAGAATCAACACATAGAGAATCGCATAATCCAAAAATTATGAAATATATATTTTTATTTCCTTTAGAGATTACCTAAAACCAAAAATGTTAGTACCTTATCAGATGATCCCCAAAAAGGATAATCCTATAGAGAAAGAAATATTAATCTTAATTTCTAAAATTAAACCAACAATACCCCAAAGTTAAATAAATACGATTCAATAAACAATTTTCCTTAAAATTATTCAATATAATTCAAACTAATATTTAATCGCAAAACATAGAAGAATTTGGTTATGTAGTCTTCCACATTAAATTGTATCTTCAAATGACATCGACTACCCTTAAAGTCACATACTTAAAAGTAATTAACCTAATCACATATTCTCTATGATAGGTTAATAATTTCCATAAATAACCCAAATTACTATAAATCCACAATAAAAACAAAGATAAAAATCCATCATTACTCCTCAAATTAAATCCCATAGTATTATATTTTCCTTAGGAATATAGTGTTCCCAACAGAGTGAACATCTTCCAAAATAACATTTATCACTTAATCACCAAATCATTTTCCTATACTATGGGTATCCATTTGTTAAGAAATAAGATCTCAAATAATATTATTATTGATTAATAAAATCTTTTAACTAAAAATAATTTGCCACACTAACCAGGGACTTCACGTAGTCCACTGGTAGGTGATAAATCCCAATCACACTCTGGTTGTGGGTTTGATTCCCACAGCTTTGTCCGACGTGAGGGGTTGTCACACGGTCTATGTGTTTTCCTTTTTCATATACTATATAATATAAAATTATAAAAATGATATAAATTTTTCAAAATAACCATAACACAATTTGACCACAAATGTTATCTCATACCTCACATTTTCATCCCAAAATTTAGTAACTTGTAATTGCCTCAAACTCAATGATCATATAAAACCAAATGGTTATTTATAACTATATCCACAAGAGAATACATAATTCTTCCTCAAAAATCATTTTCACATGAAAAACTATAGGGTTACAAATACAAGAGAAAATACTTCCATAGTAATCCAATCAACAAAGAGAACTAATACTTTTAAACATTTAGGCATCCATGTATTTCCACGTAGCATATTCCTTGACATAGAGGGTATCCTATATAATAGGGAATTTACTCAGGTAATGGCCAGGTCCCCTAAATTTATGGAAAATGACTGTAAAGTGATTCTTGGGACCATTTTTATTTTCTTCCATAGTAATCTTCATTTTTCCTCTACAATTCTTTACTTTATGTCCTTCATTCCCACACGTAAATCAATTCTTTGTTCCCTTGAGACACTTTCTTGGGTGTCTCCTTCTATATTTCATGCATTATGTAAATTGAGGTTTCTTTTCTCCATGGTCTCCACTGTTGTAGATCTTATCATTCAATGCCTTTCTCTTCTTTTTTGGGTCCAAGATTTGGATAATATATATGTTGTTTATCATATATTTGGAAAACTAATCCGGCATAAACACAATATATATTACGCCTATCTAAATTCCATTTTTTTTCTCATTTCCACCACCATTCCCACCTTGTAAATCATGCTAAAAGTTACTATGACTTCCTTGGAATCCATCCATTGACTAAAACCAGAAATCATTGTGTTAGTAAAAATAGTCATAAAATCATTTAGAGAATATTCTGACAATATATTTTCAATTTAAAACACCTTAGGATTAACCAAGGTCATTTATTATCTTATTATATTAAAATCATTCAAATTGACTAGTAAAGAAAATGTAAATTATCCTAAGCATATCCCTCGGGAGTGTCGTAACCAAGAGTGCAGCAAGGCCCGTTATTGTGAACTAGGATACCTCAGGTAAAGCCCAAAACTCCATGTTGGAGTTTTCACTCCTAGGTTCATCTGTGACAGAGACGCATCTACCATCTTGTATCTAGATATAGATGTATTTCTTGGAAAAAACAAAAAATCTCTACATTACCAAAATTCTAGGAAGTTCTTATATACTAATCCTTAAATCCTACATTAGGGTAATTTTCTCTAATCAGAGTTTATCTAAATCTAGTTTCCAAGGTTTGTACTAAACTTCCTCTGATACCAACTATAATGCCCCGACCCCAGAATCCAGGAGACGGTGCATTATTTTAATACATTTGAATGATTACAAGGAATCAAATCCTGAAGGACCGACCAGTTTAGTAGTCTTCGAAACAAGATACATACATAAGTTCAACATTACAACTTGAAAAGAAAAATAACACTAATTTATTCCATTAGAAACATCCAAGATTCCATGATTATTCCTGCAAGTCACTCATAACTAAGTTCCTCATATCCTGGAAAAATGAAACATAAGAAAGGGGTGAGCTCAAATGCTTAGTAAGAGTAAGAAATATAGCGGAAGATAAAATAATCATTAAGCATGGTGAATAATTGAAAACGTATGCCTTTATAAATAATAAACATAGACACTTTATGGAAGGAATATGGACTGAGTAAATAATGTCATAATAAAACATAGTCATGGGTATTCTACTAGTCAAATAATCACATGAAATATCATTTTCTAATCTCATGATGATGGAATTCATAATTCCTAACATCATAACAACATAGTCAAGGCCTCGTGCCAAGACTAAAAATAAGATTTTGTCAAGGATTTGTGCCAAGACACTAGTGTATCTCATGAGACATATCGATGCATCAAGGAGCTATATCAGGCTCCACCTATCACTTACTATGTCCAATGTAGTCCTCATATGAAAAGGTCAAAAAATAATCTAAACATTCATATTAAAACTAGCATATGAAATGTCAATATTTTAATCACAAAACATGGATGGCATAAAAATAAAACATCCACAGTCAAAAATAACTCATTTAATACAATATGGAAGATTTTATTATAATAGATTATCCTAAATTGATAATACTGAAGTATATTGACATAAGATGAAAATTATCATCAAAACTATTTGAGATAAATATCCACCTTTTTCTTGAAAACATTTAAAAGTCGTACTAATTTTCAATGATGTTTTTTAAAAGAAATTATTGAATAAATGTGTCTCATACAACATTGAAACTATTGAAAGGAATTATAATTTCAAAATATAAATGTCCATATAAATAAATACTTAAAAACACTTTTAAAACATGGACATTAAAAGGGAAGATATAGATGAATAAATATTTTAAACATTTAAAATGGTATTTTAGTTGAAGATTTCCTAACCAAATGAGAGATGCATGAATATAAGTAATCGAGGAATAAAATTAATAATAACATTATAATATCATGAGAATAATGGGATTCATGATATACTATGTCAAAGTATATTATATACACCATATAAATGTGAATTGGTGTATAACAACAAAGAAGTCTCAATAGAATGTAAATTGAGATAAAATCCCTTATAAAGACTATATACTTAGGTTAAGGATAAATCAATGACATAATTATTTGTGACACATATAAATACACTCAATATTATTGGATATTAGGTGTAAATAAATCAGAGGACATTCGAACATATTCTTCTAAAAAGAACACCAATGACTCGGATATTTAACTCAATGAATGGAAATTGAGTTAAGATTACTGTTATCAAGTTCATATCATTGAATTGAGAAATAATAAATAGAGTGATTATGTGTATCAAAAGTATATCCACACAAATGGGAGTAAAAATTACTAAATAAATAATAAATGGTGATTCCACAAATAACCTTCGAGTAAAATAATCAATGAAGTATGTGTAAATCACAATGAGTGGAAATTGAAATTTGAAATTCCCTTACCGATTTTGTAACTCACGAAACATACACCCCATGAAATAAGGATCTTTAAATGAAGTTATAAATACCCATAGATTAAATTATATTACACATGGAATAAAATCATGGTCATTACATACACCACACAAAAGTAAATAGTGGCAATACAGTATGAATCTCAAAGGAATAATAAATGATATGAAATCCCCTTACCACGTTGTAATCAATTCGAGTAGTATGTCCAAAAGTTAATAACCACCAAATGATTCATAGAATAACATGAATATAAAGATAATAATGATAATATATAAATCAAATTTCAGTAAACAATACACCACATGCTATAAATAAGTGGCAAACAATGGAAATCTCACGAAATTAAGAATGAGATAAGAAACCCCTTACCTCAAGTCTGACTTGTCTTGTATGTTCCTTGTTCTTCCTGAATAATAAACTGATGATAATTTATAATTTACTAAGAACATTTTTCATGTTTATTATTCCTTTTATATCACTTATTACCTTGTTATAATAATTATTTAATTATTTGAGTTCATATTAGATATTTTATCGATGTTCGGAACTTGAGTCAAAAATGAACTTGTTATAATTACAATTTTTCCAAGTGGTCAAAAGTCCATTATCTCCAAAATTATATACATTATTTAGATATCAAATATATATTATATATAGAGTATATATATGTATTTATAACAGTACATAACATTTAAAGATAAGAAACTAAATGCATCGTTCATGGAGACGGTAAGTCGTACAAACGCATGAAAGCTACTTTCATTTATATTTTTCATTTTAATTGAATTAAAACATAATTATACATAGTTATATTATAATTCCAGTATAATATCGTATATAATATCATTAACTTTGTCCTTTATACATCCCACATAAGGCATTAATGAGTCATATCACTTTGAGGGGGCGGTATTCCGCACTGCCTCAAATGAAATTATTGCGTTTTACCCATAATGGAAAACCATAAAAGAATGATATAAATGGAAAATAAAGAAGAAAAAGTAAAACATAATCATAATATATATCATATATAAATATAGTTCCATATTAATGGCCACCATGAGAGGCGGTAGGATATAATTGAACAATCATCGTTTCGTGAGACATTAGTTTTCCATCCACAGAAACAATATGTTCTTTACCCATTAGAAGGAGGTTTGTGTAAGTGTAGCTCAAATACTTCTCATAACAACATCCTAGTATATTTAGGATACTATTTTTTTATAAAATAAATGAATAAAAAGAGATTAGTGGTTGAATAATTAAAATAAAAGAAAATAAGTTAAGAGAAACCATTACCTTTAATTTGGATAACTCCCTTCGGTTTGAACGAAATGGACTTCTTGAAGTGACTTATACCTAAGGTAAGGCTTCTATGTGGAAGAGAGGTATCTTGAGAGCTTATTTGGGTAGGGTTTGGATGAGCCAAGGGTCTTGAGAGGTGTGAGGAATGGGTTATAATTGGTTTCCTTTTATAAGGGAGAGGAGGGTCTCTTTAGAAAAGTTTGAGAATGTTATTTTATTGTAAATATATATTCGGTTTCAAAAGGGAAAAAAATCATTAAAGTTGATGATAAGATGACTAATGTTTTAAATAAAAGCATCTAATAATAATTGGATAGGTTTGGGATATTTTTTTAATATTAATAATCTTATTTATTTAAATCATTTATTAATGAGGTAAATGCTTCATTATTATTATGTCATATATAATTTAATTTTTCTGATTTCTAAGAAACACATAAAATGGATGATAAAATAATATGGAATATATAAAATTCAAAATTTAGTTAATACTATTCATAACTTCTTTTGAATGGCTAGTTTGGTATGTCGTCGTGCGCTCGAACATGGTGTTGTGTGAGGTGAAACCTATTGAATTATTTTAAAGAGATAATGTACTATGAAACCTTGTGGTGTTATATTATCTCCTCCTTCAATAAATATATTACTCTAAATTTGAAATTTTTCTTCGAAAAAAAAGGTTAAAAATAGAAAAATACCTTTGTGGAAAACCCACATAGGAAATTGGGTTATTAAAATTTAGTCTTAATAAGAAGGAAAGGGAAATGAAAAAGTCACCACCAAATTATGATCTCGATTAAGAGAACATTGGTTGAAATTAGAGACACGTAATTGGGGGAAAATGTAAATATTTATAGGGATTGATTGAGATCATCCATCACGAACAAGTGTAAAATTGAGGGCCTTAAAGCAATCAATCTAAGATGATTTAAAATATCATTGGTTCAACAAAACATATGGTATTAGAATAACAAATGTTTTTTTAAAGATAACTTCCCTAATGTTTAAGGATTAATTTATTCATAGAATAAGGAAAAAAATATTCTTGAAAAGTATATTTTAATCCTTCAACTAATTCCTACCACAGACTCAACTTTCACTCCAAACGATGAGTATTAAAGATGACTTGGTCACACATGAAGCACTAAAATAAACATTTAAGGAATAACATAATCCACAAAGAATGAACTATATATTTCCCATTTCTTTAGAGACTAACCAAAAACAAAATGGTTTTTAAAATATCAGATGACCCCCAAAAAGGATAATCCTTTGGAGAAAGAAAGAATAATCTTAATTTCTAAAATTAAACCAACCATACCCCAAAGTTAAATAAATACCATTAAATAAAAAATTGTCCTTAAAATCCTTCAATATAATCCAAGCTAATATTCAAACCCAAAACATATATGAATTTGGCTATGTAGTCTTCCACATTAAATTGTATCTCCAAATGACATCGACTATTCTTAAAGTTTCATACTTAAAAGTAATTAACCTAATCACATATTCTCTATGATAGGTTAATATTTTCCATAAATAACCTAAATAACTATAAATCCACAATAAAAACATAGATAAAAATCCACCATTACTCCCCAAATGAATTCCCATAGTATTCTATTTTCCTTAGGCATATAGTGTTCCCAACAGAGTGAATGTCTTCCAGAATAACATTTATCACTTAATCACCAAATCATTTTCATATACTATGGGTATCCATTTGATAAGACATAAGATCCCAAATCAACTTATTATTGATCAATAAAATAATTTATCTAAAAATAATTAGTCACACTAACCAGGGACTTCATGTAGTCCAGTGGTGGGCGATAAATCTCAATCGCACTCTGGTTGTGGGTTCGATTCCCAAAGCTTTGTCTGAAGCGATGGGTTGTCACATAGTTTGCGTGTTTTCCTTTTTCATAAAATATATTTTATAATATTACCAAAATGATATTAATTCCTCAAAATAATCATAACCTAATTTAACCATAAATTTTATCTCATACCTCGCATTTTAATCCCAAAATTTAAAAACTTGTAATTGCCTCAAACTCAATGATCATATGAAACCAAATTTTTATTTATAACTATATCCACAAGAGAAAAGATAATTCTTCTTCAAATATCATTTTATCATGACAATATATAGGGTTACAAATACCAGAGAAAAGACTTCCAAATTAATCCCATCAACAAAGAGAACTAATACTTTTAAACATTTCTCCATCCATTTATTTCTATATAGATTCGTCCTTGACCAAGAGGATATCCTATAAAATTGGGCATTCACTCGTGTAATGGCCAGGTCGCCTATATTTATGGAAAATGACTGTAAAGGGATTATTGGGACCATTTTTATTTTCTTCCATATTACTCTTCATTTTTCCTCAGAAATTCTTTACTTTATGTCCTTCTTTCCCACAATTAAATAATTTATATGTACTATTGAGACACTTTTTTGGGTGTCTCCTTCACATTTCCTACATGATAGAAATTGAGGTTTCTTCTCTCCATGGTCTCCACTACTTGAGCTCTTATCATTCATCAACTTTCTCTTCTTTGTTAAGTCTGGGAGTTGGTTAATATATATGTTGTCGACCATATTTTTGGAAAAATAATTCGGCACGAACACGATATCTTTTATACCTATCAAAATTCCATTTTGTTGCTCATTTCCACTACCGTTTCCACCTTGTACGTCATTCTCAAAGTTACTATGGCTTCCTTGGAATCCATCCATTGAATAAAACTAGAAATCATTGTGTGAGTAACAATAGTCATAAAATCATTTAGAGAATATCATGACACCATATTTTAAATTTAAAACACCTTAGGATTAACCAATGTCATTTATTATCATCTTATATTAAAACCCTTCAAATTGGTTTGTAAAGAAAATTTAAATTATCTTAATCATATCCCCCGGTGGTTTCATAACTAAGAGTGTAGAAAGGCTCATTTTCGTGTACCAGGATACCCCGGGTCAAGCCCAAAACTCCTCGTCGGAGTTTTCACTCCTAGGTACTTCTCTGCCAGAGCCGCCTCTACCTGCTTGTATCCAGACAGGGATGTATTCCTTGAAAAATACACAAAATCTCTACATTACTGAAATTCTAGAATGTTCTTAAATATTGATCCTAAAAGTCTATCTTAGGGAAATGTGCTCTAATCAGAGCTTATCTAAATCCAGTTTCTAAGGTTTGTACTAAACATCCTCTGATAGCATCTATAATTCCCCAACCCCAAAATCCAGGATCAGGTGCATTACTGTAATACATTTTCATGATTATAAGTAATCATTCCCTGAATGACCAATCGTTTTAGTAGTCTTGGAAACAAGATACATATATAATTTCAACATTACAACTTGAAAAGAAAAATAACACTAATTTATTCCATTAGAAACATCCAAGCTTCCATGATTATTCCTACAATTCACTCATAACTAACTTCTTCATATCCTCGGAAAAAGAAACTTAAGAAAGGGGTGAGATCAAATGCTTAGTAATAGTAAGCAATATAGCAGAAGATAACATAAAAATTTGGCATGGTGAATTATTGAAAACACATGCCTTTACAAATAATAAAAATGAACACTTTATGGTAGGAATATGGGATGAGTAAATAATTCCATAATAAAACATAGTCATGTGTATTATAATATTAAAATAACCACATTAAATATCAATATCTAATCACATAATGATGGAATTCATAATGTCGGACATCATAACCACATAGTCAAAACCTTGTTCCAAGACTACAGATAAGATTTTGTCAAGGCCTTGTGCCAAGACACTAGTTTGTCTCATGAAACCTACTGATGCATCGAGGAGCTATAGCATGATCCTCTCTTCACTTACTATTTCCAATGTATTCCTCATATGATAAGGTTGAAACATAATCTAAACATTTGTATTAAAACTAGCATACAAAATATCAATATTTTAACCACAAACCATGAATTACATAAAAATAGCACATCCATAGTTAAATATAACTCATTCAATACAATATGGAAGATTTTGTTATAATAAATTAACCTCAATCGAGAATAATGAAGGATATTGACATAATATGAAAATAATCATCATAACTATTTGAGATAAATATCCCCCTTTTTCTTGAAAACATTAAAATTTGTACTATTTTTCAAAGAAGTTGTTTAAAAGCGATTTTTGAATCAAAGTGTCACATATCACTTTGAAACTTTTGAATGGAATTTTAATTTCAAAATATTAATGTCTGTATAAATAAATACTTTCAACCATTTTTAAAAAATGGACATTAATGAGAAATATATAGATTAATAAATCTTTAAAACATTTGAAATGGTATTTTAGTTGAAGATTTCCTAACAAAATGAAAGACGCTTGAATACAAGTAATTGAGGAATAACATTAATAATAAAATTATAATATCAGGAGAATAAAGGGATTCATTATATAATATGTCAATGTATATTATACACATCATATAAAAGTGAATTGGCATATAACAACAAAGAAGTCTCAATGGAATGTAAATTGAGATGAAATCTCTTATAACGATTGTATCCTTAGGTTAAGGATAAATAAAAGACATAATTATATGCGAAACATATAAATACACTCAATATGATTGGATATTCAGTGTATATCAATCATAGGACATTAAAAAATATTCTTGTAAAAACAACACCAACGACTTGGATGTTTAACTCAATGAATGGAAATTGAGTTAAGATTACTATTATCAAGTACTTATCAATGACTTGAGAAATAATTAATGGAGTGATTATGTTTATCAAAAGTATATCCATAAAAAGGGGAGTTTAAATTAGTACATAAATAATAAATAGTGATTCCACACATAATCTTGGACTAAAATAATCAATGAAATATGCGTAAAGCACAATGAGTGGAAATTGAAATTTAAAATTCCCTTATCGATTTGGTAAATCACAAAAAATACACCCCATGAAAGAAGTATCATCCAATGAAGTTGTAAATACCCATAGATTAAATTATATTATACAAGGAATACAATCACGGCCAGTACATACACCACACAAGAGGAAATAGTGGCAATACAGCATGAATCTCACGAGAATAAGAAATGATATGAAATCCCCTTACCACGTTGTAATCAATTCGAGTCGTATAACCAAAATTAATAACCATAAAATGATTCATAGAATACCATGAATATAAATAGAATAATTATAATATATATCAAATGGTAGTACACAATACACCACATGCAATAAGTAAGTGGCGAGCAATGGAAATCTCATGAAATTTAGAGTGAGATAAGAAACCCCTTACCTCAAGTCCCGCTTGTCTTGTATATTCGTTGTTCTTCCTAAATAATAAATTTAATTTAATTTTTACTTTATTAAGAACATTTTCCATCTTTATTATTCCTTTTAAATCACTTATTACCTTGATATATCAATTATTTAATTATTTGAGTTCATATTGGATATTTTATCGATGTTCGGAACTAGAGTCAAAAATGAACTTGTTATAATTACAATTTTTCCTTGTGTTCAAATTCCATTATCTACATAAGTATATATATGATTTAGATATAATATATATATTATATATCCATTATATATATGTATTTATAATAGTAGATAACATTTGGAGATAAGAAATTAAATGCACCGTTCAGGGAGACTGTAAGCCGTACGTACGCTTGAACGCTACTTTCACTTCTATTTTGTATTTTAATGGAATTAAAATGTAATGATACACAGGTAAATTATAATTCCAGTATAATATCATATATAATATCATTAAATCCATCCTTTATACATCCCACATAAGGCATTAACGAGTCATATCACTTTGAGGGGGAGGTAGTCCACACTTCCTCAAATGAAATTATCACATTTTACCCATAATGGAAACCATAAATGAATGATATAAATGGAAAATACATAAGGATAAATAAAACATAAACATAATATATATCATATATGAATACAGTTCCATCTTAATGGCCACCATGAGAGGTGGTAGGATATAATTGAATAATCATCGTTTCGTGACGCCTTAGTTTTCCATCCACGGAAACAATATGTTCTTCACCCATTAGACGGAGGTGTGTGTAAGTGTAGTTCAAATACATATCATAACAACATCCTATTATATTGTGGATATATTTTTTTTATAAAATAAAGGAATAAAAATATTTTAGGCGTTGTATAAGTAAAATAAAATAAAGTAAGTTAAGAGAAACCATTACCATTAATTTGGGAAAATCCCTTTTGTTTGAACCAAACGAACTTCTTGAAGTGACTTCTACCTAATGTAATTCTTCTATGTTGAAGATATGGATCCTGAGAGCTTATTTGGGCAGGGGTTGGATGAGCCAATGGGCCTGAGAGGTGTGAGGAATGGGTTAGAAGTGGTGTCCTTTTATAAGGGAGGGGAGGGGCTCTTTAGAAAAGTTTGAAAATGTTATTTTATTACAAACATATATTTAGTTTCAAAAGGTCCAAAACTCCTTAAATTCGAAGATAAGATGAGTCATGTTTTAAATAAAATCATCCAATAAGAATTGGATAGGTTTTGGATATTGTTTTAATATTAATAATCTTATTTATTTAAATCATTTATTCATTATGTAAATGCTGCATCATTATTGTGTCATAAATAATTTAATTTATTTGATGTCTAAGAAAAACATAAAATGGATGTTCAAATTGTATGGAATATATAAAATTTAAAATTCGGTTAATACTATTCATAACTACTTTTGAACTGCTAGTTTGGTGCGTCGTCGTGCGCTATAAATCGGTATTGTGTGAGGTGAAACCTATTGAATTATTTTAAAGAGAAAACATAATATGAAACCTTGGGGTGTTACAGTTTTTTTCTATATGATTATATAGAATTATTATACATTGAAATGATAAACTCTAATTTTTCTTTACAAAGGAATATATGGGGTTTAGGTGGAATTTACAGTAACACAAGTGCACTATTTTAGAATTATTCTCTACCTCATGGCCCTATGTGGAATTTTGGTCAATATAAGTGACATTACCACTCAGTTAAGATAGAAAGGGTAGGAATTGGTGTATAGGAATGGTTCTGATTAATGTATTGTGGTCTTTAGTGAATAGAATGTACTACCTTGATGACAGTGTTTTCTATATTATATAAAATTATAGTACATAATTTTTAATGATGATGTTACATATATATTGTCCAAAGTATTTTTTTAGAAACTTTTTAAATGATATCCCATTTTCGTTTGAATTCTCCTTAAATCCATTCAAATATAAATTTTTTATATATATTTTTAAAAAAAGATAAATTTTAGTTTTTTTAAAGGTATTTAGTTTTACGAAAATGGGTTGTTTTCATAGAAAAAAAAATGATATATTTTTAAAAGTAATAAAATCAATAAAACTATTTTTTGTATCATTATTATTAGACAAGCATGAAAATTAGTTTCATTTTATGTATTTTTCTTTAGGTATGTGGGTGGTATCATAAAAGGATTTTATCTTGTACCTATATATCTTATGTGTTTCATATTTTTCTTGCATTAATGGATATTTATATATCCCTATGTTTGAGTTATTGTGAATTTTTTGGGGTTTTCCCTCACTTTCACATGTATTTATTGTTGATTTCATGTATATTTTTTTTATTTTCAGTTGTATTGGCCATAGGTTTGGTGTTTTGGAATATTGTGATCCTATATGTTATTATATTATTTGGTATCTCATATTATGTATTGTTTGAATATTAATTATTCCAATTATGTTTATATCTTTTCATGTTTTCATTGATGGGATATATCATTCAGTTTCTAGTCATACTGATACTTTTGTATTTTTTTCATCTTGATTGCTTTGTTCACACCCTTCAGATCTTTCCATGACTGGATTGGGTGTCTCATTCATGGAAAACCTTGGTTGGTTCTTGAATATTTTTTATCCATGTTAATTTTTTTTCTATTTTTTCAAATATATCCATTATTTTAGAGGTTATACTATGAAATATCATGTATTCAGTCATAGTAGGGGTATTGATCACCACACAGTTGATATGATTCTTGATTTTCTGGGGTTGTCCAGGATGATTCTATCTCAAACATGATCATAGTTCTCAGATGTTTTTAGAAATATTTTATTAGTTTTAGTATTTTTAATGGATTCTATAATTCAGGAAAAAAAATTAGAAGCTTAAATAATTTGAGTGGTATTTAGACGAAATTAATTGGCCTCACATATTTTATCTATTGCTTGGAATACCTTATGTAGAGTGTGAGTTAGGTCATGTTAGATTCTAGTTAACATTGTATTGTTGGTTCTCACTCTACCAAACCCTAATTCCAAAATGTTTGTATAAAATATCCCTTTTAAATTTTAGATATTTTCATTATTAATGTTTTGTGTTGTAGTTTTTTTAATCCTCATTCTATTTATTTAGCTTGATTTTGAGTGTTACATTTAGAATTTAGATGATGTTTTGGTTTATGGATGTTTAACTATATGAATAAAAATATTATATTTCCTCATAAATAGTTGGTAATTTCATAGATCATTGATTATTTTATTAAGTTATTTAAAATCTAACATGATATGGGTTTAGAAATATATTTTTAATAATATTTATTATTATTTAGATTGGTTAATTATATTTCCTATAAATGATTAGAGTTTTGTGTGATTTTATGGTTTTAATGGATTAATTATGGTATCATATGAATATATTTTTATATGGGGTTAAATTGAAATGATAATTAAATACATTTAATATTTAATAAAATATTTATGTTTTTAGTCAATTTCAAATAGTGTTGTTTTTAAAATTTGGATTTTTCTTTTCAAATTTTTTGAACTAAAAATGTTGTCTTCTTTATTAATGTTTCCAAAATATTTTTAATTTACATTAATGATTTATTTTTGAATTATTTGATGTTTTTTGGGTAATGGATATAGTTATAATTATTTTCAAAATTTCCATGTGATGTTAAGAATGTTTAATTGGATTATTTAAAATATTTTAAGAGAGAAATGTTATAAAATCCAATCTTTTATAATGTTTTAGTGTTATGGAATTTTTCCCTAAGAGTTTACATGAAATTTTAAAATCATATTTAAAGAATCAAAATACTTTTCTAAAAGGTTTTTGGGGAAAAATGTATTGGGTAAATGAGTTGAGTATCTATTTCTTATTTAAATTTCATGGATATTTGTGTTTTTAGGTTTAGAATTTGTTTAATTTTTTATTGTAAATTTGATTAAATTTTGTGATAATGCTATTTTTTATTTATGTTTTGACATATATAGTTTGGTTTGATAGTGTTTCTACTCCTTGTTTTGTTAGTCGACCATCATTTGGATTTAATGAGAACTATGGTTGATCAAGATATTATTGGGATTTATCATCTTTCATATACATTATTAGGGATCAGTGTCTTTATATCATTAGACGGTTTG
Organism: Viscum album; assembly: GCA_963277665.1. Classification (NCBI taxonomy): domain Eukaryota; kingdom Viridiplantae; phylum Streptophyta; class Magnoliopsida; order Santalales; family Viscaceae; genus Viscum; species Viscum album. Next base: position 1,169,433,834 of record OY728130.1, read on the forward strand.
ATGATTTATTTAATGAGTTAAAAAATATATATAATCCAAATTCTTGTTGAAAAAATGACCTCTGGATGTTTTATGTGAATGAAAATAGGTTTTGGATACTTGCATACATCTTGTTCTTTTTAAATATTTCATTTTTAAATTTTCAAATGTCATGCTAAATGATTTTAGTTCAAGTGGTTTAAGTCTATCAACTAGATTAATCCATATAAATACCATTCTTGGGAAATATTTCAAAGCATGGTTCATTCAACAGTTCTACTTTTTTTCATTGAAGGTGCCAAATTTTATTGAATTTCATGGTCTCTTGAAAGTAAATAAAATAGTGTTATATTATGGATGAAATTTTATCAAGTTATTGATATATCTTACACATATGTCCATGGATGATTCCTTAACGGATTGGTTATTTAGGGAAGTACATCGAACAGATCCACCATAGGTTCTATTTTGTCTCAACCACCACTCATATAATGAATTTTTAAAGAAAGTTGTGCGATTAAAATATAGATTATTAAGATAACCAAAGGAGTTAGATACTTCACTTATCTAATGATGTGTAATATTATTATATAGTATGGTAAAATGGATATTTTAAATGTAAAATGCTATGATTATTGGTAAAAAAATACCATCATGATTCTTCATGTTGGTTTTTATGGAAATATACACTTGGTTTGCTATCTATTACAAATGTGAGTCATAAGAACCTTTCTCACTAGATGAATCCTATGTAATTTCATTATTCTTGTGATCTTGTTTATCTTGAATGGTTTTAATGAGGCTTTTTAGAAAGATATTTGAAGTGAAGACAAACTATTATAAACAAACTTTCCATTAAAATATTGGTATCATTATCTATGTAAAAAAAATTTGAGTTTTCATTGATGTATTTAATTTCACTTGTTTCCCTCATGATATCAAAATCAGTTTTTCCTTGATAACATGGAAATTATAAGTTGATGTTTTTATACTTACATTCTCATTGTTAAATTCTATATTGGGGATGTCTAAATTTAACTTATGTGGTTTTTATAAAATCTTTATCTTCTCATGAATACCAATATTTTTGTTAAATTAATTTTAATAGTTTTATTTATATAGAAGTATTAATATGGTGGAGATAATATGATAAGTAAAAAATTTCACTCATTAAGTCATTGTGATAATTAAATTTTAATTTAGGATCTCAGATGAGATGGATTTATATATATGCTAAAAACCATTTAGGTGTTTCATGAAAAAAAGAATTATTTCATTTTATATGAAATATACCCTATGGGAAGTTTTTTTTATTATAATGATCAGTCCTCATTGTTTGATTTATTTATATTTTCTTTTATTGAGGTTGGACTTGTGTTGGAATTTTTTTTCATTATTGTATATAAAAATATTCAAGTAGGTGTTGGGGAAACTGGGAGCTGATTCTAGTTATGCTTAAATTTTTCGTTGGATCATCAAGAGCTAGTGTTTTATAATCATAATATTTTATTACCATTACATGACCTAATACAAGTCTATGTAGTTATTTTTATGTGGTGATTTCTTATCAGGTATTTCCAATTCTTCTTTGTTTTTAATTTACAAGATATTCTATGGTGTCTTTTCTTTAGGTGGTAAATTTTTCTGGCCTATTTTTTGAAGTTTTTTACTTATTATTATTTTGTGTCATGATTTTGAGGTTTCATTACTATATTTATAGATTTTTAATCGTTTATTTGGTATTATAGGATCTATGAACTAGTTTATGAGGAAAGATGACATGGTGATGTTTTTGAGAGTTTATCATTCATTCTAAAATGAGTTCTTTGTTTTTTAGATAAATGGTTTAATGGTTCAAGTATTTGTAGTTATTTTCTATAGATTTGGGTTATTACATGGTTTATTTTATAAATATTATAGGTTTTTTAATAGGGTTTTATGTTTGGAGTTTCATTAGTATATGTTTTCAGTAGTGTTGCCTCAATTTTCTTTTTCCACTTGATTTATTATTTTTTATTTCCTCTAGATCATACATTTTTTCTTGGTAGTTTATGATTGTATAAATACATATTATGGGGGTACTTTTACATAAAATAATTGGATAAATGTATGTTTTTATTTATTTGTGAGCAAATTTTGTTTTACACTCTTTCTTGGTGTCTTTTATCACAATTTTGGAGTATTTTGTAACAAATGTTGTTAGCGCATATTTAGAGGAAATTATGTGACATCATGATGAAATAATGTGTCTTATTTTTGGTACAAGGGTAGTTCATATGGTTGGTGAATGATTAATCCATCCCACACAACCTTCTTTAGGAATATTTCATCTTGGTATAAAGGCATTTCTCAAGATTGGTGCACAATTTACAAAACCTTGTGGCCAAACCATATGACGAAAATTTTTAAATCTAATATTTGATTTTGAAGACCTGAAAAAAATTCCATTAACATCACTCATCCCTATGATCATAGGTTTTGGATCCAAATTAAAATACTATATGATTTGGGATCTTACCTTCCTTCAATATAATATCTCCATCAGATTTAAAGGCATTAGATCTTGAAAATCATATCTATAGATGTCTTCTAAAACATTATTTATCATTTCCATTAGTATATTTTATTTTAATGGAATGTAATCGTAGATAAAGGATGTCTTAAATGGATGGAAGGTTCATGTAATGATCTTACAATATTTCTATTATATTGATCATTGGTTTAGGGAGAGATAATCTTATCCTTGGATTATTGTGTGAAACGAGGAGGGTTTTCTGAATAAGTGTTCTCATTTTACCTTCATTAACATATGGATTCATTGTACACAGAATTGAATTGTAATTTTTATTCATCATAGGACTCAATTTTCCCCTAGTAAATCTTGGGAAATATTAATGTTTATTTACTTTAAAGTCATCAAAAGTGATGATATCAAGATGTAGGTGTCCCCTTCATCAGTCATTAAAAAAGAAACTATGATTTCTAAATATTTAATCATGGATTTACAATGAATTATAATTTTTTCTACTAATATTTAGAATTTATATCAAGGAATGTTGTTTTCACAAGATTTTTATAAATGCGGAAAAATGGTTTTTGATGCATGAATTGATTTAAGAACTGTATAAAGTAATTGGACTTCATTTTGGAAATGTTAATTCATGGATGACTATTAAATTTTGTTCTTGAAACTGGTTTTGATGTTTATTTGTATCATTATGGAAAATATATTATATTCTAATGATCATTTGGTTTTATATTTTTGGGAAGTTATATGAAAAAAAAATTTCTGTTGAATTATTTAAATAATGAATTGTGTGTTTTATTTTCCAATTGGATTCTTATATATTTACCCTTAAAGAATGGTTTCATGGTTTGATGGGAATTTTAATGGGTTTTTTGAAAATTAAAACACATTGGTCATTCCCCATTATGTTTGATAGATAATTATATAATGTTGGTGATAAATTCCCCCTTTATGGATGTTGAATAATATTAATATGTGTGGATGATGGATATTATCATATGTGGGTGTTTGGAGGTGTGAGGGACCTGAATTAATGATTATATATTTTTTGGTATTATAATATTTTATGCTTATTCTTTGGAATTATAACCTTCTATTTTATATTTCATGGGATAACTTGGGAAAATATGTTGGAAGTATTTTCACACATGTGCACTATTTTATAATTCTGATCTAGCTAGTGATCCCATGTGTGACTTAGGCCAAACAATGTGATTTTTCCTCCCCTTTAGTTAGGCTTGGATATTTTGGACCAGTAATGCAGTTAGAGGTTGATTGATGTGAATTTATATACATTACCTAATTGATGATCAAATTTTATCTATTCTAGACTATTTACCATTATCACCTTATTTCCCATTACATTGTTATGTTTGTATTTTCTAAAGTGTTATTTTTTAGAAATTATTGAAATAATAATTTTTTCATTATTTTTATCCTTATAACTTTATAATAATAATATGTTAATTTTTTTAATTAATATAAATTTTATTTTGTTTTTAATTAAATGTGGTTTGTGGAATTTGATTTTTTTAATGGAAATTTAACGATGATTTTTTAATTGAAGAAAAGATGGAAAATATATTTGTGTATCATTACTTTAAAACATGAAAGGAAATGATTTTATTTTAAAGTGTTCTAAATTTACTCGATGGGTAGAAACCTATTGCGGTTTTAGTCCAAACTAATATATATTACATGTTTATAAGCTTTTTTTCATAGTCTATAATCATATATCTATAGTTTGGAGTTTTTATGGAGGTGTGTGTGGTTTTTTCACATATGTACATAGAGGTGTTGGTGTCTTGTTGTATATTTTTTCTATTTATTATTTGAATTGTCCATTAGTTTTGAATTCAAATTTATTTTCTACTTTTGATTTTTTGATTATTGGATATATTTCTTTATTCCATGGTTGTATTTTCATTCTACTGGTTATCTTTTTATTTCATTATTTATGGTTGATATCATTCCCTTTTCATTATTTTAAATTCACAGATTCGTGTCATCATATAGTGGGGATCAGTAACTCCCATAAAGCCTTTACATAAATGCTTTTATGGATCCTATTTAGGTATGAACTATGTTGAGTCATTATACATTTCCATCAAAAACATTTCAACCATAAATTAGAAAAAAATCATTAGGTTCAGGGGAAAAAATTCTTTTCAAATAAAATTTTTATATTTCTCAAAAACACCATTTTAATATATTTTAATTCAATTACTATTTAACAAAATATCGCTTTATAACATATTTTTCAGCCATTTGAAAATTAAAATGGGGTCACAATAAAACACATGACATTTAATCAATTTCATAGATCCTTATATAAATTATAAAAAAACCATGGTACATAGAAAATTCCATTTCAATGTGAAACCATTAAATCCACAAAATAAACCCATTATTCCAAGATCTAATTTCATATAAATTATTTATAAATACCCTAAAGAAGTAAAATATACACATAAATTGAAAAAAAAATTTATTTTTAAATCCTAATAATAAATTAAATTCATGATTGAAATAATTTCAAAGAAACAAGAACTTTGAAGAAATATAAATCAAGAAAAAAATTCACATTCAATTGATACCACCTAAATAATCAAGAAGACCTCATCAAATATACATAAGAGAATATAAATCAAAGGTTCGAAGTATCAAAAACTCAATCTATTGATTAACACATAAACTATGGTTCCTAGAGTAATGTAAAACCTCATAATAGGTGGAGGGAGAATAAAATGAAAAACAATTGAAGAAAATGATGGAATTACAATGTAATTACATCAAAATTATGATGGATGAGTGAAAAATGAATGTTGGATATGAAAGAAGATCTCGTTCGGATCTTGGGATCTAGGAGATCTATATGGGTGAAAAAAGGGGAGAATTACAATTTAATTTGAATGAGGTAATTTTTGAAAAGAATGCCAAATAAAAGAATGGACGTACAACATAGTTTGGTCACACTGTGTTCCAAATCAGGTGACATGAATTGGATGAACATATAACACCCACATGATTTTTGTTGCAAGATTTCCCAAATAGTTTTTCAAAAGTTTAGGTCAACCACATAGTGAAAATAAAATAATATTGTTCACATATGAGGAATGTGTAGAAAAACTAATCTCAATCCATATAAAATATCACTGTCTCCATGAAATTATGATGAATAATATTTTTTCATGGTTTGGAATTATTATACAGGATAACTGTAAAACAAATTGAAAAAATTAAGAACTCAAAATTTCAATCTTGAAACTCATCATGGATTGAGACAACATAACTTAAGATAAAATAACACAAATTAACCAATATAGTTACATGTGCATATTAAAAATAAATTTTTATATATGAAATACACATTTATTAAATAAAAAAATCTATTGTATTTTCAAATAAAGTATTTATCAAAAAAATAAATTCAATTTAAAAAAAATATTATTTATTTAGAGAAATATTGGTTAAAATACAATATTGTTTCTTGACTAATATACGGTTTTAATATGTATTAATGAAACTATTACTATTTAATAATATATATTTATATGGACAGTAGTATGTCTTACAGTCACAATATTTTTACAATAGTAATATTACTATGTCACTATTTAATTGGTTACCTTGCCCATTATAACTGCAATTTATCATAAAATATAGAATAATTAATTTCATTATCTTATTTTTATTTTTATATCCATTCAATTATTATTATTTATGAATATAATATATATTTTTAAGGATATTCATTATAGAATATAATCCTTTATAGTTCATGATTATAGTGTTTCAATATATTTTAATTCATTTTATAGGTCTTATGACAATTCCTCTAGTGAATATAACTCTCCAAAAAAAATTAATACTATAAAGAAATAATAATTATTGTATTTTTTAATTAATATTGTTATGAATTTGAAATTTATTATAGTAAAACCTCTAGAAATATAAAATAATTGTTGTTTTTAGGGATTTCATTATTATTTATGGGTGTTTTAATATTATACAGGATATGGTGTTGGTATGAAGTACATGTTTTTATTATATTGGTAAATTTTTGAAATATTAGGGTATTGTTTATTAATTAATAATTGATGAAACATCACATAGTTCTAGGGCGGGATTTTGAATGAATGGCTTGTGATATTTTATTTTTGATTATTAGGTATTTGATATTTATATAAAGTGTGAATATATATTTCAATTTTTTTTAATTTGATGGAATGGTTTTTGATACGGGTAAATATTTGGTCTGTTGGTTGTTTAGGTTCTTAGATATTATCCATAAATGTTAAATATCCCTATAAAGAGAAATATTCAATGATAATTTGAATAAGTTAATGAGTTTGTGTTTCTAGTGACCAAGGATCCCTCTTACTCAATGTTGTTCTACTCCCACATTGTAAATTCACTTGGAATTGGAGAATACTAATTAAAATGTTCATATTTTCTTATCTTATATATTTCATTTATAATTTTAGTGGATTATAGTTTTATGGTGTTGGAATATTTTAAAGTTATTCTTGTGGTTTTTAACAAAATCATAGTAGATAATTTTTCTTTTATTAGAAATTGAAATTAATAAATTATAACTTTGATATATGATATTTATTGAGTCAATAAACAATGTTAATAAAAACAAAGCTCACATTTTCAATGTAAATGTATTTATTATATGGGTAGAGAGAAGATATCTTCTTGTGTTCTCTCATTTTGGTTGGATATTCTTGATATGAATTAGAAGAGTGTAAATCATCTTGATGTCAGGATAATATAAACTATATATGATCAGAAAAATATTGATGCTGATGGGTTATAGTAATGTTTCTCTCTCTTATCTCTCGAAGATGACATGTTTACAATATTCATAGGGAAACCCCGTCAATTGAAAGTAACAGAAACTTCATCATATCTATGGGGTAGAAAAAATGTGAATGTGTAACAGTTAAACTCATCTCAAAATCAGTATAAAAAATAATAAACTATGGATGATGAAATAGTTGATGATGTTTTCAATTTATGTAAACAATATTATTTCACTAATTAAATGTTTTGGATAAGTTATTTATGATTATAACATGGAGAATAAGTATATGAGAACCATTGTGAATTAAAAAAATCTATGATTTCTATCTTGGAGGATCAAGAAAATGATGAAAGGAAAATTAACATTATAATGAATTGATTGATTATGAGATTAGAAGATGGTAATATGTATGGGGATAATCTAAATCTAATATGGAGAAAATTTTTAAATCCTATAATAATTAAAAAAACATTTGAAAAGGTAGTATTATGAGGTAGAAATTAATGTCTATGAAAATTCCATGGATTTAAAAAAATAATTGTATCTTTATATTAAAAATGAATTATTTATGGATAATGTAAAGATAATGGTAATATTAAATTTATTTTCTTTGAATTGGGAAATATTATTCAACTTATATACAATTTACTTGGTATAAAACAAGATAATGACGATCAATTAAAATGATCATCAGGAAGAAAATAAATTTTACAAACTGGTATTAATTGATGACTAATATTTAAAGGGAACTAAAATGATAATACATGAAAGAAGAATAATTTTTTCTCAAAACATATGTTCAAATAAATAATGAGGGGAAAATAGGGATTAACGAATTAAAAGATAAATGGGTAATATATTTGGAAATACCCGGAATAGTGCAAGATCACTAAGAGGGGAGGGGTGAATCAGTGATCCCCTTATTTTGATTTTATTTTTTTCCTTTTTATAAATTGCCTCCTTTTTCAATTCAACCTCTATGGATGGTTAAGTCCTTAATCCACTCTTCAAATGATGATATAAAACAAAATCATATAACACATAGATTTACAAGTTTTGGTACAAAGACCTACTCCTTGTCATGTTGGTTCTACTCCCCAACATGGATTCTTCACTATATTAGAAGATGATTACAAACATAAATTGGTCAGACCCCCCAATTACAAGTTGGTTAAACCCACATCTTTTCTGAACCATATTCTTTCTTCTAGAAACATGTTATGCCCTCTAGTTTCAACTTCTTCCTTAGAATTAATTGATAGTATCCCTTATATTCATGTAGCTTCAACAAACTCTGTTTGAATATGTCGGTCTTTCTCAAATCACTTTGTACACACAATTATTTCTCCACATGTGCATTGGTATACACAAGTTCATATATGATCTTGGTTTTGTATTATGCAACCTTAATACACAATTGTTAGCTTCCTTTATTCTTTAGATGTTCATTGTTTCTTAAGGCTTCTCAATGTCCACTTCTCACAAAATGAACCCGTTAATGGTTCTATACTGCCTCTCAAGCACAGAAAAAAACCTAATTATATATGGGTGTGATGGTTTTCCTTCTCATGACACAATGTATATATGCACTTGTCTATGAGGATTCTCAAAACACACGAACCAAGGAGGATTCATGGTTTTGGATGTGTCATGCAAACAAAGGAGGTGCAAAGCATTGTCTTTGTATAGCTTCATGATCCAGTTCTTCATGAAAAAACTCAAGAGTGTGAAGCACTTGTTTAGTGTTCGTGGATAGATTCTTCTTTTCATAGGGTTATCACAGGGAAGTTCACTTTTCTATGTGCATGTATAGGCTGCACTGAAGTCTCGTTTTTCACATAGGTTGTGATACACTAATCCACGGGATGTGCCTTTCTCTCAATTATTCCAACACCTGAATGCGAAGAGGATATCCTTGTTTTATAGATGCAGATCATAGTAGATGTGCATTCAAAATCTGCATCAGATTCCATGGTAATCAAATCTTTTAAATCCTGTGATCTTCTATTTGAATATTTCAAATGTTATATTGATGTGTAAATCACGATTTTTTATTTTTTTCAACTGCGACCTCCTTCTTTATCAGTGATTATTTTCCTCACATGCATGCATTTGACAATGCATGAAAATATTCTTCCTTAATTCATCGAACATTCTAACGTGGCCTCACACCTTCGGGTTCTTCGGCCTTCATGGATCTCTCATTTTAGTCTCATTCATGAAACCTTTAATGCATGCATGTGTTTGGTTCATCCAAAAGATCTCTGTGGTCTTGAAATTGACTCAAATGATTCCCGGAGAGAATAGATCATCATTCATCTTGAGTGGCGGTTCACGGGTGAAGCTAGAGTGTCTGAAGGTTGAATACCACCTCAGTGGAGAGATTGGATGGTTCTAGTTGAATCTTGAACCGCATGACCAGATGGATGGCCTTGATTAGAACGCAGGATGTGGGATTGAGTGTGCGGCTCAGATCAGGCACGAGATCAGATGGATATCATAGATTGCATCAGCGTTTTTAAAATTCCATCCCACATCCAAATGTGATGCGGTTTTCTCAGGGTTTATCAATCAATCCGACGTAGCAGCGGCTCTGAAATCTCCTCTTCCCCTCATGGTACTACCCTTTACCGTGTTTTGTAGTTGTGCTCCTAGCACCGACAATTCTTCCTCCGGGAACGCTCCTAGCACCCATGCTACATGGGTGCACCATTATACAGAATATGTTAGTTTATACATGTCCCACACACACCCTACCTCATTTGGGGCTGGCCTTGAGGTCTTCCCTCAAGCGCGGTTGACCCTTGGGTCCCGCATGTGCTTAAGGTGAGGTCCTTGGCTAACGTCCATGGTTGTCTTACTTTTTATCAAAGGACCATTCAAAATTTTTAGCATAAACGCTAACATGAAATAATATGCAAGGCCACCTTCAAATCCATTCTCATTCACCTTTCCTTCTCCTTTTCTCTTCTTTATTTTTTTTTTGGACCATGAATCCCAAAACACATTACTCATCTTCAATACATTACTTTAATCCAATAATGGATGATTCATGGATCAATTATTCATTCCACATTCATTAAATCATTATGCATGGATTTCTTATTGCAAGGGATGTGTTCTTCATTAACACATATTTTCTTATTTGAGGATTATCACTAAGAATCATCTGATTTTATAAACATCAACCAATTAGATTCAATGGATAAATCTTCAACACTTCATCCACTTACTGATTGGGAATAGATCCGCACTTCTCTTCTCATGCAATTGATTATTTAATGGACTTATTCAAGTGTGGTAACAATGTATCACCTTGAAACAAGTCTTGTAACATAGAACTAGTTCATCAATTGTCAGATTCTGAATGCTCCAGTCTTCATTTCTTCAAACATTCAATCATTAGGCACACATGACATGTTATTGAAAAAAATTCAATCATTGGGCACACAAATCTACCCCTTTTTATTTTGTTGTCAATATCTCCTAATAACACTCTGGTAGAGTCAATATGTGTGTTGTTATGTTTTCACCCCCTTATTGGAAAATAAATGAAAAGGGGTGATATCACATGGTTCACATAGCAAAGAGCCTATAGTTAATCAACTCTAAGTCTATGTGGGCTGACCCAATGTAGAAAACAAGAGATATATAAAAAAGTTTTTCAATACAATCAATAGAAAACCATACATGTGAAATCATTCTCAGAATAGATAAACTCATATCTAATAGGATATAAATGAACAAATTTTTCTTTGAACTAAAAAAACCTGCTCAAACTTTCAACAAAAAATTGTCCCCCTCAAGGGATGCATTCGTCTCCTTAAATTCTCTACAAATTAGTGCAAAATCATTTATAAATATTTGGAGAATAAGGACGAACCCATTCTTGGTCATCAAGAGAGAGGAGAGGGTTGAACATGATGTTTCATCCTTACCTCAACAAACCACTCTATCAGCATTTCTTTGGTGAAAACTTATTCAATTTGATCTTGAGTATAGATGTATTCAAGATTGATGTCTCCACTTGCCACATTTTATTTGATAAAATGATATATTGCCACATTTTATTTGATAAAATGATATATGATATCAATATGCTTGGATATTGAATGTTTTGTGGGATTATTGGATAATCCAATGGCACATTGATTATCATATAAGATCATTAGGGGCTTCTCAGTTTCAATTCATAATTCTACTAGCGGTACTTGCATCTAAATAATATGTGTTCATGCATGTGGGGTTGCCACATACTCTGCCTTATAAATGCTCAAAACTACTAAATTTTGTTTCTTGTTGTACCAAAGAAGGTTCCACTGGAGGTGGATATCATATCTGTACAATCACCATCCCAATTAGCATATGTAAAACCCAATAGTTTCATGTCTCCACTATGTTTTTATAACAGCCCATAGTTCAATGTTCCTTTCATAAATCTAAAAATTCTCTTAGTTGTTGATAAGTGAGATTATTTTGGATTACTCTAATATCTAGAACATAGAGTTACTGTATAAGTGATATCTGGCCTTGATGCTATGAAATAAATTAGGCTCCCAATGATTTTTCTAAAATATTTTAGATGAACACAGTTTCAATTTTCATCCTTGCATAATTTGGTTCCAACTGAAATGTGTGTTGAAACTTATTTTTCATTTTCCAATCCAAACTTTTTCACCAATTCCCTTGCATAATTCCCTAGAGATGGATATATGGAATTTGGTTTTTGTTCAAACCTAAAATTCCAAAAAAATGTTATTTGACCAAGAATGGACATTTCAAAGGTTCTCTTCATGTGCTTAGAAAATTCTTCACATAATCCATCCTTATCACCAGTAAAGATGATGTCATCCAAATATATAAGGACTATGAGAGTACTAGTGTAAATTTCATTAACATAAAGATTATTATCAAATGTTACCTTGAAAAAATTCATATCCATTAGAAAACCATCCAATTTGGAGTACCATGCTCTAGGGGCCTATTTTAAACCATTCATAGATTTTCTAAACCTGTATATCATACTACCATTTTTCTCCAGAATAAAACCATTGAGTTGGTCGATATATACCTCTTCTTCAAGATCTCTATTTAGAAATTCATATTTCACATCCATTTGATAAACCTTATAATTATTGTTTTATTTAACTGTTATGAACATTATAATGGTTTCCACTCTTGCTACTGGTGAAAAATTTTCTTCAAGTTCAACTCCTTCCATTTTTGAATATCCCTTGCATACCATTCTGACCGACTTTCTTGAAACTTCCCTTTTCTCATTAATCTTATTTTTGAAAACCGACTTGGTGCTAATAACATTATTATTTATTGGTCTTGACATAAGATCCAAAGTGAATTTATTTTCAATTTGATCTAGCTACTCATGTATATCTTGTGTCAATTCCTCATTTTCAACTGGATTAACCACTATATGAGGTTCAACTTGAGAAATGAGTGTAGTTTGATCATCAATTATCAATCTTCGTCTAGTTTGGACTAGATATTGTAGATTACCAATGACATTTTTTTCTCAACACATTTCATTAATTTTTTGTTCCATTTTATTTTATTTGAATCAACTTCTTCTTCATCATTGGTATGTTTATAATGGATTTCAACATTGTTTTGTTTTGTCCCAGCTGCTTCATAATTCTTTTGTTCTATAGTCATTTCATTTTTTTCAAAATATTCTAAATCAACATTCTTAGCAACTTGTTCCAATAATTTTGACATCACTGCAATCAACCAACTTGTTCATTATTTTGTTCCAACATCTGTATCCTTTACCATCAGGTAGGTATCCCATGAAGATCCCTTCCTATGCCTTTTCTTCAAATTTTCCCAGATTAATGTTCTTAATCATTATGATGCAGGGACTTCCAAAAACTCTGAATTATTTCATTATTGGTTTTCTATTATACGACATATAATAATATGTCATTTGTGTTTCTGGTCTGACAAGAAATATGTTATGTATATGTATAGCAGTGCATACATCTTCTCTCTAGAAAAACATTGAGATTTTAGGTTCATCCAACATCTATTTCAACTATTCTTCTGTTCCTTCTTTCAACTAATCCATTTTTTTGTAGAGTATATGGTGTGATTTATTGATGCTTGATCAGATGCTTGCAAAGATATCTTCAAAATCATCACAAGTATACTCTTTACCATTGTATGATCTCACTTTCTTGATACAGAAACCCAACTCTTTCTCATATTTCCCTTTAAATTTTTTTAACATTATAGTTTCCTCTAGATTGTATTTAATAAACATGATATTATTCATTCGAGTGTAATAATAAATAAATGTTATGAAATACAAATCACCTTTTATAGAATTTTGTCTCATTTTCCCACATATGTCTTTATGAATAAGTTTGAGAGGCATAGTGGATAGGATATCCACTCCTTTGTGTGAACTTTGAGTCAATTTTCCTTTCTGATATGTTTTACAAACTTCAACCCTTTCTCTTTTCAATTTGGGAAGATCTCTCACAATGTTATACTTCATGATTTTGCATATACTCCTATGAACAAGATGTCCAATTCTTCTATTCCAGTGGTTGTTTTCATCCTTGGAACTCAAATAATAGTAATTTATTGAATCTCCAATTTGAAATAGATTTCCAGTGGTTCTATTTTCCTGAGTGATGATTCTTCCATCCTTTGAGATTTGGATGAAACATGAATCCTTTTTGAACAACACCTCATGTCCATCATCACATAGTTTTCTCACACTAAACAAATTGTGTTTTAACCCTTCAAAAATTAACATATCATTGGACTTCATATTTTTGGCTTCAATCATATCTTTTCCAACTCCCTTGATTTTTAGAGAACAATCATTTCAAAATATTACGGATCCTCCCTCATGATTTTCTATGTTTCTTAAGATTTTTTCATCACCAATAATGTGTGATGAACATCCACTATCAAGAATCCATGACTTGGTTTTACTATTGTATTTCAAAGCAACTTCATCAAAACATGATTTTTCTTCATTTATATTTTGAATTCCTTTTCCTTTCTTCACATTGAGGGTTTTTTCAGGAATACAAATCGAGTACTTTTCATCACTATGACCTTGTTGATCACATCTTCCACAAGCTTCTTCCATGTAGTTAAATTTTTTATGAGTTGGTAGATCAGATGATTTCGGCATTTCCCTTTTGTTTTCAAAATAGCTCCCCCTTGATTCATGCCTCTCTTTTGTTAGAGACATGTTATACCAACATAAATATGATTTGTTCTCAAAAGATCCACAACACCAGTAGTGTCTTATAAACCTTTATCTTCCCCACTAATAGGAGTCTTTTCTAGAATATTGTTGTTATTTTCCTTCCAAAACATGAGTAAATATTCTTGGAGGATTTCTCTCTTCCTATATATTAAAATAATATTTGTCACAAGGCTTTATGCTACAAACATGTCTCAGATTTTTTTGAACCTATATTGTTATAGATAATAGAAGTATTTTTAGATTTTATTAGTGTTGAATTGAAATTCTTCTTTTTACCAGTGTGTGGTGATTCTTCCTTGACCTCAACAGCCTTTTTGAAATCATCTTTTATCTTATTCAAGTTGTTTTGTTCTTAAATTCACTTATATTGAGCCATTGTTTTCTCTTATTCTTTGAGGTGAAGTATCTATGCAATGTCTTTCAGCATATTTTCCATTTCAGCTACCTTCAGTTTTTGTCTTTTTATTTTTTCAATGTAAAGTGTTTCTTTCACTGTAAATTATTTTCTTTAGTAATCTTTTTTGTTTTTTTAGTAACAACCTTTTATCTTTCTTGAGATTTCGATTTTTCTCAAGACAAGATTCTATTTCATTTTTAAACATGTCTTCAAGATCTGTCTATTCCCTTTCATCATCCTTTCTGCTATAAGTATCAAACTCTTTTTCCACATGAGCCATGAAATTAGTTTCATATTCTAGTTGGTTGTCTGATGTGGAGTATGTATCTTTTTCTTTGCTCACATAGCTTCTTCTTTCCCCTGGAGATATCTTTTTATTTCTTATACCAAATTTGATAGACTCTTTTGAGCTTTTCCCCCATTTCTTCTTTTGTTATTTTTCTTCTTCTATATCAGGTGCAACAAACCATTTCATAGTAAGATTAATAGAAAAGTGTCCAGTATTTTTGCAGTTTTACCATCTTGGTGGTAGTTTTCCTTTGCCCATGAATTTTTCTTTCCTGAATCTTTTTGATATTAGGGAAAGGATTTTTTTATATTCTTCATATTTAACTTCATTGTCAGATTCACTTTATTCTCAATCTTAATCATCTTTTATTTTGAGTTTTCTTATGGCATTGAAATCCAACTCATCATTGATATTATTTTTAAAGACTGGGATATTTTGTATTCATATACAATGAAAATGTTATGTAATTAATCAAGAGAAACATCATCTCTATCTCCCAGAGCTGAAACTTTGGGATCAAACCTATCAAGAAAATTTCTCATTAATTTTTTGAAAATAGTTAAATCATCCAACTTATCTCCAAATCCTCTAATATTAAAGAAAATCTCATTGAATATTGTGAAGTAATCATTAATTACTTCCTCTTCTCTCATCTTGATATCTTTGAATTTTCTCCTCCAAATTTGCAATTTGGATTCCTTGACTTTCATGTTTCCTTCATAGATTCTTTCCAATTTGTCCCAAATTTCATTGGAATTTTTAAGAAATATAACCTTTTTGTCCAATTTTTATAAAAGAGACGTTAAGATGGCCATTTTAGATTTTCCATTGACATCCATATTTCTATTCTCAGCAAAATTCATAACAGTTTCATCAGCAATTGGAGGGAATCCAAACATAGCTACATCTCTAACTTCAAGTCCAAGAGATAAAAGATTGGTTAACATCGTATTATTTCAACTGTAAATATTCGTTACATTGAAAGTAGGAACACCCCTACTGTTGAAAAAAATCATATTGTCTATATTCTAAAATTATTAGATCCTTAAAGAGGGAACATTGCTCTGATACCACTTTAAATACCCAGAATAGTGCAAGATCACTTAGAGGGGAGGGATGAATTAGTGATCCCCTTATTTGGATTTTATTGTTTTCCTTTTTATGAATTTCATCTTATTTAAATTCAACCTTTATGTCTGGTTAAGTCCTTGGTCCACTCTTAAAAAGATGTTGTAAAACAAAATCACAGAACACATAGATTTATAAGGTTTGGTATAAAGGCCTACTTCTTGTCGTGTTGGTTATTCTCCCCAACACAATTTGTTCACAATATCAGAATATGATTACAAATAGTAATTGGTTAGAATACCTAATTACAAGTTGGTTAACCCCCACCCCAAATTCTCTAAACCTTATTCTTTCTTCCAGAAACTGGTCATGCCACCCAGTTTCAACTTTTTTCCTTTGAATGAATTGATAGTATTCCCTTTGTTCAAGTATCTTCAACAAACTCTATTTGAATCTATCGGTCTTTCTCAAATAAATTTTCACAGACAATGATTTCTCCACATGTTCATGGGTATACACAAGTTCATATATGATCTTGGTTATGTATTATGAAACCTTAATAAACAATTTTTGGCTTCCTTCATTATTTATATGTTCACTATTTATTAAAGGTTCTCAATGTCCACCTCTCACAAATAGAACTCGTAGGTGGCTCTATACTGCCTCTCAAGCACACAAAAAACCCAATTAGATATGGGTTCATGGTCGTTTCTTCTCAAGAGACAGTGTATATATGCACTTTCCTCTAAGGATTCTCAAAACACATGAACCAAGGAGGCTTTGTTGCTTTAGATGTGTCACACAAACAAAGGAGGTGCAATGCACTGTCATTTTATGGCCTCACGATCCAGTTCTTCATGAAACAAATAAAGAGTGAAAAGAACATGTTTATTGTTCATGGATAGCTTCTTCTTCACATAGGGTTATCATGGAAAGGTCACCTTTTGCGCATAATCAGAGGCTACGTAGAAGTCTCTATTTTCGAGTAAGTTGCAATACACTACTCCACAGGATGCGCCTTTCTCTCAATTATTCCAACACCAAAATGTAATGAGGATATCTTTATCTTATAGACACGTATCACAGTACATACATGTTTAAAATCCATGTGAGATTCTGTTGTAATAAAATCTTTGAAAACCCGTGATCTTTACTTTAAATATTTCAAACGTAGGATTGATGCGCAAATCATAGTTGTTTCTTTTTATCAATTTTTTTCAACTGAAGGATCCTATCTCAGTGATTAATATCCCCACATGCATGTATTTGAGAATTCATGAAAATCATCTTCCGGAATGCGTAGAACATCCTGATGTGGCCTCATACCTTCGGTTTCTTCTCCCTTCATGGATTTCCTATTTATGTTTCATGCATGAATATTTTAATGCATGCATGTGTTAGGTTCATCCAGATGATCTCTGTGGGGTTCAAATAGACTCAAATGATGCCTCGAGGGATGAGATCATTGTCTGGCTTGAGTAATAGTTTGTGGGTGGAGCTTGGATGTATGAAGGTTGAAGACAACCTCAGTAGAGAGGTCAGACATCATTGGTTGAATCATGAATGGTGCGATCAGATGGTCGGCCTTGATTAGAATGTGAGACATGGGATGGAGCGTGCAGCTTAGATCAGGCGCTTGATCATATGGACAGTATAGACTGGATATGTGCTTTTAAAATGTCATCCCATATCGAAATGTGTCCTGGTTCTCTTGCGGTTTACCAATCAAGCCATGTCAGCAGTGGCTCAGAAATCTCCTCCTCCCCTCGTAGTACTACCCCATACTATGTTCATTGGGCAGGCTCTTAGCGCCTACTATGCTTCATCTGGGAACATTCCTAGCGCCCACGCTGCATAGGTTCACCACCATGCAGAACCCGTGGGCTTATACACCAACCAAGCACACCCTACCTCATGTGGGGCCAGCCTTTAGGTCTTCCCTCGAGCGCAGTTGACCCTTAGGTCCCGCATGTGCTTGAGGTTAGGTCCTTGGATGGTCTCCCGGGTTGGATTACTTTTTAACAAAGGACCATAAAAATTGTTTAGCATAAATGCTAACATTTATTCATTTCTTTTTGGACTATGGATCCCAAAACACATTACTCATCTTCAATACATTCCTTTAATCCAGTCATGGATGATTAATGGATCATTTTTTCATTACACATGCATTAATGCATAATTCACGACTTTCTTGTTGTGAGGTATGTGTTCTTGATTAACATATATCTTCTTCTTTTTAGATCAGCACAAACAATTGTATGATTTCCTAAACTTCATCCATTTAGATTCAATGGATGAATCTTCAACACTTCATCCACTTAGTGATTATGGATGGATCTTTACATCATTCCTCATGAAATTGAGTATTTCATGGAATTATTCAAGTGTTTTAATAATGTATCACCTTGATACAAGTCTTGGAACATAGAACCAGTTCATCAATCATCATATTTTGAATGCTCCAATCTTCATTACTTCAAACATTCAATCATCAAGCACACATTGAAATGTTATTGACAAAAAATTAAATCACTATGGACAACATGTTTTTTAGGTAAATCAAATCAGACAAAATATCTCTCAAATGAAAAGGATGATAAGATTTATGAATAGTAAGAAAATAGTAACGAAAAGAGTTCCAATTAAGAATAAATATATTTTTATACATCAATTCAAAATATATCTATTTAAAAATAAAATAAAACACTAATATCTAATTATGATTTCTGGTGAAATTCATTGATTTATTGAAATCAAATGGGATTTATGAGATATCACTAGAATTGACAAGAATATTTGGTGATATCAATGAAATCAATAATAATATTGATAATATACCTCATATTTTCACAAATAATATTGGTTATATGAATGAATGAGAAAAAATATCTTCAAGAAAAAATGAATCAAGCAAAAAATATTTTTTTTATACTCACCATATGTTCAAAAATTCTATCAATGAAGTTCTTTAATGACATAATACTTTATAGATATTATCCAATAATAGAAATAAACATGGGGGTTTACCACATTACCATGAACCAAAATTTTGGACACATAGGCATTATTTACAAATTGATTATATAATAAAAATGAATGAAGAAATATTTTTTATTAGCTATGAATGAAAAATATTTTATTATTAAAATTATTAGTTGTTATAAAAATTCATAAAAAATGTGGTTAGATAAATGGATAGTGTTATGTATATGTTTATGTGCACGATTAAGAATAAGGATAAAGCATCCAATAATAGTTATATTAAACAGATGTAGTAAACTTTAAATCGATGTGAAACCAAATATATTGATTTTGAAAAATTTATCTATTATCCAATGAGATTTATCCTTGAAGGATGATATTGGTATAGTAGAGTAAGTAGAAACAAAGCTTGTTATGTCCTTGATATAGTTCATTTATATGTAACCGAACTCAGTTGGACACGTGGCCTCAAGCGTTTCTCCCCATATTCCAAAGACTGCCAACTAGATGTGAGGTTCTATGATGGTTTTGTGGGAAGACTATACCCTTATGGTAAGAATGATACACAACAGTGATAAAAGATAAATTTTAAAAAGTAATATAATATTAAAATGAATGTAGAATAGTTTAAATAAAACCAAAAGTAAAACATCTAGTAAAATACCATCTTTCAATAATAACAAATATCAGATAAAGAATGATGATTTCATGATGGTATGAATAAATGGGGGACTCAAAGGGAATATGGTAGTAGGAATACCCAATATATGCTATGAAAAATTAACAAAATGGACAAAAACATATCTAATAGAATAGTGCACTCAACCTTGGTTCTCTACTCCCATACTTCATCCTAACAAAGTGAATCATGTGTCCATACACTACAAAAAATGTTACCTTTACCTATAGAAAATTACCAATAGATAATATATCTGATGGTAAAAATGATTAATTCCAATAGATATTAAATTCTATTGATATTAATTATAGGTACCAACAATTATTTTTACCAACAAATATATATGTTTATATTGGAAGTTCTATAACAACAAATCTTTTACTAAAATTTAAATATATTATCTTATCATAATAATATAAACAATTGATTTACTGAAAAAAGAATATATTGTTATTAGTTATTTTTACCAACTAATATTTTACCATTAAAAAATAATTACCAATAAATTATTCAATAATATCAAATATTTAACAAAATAATGAATATAAATATATTACTCATTACAAGAATATCATTTTGATAAAAATAATATATAATTAATTAATAATATCCATAATTTAGTAATATTTATTGGTAATTTATATATGTTGATACATACATAAACCTTATAAAATATAATTTTTAATGTAAATTGATAACTTCTTTCATTATATCTAAATAAATATACAATAAAAACCTAATGTGCCAGAGACCCCCCCCCCCCCCACGCCACCCCCCACCACTATCGTTCCTCATGTCCACCCTCCCCCAACCCCACCTCTCTGTTCTCCACTAGCGTTACCCATCGGCATTCCCCACCAGAATTTCCCATAGGGTTTCTTTATGGCCAAAATTCCCCTCGGACGGTGTTTCCCACTGATCTCATCACATGAACCATTTCACTATTCATGGTCGGCATTTATAGGATGCCTAATATCTCTATGTCAAAATTGGTTTTTCATCATTTCTCTGTTTCATATCACTTCTTTACTTCGGTTCCCAAATATTCCTCCAGTAGCATTTGTAGTATCTAGTTTCATTTTGTTTCTTCATGTTTATAAATTTATATCTCATTCATGATTGGACTACATTCTATATTGATCTAGTATTTTTCAACCTTGACATGTTGTTTGCTCTATTTTGGTAGACTGTGATGGGAATGGTTGCTTAGGATTATTTATTTTTATGATATGATTTTGAATAGTTTTATTTTAGGTGTTCACTATATTTCCTCAGGCAGAGTTACCATCATTTTTTTTAATTCCTGATGCTAAAATGTCTGGGAGGTTTTACATTTCATAGTTAAAAGCTATCTTATATCCTTATATTGTGTTTGTGTTAGAAATAAATTATATAAATCTATACTTCATGCTTCTAACAGTATGGTACATTCTATAAATTCATGAAATCACACTATATATAAAACATCAATAGATTAAAACAATAAAAAATTCCCCTACACCTATACAACGTGAAGATGCAATATAGCAAGACCACTGAGTAATTAACTATATGAATTGCATTGATAAATACAGATCACCCCTTGTTGAAGATACATTATTCTTATACTTGTACCAATATATTATGAAACAACATATTACAAACATTTTTACTTCAAAACAGTCAATTCAAAATCAAATTAAATTCAATAAAAATTGAGGATGATTGTATTATCGCATCCACAAGTTCATTCATTTTCCCCATTCACAAATTTTGGTTATGTTTCTATATACTTGACACTAAATGGTCACAACAACCAACCACCCCCTCTATTGAAACAAGGGAGGGAAAAGGGGGAGAACTCAATAGGATAAGGTGATATTCCACCTCATGGTCATCTAACACATGATAAAAAGGTACCTCTATAAAAATTTGTAGCCATTATTGGTTTTCTTCCATCGGCACCTGCTATTGATGGTGTTGCTATTGCTGGTCCATGAAATGGGTGGTGTACTCAACAAACTATCCAACATTTTGCTTAGCCTATTCTATCCCATTTTTTACCAGATCCATTAATGGTCCCATGATCCAAAGTTCATGAGCCTTCGACATATATGGTTGGACCATTGTACAGAGATGCACCAACACAGAAACTATATTCTCTCTATTCCTAGGGGAACCACTACCAGTAACGTCAATAGGAACATGAAAAGCATATGCACCACCAGTTGATGTATTCCCCTTAGGATGGATGGCCAGGATCATCAGTATCATAAGTGAATCATCCACCATTCCACCCTTTTGTTCGGTCAATAGTTTCATTATTGTCGATACGATCCCAGTCCTCACCGCCTTCCCCTTGTTCCCTTGATAAATACACAAGATGAATAGTGACATTGCTTCATCTTTCTTCCCCATATGTGTCCCTTTTCTAAGAAGGTTCATGAGGGTGTATTTCCCCTAAAGCCTTAATCGTTACTTTGTTCTCATCAATGACTAAGAGTCTAAAAAGTGTGGTAGCTATATTTTCCCTTGATTCCATTCTTACCTTCTTTAAGACATGAATGATGCCTAACATGTCCTCCGATGAGACAATGGTTCCTTTTTTATCTTCACGGATTGAGAGGTTGGGGATTCTCATGAAAAAATTCTCTTGGGTGCATTAATTGGATGATGAATGGATCCTGGAAAAAAGGGGAATGGTGCAGTCTTCCTCAATGGAAATCCTATTGTTCGTGTTTTTCTTGGAAAGGATTTATATTTCACCAGATACATATCACTGGTCTTCCGGGCTGTGGGATGTGTGATTGTGGAGAATAGATTTAAAACATTGTACACTCTAAAGGTGAGCATGATTATGGACTGCTTCTTTCAGAACACTGTGGACATTTCAGAGCTACGATTCCGTTAGATTCACACCAATGCACAATGAGGCTTCGCATAACATAGTTGGGTGTGTGAATTGTGTTAGGAAGGGAATGTTGTGTTTTCATACATGTTTCATTCCCTACATAAAACAATTTCTTGATGTAGTTGTGCTTGTAGGTTTGTTCAGTTGAAACAATTATTGGATCCTTCATTAGATCCAGGGATATGGGACACCAAAAATCATCAGGTAAAACATGAGGCATTTTATCTCTATTAGTAGATGCTTTGTATAGTGTAATTTGAAAGAATATGTGTATCCAGTGTCGGGAAATCTATGTCAGGGTTTTTTGTTAGCACAAAATTATTTATCCACTTAAGCATCATCACCATCTTCTCCATGGTCTACTTAGAATCTTCAGCAGATGCAAGAACCAGTTCATGCAAGGCTAATGACTCCTACATAAGCTCGTTGATTCCCATAAATTATAGCTTTTTTCTATTATTCGCAAGGCATCTGTGTCTGGTATCTTTCCAACTTTATCATCTTAATGTGATGAATGATCATCGTAGATATTAGTATCAGGAGGGTCAACGCTTCTGATGGATCTTTTAAACTAAGAAATTACAAGCTCCACTTGTTCCTCAACTTCATCAAAAATGTCCCATTTATCATAAACAATTCTATCCAATGATTGTTCCAAATGATCAATCAATTCATTGAAATCATTCATAATTTTATCATTCTTTAATTCTAGATAAGTTTTTCTCCCTTGGATTCCAAATCTATGAAAATATTTCACTGATTATAAATCATATTCTAGAGAAACCAATGATAACACCATGTCCACTAAGAGGTCTTATTTACTCTCCTACATCTCTTCTAAGAGTGGTTCTAGGAGCTTCAGACATCTCACGAGACTATTGAACTATTGTGAATAGATAATCCAACAAATAATAAATCTCACTTTAGATATCCCTCAAGCCCTTAAGCAGTAAGTACCTCTCTCCATGCATAGCTAAACCCAATAAATTGATCAGACGCTGACTCCATGTTCCTGGATTAAAATCAAAGGTACAGCTGAAATTTTTTTCTATAGCAATATAATACCATCTGATAAGTGAAGCAGAAATGAAGAGGGTGTGAGGAATCATAATCTATTAAATATTATCCTATCACAATTATATCTAATTTCTATATTGTATAACATGACGTTGTATTGGAAAGGTATGTAGAATGAAATGCATTCACTCTCGTAATATATAGGGAAGCTTGACATACTATGTTATTGCTTGTGGTTTTATATTATAACAAAAATAAATTAAATATTTATATTAATAAAATTTAAGGAGTATGTACATATTGGTTTTATATATACACATATTGGTGACTATTATGTTAATATGAATCAGTAATTATTTTTTAAATCTAAAAAGTTCTACTAGTTTATATTAATAGATGATCTTTGGTTAAATATTAAACTACAAATAAATATTTTATTATTCCTTAATTAAAATGGGTAAAATTGGTTTCTTATTATTTATATTCCATTATAGTGTTAATAGTTTGAGATTATTCCTCTATTACTCATAAATATAAGATTTCAATTCCAGTAGTTATTATCGGATCAATCAGGCCTTTACAACATATTGATATAAAAATATGGTGTTTCTTCACTATGTAATATTAATGATAAAAACATTCTTTCTTATATTATTGGAATATATCTATCATGGTAATAGTTATTGGTTACCTAATAATGCTTCTAAAATATAAAATGTGTTTATTAGCATGATTAGTATGATGAATGATTTGAGCATGATATTATATAGCTATATGTTCTCATTGATATATAGTTTTACTTACTATAAACAAATAATACATAATGGTATTGTTTCACAGGGATAATTCTGTGAAAATATTGATGTTGTTTTCAAAATAACTAAGGGGAATTAATTTCATAATAAATGTTTTTACAAATTAAATGGAAGTTGGATTTATTTTATAATTGATAAGTTTTTTAATTGACCAAATGATAATAATAATATCTTTTTCAATGTAGGTGTATCATAAATGGAGTTTTGAAATTGAATTTAAAAATTAGTTTTGTTATTAAATAGTTTATATTGACTGGAATTGTGAAAAATAAATATAAGAAAATCTTAGTTGAGGATTATGATGGAGATAACTATAAGAAGAAAGGGGATTTTTTGTGTTCTTAACTTGAGAGTCCTATGATGGACAGAATTTTATGGTATTATAGGCTCTGTGTGTAGCAGTTCATTGTTTAGAGATCCTTATTTTTAGTTTTTTATATTCTTATGTGTGATGTCTTTTGATGGTTGAACTTTGGTAATTTGAAGAATGATTATTCTAATATCTTGAGGTATTGTGGTATACCCATATTATTATAATAGTCTGGTGATTATTAACTATGTCTTCATTTTAGATTAAATTCATTGAGTTTTTGATGAGTAAATGAGTTTGTATATTGGGGAGAGAACAATGAAATAAGTTTTTGGGAGACTTTGGAGATTATTTTTTGGTAATATATTTTTCTTTTTGGGGATGAAAAATACTATGGTGGGGGTTTTTTAATGACCCTATACTTGATCATTATGTTTTTTTTAAAATAATTTATGAATGTAAGAGAAAATTTGAATTTTTATTCTAGAGATGGAATTTTTTTTCTTAAAGGAATAAAATCATTGAATTTTATGTTTTAAGATGATATTTTTGATGTTTTTAAAAATGGATTGCATTTTGGTAGCCGGTTCAAGGGTTCAGGTAGCATAATTGGTGGTACTTCATATATTTCAAGGACTTTATGTGGCACAAAGTAATTGGTGGGGGCACATAAAGTACCTATTGAAAATTATTGAGGATTGAGAACCTAGAATTTTGGAAAAGTACCTTGTGTGAATGCAATAGTTTCTTTTGAAAACAATTCTTCCCAAAGTGGAAAATTTTTCATTTATCTCTTAAAATTATATGTCCCAAATTTAGGGGATCATGGTTCACATTCCATTAGTCAATTGAATGATTCTTAGGGGTATCCTATTCAATATACTGTAAGATCCCTTTTCTTATGTGCTCGTGACTTAATATGTTGTTCTTACATGCTTAATGTCATTGTACACTACTCCTTCACTTCCTATCTATCCTTTTATTTATCTTCTTTTTATTTCTTTTTTGTGAGCGGGTATGATGATTTGGACATCGCCAAATTCATAGTGAAATCATCTTAATTTCTTGGGATACAATATATCGTGAATGACAAACACTAGTGGGGTTATTTTTTTTAAAACATTTGTTCACTTCCTTGATGAGATTGGTTTTATAGGAATTTCATTATATATTTATCGACATGGGGCTTGGATTTTGGCCTCTTTAGTTCTATTTAAATTATGTTTTCCAATCGTTTTATAGTTAAATGATCATAGTGATATTATATATACAGTTTAACTAGTTTTCTTTTGGTCCTCAATATAGTGGTTTTGGTTACATGGGAAATTAATTTTAAATAATTATGCAATATGAATTTGTGATTTATAGGGGATTTTTTGTTATTTTTGGATTACACATGGGGAATCATCCAGTATGTTTTATTATAAGTGGTTCTGGAACATATATAATTCATTAAGATTTTTATTTGAATTTATCTGCTGCTAGTTTTTTGAATTCATATTTATGATTTCATATATTTTTCAAATGTATAAAATAAGAATTTTCAAATATATTATGATATTTAAAATAGTGGTTTTTCCATGATGTTTCAAATGAATTATTAGCCTTAATTTTTTATCTATTTACATTAAATTTGGAGTTCATAGTTCATTTATTTGTTTATTATTTTCAATATTTCCACATGTATTAGGATTTGGACAGTACTTATCTATTCTAGGTCAGAACAACTTTTTCTTTTTTGTTTACTATAATGCTCTTTTATAAATACCAGTCCTAAAGTATATATTTCCATCATATTCGTAATTATTAATTCCAATGAAAGGGTTTGCGTCATATTTACTAGAAATAAATGATTGTACATGATCTTCCTGGGTTTTTACATGTTGTTGTTGTTCAGATACTGGATCTTGTGTTGGTATTTTATGCATCGATCAAACTAGGAATAAGAGGTCAAAACTAGTTCTTGATTACATGATTCCAACTTATATTTGTCATTAATTTATATTAAGAGAGAAGATATATGATCTGATGCATCCTTTAAATTTACATGAATCTCTTTGGTACATTAAATTAGTAACCCTACCTGAATCCCGCATTCATAGAAACTAATAAAAAATACCACTTACCCAGCAATTTCAGTTTCAGACTAGAACTCCAAAACTCAATTAACATCTTTAAAAGGTATTTGACTAGATGATGATGAAAAATGATCACGATGAAAATTATTTTCTTATACTTCCATTTATTTCTAGTTAGGTTTCGATTCATGCTGATATTTTTTATTAATTTTTGGGTATGTTTTTTGTTTGATTTTGATGTAGATATTGGAGTTAAAGGGACTGGCATAACATCGATTTGAGGTTTCTCGTTGGTACTTGGTCTGGATCAATTTTTTTCTCACTAGTACTAAAGCTGACTCGTT
Organism: Viscum album; assembly: GCA_963277665.1. Classification (NCBI taxonomy): domain Eukaryota; kingdom Viridiplantae; phylum Streptophyta; class Magnoliopsida; order Santalales; family Viscaceae; genus Viscum; species Viscum album. Next base: position 1,169,461,268 of record OY728130.1, read on the forward strand.
TTTAGTATGATTTTTGGTTGTGTGCAGTGGAGATCTTAGATATGAATCTTGTGGTATAACTACTGCCTAGGTTTCTCTTTGGTTCTGAAGCTGGCTCGCTAGTTTTATGGCATGGATGGGTTGCTAGTGTTGTTGCATTGAAGGTTGTGGTATAGTTACAATAGGAACCTTGGTCTTAGGGCATGGATAAGTCACTCGTGATGGAGCTGGATTATTGGTACTAGGGCATGGATGCGTCCTGGTCATATATGGTTCACTAGTACATTGGGTGGGGGCATAATGGATCTTGTTGAGGGTTGAAACTTTCTTTTTTTTAATGATTCATTTTGTATTAAATTTTATTATTAATATAATTAATTTTTCTTCCATGTTTGAACATTCCTAGAAATTATCTCCAGTTTAATAATTAAAACAAATGAATCATACAGGATCAATTAATAAATATGATATGACATTTCTCTAGCTATAAAAATTTATAACTTTTATTGAAATTTAATTTATAAATAGATATTATATATTGGTAATATTATTATCAATAGAAAATTTTTTCATAATAATATTTTGTGATGCACTTTAAACAATATATATATTATTTTTTGGTGTTATTATAATTACGACAGAACTGTTTTATCTGTCACAAAAACATTTAGCAATAGTGTTTTTACCAACAGTTTAGTGATAGAGACATATGTGTGGGTAAAAATTTTTACCAACATAAAATGTACTTTTACCAAAAAATATGTCTCTACTGGAAAAAGTTAAATATTTTTTATTGATAACAACACATTTCCCTTGTCCCTACAAGGGTCTATAAATTCTATCTTAGCAATAATTTGTGGGAAAGTTGGGCGTGATAAAAACTCTATAGGCCACCACCAATGATTTCTAAGAATATCCAATCTTTGATTATAATATTAACAATATGAAATTAATAAATAATGTATAAAAATAAATTAACCAAGTTAGATTGGGTTCCTATAGGACTCCCATTTGAATATACCTACCTCAACCTAAGATGGAATGTCTCTAGATAAGTTACCATATAAAATAATAATAACATTGGAACCCAGTTGTAACCAAGAAATGACTGACCATATAAGTAAAATCCAAATAATTGTAACAAATAATGATACATGGCTAGATTTTTTAGTGTAATCCAAGGATGAACCCTTGGAAATGTAATCATGTATGATAATTGTGTTGAGTCCCATGAAAAGATCCCACATAGCCTTGGGCAAGACCTGACTGGAGCCTAATTAGAAAACATGTGGTAGTCTAAATCATAATAAAATAATCTAAATTCAAGGAGAAGATCCCTTTAATTATAATATCTATATAAAATTAACCTATTAGTTATAATAATTATAAATGGGTAGTCATTAATGTCAGATGTTTACCAAGTCTAAGAGGGGTATCAACTCTTGGCAAACACAACCATGAATATGATGGTATCCTATGGGAATAAATGGAAAACCCAATGGGTGGATCCAAGAAATTTCCATATTAGGACTTCATATAACTATATATAATGGTTATATTCAATGAAATGTAATGTATAAGACATTTCACATTTCATCTATTCTCATTTAGTCATGATCAAAATTCATCATTTAGAAAGGACCATGTAATACATTTATATCATGTTCATTTCTATTAAATCATAATCCACATTAGGAATAATCTGTAATTAAAAAGGTTAGGTAAAATATCATTCCATTAACATTTATTATTTCATCATCTAAAATTTAAATTAATTCAATTTACACATTAGATAAAAAATATCTAGTTGATTAAACCTCAGCAGGTTTCACAGTAACAACACAGGGTAAAAGTGACAAGGTAACAAAATAAACATACCTAGTAGGGTTTTCTAGTTAAGGTTGTCAACCTACGACAATTCAAAATTCATATAATTAGTTTTATTGTAAATTAATAACATTTAACTTAAATTAAATTTATATTTTAGAGTAAATAAATGGAATTTAAAACTCATTTCTCAATGATGAACTTTATAAACACCATAAATTTTTGGAGAAAGCATGAGACCGCTATTATTATTTTTGTAGATGAATACTCTTCTAAAAATTTCTAATAAAACTGGATAGAATGGGAGAAATCAATGAAATAGAAAAATTACATGAAAATATGGAATCTTATCTTGAATGTAAATAACATTTAATATGGATGGATTGTAGGATATAAATATGAATGTAGATTCTCAATATACAAGAGGGGGTGAATTATATACTTTAAAAATTCATTTGGAACCTTTAAAGTTGGTATAAAACTTTCGTTTTTAACCTTGATTAAAACTATGTTTAACAAAGTTAAACAAGTTAAATTCACAAGACCTCTTAATTCTACAAACATGCTAGTGTCTAGAAAAATGGTTCTAAAAATGAAACTTAAGAAAAGTTTACAAGGAAAAAAAGATTCTTCCTTAAAGCGTATAGAATCTTACTAATCAAAGTATACAAATTCAAGAAAGTATAAGATAGTTATACTTTCTTTATTAATCAAAATGTAGTGGAAAATAAACTTGAAACAATACAAGTAACAAGTATGAAATCTTTTAACCCAAAGAGAAGGGTATCCAACAACCATGGATAAAGGTCCCATGAATTATTCTTTCAAGAAATTCTGTCTTACCCACACCAGGGTAATACCTCAGTAGGAAAATTGGAATCTTTCTTGCTATCCCCGCAAGCCCTCGAACGTCAAGGTAGTCAGCACCTCTGTCTTCTTAAACAAGGAAGTACTCTAACTTTAAGATAATTGGGACCTATGTATTCCTATCCCCGTAAGCCCTTGAACTTTAAGGTAATCAGAACCTATGTCTTCCTATCCCTGGAAGCCCTTGATTGTGCACAGAAACAATCATAGTCACATGAAGCAAACTGAACAAGATGTTCAGTATGAACAAAGCATGAGAGTCTCTCTCTCTAGAAATCACTTCAATAGCATGTGGTATCTGAAATGATAGATCGGTTCTCATTTAGTTAGCTATGTATTGAGTTTGTTCAAATGAGATCCTATTTATAGGCATTTTTTCAATGGTCATATCCCTCCTCCAATAGTCATATTTTTCCATGAATCACGAGAGACCTGTACACGTTTCCCTCAAAAAATGGTTAATTAGAAATAGATTGAATGATAACGTTTCATTATTAAAACAAGGGTAAGAAAAATATATTTTCTTAACCAAATCCATTTTTCGGAGTCTAGGAAAAAATAAAGTTTGGTGTCTAAGAAAATAAATATTTAGAGTCTATATTACATAGATACTCAGATTCTATTTTTCAAGGAATTCGGAATCATAATTCTATACACTTTAGAGTCTTAATTTTAAGGAATTTAGAGTATAAATTATAAGGAATTCGGAACCTGAATTCTGAGGAATTTGGAATCTGAATTCTGAGGAATTCAAAACCTGAATTCTGAGGAATTCGGAATCTGGATATCAGTGAATTTAGAGTCTATATTAGTATAATTCAGAGACTGAATTTTAGAGAATTCAGAGTGTGAATTTTAGAGAATTCTGAATCTGAATTTCAGAGAATTCAGAGTCTGAATTCTAAGAATTCAGAATCTAATTTCGAAGAATTCAGAGACCGAATTTCTGAGAATTCGAAATCTGAATTCCAGAGAATTTGAAGTCTGAATTCGGAGAATTCAGAATCTGAATTCAGAGAAGTTGGAATCTGAATTCATAGAATTCAAAATCCGAATTTCAAGGAATTTGAAATCTGAATTCAGAGAATTTGGAATCTATATTTATAAAGTGAAAACAAAATAATATATATCTAAGTATTTATATTATTCCAAGTATTTATATATTAATCCTAATTTTACACTTAGAAATAAAAGGAGTTAGATTTATAGAATCTATAACATGAACAATTAAAACAAATGTAAGGAAAAAATTTCCTTGGGAAAATAAAATTTCCTTATTAAGATAAATCTTTGGGGAAATAAAATTTTCCTTGAGATGAAGTGTTTGTGATTTTCGAAACATAAAAGAATGAAAAATTAATAAGGAAACCTTATTGAATCAATAATCTCCCCATTTTTTGAAAGCACAAACATACTTACTAAAATAATCTAAGGACTTAGAAATTTTTTGGACTTGAAAATAAAAACTTATCTCACATTACTTATGGATCCAAGTAAATATGACTAACTCCCCCTTAGGCTTCAGAATCACAAGGATCATATTCTTGATTTCCTAAATGAAATTTTACATTATATTGCATATGAAAATCTTCATTGATAAGAACTTTCCCCTAGATTAACACCCCCATACTTAGGGAAGTCACTTATTTACTTTGTATTCTTTTTATCATTCCATTCTACCCATTTGTGTTTTTTAAAAATAAATAGAGTATATGGAATGAAAAAGAAATTGGTACCTAAAAAATAATACTAAAAACCCACAAATAAAATATATAATGAAAAACCATCATTTCATTAATGTAGAAAAAAATTGTAAAAGGAAAATTAGAACAAAAGATTGGAATGGAAAGAAATTATCCTTCTTTCTTCTATGGCGTTAGCTTCTTCACAATGGTTTTTAGCTTCTTGAGCTCCTTGTGATACTCGTTTGCACACTTAAGTAATTGATCATGTTCTTTACTTTTATTCTCTAAGGCTTTAATAGTTTATTCTTGAGGCTTAAAACATTCTTCTTGAGCTTTCAACACATCATATTTCGTAACAAGATTCTCTTAAATCTAAATTCTAATATCTCTTTACCTCTTCAAATTCATGGCCAAAGAATTAAGATTGTCATTAAGATCCTTAACTTCCTACTTCCGAGTAGTCTGTTCTAGGCTTAACTTTTTCTCAAAACTATTTGTAAGATCCTTGATCTTCCCATCTTCGGTGTCAAAAGTATCCTTGACATTATCATGAAATTCATCAAAGATTCTCAACTATTCTATTATCTTCTTTGACCATCTTGTAATCTTCTTGCAAGATCTTTTATGAGCCTCATAACCAATGAGGAAGGTTTTGAAATCTGCCACGAGTTTGACACATTTATCCATAACCATGGAAACTAAATCTGATTTCAGATTAATTGTATGCTAAAGCATATGGAATCATGAGTCTATGCTTGGGAAAAGGGAATAGTACTAACCATTTTTTTCAATGATTGGACCAAAAAATTATTTCCAAAGGAATATGATTATAAATCTGAGTGATTGGTTGATGAGGATTATTTTCCTATGTCTTCATCTTTCCTCTTTGATGAAGCACTAACATCTTTATTTATCACTGCAGATTTACTAGGTGTATCTACTGCCACATGCTTTTCCTTATCAGCTCTCATAATGATGTCTTGAGCTTTGGGAGATTCGTGTTCACTATTTGATAGCTGAACAATCTTATCTTCATCTACTTCTTCTTTCTCGACTCCTACCTCAACATCCTCAAGTTGGATAAAATCATGATTGCTACTTTCTTCTTCAGAAAATTTATTCACTTATTTCTCACCCTTCTAATCTTTTCTTGGGGTAGCAAGTTTTTAAGACTTTGCTTAAAAAGTTCTGATTGATAATTTCTCAGAAAGACTTTCCTTCTCATGATAATCCTCTACCTGCCTTATCACATCCTCTGTATCACCACTGTCTTCTTCTTATCCATCTTCTTCCACTTCTTTTTCTTTCACTATTTCTTCTTCTTGATCTTATTCCAAAATCACCAACTTATTTCCTAGAGTCTCTAGTAGTGATTCATATAGAAAGGATTCTGGTACCAGAATTTTCTTAGAGGCTTTTTCAGCAGCCTTAAGAAGATATTGTACTATCTTAGCCTTACAAATCTTCTTCTTTTTCTTCTTCTCTTTCTATTTCTTCTCAATCTCTTTAGCTACCTTTATTTTTAAAAAAATTTCCTCAGTAGGGTCTAAGCCAAACTTAGGATCCTCTTCCTTCCAATTTTTCTTAACCTCTCTCCACTTAGATACTATGTTATTAGGATAATATTTTTGCTTCTTTGGCTTCAGTGGTGTTGAATGAGTTTCCTTAGACACATGGGTTTTTCTTTTCTCTTATGTTTCCTTAAACTTTCTCTTCTTTCCACCTTTCTTAGAGGTTTTAGCCACTTCTAGCTTCATTGAAAAATCTTCTTCTTATTCAGATAGATAGATCATAAAATTCTCCAGATTCATTAGAGAAGCCAAATTGCATCCTCCTTAAGGTATCATCACTAAAAAACATTACCTTGTAATTTCTCAGCTTATAACTCCATGGAATTCTGGAAGATTCTAAACAAATAAATATAATATTTGAGAGAATGTCTGGATACATAATGATTTGAGATTTTAGATTTCCATTATTGATATTCTCAATTTTCACCAAGATATATTTAACCAAGTTTATCTTCCTAAGGATCACCATGAAATCCAATATATAGATATCTCTTTTTTCAGAGTATCCTTATCCCCTTTCCTTGTAATTATAAAGCTTTGAACCCATAACTCAAGAATATGAAGGTTTGAGGAGAGATGAATAATTTTTGAAGACTTCACTTCCTTCAATCCAAGACACTATATATCCTTTTTTATCAAAAGATCATAATACATCAGGTAATTTATGAGTACAGAATTCTACTTCACCTTCATAAGGAATTTCAATCAGACATGCTGCCTTATTAAAGAAAATAGAGTAGGTCTTTCCATAATACTTGAAAAATAACATGCCTATGCCTTATTAATTGAAGAAACATTCAGTCTAATAGAACTCAATCAACAAGTCTGGATACACCGAATCCTACGCCTTCTTCTTTGAAACAAAAAGTATCTCCCAGCAATTCAACATAAAATTATTTGATATGATAGAATCATATTTGGCATAAAACATTGGATTTACCATCCTTTCTATGTATATCTTCCACTCAAGGATTTTCTTTACCAGTCGACATAACTTTATGCGGAGAATATTTAGCCAACATTCGTAACTGGGGAAACATTGGAGATTCAGAATAACCTTAAGTATAGAGGCAGAGCTTCAACACACAAAATCTTGAAAAACTGATGTGGGAAAACTATTTAAGGGGCTTTATATAGACTATTGAGGTGATGGTTCAACTTCCTCGGTTGATCCAATGGATAAAAAAACATCTTATCAAATCTGATGGTTGAGATGATAACCGAAGAAGGATTTTGAAAAGTTCCAATCTTTTGATATTTTTTAAGATAAACATTCAGATTTAAGTAAAAGAATGAGTCTAACAAAATTTAAAAAAAATTAAAATACCAAAAAGTATAAAGATTATTGAGAAAAATTAAGAAAGAAAACATAGCTTCCGTATTTCTAGGAAAATTACTCTTAATGAGGGAAATTCTTCTTTAAAAATTTTAAATTCCGAAAAAATTTAAAAACAAATTTAAAGAAAATTTTGATTACGAAAATATGATTATGAAAAATTTATAATATGAAATTTTTTTGAATAAGACTAATTTTAGATTACAAAAAAATTGAATACAAAAATTTTTGACTATGATAAATTTTGACTATTAAAAAATTTTGACTACAAAAAAATTTTAGAATATGAATAATTTTAGATTATGAAAAAAAATGGACTATAAAAAAATTTTAGAATAAAAAAAATTTTGACAACAAAAAATAAATTGACTAACATGAAAATGTACACCCATATGAAAAGGAGTTTCTTACTATAAGGAGATAGGTTTCAACAAGATGTTAATATGTAAAAATTACCTTACGGTTATCATTCCTAACATCAGTTTAATGTATTCAAATCTATCGGAGGGTAAAGATTTTGGGAAAATATCAGCATGCTGATCTTGTGTTCCGATAAATTGAATAATGAAATCTTTTTTTAGTGTGTGGTCCCTAAGAATGTGAAGACTAATATCTATGTGTTTTGAATGAGAGTGATGTGTAGGGTTTTTACTTAAGTTAATGGAATTTTTATTATCACACAATATTTGTGTTTTGGTAAAACTCATGCCATAGTCTGTGAGTGTGTGTTGCATCCACTATACATGATCTCAACAACTTCCTGCTGCTACATATTTATCTTCATTAGTGGAAAGTGCTACTGAGTGTTGCTAATTGCATGGCCAAGAAACTATTTAATCTCATAAGAAATGGCATGTTCTAGATGTACTTTTCCTATCCATTCTACATCCACCAATGTCATCATCTAAAATTTTTTTAAGACAAAATCATTTTCAAAAGTATAAAAGAGCCCTAAATCCACGGTTCCCTTTAAGTAGAGAAAAATTATTTTAACTACCTTTAAATGAGATTCCTTAGGATTGGATTGATATCTTTCACATAATCATATATAAAACATCAAGTCAGGATGACTAGCTATCAAGTATAGTAAACATCCTATCATACCTATAAACAATGTTTGATTCACTGGTTTCCCAGATTCATTAAGATCAAGTGAGTTTGAGGTACCAATGGGAGTTCTAATACTTTTTGTGTTGTCATATCCATACATATATGTTAGGATATATAGATTCTTTCTGGATTTTTAGAAATTTTAAAATCAATGAAAAATGTTAACTCACCCATCATACTCATTTCCAACTCAGATTTCATTAGATTCACAAACGAATTAGTTAAAGATTGCAAAGATGAACCAAATATAATGTCATAAACATAAATTTGAACAATAAAAACATTTTTCTTATCTATTTTATAAAAATGGTTGGATCAACATTTCCATTATCATAATTTTTTTGAAGAAAAAACCCTATCAGTTTATCATACCAGGCTCTAGGGTCTTGTTTAAGTCCATAAAATTATTTGGTAAGTTTAGAGGCATGTTAAGGTGGTTTTGTATCTTCAAAACCAGAATTTTGTTCAACAAAAAAATCTTCTTGAACATAACCATTAAGGAAAGCACATTTAACATCCATTTGAAAAAGTCTGAAATTAAAGAATGTTGTAAATGCAAGTAAAATAAAAATAGATTCATGTATAGCTACTGGATCATAAGTTTCTTCATACTCTATTCCTTCTTATTGATTATATCCTTTAGAAAATAATCTAGCTTTATTTCTTACTATGATTCCATTTTCATCACACTTATTTCTGAAGACCCATTTTACTCCAATAACATAATCTTCCTTAGTTCTTTCAACCAAGGTCCAAACTTTATTCCTTTTGAATTCATTTTACTCATATTTCATGGATTTTATCTAATCATTAACACATAAAGCTCCATCAGTTATTTTTTGTTCTAATTGTGAAAGGAATGTAATCTGTTCTAATTTATTTCTTATGAAACTTCTAGTCCTTACAGGTTGATTTACATCACCAATGATGCTATCACTGGGATGATTCTAAAGAAACAACTGATTTGTGTTTTGTAAGACCTGTCCATCAACATATGGTATGGAATATTCTTGTGTAAATGCTTTAGAAATATTTTCTTGAACATTTTACTTATCAGAAGGATCTTCTATAAAGGGTTGATAATCAGTTTTTGAAAACACAGATGTGGATGTATGTTGAGGGGGTTTGAAAACAAAGGTATTGGTTTCATCAAATTTAACATGTACTATTTCTTCAATAGTACAAGTGTTTTTATTAAAAACTCTATAAGCCATAGAAGTTGTGGTGTAACCTGCGAAAATTCCTTCATCGTATTTGGGTGAGAACTTATGTAGATTGTCTTTAGAATTCAGAATGAATACTTTGCATTCAAATACCTTAAAGTTGTAAATCCAAGGTTTTCTACCATTTTATAACTCATAAGGGGTTTTATTAAGAAAATTTCTAATCAAAACTCAATTTATAGTATAACAAGAAGTACTTACAGCTTCAGCCCAAAAGTGTATAGCTATCGAATATTCACTCAATGTTGTTCTTGTTATTTAATGAAGAATTCAGTTTCTTCTTTCAAGAACACAATTTTTTGAGGAGTTCTTGGTGAAAAGAAGTTATGAGTAATGCCTTTTTACTACAAAAAGTTTCAAAATAAGAATTTTTAAATTCTTCTCCATGATCACTATGAATAGTTATCAATGGTTGGTTTTCTCATTTTTAACTTGGGATCTAAAAATTTTGAAATAATAAAAAGCCTCAGATTTATTTGCTAGAAAATAGACCCACATAAATCTAGTGTAATCATAAACTTGGAAAAATACATAATATTTGCCTCCAATGCTTCCAGTTTGTGTTGGACCAAAAATATCAAAATGCACCAACTATAATGCATCAGTAATTGAGACTTCATAGACTAATTTAAGACTTGATTTATGTTGCTTACAATATTGACAAGGATAACAAACTTTTTAAGAGTCAATTTTAAGCTTCTGTAGATACTTAACTAGTCTTATCATAGAGAGTTTATGTTGGTTTTTAAGGTTAAATTGTCCTAACCTTCTATTCCATAACCAAGAGTGATATTCCATTACACTAAGGCATGGTAGGTATTGGCTCCTAAGGTTCTCTAAGTTTAGTTTGTATACAATCTCTTGCCTATGGGTATAAAGAATAAACTCTTCCTTGGAATTCTGTACTAAGCACTTATCACTCCTAAAATTCACAAGATAACCTTCATCACATAATTTACTTATGCTAATAAGGTTTTCCTTAAGACCCTTAACAAATAAAACATTTCAAATCAATGTTTTTTCAAGAATAGCAATGTTACCTATACGAATAATTTCTCCCTTAGAATTATCTATGAAAGTTAATTTTCCACTTTTTTCATGATAGGCTTTTCCAAGAATATTTGGTTAACATCATTGTTCCTAAAACATCCACTATCCTTGTACCACGTATTTCTATTGGTATTATATTTATTTTCCTAAAAAAAGAGTGTAAGACTTTTGGAACCCAAACTTTCTTGGATCCGAAAAATTTAGAAAGAAAAATTTTAGGAATCCAAATTTTCTTAGAAATATCAGATTTATGAAAACCTAAAGACTAATTTTTGTTTAAGGAACAATTTTTCGCACAATTCCCACCACACTGACACATAGTGAAGAATGAATCACCTTGAGGAACAAAATAATTATTACTAAAAAAAGTTTTTGAATGAGTATAACCAAAACAAATATTATTCCTTAGAGGTCAAATTTGAGAATAAATATAATCAAAGTTATCATTACCTAAGTTAAAGTTTGAAAAAACACTTCCTAAAGGAAAATATTTCTAACTTCATTTTAATAACTAAGTTTTTATCCTCAAAACATTAGTTTTAGCACTAGAGTTTGTCTGTAAAACATTTTTCTGGGAAATTTCTTTTTATAGATACTTATAAAGTTTATCTTTCTCAAAATTAACTTCCACAAGTTTTTTTGAAATACTTTAAAAATAATAAATTTTCATATCAATATCTTTAGAAAGATCTGATACTTCTTTAGTAAGAACATAAATTCTAGAATTTTCCTTATCAATCATTTTCTTTACTTTCAAATTTTCATTCTCAATAAGCTTATCAAACCTATAAACTTCTTCATAAGTAGGTAAAGTATTATCCTCGTCAGAAGAAGATTATTCATCTGAAGACTCATAATATCTATTATCACTATAATTTGCCTTCAAGGAAACATTGGTTATAGATTAATCTCTGTGAACCTTATCCATTAGACAATGATTTTCAATGGGTAATCTGGCTTGTAAACCAAGATTCTTCTGATCTGAAGATTCATATTTAGAGGATTCATCATAAGAGTCTCTACCACTGGCACTCCAGGTGTCATTAGCTTTCAAAACATTCTTATATTTTTCTTTTTAGTACTTCTTTCTATTATTCTTAGAATTCTTTTCCTTTCTATCCTTTCTCTTATATATAGGACAATCTGGCCTTATATGCCCTTCTATTTTTCATTCATAATAAGAAACTTCAGAGTCTTTATTGTCCTTTATTTCTTTCTTCTTATTTATGTATTGAAAGTATTTATTCCCAACTATCTTGTTCATCCTTAGAGCAAGATTAGCTATCTCATTCTCAGAATGTTCAATTTCACTTGATTAAGATAAAATAGTGATTTTCTTTGACTTGGATCTTTTAACCCTTTCAGGATAATTTTATTTTATAGTAGTAAAGTCTACAGTTTTATTTCCATTCTTTTTCTTATTCAAATCGGCATCTCTTTTCCTTCTTGTCTCATGTTGATGAAGAGTTACAAAATTATCATCCAAAATAATCTGAGATACTTTCCTATTCTCATCAATAGCTATTATCTTAGATTCCCACTCATTAGGCATGATTTCTATAATATTATCCACAAGTGCCTCATCATCTAAACCTTTCTCACCAATGGATTGTAAACTGTTAACAATAGTCATAAATCATTGTTATACCCTACACACTGGTTCTCCATAAGGAAATATAAATCCATGATATTATTCTCTAAGAATAGTTATTCTAGTTTCTATAAACTTGGATGTACCAAAATGAGTAACCTTTGATTTATTACAAATACAATTTGTAGCTTCACTAGAAGACATATGATTATATATATTCTTGTTCATGGAACACAACAAAGTATTGTGTACCTTGTAGTTTAGTTAATATTCTGACATTTCTTGATTAGTAAAAGTTCTAACTTCTTTATCAGGAATCTTGTAATCTCCAGTAAGCATAACGAAGTTTTCCAATCCAGTATTAATAACAAATGTCTTCATACGATCTCTCAATTATTCATAATCATTCCCATAAAATATAGGTGGTTATTAGGATTTAGATTGTCAATCGAACCAACATTCATTCCTTCCATCTAAAATAAAATATCATTCCACATAAACTTGTTAATAATAAAAGTTTGTAAACAAGGATAAAAATCCTCACAAAGGAAAAAATTTAGAACAATGAAAACTTGGGAAAGAAAACTTATATGTGAATATAAGTATTTCAGAGACCTCCTCTAATACCAATTTTAGGATCGAAATATGAATGTAGATGCTCAATAAACAAGAAGGGTTGAATTGTATACTTTAAAAATTCTTTTGAAACCTTTAAAGTTGTTATAAAACTTTCATTTTTAACCATGAGGGAAACTCTATTTAACGAAATTAAACAAGGTAAATTCACAATACCTCTTAGTTCAACAAACTTGCAAGGTTCCAAAAAAATGGTTTTGGAAATAAAACTTAAGAAAAGTTTACAAAGAAAAAGGCTCCACTTTAAAGTGTATACAATCTTAATACTGATAGTATAAAAATAAAATTAAGTATAATATAGTTATACTTTCCTTATTAATCAAAATACAGTGGAAAATAAACTTGAAATAATACAAGTAACAAGTATGAAATCTTTCAACCCAAAGAGAAGGGTATCCAACAACCTTGGATAAAGGTCCCTTGATTTATACTTTCACGAATGTCTGTCTTACCCACACTAGGGTAAGCCCTCAATAGAAATATTGGAATATGTCTTGCTATCCCCGTAAGTCCTCAAACATTAAGGTCGTCAGCACCTCTGTATTCCTAAATAAGGAAGTCCACGAAACTTTAAGGTAGTATGCACCTCTATCTTACTATCCCTGGAAGCCCATGAACTTTAAGGTAGTCAGAACCTTTATATTCCTATCACTGGAAGACCTCGATTGTAAACATCAACAATCATAGTTGCATAAAGAAAGCTGAAAAAGATGATTAGTATGCACAAATCATGAGAGTATATCTCTCTAGAAATCACTTCAATAACATTTGGTCTCTAGAATGATATATTGGTTCTTAGTTAGTTAGATAAGTACTAAGCTCGTTTAAATGAGCTCATATTTATAAGCCTTTCATCAACGGTCAGCTCCCTCCTCTAACAGTAATATTTTTCCTTGAATCTTGGAGGGACCTATTCATGTGTCACTCAAACAACAGTTAATTATAAACAGAATGAATGACAACGTTTCATAATTAAAACAAGGGTAATAAAAATATGGTTTCTTAACCAAATGCATTTTTCAGAGTCTAGGAAGAAATAAAGTTCATTCTAAGAAAATACACATTCAGAGTCTATATTACATTGATACTCAGATTGTATTTTTCAAGGAATTCAGAATCATAATTCTATAGAATTCAGAGTCTGAATTCTGAGGAATTCAGAATCCGAATTCTGAGGAATTTAGAACCTAAATTATGAGGAATTCAGAACCTAAATTTTGATGAATTCGGAAGCTAAATTTTAGAGAATTCAGAGTCTGAATTTAGAGAATTCAGAGTTGGGGTTTCATAGAATTTGGTGTCTGAATTTTAGAGAATTCGGAATATGAATTTTAGATAATTTGGAGTCTGAATTCAGAGAATTCCAAATCTGAATACAGAGAATTATGATTCTGATTTTCAGAGAATTTGGGATCTGAATTTCAGATAATTCAGTGTCTGAATTCATAGAATTCAGAATCTAAATTCAGAGAATTCGGAATCTGAATTCAGAAAATTCGGAATTTGAATTCAGAACCTAAAAACAGAAAACTCTATATCTAAGTATTTGTAGTATTTTGAGGTTTTAGATATGAAATAGAATTTTACACTTAGAAATAAAAAGAGTTAGATTTATAGAAACTATAACATGAACAACGAAAACGAAGGTAAGGATAGAATTTCCTTAGGAACGGAAAATTTCTTTATTGAGATAAATCTTTAGGGAAATAAAATTTTCCTTAAGATAGAGTGTTTGTGATTTTCAAAACATAAATGAATGGAAAATTCATATGGAAACCGTATTGACTCAACATAGAAAAATGATGAAATATTGAAATCGTAATAAGATACATACTATTGGTTATCTAATGTGAAGATTGGCGGTCAAATAAAATATGGAATGGATGATATGTCACCAATCCTAGAGTATAGGGATGAGGAAATCTATGTGTTGAATATGTTTTATGTTATTTTTGAATGAAATGGAGAAATAAGAGTTAAAGGCATTGATGGATAATTTTTCATTTAAATCTTTTTAAATGGATGTATGGTTTTTCCGCAAGGATGGAAAAACTGTATGCCAACCTTGTTCCACCACTGTCAAAGTTGGAAAATCCCCTCATATGGTTAAGCACATGTTTTGACAAACAATGCATATCTGGTTCATGTTCACTATCCAGAATCATTATCCCCTCACATGGATACGAACGCAGTTAGATAAACTATGTGTTAACTATATGTTACATCCATGAATCACAAATGAAATTTATTTCATGGTCATGTGTATTCCCTTACAAGGTTTTAAAATCATTCTACTACTCATATTAATCACATGGTTAAGTAAAATGGTTACCAGTAATAATGTTTGAACTGTTCACCTCAAACTGATTCTCTAAAAACATGATATTTGGGCTCTATAAAATCCTTGGATGATTCCAAACTATTTCTTCATCCCTAAGGAATTACAATGTAGATAAAACCAATATTTAAACAAAAAATTAAAATATTCATTCGACTCAAGTAAAATCATGATTTATAACCTCGATCCTTAAATCAGTTTGTCCTTACATTTCTAAACTGAGTGTAGTTGATCATCTTTAGAGAATAACTTTGACAACATAACATGTACATCATCCTCTTTCTTGCATATCTCATCCTATACATGTTCATGTTGATAAATCACCCATACTAAATGAACTAACCTACATCACAAAGTGTTTAGCCTCAGTTCAACGATATGTATAGGATAACCCACAAAATAAGCATTGACATCCAACTAAACTGCATCAGGTTTTAAGAAATGACTTGGGTATGAGTGATAACTACCTAACTAGTAAACATGAAACATGTTTTCTAGATAACTCTATCTATCAGAGATTTCCATCTGAGAAGACACTATTCTAAGACACACCAAAACCAAAAAGGGCCAATGAATCTAGGGTATAACTTTTCTTTCCTCTAATTTTTTTATAAACAAATATAATTGAAACATGCAAGAATTAAAGATCTACCACCTTGAAAGAAAGATGTTGGTGGTGATGATTTGCATAGTTCTTCTTTATAAAATCATCTATATCCATATTCTTCCAGATAAATATTATATACTATGAAGACCCCTGAAGAATGCGTTGTCCCCGTAGCAAATAATATCCTTCCTCTCACCAATATAGGGGTTAATAGAACAACCTTCCATATAAGAACACAAAAATAGAAATTAGAATAATATCTTAGAAACTATTATTATATGGAAACTCATTAATTTATAATTTGATCTCCTAAATAACCCAAAAACCCAATGCTGTAAACATAGAGCATGTCCTCTAATAACTGAATCTTATGCTCAAATTTACCAAAGGTTTGAGGATAGTAGAATCTTCTTATAAGAACATGTGAACCATGAGCATCCTATAACCCCTTCTAGAAATTTAATGTAAAATGGATATCCATATCCTATACAATGTAATGTGTAAATCCATGAAGGTGTATGGTCACCCTGAAATATAGCCTCATTTTTCTGTCTTTGGAATATTTATACCAAATAGATAAGATGTGGGTGAAATTAATCAACTGATCTATAATAACACATACTGTGTTACTACGTCAAGGTAACTAAAGTAAACCCATCACAACATCCTTGATGACTTTATCCAATTTCTACTCAGGAAAGGGTAATGGAAATAACAATCCAAAAGGATTAAAATTTCTTTACCTTCACATTCTATAAGGAGTATCACTAAGTGTGCAAAAACTAAATATGCATCTATATACTAGGACACAAATTCAAGAGGTTTATATCATAGCATATCTTGGTGATTATGGAATGAACTTCCAATTTGGAGGGATACGATTCTCCTAGTAGGTTATCTCACCTGTATGAAGCAACCAACACATTCCAATGACTATACATTATATCATCCTCACTAAATACCCGGTTAAGAGGTGGTCCTCACCTAGAACACTTTTCCTCAATACCAAGCCATTGGGATCAAAATTCTGCCACATCATAAAGTGATATATAAGTAAAGAGGTCACCGCTAAAGTTGTTAGAATAATATAACTTTCACACTCAAAAATATCTATATGGATCTCAAAAAAGGGACCCATCAACTTCCAATCACCACATTCCTCTTGAATCACTTATTTCTGAGTCCTCATTTTTAGAGTGTTAGAAACAACATCATACATTCCAGTATTATAAGAATTCTTGGAGTCAAAGGATATAAAGTATTTCACAAACCTTAATTGTCATATATTCAAGTCACACTAAGTGAATATGTAATTAATGATTTTGTGTCTAATATAGAGAAAATATGTTCTCCCAATAGAAAGAGTATTCAAAAATTAAATTCTTTCACCTCTACTGCCATATCACAATTATTCATTAGGTAATTAAAATCATGAGGACATAACATTCATGACTCGTACACCATGTGCCAATCCTTTTACATAAAAATTGATCCAATCCTAGTTCATTATACGTCATAATAAACCCTATATCCTCTACGAGGATCATGTGGTATCAAGATTGGATAAGAGGTAATCCTTCAATTCAAATCTTAAAAGGCCTACTCATAAGCTTCAAGACATAAGAATTTTACTCCCTTCATTATCAATCTCTTAAGATGTGCTATAAATCATGATAAATTATACATAAAATTCTTAAAATATCGATATAAACCCATAAAAATACTTCTGACAAATACATTATTGGGTTTCAACCATGAAATCATGGATCTTAGCTTCTCTTAGAAGAAAATTATTCCAGACTCAAAGACAATATGACCAATGAAGTAAAATTTATCAATCCAAAAATGGCATTTCACGATATTAGATTATAACTAATTCCCCATATATGTTCTCATTATGATATCAAATTGATTGTAATGGATATATTGAGCCTTTTTTTATTCCAATATATCATTCATGAAAATTACCATAATAGAATCTTAATCGATTTAGAAAACCCAATTCATCATATCCATGGAAACAATGGGTGTGTTTGTGAGACTAAAGAACAAAGATAAATACTAAAAAAAGAAATATCAACTATGAAATGTTTTATGGGGTCTTTTTGATGGTATGATCCTTCCCTAAGGATATCCTAACCCCAAATCAATCTCTAAAAAACATTATATCCTCAGAGTTGATCAATGTGATCATCTAATCTAGGTAGTGGATATCGATTCATTAATATAAGTTTATTTAATAGTAGTTATTAAAGAAAAGAATGAGGGTTCCATCCTCCTTTTTAGAGAATAACATGGGTGAACCCAAAAGTGATTTTATGGGTCATATAAACCACTTAGAATCCAGGTCCTCCAAATATATTTTCATTTCTTAAAGATATTTCTTATACATCCTGTAAGTAGGGGTAGATACTAGAGATCCTCCGGGAATAACATCAATTGTAAACTATACATCACTTAATGGAGTTAACCTAGAAATTTCATCAAGTAATAAATTCATAAAATGATCCACTATATGTGGGAAATCAGTTTACATGTTACTTTATCTCTCATAAAAACACAGGAAACCATAACTATCACTCCACTTAAACCACGTTTCTCAAGCCAATATTGACTATCTTGAACATCCTTTTCACCTTTTGTTGTTATATTTACTTACCTTGGGTGATTCAAAGGACACTATATAGTGATAAAAATTCACATAAGGGTGATAAATAATTATGTATCCAATCTAGGGAATAAATTAAACTCCTATCATCTCGACGAATAAATTGTTCGATAAAAAATGAAAGTTTTAAGTATCAATGGGGGACGCGTTGAATTGGCATACACCTTATGATCATACTCCCAAAAGATTATAAATAGTAAACTACCCATATAAGTAATTAGGTTTAAAAATTGTACATTACATTGTAGTTAGACATATAAAGGAGTGGAAAGAACCTAGGTCAAATAGAGAAGATACAAAATTAGAGGTTATTAAAATCATACCTTAAACTATTGAAGGCTCATAACTCTACTCCTTAGGATTATGATATAAAATATAAATATTTCACAATCCAAATACTTTAGTAATATAATAAAAACCTTGACTATATCCACTATATTGGATCAGTATACTAGAATCCTGGGAGAATAAAAGACAACTACAACTTTTTCGTGAACAGTTTATGGTACTTCAGATCCCTACCAAATGTGGATTTAGGGATCAATCTCTAGGGACTGGAGTCATTTTGGATCCTCTGTCACTAGCCAATCATTGTATGGTTCTTCAAAACATCTTAATATGGCCCTTTTTTCACAAAATCACAACTCAATTTGGTTTTGGGTGCATTGGATCATCAAACTCCCTTTCCTCACAAACTAGTGACATTCTACATTGCTAAAGGTGTCAATACTTCAGCTACAGTATCCCTGATGGGATGACACTAGGTGATGATTCTAGGTGATAGATGAACTTCTTCCCCTTCTTGGTTGTAAACTACCATGTTACACACCCTTATCATTCTATAGTTTGTGCTCAATGATGAGGGATTGATTGAATATCCCATTAATAGTCATCTAATTAAAAATTCTCACTTGAAATTATATTTCATACACGATCCCATCCTCAAATAACCTATATCATGTTAACACGTCACTATGGAGAGAAATAAAAAAATGAAAAAGATTCGTGAAGTGAGTGTAATAGTCTATAAAAGATCAATATCTCATCTCTAGGTGTATAAATTCAATGGAACGACAATACTTAATGTCACTAAAAATAAATAAACACAATAGAACATTTTAAATTCTCCCAACCATAACCTAATACTAAGCAGGATAGTTCAAGACTTCCCACATTCTCTTGAAAGACTGTAATGTCCTTTGTTTTCTTAGATCCATATATTTCTATTTTTCTAGTTTTATGGTATCAAAGGAGGACTAGAGAGAATTCTGGAGATATGGATAATGAATTAATGCAGATGGATTTTTCACAATGTGAACAAAATTAATATCATGAGATGGTGATTCATTGAATGTGAGGGTGGTAGATTCATCGATTTTATGTCAGATAAGGTTGAATCCATGAAACAAATTCACATCATGAAAGTGATACAATATATCTAATTAAATTAGTCCAAAGAGAATTAATTTTCTATGGAAACTATATATATGTAAATTCCCATAGAATTCACATTTTCAATGGGATTGAAATTGTGAATGTTGTAGTTTTTGGGTTTTAAATCATTTTTTTCATATATTTTTCATCATTACATATCCATTTATCTATCATTTATGGGAAAAACCAAGTCAATTTTTTAGGATATTTCAACCCTTTTATCCTTCTTTTATCCTTGTGTTTTAGTGGATTCCCAATGGAGATCATATGAGATTTCACCTCTATTCCAGGACTATTTCATTATATTCTTCTTCATACACTTGTTTTTTTGTTCTAGTTTTGTTTTGAGGATTGAGTGGGGCTATGTTTTTTTAACCATTGATGTAGCATAGGTCTATCCATGTGTTTTTCATGTATTTGTTATTTTTTGGAATTTATTATTCACCCTTAATGGGAAAAGATAATGAATGGTTTTTTAGGGAATAAATACATCATTTATCACTTTGTTATATCATGGTGGAGGTGTTTAAGATTTTTTTTCAAACAAGATGTGTTGGATTGGTTTTTCATATAGAATTAATAGTTTTAATAGAAATTTTATTGTAAATGGGTTTTTATCACATGATTTTATATCTTTTATATTATTGAGATGTTATATTTGTGTTGGATTAATTCCCCATTGAAAATTATAGTCTTTGGGTGTTATTTTTATGCTGATTTGGGATGATTTGTGGAAACTTTTATTTTTATGACTTGATTGAAATCACCCTAAAATGGAAATTTTTTGACAACTTATATTTGGATAATAAAATTATTGCCCTTAGATTATAGACTATGTGATAATTCCATAAATAAAGAAGTTTATTTTTATAAACATTCATCTTTAAAAAACTATAAAATATTCTATAATGTGTTTTGATGTATAAACATGTTGCAGGGAGATGGTGTGTGGTTTTGGTGTGTGGTTTTGATGAGTTAACCAAGTCTGTGTTTGTGGGGAAGTGATTTATATTTTTTGATGTGGGGGTGAAATGGTCGGTATGTTTCCATAATGCGGGGAAGTGATGTTTGGTTGTAGGAGAGTATGTGGTGATGTGTTGTTGGTATGAGTTCATGTATTGGAGAGTCGGTGTAAGGGTGTGTTTTTTGGTGGATGATATGAGGATGGATGTTTCATTCTTGTTTCATGGGTAGCGATATAATAACATGTTATTCATAGTTGAAATAAAATGAGTTGGTTTGGTAAATTGGTTTGAAATAGTTATTTAAAGAACAAGTAATGGGCTTTGCGGTTAAAATATATTTTTTATAAATAATGAATTAAGTGGTATGTTTAAATAAAATTATATTATCCTATAATGGAAATTTTAAATTAAATAATTTCATTTGTTTGTTATGTGTCTTATGAATTTATTGGTGGTAGAGAATGTAGGGTATGTTGTGAGTTGGTTAGTGAATTATTGTGAATCTATAAGTTGGGTTGGTGTGCTGGTATATATACATACTTTTATATTCCATGTTATTTTAATACGTACCCCATTAGTTTTTAGCACCACATGTTGACACCTTATATTAATATAGGGGGTGTTTTTTATCTTATAATTGATGAGGATAGACATCTAGATACTATCTTATTCCTTCTCTCAGCCACAAGTGAGTAGATATATATATGATATGATGGCCTGAGGTTTTTTATAATACTAGTGGATGGGATATGTTTTTTTTAGATAGGTGATGTGAACATGTTGTGGGGTGGTTGACTATGTGTATTTTTGTGTGATGTGATATGATCCTGTTGGGGGGTCAAATTATTGTGGGTATCATGAATAAAAGGAGGTGGGTCTACGGTTGATGCATTTCCTACTCATGAAACCCTACTACTCTTGTTATACATTAGATGTGATGGACCTTGTTTTATTGGATGAGATGTGATGTGATTGTTCTATGGGTTAGAGGACCAAGTGTGTTTGGGTGTGAAGTGGGGTAACCATGTTGTGGGTGATAGTATATGTTATACTGAAGAGATGGAAGCACATGAAGAAATGATGTTGGGGTGTAAGAGAGGAAAATAAGTTGTAAAGTGGTGTGGGATGAAAATTATTAATATGAATCATAATATGTTATTAAAAATGGATTGTGTTATTTAGTGATATTTTTTAGTGGGGATGGGAAGGGGTAGTTTTCCAATTGAGGTACTATTTGTTTCTTCTATTTGCATATGGGTGAATCTGTATACTTCTTTCACATGTTAATAAGAGAAATTTTTTTCTACTGAGTATACATGTATTCTCAACAAATGTATGTAAAATAGGTTTTAGGTTTTGAGGAGGATTATATGGATTATGAAAGACATTACTATCTTAGGCCTCATGAATATTGTTGTGTTGATACTTTAGATTTTATTTTAATTATATATGTTGGTGGCTTTTATTTGAATTATATTTATTTAGGCATGCATTATTGGGCATATTTTTTCCTTTTATATTATGAAATAGAGTTTCTTTCGGTTAAATAATTATATCTCTTGATATTGTATTATTATATAGCGTAATTCCTCAAATTTCATTATATTTCTATACACTTAGAGTAAATCGCCATCCTAGAGCCTACTAGAGTTGGGCATTAGGGGGTTATTATCCACATCCATTCATTGGAGTATCTTTTCTGGTAGGGGTAGTGAAATAGTGGTATCAAAGTTGATGGTTGATATATAAAATGGTGTTTGGAGTTTGGTATAATATGGATTTCATGGGTCAATATATAAAATTTTTGATTTGAACTAGGTGCCTGACATAAACTCATGAGACTGCATGAGACATGGGATTTTAAAAAAATACATGATCTTGTGAAAGTTCTCTAAGAAATTATAACAAAAAATTTAGGTGGACATTTTTGCAGGGTAGATACTTAAGATAGGTGAATACATCATGATGACTTTTTTTCTAATATTAATTACATGGTTTTGGGAAGTATAAAATTATTTATATTTAAGTTAAATGATTTAAATTAATCTTTATATAATTCTATAATACAAATACATAGAAAATTTATGTTTCTTCATCCAGCTATGTCTCACATTCATCATCCACATGTGGTTCTAGAAGTGGATATTAAACATGATAACCTGGTTGATTTCTGAAGGTTTGATTTGGTTGAGGAGTATGATCAATGGAATTTTAAATTTTGTGCATTCAATTAGAATTTTTTGGGTAAGTATGAGCATTTATTTATGCTGCAAATATGTAGAAAAAGATAAAAGATATTGAGCTCATATTAAGTTTGACCCAGTAATTAGTGAAGTAATGTTTCCCTTTTTCGGTAATTCAGATGTGATGAGATAATCATTAGTGGTGGAAGTTCTTTAAGGGTGATAAGAAGAAGGAATATGTTTCATAGGTCAAACTTCAAAAATATTTTCAAAATATTTTTCTTTAGTTATCCATAAAGGTGGTGGGGAGGTAAAAGAATCATTTCCTTTGGAAAAGGTAGTTTATCTATGAAGGATTTGGGAATCAATTTCATGTTCCTTACTTGTTTTTTTCTAGATTTTTTCCTAGATGATGAGTCTCATGAGATACATCATGAGGAGGCACTCTATCCTTTTATCCCATACTCAATTATTCCTTTTAATTTTTTGAACTATATATATATTTATAATAATGAGTAGGTGATCCAATTAATGAACATGTGATGTTATTTACCATGGGAAGGGATCCATATGGGTTCCAAAAAAGTATAGTTGTTATTGGTAGGCCTCATGATCCAAGAAAATCCTGGTTTTGACTAGTAGTTATTCAACATCAGTATCTTAATTTATATCCTTTAGGGGCATGAGGTTTTTTTGATTTTCCTAGACCCTTAAGGGAATTGTGTTTTTTCGGGTTTGTGGCCATTTCCAAAACTAGTTCCTAGTGGTTCTTTAGGCTCAATTGGTGTAGGCAAGAAGGTTCAATGAAAGCCATAGAAAAATTTTCCAATTGGGATTTATTAAAATTAGGGGAAGACATATTATTCTCAACTATGTAGAGATATATTAAGTAGAGTCATACATCAAGATGTACCAAGAGTTTAGGGACCTCATCCTAAGAATGGCTATAAATAAAGCCATCAGTATAGAGGTAGAGGATCGAGGAGTGGTCAGTTGCAAACCGTGGAAGCATTTTTTCCCAAGGTTCCAAAAATCATTCGAAATATGCATTACATTTTTTCTACTATTTTTTTATTCCATTTATGATTTGGGATCATTACACACATTTTATTCACCCACTCTAGTATGTTCATTGGGTATATACATGGAGAGGATTCTCATTCCATTCATTTTTAATACACTAGTAAGGGGATAAAACAACTTGTTTGGAAATTTACATTGACTTAGACTAATGATGAGGCCACATCAATCCCATGGATATTTTTTATTTCTTCAGGTGAAAGAATACAATGTCATTATCTAGAAAAAAAATTGTATTCTATGTATTCCATTAGAGGATACTTTTTAATTAGATACATGTTTTTGGATATATATATCTAGTGTGTTGTTTTAATTAGTGTGTGGAGTTATCTAGTGGGGAGTCGCCACATAGAGCCCCTTCTTTCATTGATGGATAATTAGTTTTTTGGAAATAGTGGATTCCATTATGGCGTAGATTCCCAAGGTTATTGGGGAGTTTTTTAATGGTTTCCAGCCGTAGTTATGAACTTCCCTACTCAATGTTATATATATTATCTGATATAGTTTTATCCGAGAGAATCTTTCATTTTGAAGGATCCATATATAGAATCATATATGGAGTTATCTGAGTTGATGTTTCATGTGTGTGATTATATATAAATGATTTTTTTCTATCCTAGCATGTCACCAAGGGGTGAACACTTGTTATTAACAAAAAATGTGTATAGTAATAAAAGGTGTTTAATATAATACAATAGGTTGAATCTTGTATTGATCAAGTATCATTTACCTCTTACGAGGATATATGATACTTTTGACCAAAAAATAGGGGAATGTTGTTTTTTATGATAGATCTATAATCTAGAAATGAGAAGTTGATGGAAAAATTGATAAATTTATTTAATATGTACTTTAGATGTAGGTATGGAAAAATCTTGTTCTTAGTCATTTAATTCGGTGTAATAAACATATAATTAAGGTCAAGGGGCTCACAACCTCTATGCTACATGTTTTCCTAGTCTAGTTCATAGTTTTTTTCATCATGTACATATTCATCTATTCAAAGTCAGAGGATGATATGGTTGATCATCTATGAAATAGATTATATGTTCCTTGATTCCACCACCTTTATTGATTTTTATCCATGTTTATGTTCTTGAGGTGGAAGGGGATTTCTATTGGGAATATGATGTCTCATGCAAGTTTGGTGTTATAAACATTGAAGGTTGGGGTAGTTATTTCTTGGGTAGCCCCTAATAACATGGTGGAGGTTCACAATTTTCTTAGTCTCATTTTCTACTATAGGAGATTTATACTCATTTTCTCTCGAGTTTCTTCTTCGTTAAGTTTGTTGAATATGAAGGACCATGATTTTTCATTATTTAATTAGTGTTAAGAAACATTATATTACCTTAATGATAAGTTAGTTAGTACTCATGTGCTCTAGTTTTCAGATGAGTATGTGATGTTTGATGTGTTTTATAATGCTTACTGTATTGGATTTAAATTCATGTAAATGTAATAGAGAGTTGAAATCAATTATAGGTCTAGGAATTTTCATCCCCATGAGTGTAATTAATCAAATTATGATCTAGATAGAGAATATATATATTTTTCATTGATTTCATTTTGACCTAACCTCATATGGGAGATAATTGGGGTCTTCATAGATCAAAAGAGATTCTAGTAAATTTTTTCTCAAAGTGATCTAAATTATAAGAAAATTAGGTGGATAGAGTTTCTTCCGAATTTTGATTTTGAGATCTCACACACTCAAGAAAGGAAAATAATGTGGATGATGAAATTTGTAGTAATTCAGGGAAGGAAGATGTTCAAAAGGCAAGAGATTCTTGGAGATTGATGGAGGATTGTAAATCCCGGCACTTTTATGTGAGGTTTGGTGATGGTAGAGGTTATTTGATTTAGATTATGATGAAGAATTCTCCATTACAGTACATAAATGAGTCTCGGTGGGGATAATTATAGTAATATGTGATGCTCAATAATTGTTTTCATGGTTATGCTCTTATGGGATGTTTGGAGAATGGTTATATATAGATATGGTTTTAAGGGAGGATATTTTTTCTAGAAGTGATGTGTTAATGTGTCATTCATGAATTTCATAACATAGTTTTGTTGGTACACCTAGGAGTTTCCATGATGTACTATGTCTTGAATATATAGATTGGGTATAGAGGGATTAAAAGGTAGTAGGGGAGTTTTTGGAGAGTTATTATGTCTTCTAGAAGTGAAATGATGATCATTTGTGTTGTTGGTGTAGTATTGCCTCCTTTGTGTGTCCCTTAGTGGAAATGGGATAACATCTCAATTTCCCTCTTCAAAGGGTTACCCCAATATTAGAGAGGTTGTGACACTATATGGGTATTCATGGATCAGTTGATGAAATTGGTCTGCTTCCTAGATATTAGGGTGTCAGATATCATGGGTTTTTTTCTAAGAGTAATGTGGACAAAGTGTTGTAGTTTCATGGAGATCTGAGGTCCATTTTATTAGATCTGGATTCAAATTATACCTCACAAGTATATAGGGGATCAATGTTTGATTTTGGCTCTCATTTTCACCACAATACTAGTGACCACCATCATAAGGATGGTAATATACAACATAATACCCAGATGTCAGAGGATATATTGTAGGCATTCATCTTAGATGTCGTAGGATCTGTCCATGAAACATTACTTTTTCTGACTTTTTTTATAAAAACTAATATCACTATTCAACTTTCATGGATTAGTTTTATGTTTTATATATGTTGTTATTTTGTTCTTTGTTTCACTAGATAGAATTTGGGGAGGTTATATTTCTTTTTCCCAGTGTATTGAAGAGCATGATAGAAAATGTTTAACTTTTTTAGGATTTGATAAACAAAATAATGGATAGGAATAAGTCTTTTTCAAATCATAGGATAGGGCCCTTTTATTTTGAGGTTGGAGACCATGTGTTCATTAATATATCTTATCTATTTGGTTAGTAGATGATTGTAATAGGATGTGATCTATATCTAAGTTTTAATAAGCTCTTGGAGGTATTAGGGAGAGTTGGTGAGATTCCATTTGAGTTAGTATTTCTATTATTCCTAATGAGGATCAAAAAATACCTTCCATTTCTCTCAACTTCGTTACTATCTTTACAATGACTCCCATGTCATATAATAGTGATAGTTTAATAATGATGATAACATGAAACTCATGTAATAGAAAATGGATATCTTATATATTTAATAGAGGTTGTTGTGTGGATGATCATTACCCTTGGTTCATGTGTTGTGAAAGCATGGTGTCTTATATAAGATTACATTAGACTGAGAGATGTGGGGGCTTTCCCAATACTCAAATATATTATGAGTTTTACTTTTATTGTATGGGTATTCCTAGATTATGCGATGTTTAGATGATAATTTTTATAATATTCTATGTTCATTTGAGGTTTTGTTCTCTTGATGTATGGTTTGTGGTAAAATTTAGAGATTTGAAAAGGTGAGGATCTGATTTATAATTGTTAAACATTATATTAAAATGTGATTAATGTCATGTGGGAATGTATGTGATTCTTATAGTGTAAAGTATATTGACATGGAAGATATAATTCATAGAAACTTAGGTTTGTGGCAGTGTGTCCTTTTGGTAATATATTTTTTTGGTTAGGGATATATGGAGGTTGGATGGTTGAGAAGATGGTGGTTTGGTTATGTGAAAAGAGGTGGTTCAGGGATTGTACCCAAAGTTGTGTTGTTGTTTATGATGATAGGTGGAGATGTGGATTTAAGGTGATGTGGGTGTTTAAGGAGTTTTTGGATTCTTTGATTGGTGAGTTTTGATGGTGTTATCATTCCAGGTATGAAGATAACCTTTAGAGGTATCTCAGAGGGTGGTTCTTAGGACTCATATCTTTCCTAGTTTTTTTATTCTCTAAAACTAGAATAATTTTAAAGGTATATAATATAATGGATCATTTAAAATTTCCCAATTATATTTCATATTTGGTAGTTGGAAGTGTTCAAATGATCTATATAGGTATTTGTGGGGTTGTATCTATGGAATTAATGTAGGCTATGATTCAATAATTAAACTAGATTCATTTTTTGAGATAGTGATTCACAACATATGAGGTGAGAGGATTCATGAAATTTATTTGGGATAAGGGGTTTTCTAATAAATGGATTATATTTTTGAGATCGATTCACAATGGGTAATTTAGTCCGTAAAATGTGAAATATTTTTAGTGAAAACTCTAAATATGTGAATTTTAATAGACTTCACATCATGAATGTAATTCATGAAATAAATGTTGCGGGTTCAATGTTTAAAATAATTTTATTTGGATTATTTTTTCTTAACCAGATAAATCTCATTGTCTTTAATTTCTGAGAGATCCCAAATATGTTTTCTAGGATCTTATATATTTACTTATCTTACATAGATCATTGGGTTCTGGAGGATATTTGTTGGCAAACTGTGGTGATTTCTCCTCGCTTACCTGTTTTTTTCCTTCTATTATTATTCATATTTCAATAGTGATTGTGTGTTTTTGTGTTGGGTGGGAGCTAGGATGCGTTTTTCAAAACTCTTCATGTAGTGTAGGTTGATTTTTGGGTTTTAAATGTGGTTGGGGTTTGCGGGAATTTATTCTTTTCAATATAGTGAACAACGATTTGGAAAATAATCATTGGTTTTTCACTTCTGTGTATAATGAAAGAGGATTTTTCTACCTTTTCCCATGGGAATATAGTTTGAACCATCTTAATAATGAGAATTTACTAGTTTAATTGAAATTCACTGGGAATGGGGGTTGTTTTAAAAGCTTTTATAGCTTTGAGATTATTGTGATGTTCTGTTTATATGGTCTGAATACCACACTAAAAAAATTATTGTTGGGATATTTTTTTGCTAATTTGGAATGACATGTGAAAACATTTCTTTTTGTGACTTGTTTGACATCACACTAAAATGGAAAGTGGTTAAACAATTGTATTTGGAAAATAAAATGGTTTCCACTAGATTATGGATTATGCAAGAGTGCCCCAAATAAATAAGAAAAATTTGATTAAGGGACCCTTTATAATTATATAATATGTTCTATGGTGAATTTTTTTGTGTATTCATGTTGTGGGGGTAAATGTGTTGTTTTTTAGCACGAGGATGGTGAGTTATCTTAGTTCATGATGTAGGGAGGTGATGTTTAGTTGTGATGTGGGGCTTATATATTTAATATATGGATGTGTTGGGAGGAGAAAATGTGTAATCACATTATTCTATAGGGTGATGTGTGGTTAGTATGAGGCTATGTTATGGTGCGGTAATGTGTGGTTAGTGTGAAGTTTTCGCTACTACAAAAAGTGGAATATACAATGCTAGACTTTATAAGTGCTAGTGAAAACCCACCAAAATGTTTTCATTTTTCAACAGTAAAAAAAGAACTAATAAATAGCTCCTTTTATAAGTGCTAAAAAACATTGTTAAAAGGTACAACTTATCTGGGTATTTTTTAGCACTGAGAAAGGGTTACCGTTACCAATGATTTTTTCATGGATGAAAAAATGGCACCTTTATCAGTGCTTTATTTTTAGCGATGGTAAAGGGTATCATTTAACAACACATTTTTAGCACCGATAATGGAACTGATTTAAAACTTCTATCTAACATCATAATTTTAAAGGTTAGGCCACCCCTTTATAAATCATTCCACCACAAGATAAACTCTACAACCTACTGAAGGTATGGGATCCCGCATACACGTTACAAACACTTCCAAATGGGCTCATACAGGCTGAGGCCCACTCTATTCTCCCATCAAGCCTTGGCCCACCCTCATAAACATTTTCGAGTCCTACATGACACATCCCACCTACTCAATTTCTCTTTATATGGCATGACCCCCGTTTTTTAAATAATTAAAAAAAATAAAAATATAAAAACAAAAAAAATTGAGATAATTAAACAACTAAAAGTTTTAAAAGGAATAAATTAGAGAAACACTAAAAAAATTATTAATTAAATAATTAATAAAAAGTTTAATATATATATATAAATATTAAATATTAAAAAATATTCTATATTAAATATAGATATAAAAAATTAATAGATTGAAATTGAAAATAAATAATAAAACAAATGTGTGAATTAAAAATTATTAAAAAAATTATTTATTAAATAATTATTAATAAAAATGAATAAATTTAATATACATATATAGAAATTATAAATATTAATAAATATTATATTGTAAATAATGATTTATAAAATGAATAAATAGTAAACATTATTCAAAACAATGAAAAATAAATTAATTATATTATTCATTAAATTAAAAATGAATAAATCACCAAATTATTAAAATATTTATTAATGAAAAAATTATTAATAAAAATAAATAAATGTACTTATATATTAACAAATTAATTATAAATAGTAATAAATAATATACACTAAATATAAATAGAGAAAATGAATAAAATGTAATAATTAAAATCAAATTAATTTTAAATTTATTTTAATTGGTTTTATAAATAATTATTCAATAATAAATTTAATAAACAAAATTTCATATATATTTATATATATATATATCATTAATATTTAATATTTAATAAAATAGGATTTATTTAATACAAAATATTTTTCATATATTAAGCACGTAATATAATTATTGAAGATTGGTTTATAATTAAAAAGTGAAATTAATTAATAATATTCACAAATTGTATTGTGTAATGGATATTAATTGAATAACATTTGGTTTTTCAATTTAACAAATATCAAACATGTGTTGTATTGATTTCACACACACGTATGTGTAATTAATGAATTTTTATATACAACACACACATAATATTTCTATGTAATTAATGAAATCTTATATAAAAATACATAAAACTATTATTTATATAATTTATTCTAATTTTAATATTTATTTTATAATTACATTTACTAACATGAAACAATTAGTATATTATTTTTCTATTGGAAAATTTTATTTATCTGTTTTAATATTATTACAATAAGTTATTATTTTATCAATTTTAATATTTATTATTTTTTATATTTTTATTTAATAATTTTTAATATTTATTAAAATATATTGATTTACTATGTTTTAATATTTTCAATATGTATTCATCTTCATTTAAATTTATATCAATATTGTTTTAATAATTTAAATTTTATTAATAAAATATATTCATTTTTAATATTTTTAAAGTGCATTCATTTTTAATTAATAAATTTCAGTCATTATTAACATAAATTCATTAAAATTATATATTAACAAATAATTTTCAATATTTTTTTAAAATAGATATTTGTAATTAAATATTCATAAAAAATACCTATAATTGTGTATTTATATATTTAAAAAAATATATATTTATAATTAGAAATAATTTTTATTTTTCATAAATTTAAATAATTATAAATAAATTAATATATATTATAATAATTATAAAATTATAATAAATACATTTACTGTATTTATATCTGCATTTATTCTTATTTTTATATCTATATATATTTATTATATATATATATAATGATATAAATATGTAAAAAAAATTAATATATT
This sequence comes from Viscum album, assembly GCA_963277665.1. Lineage (NCBI taxonomy): Eukaryota > Viridiplantae > Streptophyta > Magnoliopsida > Santalales > Viscaceae > Viscum > Viscum album. The sequence goes on from OY728130.1 coordinate 1,169,492,936, forward strand.
TATATAAGGATAAATAAATAATTATAAATTTATTTATAAATATATTTATTTCTAAATGTATTTATAAGTCAATAATTATGATATTTATAAAAAATAAATACTTATAATTATAACTAAATAAATATATTTTAAAAAAACATATATTTCATTAAATATAAGTAATTATATAGTTAACTAAATTATAAAATTATAATAAATATGTTTAAATAATGAATATATGTTTTTATTTCTAGTAAATATATGTATTTAATTATACCAAAATAAAAAATTATATAAATAAATTTACAATCATATACAAAAATTAATAAATATATCTGCAAATATATATAATTATAATTATAAATTGGTAATCAATGCTAATGTTCTAACACTGATAAAGATATATGTTTATCACTATAAAAAACATTAGTGTTGATAAGGATGGGTTTTACCAGCTCTTCTTTAGTATTGTTAAATATATAGCTTTATCATCCCTAAAATCACTTATAGAGACATGATTTATCCAAGCATTATATTTTAGAACTGCTAAAATGCATCTCAATCAGAACTTTTTTTCAAAACAATGTTAAAACTCTCTATCATAAATTTAAAGGAACCCTAACAGAATGGATTTCTGTCGTTACACTCATGTCCTTGAGTAACTGCACTACTTCCCTTACCCCCTTAACATTCTCTCGAACAAATGAAGTCTCAAATATAACTTATGTTTTTTCCTCCCCACTCTGTCCATTTTGGTCCAGTTTTCACATTTTTTACTAGTGTGGTGTTTTATTAGTTCGGTAATATCATGGGTACCATGTTTTGGGTTCTACACCTTATCATTCAACTCTTTTTGATTTTATATATTTGGATAATCAAAACCTCACCCTTCAAGTTCAACAATCCCCCTACAATTTGATTGTGATCCTCCTCATGAATTTTTGGCATGCAATTTATTTACTTCTCTACTTTTTGTCCCTATACATCGATTTATGGCATGATAGATACCTTATATATCGAATATGTTCCCTAATAAACTGAATTTTTAATGATTCACTTAGTACAAGGAAAACTCTCTTATTGCCTATGGTTTTATGGGATTTTCAAAAAATAGAACAGTTCTATGCAAAAAATATTTTAATTTAAATTATGGTTACTTTTATATGATATTTTAAATGAATATTTTCATTATTTTTTTAGGTATTTATGAAAAATATAAATAGATTTTTTTTATTTTTATTGAATCAAAATATTTTTTAAAACTCATAGGTGAATCTGATATTTTCCTATGATACTAGAATATCTATTTGTTGTTTTTTATTATATTTTTATAAAACTAATAATATTATTTACAATTTTTTTTTCTTTATATCTTGGTGACTTTTATATTCATTGATGAGTATATTTTTTGGAAATTATTTTAGACATAATAATAATATTTCTAGAAAATTTGTTTCTAATGTTAAATGTCTATCAGGATTTTTAAAAAGGTTAATTTTGAAAATTATTTCATGGTGTTTTAATTTTTATATAACAAGTTCATCATAGAAAAAAGATATATTTTTTTGTAATAAATTATTTAAATTTTAAATAATATATTTTTGGAATCACTTAATGAACCAAGTGAATAATTCATGTGTTGGTTTTAAAATTTTATTTCAAAATAATGTTTTGAGAAATAATATTAACATGATTCTAGTAGATTATATTATTATAATAATGGAAAAGTTCCCACCCAATGGTAGATATATTCTATGTACATATGAAGGGTTTTAAATACGTACACTCTCTTGATATTGGTATATTAGAGGTTTATATTGACAAAATATTTTATATTTTAATTTGGATTATAATATCTTTTATATAGGAATCTATTCATTTTAAAATGTGATCTTTATGGGAGTTTTATATATATTTCCATTGGAAATTTTTTTTAATGATGTTTATTGAATGAAAGGAATCTCACCAAGTAGCCAAATATTCAACATTCCTTTTCCAACATAGGAAAATTACTCCATTGTGTCCAATAATTCCCAACTTCAATTTCAGTCTTCTTTAAAACACAATGATCTTCTAATATATTTACAACCAATTCAAAAAAATATAAATTCAACCCATGGTCAATTCATTGATCAATTTAATTTATTGTTTTTAAAACACCCCATATCTAATTAAAAAATTTCTTCGGTGATTAGTCAAAAATGATGACATTATTTAATGGTTTGTATAGTTCCTTCAATAAAGAGTAGAGTCTCCGATGGGAGTCTTATATTTTCTTTCTGAATAACATCCAAAATGATTCATGGAAAATTTAAAAGATATTTTCATACTTTGTTCATGCCATTTATAGATCTATTACTAAGAGGGTGTCAATAAAGAAATTAATTAAATAGTATCCTTCTTTATATAAACTCACTAAAATTAGAATATGATATCATAATAATTCTTGGTAGATCAAAAATTCACTTCCCAACTCAATATAATGTATTAGATCCACTTTAATTGGTATCCATGATCTAAAATATTGAAGTGGATCAAGTAAAACAGTCCATATAACAATATATTCCCAACTATTTAATGTACTTTTGACCCTCCTACATTCATCAACCATATAATAATTTATATTACACTTGATCTTCCAACATGGATAACACATTAATTATTGTGAAAATAGAATATCCTTAATTTCCATCACATCATTTTGAAAGTCCATAAAAAATCCCATTTACTACTAGTTCTCACTATATTCATTCACTACATTAGTTATAGTTTTTATACTCAATTCATCTTCAACCATATTTCCACCCCTAAGTGTATACAAAAACTCAAAATCAAGATTTTAATTAAAATCATCCAAAATTAATTTTATGAGGAATGATCAAATACTATGGAAAAATACTTCAACTTTTTATGATATGTATACACTTCAAATATCTTATTAAGATAATGTATCAAAATTTTCAAAGAAAGAACAACCTTAAAAAATTACATGTTGTGTATAGGATAGTTCATCTCATGAGTTCATAGTAACCTAAAAAAATTCTCTATATTATATCTTCCTTTCATAAAAACCCATCAAATTCTCAATCTATATGCATTAGAGTGAACCTTAAAAGTATCTATCAACTTAGAGAAAATAATAACTAAATATAAAGTAAGCATCTTTAATAATTCCTAACATACCTGCTGGAACATCATATTCCAATAAATTGTTTATCCTTTTCTAACTCTTGGTTATCATTAATGAATTAATCTAAAATGTGTCCAAAGTAAATTTCTTGTAATACTCTAACAATATAAAAAAATATTTATTTAAAATACCTTCTTAGGCCTCTCCCAATACATCATAATCTTCACCTTTTTAAGACCTATAAAAAATATATCATATAAAACAACATGCCTGAGAAACATCCCCAACTGAATCATAAAGATACATTTATATAATTTTGTGCACAATTTTTTTTCACACAAAATTTATAAAAAACACTTATATATATATATATCTGTGTGTGTGTGTGTGTGTTTCTTATAATAAAATTCTGACATCTATTATATGAATATATCATCTATAAAAAACCACAATGGTGTCTAAATACATTTGTAAGGTGAAACCAATTTCTCAAATTATTGGACAACCTATACCGATATTAGAATATCATTCTCTAAAAGAAATTATGAATATAGTGAATAGAATAGAGATAATAAATTATTATAATTGGTTTAAGTATTTCACAAAATAAACGCATCCATTCTGAGATTTAGATTATATGTTTTCATCTCAAGGACTATAAAATATATATAGTGTTTATAAAATTTGAAGAATTTTGTTTATATTCTCTAAATAATCTTGATCTTAATGGGATATTTTATCACCTCAAATTATTAGTGCATTCCTCCCTATAAACACTGATCCTTAATTCATATGACATGTATTGTATCAACTATGCTCCTTATTAATTGAATTAAAAGTATGGATAATAGTGCTCGCCAATAGAGGACTATATGATCTATCTCTATTACTTCTAGTCCCTATCTAATGGGAACACTTCTATGAGACATAGTTATTTAATGAAAAAATGAACTTATTTAAAATTACATACTTTCTCAATAATCCATCATTAAAATTATACATTGAAAAATATCTAGATGTATTCTTATCCATTTATCTTTCTAAATTTCAATTTCAAATATTTTTTATTACAATTAAATAATTTTTTATAACATTCTTTTTAAAAACACATTAGAAAAATTGAAAAAACCTAACTCTTTGAAAATTGATTAGCATAGAAGAAAAACATTTCTTTGACACTGTAATCATGTAATTTTATTTTTACCATGCATAATATAATTCATTAACTATTTCCAAATCTCACCCATCATGGGTTAATATGAGATACAAATAGCATCCTATGAAATATTCATGAGACTCCCATTTTAATCATACTTCTAAATAGCTTGATATTTTCCACAAAAAAATTATTTTGTTTTTTAAGACTACATTCGAGTCTCAATATCTCATTTTATCTTGAGAAAAAAATTAAGAAATTTTTTCCGGTGCTTCTCCTTTTTTCATCATGAGAAAGTTTAGATTTTATAATACATCCTTCATCATCATCATATTTATCTCTCGAACAATTTATTTTTCAATTTTGTTTCTTATGACTCACTATCCAATACACTTAAACATGCATATATATTGCTTGTATTACTCAGAGTAGTAGTCATCTCAAACTGGGTAGTGATGACCATTTTTTATAAATTAAGTGGATAAACCCTACCTTAGTGGAGTAATTATTTCATAAATTAAATTATCCATTTCCAAAATATCATTTTTAAATTATTTGAAATAATAAAATGTTGGGTTTCACTTAATTAAATTTTATTTGACTTTAACCTTTAATAATGAATATCTTATGTGTATTTATTTATTTATTTTTTACAAAATTAATCTATTATGAACCTAATATTATGGATAAGAATGTATAATGTATTAATTCTTGTTGTATAAAAAAGATTATATATATGTAGATAAAGATTTTTTCAATTTTTCAACAGATAGTCGATACATCCAATCTCAAATGTTTTCTATATGTTTTTATTGTTGTTATTAATCAAAAATTAATCTACAAGAGTTGGAATAATATTTTATTTGTCATGGAATAGATCATAGATATAAATATTTGAATAAACATGAGGAAAAACTGAACATACACACTAATTGGGATGATAATGTGGTTTATGGATCATTTGATATGAATACAGATTTTAATTAAAATGGGCATCGCATGAAAGAAATGAAAATGGAAATTGAATATGGCCATCATGATTATGAAATTGTTTTGAGAAGTCAAATAGATTTCATTAGAGAACATTTAATACTATTGTTAATAAATACACAACATTTTCAACTGTATTTATGTTATATAATTTTAATAAGGGCAACATATGGAGTGATGGGAGATTTATAAAACTACATAGTCTCCTGAATGATATTCTAACAGAATAAAATGAATTTCCTTATTGAACATATAACTCCAAAAAAATAATATTTTCTATGGGAATTATCTCTAAAAAATACATTTTTATCCTGATGATTTTAAATTTTCTAGCAGGGATCATGAATCACTTATAAAATTTAATAATTGTGGTGTCGATTGATAGAAGAATGATGAATCAAGTCCATCAATATATGTAATTTACATTCCTAGCATTCTATAGTTTTGAATACTATATTGATATCAAGAAAACACAGGAAAATTTACATGGAATGAAGATTTAAGAATTAAATATGGGAACCTACATCATCCATCACATTCTCATCAGTGGAATAAAATTGACTACGATTATCTGAAATTTGGAAATGAGGTGAGAAAATTATTTCTTTTGTTATCTATATAGGGAATAAATCCTTTCAGTGTAGAGATGTAATCATCATATATATAATTTCATGTTCATAAATTACAACTTTTATCCATGGCTATGCATGAAGCGCAACTACATTATGTTATCTCTTATTATATCTATACCAAAAAAATCTTGTAACGATATTAATGTCTATTTCGATCCATTGATAAAAAATATGAAATTGATGAGGGAGAAAAATTTTACAATGTATGATATTGATATAATTAATGATTTCACATTAAGGGATATACAGTATGGGATGAAAACTGACATTCTTTCTTATGGAAATTTGTCAAGATATAGAATTAATATAGTGTTGGGGTGTCCCATTTGTGAAGAGTGCACACAATCAGTTGAGTTTAATCATTTCTCAAAGAAAGTTTATTTGTGAAATATAAATTTTCTACCTTGATAATATAGATACTAATCCATGAGGATAGAATTTTATGGGAATATATAATAATGAAAAAAATTGTCTCCATTAACGGGTGACCAATAGTTCGATAATGTAAAATATATTAAAACTATTTTTGGAAACCAATTTTACAAAACCTTATGAAATTAGTTTGTAAAAAGTGATCAATTTTCATTAAATTACTATATTGGATTTTTTTTGTACGTTATAAATTTTAGTGATTTCATGAATGTAGAAAACTATTTATTTGATAGTTTTTTTGTCACGTTACAATAATTTCTAGAAAAAAAATATAGAATCAAGGATAGGTTGGAAATGATTAACATCAGGTTAAGGTAAGAGTTGGCACCAATTAAGGGTTAAGTGCGTACATTTTTTCCTCTAGCAACATACACTCTATATAGATAGGAAAAATTTCAATTTTTCATTTTCTTTAATGGAGTAAAAGTTTCAATAGGGAATTAAAGAAATATCAAGAATGCTTTGTCAATGATTAATTCAAAGTTACAAGGACTAAAATCAGATAAACTTGATGTTTTTAGGCATGATTTTATGTATGATGCTTTACGTTACATTCCTCCTTAAAATTTATGACATATAATAACCAGACACTAATTATTTTTCAAAGTCATATGTATTAAAATTATTAACCCATCAAACATTCCAATAATGAATTATGATGTTTTAGTCATACTTTTTAAATTAGTGATATTATTCTAACCATAATTAATTGATATAATATTCATTATGATGGTTCAGTTTCTTAGTGAGGTTCAACTATGCGGTACTTTTCATTATGGATGTATATACCCCATTGAATGATATATGATGATTTTTAAAGGTTATGTCACGAATAAAAGTCATCCAGAAGTTGGTATTGTAGAATAATATATTATTGAAGAAGAGACTAAAGCATGTACTGATTACCTGTTAGATGTTGATAGAATCAATCTCTCAATGTCTCTTTATAATGGATTCCATACAATAAAAGGCATTTCCATAGGTGATTTTTTACAATTACCATCACAGAGTGGGAGAAACCGCACCTTTAATTTTTAAATAATAATTATGATGTTAATCCATATGATGAATCCCAAAAATAAATTCATAGTGATTTAAATTACTAAAGGGAAAAGGATGGATGCAAAATATACATAAAGAATATTTTATTAGAAGATTCTGAGATCATATTTATAAGAAGTTATCTGAAAATATGAATTCAATTTATCAATGAAATTGATGGTTATCTTGGGGAAAAACTTTAAATTTCATATCTTTCACTAGTTTTCTATTCAATGGTTATATATCCTATTCAAAATAACATGATGAAATAGGTATGATGAAAATAATTAGAGTTATTCTGGTATATAAAGTGATTCATATATCTTGTTATAAGGATATATTCCTAGTTTATACAAATATGTCATATTTTTTTAATAATATAAGGATATATGTGGTAGATTATAAAACATTTCGTGTGCCTATTTTTCATTGAAAATGGGTTGAAAATATGAGTGGAGTGAAATTTTTTGATATTCATAAATCTAAATTTTACTATGTGAGTGGAAAAGGAAAATCCTTTCATAATGGCACTACAAGTAGTGCTTGTATTTTATGGTTCAGAATAAACAAACAATAGTTGATAAAATGTCTTAATGTAAAATCAAACAACTGTATGGTCATATGAAAATTCAATCGGTGATTACCCATTCAATGGGAGATAAAAATTATTTCTTGGTGGTCCCAATGTACACAATTTCTTGTATGTTTGAGGGGATATCAAAGAGGGGACATAGATTCATGATAGAGGATCCAAATCACTTAAAACATTAAAAAATAGAGTTCAATGAGAAGGTTAAATTTTGTTTTAATATAATATGATTTTCCTCAAAATATTATATTTTTTCTACTTTATTAACATAACATAAATTAAATGCATTACTACACATGTAGACAATTTCTTTTACACTTGATGATGCTACCAATCATGGGGAAGAGGAAATTACCAACGCTAAAACTACAAAATTATTAAGGGATCAACAATTTGTTGATGAAAAAACAAGAATGATGAATCATCATAACATTAAATAAAACTAACAATGAATAAATTATGGGTATAAAATTTAATGTCAGAATGAATCAATGAGGTCAACCTATTAACCCCAATAAGTCAATGTTTATTTTTTATTTTAGGGACATAATGAGGATGAATGTGTAGATTGATATAGATTCACAGAGCCATTTCCAACTTAAAAAAATTGAAATTCTTTGAGATGATATAAAGTTAATGTTATCATAAAATATCTCTATTTTACAATAAAATATGATAATAAAATGTAGGATTAATTTGTATAATTCTTTGTAGAGTTTGTTTATTTTTAGAAAATTTATATAAGAAATATGTATTGATGGACACTATAAAATACCAGAGAAAATTCTAGACTCTTATTTCCATGTTACAGCTTAGGGATGTTGAGGATAATGAAACACCACACCCACCATTTACTTATGAATACATCATAAATAATTAAATATGGAATGATTTTATTGGTATTCGTGATGGGAAATCATTTCATGTGCATAGAATTTGATAACATATTATTTAACATTATTTATTTTATCCAATTTGATTATAATTATTTAATTTATGAAATTAAAAGGTAGTCCTAAAAATAAATAATACTCATGTAAAATAATTTTCCTTTATTATAAAGCAGGTATGGTAAATACTTCATTGGAGAATAAATTGGTATATACTTTAAACAAAAAAAATAAATGTTTTATATAACAGCCCTAGTCTTTATTTCAAACTTAAACATGTCTTATTATGTAAAACCTTCACTTGATAAAACATATAAGATAGAGAGTTATAGTGTCTTTAGTGATTATGAACATTACATAACAACTTAAAACATTAAATACACATCTTTATTGAAAAATTCTTTTACATGACCACACACATTCCTTCATACTTAACATTGCATGGGATATCCTAAGGACATTCATAAGAAAAGGGTGATATATAAAGCCTTGTAAGGGAGTAAAAAAGGAATAACATAAATAACATAATACATGTTAGGAAATTGGAATATCAATGAAGTATAAGAGAAACATGAACATAGAGTCATGATATAACATGATTATGATAACATGGAAATGGGGTAATATCTTTTAACATGATATTATCATAAGCCAAGGATCATTACACATGGATCATGAGTAAACCATCATTGAACTTTAATTATCATGTGTAAACCCTCATTTCAGATGACATATCATGATAATAATCTTTACCCAATTCATTGGAGTGCTATCAAGGCACGCCCTTCTTAACCATTTCGATTCATGCATAATTGTGCCACATGGTTCATAAAATATGGATTCATTAAACATCATCATTTATTCCATGGTAAAGGAATGTGGAATTAATAAATGAAACTATATAATCAATAAGTAAATGTGCATAAATATGAATACCCTTGATAGATAAATGGGTATGATATTCACTACACAATCACTTTGGTTTGGAAAACCGTATTGCAATTTCGGCAGCATAACGGTGTGACGTAAAAATTCATAAAAATTTTGGACGAGCAATAAAGGGGTTCCTTATTAATATTTACATGAAATGGAATATAAGGGGTCATATAGATAAATGTACCGATATATGTAATGGAATTTAGATTCATAAAACAAAATAATTGTTTGAATGTAAATGAGGAGATATAAATCCCTTACAGAATTTCGGCATGGTAATGGGTGTATCTGGGAGGAATTAATGAGAGAGGAAAAGGTATATAATCATTAAAACATAATTATAGAAGTATTGGAGAGGTTAGAAATCATACCCCAACATCGGTAATTTAAAAAAATTGTATAACAACATAATGAAATTTGGACAAAAATGAGAAAGGAAGAAATCCCTTACTTGGAAGTGTTATCACAAATGCTTGGGAGGGGCTTGAGAGAGGCTACTTGAAAGATTGGGGTTCCCTGTGAGGATTATAGAGAGAGAAGGGAAGATTTTGGTCAAGCTCCAAATTATTTTAGTGAATTGAAGTGGGATCTTGGGTGGGTTTATATAAGAAAATGGATAGAATTGTTTATTAGTTATGTTTTGGACACCACACATTAAACTTAGAAAAACCAAAAAATATACCATGGTTTTTTACCATGGTTTTTTCCAAAGTGGAGTGGAAAACATTATTTTATAAGTCCTATTGTCTAAATTCTTAAACTATTAGGATTTCTTATTTGGAGGTGAGTCACACTCTCAAGTAAAACATTTTAAAAGGATAATATGTTTTATAAGCCTTGGAAGGTCCACTAAGGATTTTTAAAATAAATCAAACAAACCTAAAATCACATTATTTTAATGGTAAAACATATATTGGACGAAAAAAACCATTTATTTTATTTTATTACATCACTATTTGGAAATTATGATCTCATAAATCACATAATATAATTAAACTGTATTTAATTTTTACCAACAAACGTGACTATCTTAGAAAATTATGAAAAATTCACCGTTGGATAATTTTGACATTCCAATTTTAAAAATAATATTTATTTTTTCTAAATAATTTTCTAAATATGTGAATTTTTACTTTTAAAATAAAACCTATCATTTATCAAATATTCATGGGTTTTTACAAAAAAACATCTTTCAAGCCTTAATAAAAATCACAATTGTATTCATAAAATATATATGATCATTTATATTTAATAAAACGTAATTTAGTAATAATATTTTATAAAAATATTATTTAATTCAAAAATCCATTAATTTATAAAAATGGATTTCTTAATTGAATATTAACTAAAAGAACTATTTCTGAATTAAAAACTATTTACAAAGTAACAATAATAAAATTAATGTACATTATTTACTCTATACAGAAATAATAGCCATAATATTAGTGCTATAGTCTTGTTACATAACCCCTTATAACACCCGCATAATACTGAAGGGTAAGGTGTGCGATGGTGACTAACTCTTGAGGTGTCTCAGATAACATTTATCTGGTTGTAATCTCTATCAACTTCCACTTATCCTATAGGTGGTTATGTTTGAGAGTAATGTGGTGAAGCTTGGAATGGTCTTGGTCAAGATTGAAGACCAATTATGCCACCTCCTTTCCGAGCTCCGAAAAATGGGCTTCATGTGAAGAAATTCTACTAGATGAGGCCATCTCTTCCTTTTTCTTAGTAAATTGTATTTTTTAAAGACCTATATTTTTACTAATCAATTGATCATCGTTCAATGGCTATATTAGAAATTGTAATAATTTTTAAAGGTATTTTGAATTCCAAAAACATAAAACCAAGGAAGTGCATATGTTATATAATAATTTTACATAACAAGACATTTAAACAGATCAAGAGGAATTTTCATTAATAAAAGTTTGGATCGTTACAATCCTCCCCACTTAAAAAAGTTCACCCTCGAAATTTCTATTTCCCACACTAAAAAATATGTGGGTAACTCTACCTCATCACTTCCTCTAATTCCTAAATTTCCTCTTCAAACTTGTGGTTTCACCACAACACCTTGAAGAGGGGAATTGTCTTATTTCGTTGAACATTTTCCCTATGATCTAATATTTTCATCGGATTCCCTTAATTGGAGAGGTAATTCTACAATGTTACCACCTCTAGATTGAGTACATGTGGTGGTTCTGGTATGTACTCACTCAAGAGTGATAAATAGAATATGTCATTTATATGAGATAGGTTCGGTGGGAGTGTCAGTCGATATGCCACTGCTCTAATGCGATCAAGGATATCAAAAGGTAAAATGTACCTTGGACTAAGCTTTCCCTTATTCTCAAATCTCATAACTCTCTTCCATGGTGATATATAGAGTAATAACATCTCTCTGACATCAAACTATAGGTCTCAACAATGATTATCAGCATAGCAATTTTATCAACTCTAAGAAGCTTCAATGTGTTGTTAGATGGTCTTATCCTTCTCCACCTTTTGTTCAACAATTTATAGTCCTAGGTGTTTTCTCTTCCCAACTTCCCCTCAATATGATGGTGTTCTTCACCTCTTCCGATACAGGGATTCATAAGGATCCATTTGGATGTTTGAGTGGAAACTGTTATTGTAATAGAACTCAATCAGAAGAAGATTTCAATCCCATCCTCCTTTGAAGTCTATTGAGCATGCTCTCAACATTTCCTCATGTGTTTTCATAGTTATATAAGATTGTTCATCAGGTTGAGGATTATAATCCATACTAAATTTCATCCCAGTATTTAGATCATTTTCAAGACTCTTCCAGAACATAGAGGTTAATCTTGGATATCGATTGGATACAATAGATAGTGGTACTCCAAGTATCATTACCAATTGTCTAATATATATCCTTTCTTTTTTATCCAATGATAAATCCTCTCAAATTTAAATGAAGTGTGTAGTCTTCTTAAGGTGATCCACAAAAACCAAGATGCATTGTTTCCTTTGGATGTCTTCAAAAGCCCAGTCAAAAAGTACATGGTGATATTATCCCATTTCCATACTGGTATGGGTAATGGTTGCATCATCCCCTTAGACTTTTTCCTCTTAGACTTCACTTGCTAACATACCAGACACTTTGATTTATACTCAGTGATCTTCTTCTTCATGTTATCCCATCAATAATGCTCTTGGAAATCTTGATACATCTTTTTGTTTCCTGGGTGAATGGAGAAATTCAAACTATGTGAATCATCCAAAAGTTCTTTCTTCAACTCTGGATTTGATAGAACACATATTATTGACCTAAATCTCACAAGTCCTTCTTTATTAACATTTAACTACATGTATTACCCTTTATTGATAGTTTCCACTTTCTTCAAAATTCCCACGTCATCTTTTTGAGCATCCTTTAGTCTTTCCAAAACATATGGATGAGAAATAATTTGTGAAAGGATTAATGATGTTCTCTTATTTATGATTCCAATGTCCATCTTCGTCAAATCTAAGAAGATTGGATCCTTTTCAATTATCATTAATTATATAATTGTTGGGTCCTTTCTACTTAGATCATCTGCCACCTTGTTCAATTTACCAGGGTGGTAATGGATTGAGCAGTCATAGTCTTTGATCAGCTCTAACCATCATTGTTGCCTCATGTTAAACTCTTTCTGTGTGAATATATACTTGAGGATTTTTTGATCCGTGTATATTTCACACTTCTCCCCAAAGAGGTAATGTTGCCAAATTTTTAAAGCAAAGATTACTGCCGCCAACTTCGAATCATTTGTTGGATATTTTTTCTCATGAACATTCAATTTCCTTGAATCATAGGCAATGACTTTGAAATTTTTCATCAACAACCAACCTAGTCCATTTTTTGAAGCATCACTAAATACCACAAAAAGTTCTCCACTTTTGGGTAGTGTGAGCACTGGGGTAGTGATACGCCTTCTTTTTATCTCCTTGAAGCTCTATTTGCATTCATCACTCCATGTAAACTTGAATCCATTTCAAATTAACTTGTTAAGAGGGTTTGAAAATCATGAGAAATTTCTCATTAATAAGAGATAATATCCAGAAATCCCTAGGAAGCTACGGATATCTATTACCGATGTTGGCCTTGGTCATCCCTCAATTGCAACTGTCTTGGAGGGATCTATAGATATCCCATTTTTGTGATGATATGACCCAAGAATGATACCTCCTTTAACCAGAACTCACACTTGATTTACTTTTCATAGATCTTGTTTTTTCTTAAGGTCTCTAGTATAGTTCTTAGATGCTCCTCATGCTCCTCCTTGGTTTTTGATTATATTAGAATATCATCTATAAAGACTACCACAAATGTTTCTAGTTAATATCTAAAGTCATTATTCATTAAGTCCATGAAGATTGATGGAGCATTAGGGAGTCCTAAAAGAATTACTATGAATTCATAATGCTCATATCTTCTACAAAAATTAGTCTTGGGGATATCCTCCTTCTTCACCCTTACTTGGTAATATCCCAACCGCAAATCCAACTTAAAGAAGTAATGTGATCCATATAGCTGATCGACCAAGTCATCAATTCATGGAAGAGTATACTTGTTCTTTCTTTTGATTTTTTTGAGCTCACAATAATCTTTGAAAAGGTTCATTGACCCATCCTTATTATTGACGAAGAGGAATGGTGCAACCCCTGGTGAAGCACAAGGGTGTATAAACCCTTTATCTAGATTCTCCTATACTTTTTTATTTAGTTCCTCAAGCTCCACAACATCCATTCTATATGGAGTCTTGGATATTGTAAATTCCATAGGTATAATATCAATTGAGAATTCAACATCTCTTCTAGGAGGAAGACCAGGAAATTCCTTAGGAAACACTTCAATAAATTCCATCACAATAGAAATGTATTCATGGATGGTTGCTTCCTTATCCTCACTCATCTGATCCAAATATGTGTGATCATAGGGCAGTAATATCCACTCTTGAGATGATGGTACTAAAGAAGATTCATCCTCCTCCTTGCACGTGTACAGAATCGGGGGTCGATTGTCTATAGGGAGAGTGATTTACCTCTCATGACAATTTATGTTGGCTATATATAAGGTAAGTCAATACATGCCAAAAATTGCATCAAACTTCACCAAAGGGAGTATGATGAGGTTTTTCGAGAATTTCAATCCACAAATTATGACAAGGTAGGCATAATATTCATGGAATTCAATGGTTTACCCTTTTTCAGTTCTCACTGACATCTTTACTTCCAAGATTTGTGGTGTTGTTGGGATTGTTCAGCTAAAATTTCGGAATATAACATAATTCTTAGAGCCATAATCAAAAAAAAATTCTCTATTCATGAATGAATAACTAGAGTACCTATCACTACTTCGTTATCGGGTTTCACATCAGTGGTAGTGATGGGAAAAGCTCGCCCTTACTGCCTTGAAGGTTGTTGGTTGCCTCCAAAAACCCTTGGCTAAGGGAACTTGATTAAAAAGTTCCATGGTTCTTAGTAGTTGAAGCAATGAACAACACGTTGAGAGTCAAACCGAGCGGTTCTCTCCTCTGTTGCAGCCACGAGTTTTTCTTGTCAGTATTTAATGGCTATATTCCCTTCTCTTATAAACCTAATGCACTTCCTCATCCCCTTCAAGCAACTTTTAGGGTGCTTCTTTTCACACCTTTGGGAAGTGGGGTTCTGGATTTTCTTAGTACCATTTGATTTAACCATTGGACTACTAGAATTAAATATCACCTTACATTTTTTATTTCTATGATACCCCTGAGATTCCCCGATCTTCATTTCGAAATTGAGGGAACATCATAAAATTTACTCATATCTCTTAAAGTCACGGATCGTCAGGGCTTTCCGTAGGCTAGATTTTATCCCACAAAAGAAGCTATGAACCTTGCATTCAGGGGTAACGACAAATTTGGAGGCGTATCCTGCAAGACATGTGGATTTTTTCTCATACGCTCTAATGGATTCATTGTATTTTTACATGAGGGAAAGGAAGTCCCTTTCCATATTAAGTTAGAGGGTGTGAGGAAAATATTTGTCAAGAAACATTTTCCAGAAATCCTTCTATTCCAAAGCCTTTATCCCCTCCTCATGATTTGTATTTTGATCAATTTCCACCATTGATTAGCTTCACCCTCCATACGATATGAATCCAGGAGTACCTTCTCTTATTCAGGATATTAAAGTATTGATAAAATATTTTCAATAGGGTTGATCCATTGTTCATCGATTGTGGGATTGGATGATTCATTAATATTAGGAGGCCCTTGTCTTATGAAGCACTCGATTGTGACTCGTTCTTTCTTAGGGGGGTTGAATGTACCTCCCGACCTATATTTCTATAAAAAACATGAGTTAACTGAGATAGTATAGTGACAAAGTTCGTGATTACTGCTCCCATAGGATTTGACATCTCATTATAATAGTCATCACATTGATCTTCGCATCGATTGTTAACCCAAGTCCTCCTATTTCTGGCCATTGGATAAAATAAAATTAACGTTAGGGGTAACACATAAATGGTAATCCAAAGACAAAAATTAATGACTAATAAATTACTTTTATTTTCTTAAATTTTGAATTTATAGTCTTCAATCTACATTATCCATGATCTACTTCCTAACATATATTCTTAGGGGTATTTTTTATTCCCTTAATAATGGTTCATACTAATCTTATGAATTTACCAAATAATATCCACCAGGTGTGTCATAAACAATAGTGTAAAAAGGCATGTTTTTGTGCACCAGTTCTCATTCGGGTCTATCTCAAAGAAGTGTTTTAGAGTTTTACCCCTAGATGCATATGTGCCAGAGCCACCTATACCTACACGTATCCAGACAGAGATGTATTTTCTTGATAAACCACTTACTCAACAATCACTAAAATATAGGGATGTTTTTTTATACTTAGTCTTATCTCTAAGGATTTCACTTGGTTTTTCTAATCCTAATCCCAAAAATAACTAAAATTATCCTTTGATACCAACTATAACAACCCTAATCATTATTTCACACTTAAAAAAATTTATTACATAAAACATTAACTTGATAAAAAATAGAATATTGAGAGTTATAGTGTCTTTGGGGATTATGAACATTACATACCAACTTAAAATATGAGATACACATCTTTATTGAAAACTTATTTTACATTACCAAACACATTCCATCATACTTAGCATTGCGTGGGATAACCTGGGGATATGCATAAGAAAAAGGTGACATATAAAGCCTAGTAAGGGTGTAAAAAATCCATAACATAAATAATATAGTACATGTTAGGAAATAGGAATATCAATAAAGCATAAGAGTAGCATGAAAAAAGATTCATGATATAACATGATTATCATAACATGGAAATGTGGCATCAAATTTTAACATGATATTAGCATGATCCAAGGCTCATTGAACATGGATAATGAGTAAACCCTAATTTCACTTGATGTATCATGATACTAATCTTTACCCAATTCATTGGAGCACTATCAGGGTGCACCCTTCTTAATCATTTAATTTCATGCATAATTGTGCCACATGGATCATATAACATGGATCCATTATCATCATTTATTCTATGATAAAGGAATGTTGAATTCATACATGAAAATATATAATAAATAAGTAAATATTCATAACGTTGAATACCCTTGATATAGAAATGGGCATGATATTCACCACATAATGATTTTGGCTTGGAAAATCACAGTGCAATTTTGACAGCATAATGGCATGACATAAGAATTCATAAAAATGTTTGATGAGAGAGAAAAGGGAGTCAAATAATATATAAATGAAATCAATGTAGGGGGTTTATATTGATACATGTCCCAACATATGCAATGGAATTTAGATTCATAAAACAAAAGAATTTATTAAATGTAAATGAGGATAGAGAAATCCCTTACTGAATTCCAGCATGATAACTGGTGTACATGGGAGGAATTAATGAGATATAAAGTGGTATCTCATCATTCAAACATACGGAGGGAAGTATGTGAGAGTTTTGAAATCATACCACAACATTTTTAATTGAAAACAAAATGTTATAACAACATAATGAAATTTTAACAAAAACAAGAAAGGAACAAATCCCTTACTTGGAAGTGTGATATCAAAGGCTTGGGAGGGGCTTTATAGAGGATTATTAGGATCTTGGGGTGCCTTTAGAGGATTATAGGGAGATAATAGAAGATTCTGGTCGAGATCCAAAGGCTTTAGTGAAGATAAATGGGATATTTGGTGGTTTTATATTGGAAAAGGGAGGGAATTCTATATTATTTAGGTTTTGGACACCACATATTAAACTAATAAAAACCACAAACCAGACCATGGTTTTTGAAAAAGGGGAGTAGAAAACATTATTTTATAAGTTCAATGGCAGAAATTCTTTAAATATTAGGGTTTCTTATGTGGATGTGAGTCACACTCTCATGGAAAACATTTTAAAAGGATAAAATATTTTATAAGACTTTGAGGGTCCACTAAAGCTTTGTAAAATAAATAAATAAAACCTAAAATCCCATTATCTTAATAGTAAAACATATATTATCTTAAAAACCCATTTATAGTATTTTATTACTTCACTAGTTTGTCATTATGATTTCATAAATCACATTATACAATTAAATGGTATTTAATTTTTACCTAAAAATCCGACTATCTTAGAAAATTATAAAAAATTCACCATTGGATAATTTCAATATCCTGATTCCAAAAATAATATTCATTTTATCTAAATAATTTTCTAAATATGTAAATTTTTACTTTTAAAATAATAACCGACATTTATCGAAAATTCGTGGGTTTTGGCAAGAACATCTTTCAAACTTTAATAAAAATCCAAATTGTATTCATAAAACATATATGATCATTAATATTTAATAAAAAGTAATTTAGTAATAATATTTTATTAAAAAGTAATTTAATTCAAAAATACATTAATTCATCAAAATAGATTTATTAATCAAATATTAACTAAAAGTACAATTTTTTATTTAAAAACTATTTATTAAGTAACCATAATAAAATGAATGTATATTATTTATTCTATACAAAAACAATACATATAATAGTAGTGATAGGGTATGATTACATAACCCCTTATAACACTCGCATAATACTGAATGGTAAGGTGTGTGATGGTGAAAGACTCTTTGGATGGCTCAGATAACATCGTTCAGGTGGTAATCTCTATCAACTTCCACTTCTCCCATAGACAGTTCCATTTGAGCTTAACATATTGAATATCGGCTTGGGCTTGGTGAAGAGGGAATCCCAATGACGCCACCTCCTTTCTGAGCTCTGAAAAATTAGCTTTGTATGGAGAAATTCTACTGGAAGAGGCCGTCACTTCCATTGTTTGAGTAAATTGGATTTGTTAAAGACATCTATTTATACTAATCAATTGATCAATGTTCAACAGATATATTAGCAATGGTAAAAATTCTTAAAGGTATTTTGAAATCTAAAAACATAAAACCAAGGAAGTGCATATGTTATATAACCAATTTACATAACAATAAATTTAAATAGATCAAGAGAAATTTTCATTAATAAAAGTTTGGGTCATTACATTTTATGTGATATGAAACAAAATATATACCATTTTTTATATGTATATTATTGAATCCAAATCTGAAGTCACATCCATCCCACGTCATGTACTAGGGAAGGATTCTCTCATAAATAAGGAGGTAAACTCATTAATGAAAACATAAAATATATTTAACAACCTAGGTACTTATAAAATAATTTTTTTTCATTCGGAAATTAAATATTTAAATTCCTTATAAAATTTTATTGAAATAATTTATTTTTATTGAAATTAATAAATTTGTATTGATGGAATAGTAACTTGGCCTTATGAATAGTAACATGATCATTAGGAATAGTAATTTGGACAATAGAATAGTAACCTAACCTAATAAAGTATAAATAAAATTTATCCATCATATAAGAGAAAATAAGATATATTTATATCATTAAACAAGTAAATAATTTTTCAAAAAATTATAAATTAAGTGTTGGTATTTTTTTAGTCATAAATAATTAATTAAAATTTTATAACTAATTTAATAATTTAAATGAATTTTTTTTCATAAAATGAAATATTAAATTATTATTTTTTTTCTTATTGATATATAATAATTTTATGAGTCATTGATTAAATTTTCAAGGTGTTATAAAATCAGTTATAGTTTTAAAAATGTTATTTTTAAAATAAATTGTGATTTTATTTAAATATTAAATTTCTAATATTTAGAAAATTATTTTCAAAAAATGGATTTTATTTTTTAATTCTACATGTTGAAAAATGGTTTGATATATCTATTGGGATTTATCTGAAATACATGAATTTTTTGTGAATAGTGGAATAAGATAATTTATGAAATAAGATAAATACATGAATTATTGAGTCATGGATGATGTTTTTCAAATGTAAGAATCTTTGGATAGAACTCACATGCACTATTTAATATTTTTTCATAATAATCAACACTATTTATTGTCTTGAGAAAAATAATAAAATAAAGATTAAAATAATGGAAAAACCCTCCTCTCCTCCACTATAAATATCACCCCTCAACCCCTCTTCTCATGACACATATCATGCTTTGAGACATGTACAATTTCTACCCATTATTTTTTAAAAGACTCATACCCACATCTAAGACATTCTAGTCTCATTAAAATCAAAACCAAAGGCCTTAAAGATGTTCTCAAGGAGGATAATTCAAGAGGTAAAAATTCTATTTCATTTTTCTTTTATTTTAATTTCTTATACTATATTGACCTCCCCTATTACAAGAGGTATAAAAAATATAGTATCTTTTATATACAATAATTTTACCATGTTATTGAAAAAATTCTTCATCATACTTCTTCTCCTCTCCAACTCATTCTAAAAATACATCGTCCTTGATTTGTCAATTTACAGATGTCATGGACGATATGTTACCAATTTCTATTAATTAATTCATGGATGGTCATTAATAAAATTAAATAGTTGAAAAATATTTTAAAGTGTATGATATAATCTATTTTATGATCTATAGTTAACATATATACATCATATTAAATTATACAATGAGCCTAATTTTTATTATCAAAGAACCACCAAAATGATCTACAAGAATATCATTAATGTTTTATCTAAAGATTCATTATCATATCTGAAAAAATGATTTATGGTACCATTTCACATTCCAGAAACATATTATTACCATTTCATTCCACTTCTATAGTTTTTATTCTATTATAAAAGAAAATATATTACGAACTGACCATGGAAACCTTGCAAAGAACACATCCGAAATATTGGAAATAACAAAATATAATTAATAATTGGGTGGAATGATGTTATAAAATGATCATATATAGTGTTATAAAAATAAATATATTTCTGTAAAATATTAATAAAACTCTTTTAACCATTATAAATGAGTTTTAATCAGATTTTATGTGAGGTGAACCTGTAGTAATGGATTTCATAACCAAATTTTCATTCTTTGGGTTAACCTCATACTTCATTGATTATACGGGGATAATATTATTTGTGTAATGAATTTTTTTTATATTATATTTTATTATGTGGGATTACATTGTATACCCATATTACTTTCATTCAATTTTTTCATATCAATTATATTATATTTTTAAGGTACATTTCTTTGAAAATCCTATTTTAAGATTCTAGTTTATTAAATTAAAAATGAATATTTTTATTAAATAATTCCTATTTTATGATTACGTACCGATTCTTGGAAATTTTTTATGATTTAGGGTGAGATCTATATCTCCCCACAATTCATTGACTATTTTTATGATGGAGGTCTGTTGTATGGTTACTACTAGTGTAACCAGAATGTTTACACAATAAAGTAACTATGAGGGTTACATTGTAAGGTAGCTATGAGGGTTAAAAATCATAAGGGTGGAATGAGGGTTCTGATATTAATTATTTAATTTCCCAAGATAACTTTATAATTTTAATTTTTTCCTTAGGTTTTATATAAATCTCATGTTTCACAAAGTAATCATATGATACTTTCTGGGTGAGAAGTATGTCTTTGTGAAGTGATTTAATAAGTTTAAAAGTATTCATAGACTAATGATTTCTCTCGTTTTTATATCCCTTACTAAGATTTTTGTGATCATATAATGTTTTAAAAAAATTTTGATAGGGTTTAATGATGTGTAAGAGAAAACGGGTATCGAAGATGAATGTTGTGAAGTCATTTTTTAAAAAGTTTTTTTTATAATAAAAATTTATATTATGAAAAAATGGATATTGTTTTAGTTGTACCCAATTTGTATGATTATGGGATGATAAGTATGAAATATGTACTAACTTTATAAAACTCTAAATTGTAAAAAAATTTGGGAATGTAAAAGGTTATTTTTAAAGGAATTTACTAGATTATCTAATGTTTAAGGTTGAGTTCTTATAATTGGTATCATAGCACAATTTAAATAACATTTGGGATAAGGATGATGTTAATATAATGTCATAAAATATTTTTATTGTATCATTATGTTGAAATGATATAAAATTTTAATATTAATAGGTTCCTTCATCTAACATATTTCTATTCTGAATGGGTTTCCGTAGAAGAAACAGGGGAGATTATGCTTGTAGGAACAGAGAGGCTAATATCTTTATGAATCCATAAACTATAACGGTATGGAATGTAACTGATCATTTTGTGATAATAATGGCTCAATTAATATAGGAAATGTATTCCAGTGGCATCCATGCAAGAAAACAACCAGAACTACCATAAATAAACATGATGGTGGTGGAACATTCTATGAGGCAACACCCTCCTACTTTCAGTGAAATTTCTAACCCAATGGTAGATGAAGGATGAATTAAATCCCTCAAAAATATATTTTATGTCATGGTTTGTTTAGATAATCAAAAGTTTAGTCTTGATATTTATCATTTTGAAGGTGAAGTTGATCAGTGGTGTTCAATGCTCAATAATATTATGGATAGAAAAAAGATTCATGCCTTAGAATGGGATGAATTTAAAAATATTTTCATTGAAAAATACTTTCTTAAGGTGCTTTAATTTAGGATGGAAATGAAATTACTTGAATTTAATAATAAGGAGGAGGATTCAGTGGCCGTATATGAAGAAAAATTCACCCGATAGGAAAGTAATGATGCATATCTTATTCGGGATATTGATCGCAAAATCAATCACTTTATATTAGGATTGAAGCTAATATATCAAAGAGAGTTAGCATACAGTGAATTCAATAGTTTTTTGAAACATTACCAATGCGCTGAGAGGGTTGAAATAGAGTTTTGAAATGATCATGTTTACTTTTACAACAAGAATAATAAAATGTCTAAATGGAAAGATATCGGTAGTATAAATCAAATAACTCTGAAGGTAATAAATTTCAGTTTCGAGTTTGGGAAAATTGTTGTAAGAAGCATCATAGGGAATGTTTTACCAAAACACGTAAGTGTTTTAAATTTGGTATGTTTGGATATATGGATAGATATTATAATTAAAATGATCTGAAGATTAATCTAGATAAGAAAACTATAGAGTTTATTAAATGTGATGAGATGGGGAATTATGTAAAATCTTTACCAAAGAAAGATCTGAATGATGGAAAGTGGTCATATTATAAGAAGAAAGATGTAATGAGATCCTTTGTGACTAAGTCAATAGATGTTGGGCCATCCAATGAAGTGGTATCAGGTAATCTTTTTTTCTACTAATATTTTCATAATTTCTTCTTTGATACTAGGTCTACACATTCTTTTATTCATGATAATTTTTCTTGTAAATTAGAATTTCACCTCAAGAAATGATACCAGAACTTATAAGTAACAAATTAGGGAGAAATATTACAACAAAAAGGTATTATAAGAATATTATTGTCATTATATGTGGAAATACATTACATGAAAACCTTGTTGTTTTACCCTTAGTAGAGTTTTATGTCATTCATGGTATGAATTGGATTTATGTTTATCGTGATAATATTTATTGTTGAGATAAAGAATTTGTTTTTCAGAAATTTTTTTAATTTGTATAAAATAATGTAACCATACAATTTATAAAATATTAGGAAGCTAATAAATTGATAAATTTTGGAAATGAAAGTTGTCTTCAATATATTATTTAAAATAAGGGAATTGTTCAGATTAATTATGTGTTAGTGGTAAATAAATTCATGTAAGTTTTTTCTAATGAGATTAATGGTGTTATACCTTGTCGAGAAGGTGATTTTACTATTGAATTAGTTTGTAAAGTTATCCCAATTTTAAAACCCCCATATTGAATTTATCAAATGGAACATCTTGAATTGAAAAAGTAGATTCCGGATCTTCTTGATAAACTCTTCATTCGTCCTAGAACATCCCCATGGGGTACTCCTGTTTTGTTCATTAAAAAGATATATGGTTCCATGTGGCTTTGAATTGATTATAGAGTTTTGAATAAAAATATTTTTCAGAATAAGGATTCATTTCCTCATATTGATGACTAGTTTGATCATATCGAGAGAGCTCGGTATTTTTCCATGATTGACTTGAGATTCAGGTACCATCAACTATATGTGAAGGAGGATTCCATTATAAAAACTGCTTTTAGTTATA
The DNA here is from genome assembly GCA_963277665.1 of Viscum album. Classification (NCBI taxonomy): domain Eukaryota; kingdom Viridiplantae; phylum Streptophyta; class Magnoliopsida; order Santalales; family Viscaceae; genus Viscum; species Viscum album. The sequence continues at coordinate 1,169,517,333 of OY728130.1, forward strand.
GATATGGGCATTATGAGTTTATTGTTATTACCTTTGGTTCGAAAAATGCCTCTTTTATATTCAAGGATATTATGAATATAATATTCCTTTAATATTTGGATTTTTTGTTTCTATTTATGATATTTTGGTCTTTTAAAATATTTATGAGGATCTTGAAAAACATTTTTTAATTATATTGAAAACTCTCAATGAAAATAAGTTTTATGGGTAATTTAGAAAATTTTATGTTTGTTTGAAACTGATTTTTTTTCTTGGGAATATAGTAAATAAGGATGGAATCAAAATTGATCCTACTAAATAAAAGAGGTTGATGAATGGAAAAGACCTAATAATGTTATAGAGATACATAGATTTCTTGGATTAGTTGGTTATTACAAACAGTTTGTCAAAAACATATCACAGTTCTCTAGAAAACTAACTATGTAAATATAAAAAGAGTTTAAATTTATTTGGATAGAAGAATGTGAATTTATTTCATGACCTGAATAAGATATTTTTGAATGCTTCAGTTTTGGAACTACCCTCTAAAATTGGTGAGTTTGTTATCTACATTCATGGTTCATTGAAGGGAATTGGTTGTGTTCTGGTAAAAAATTAAAAGGTAATTTCTTATGCTTCAAGACAACTAAACCTCATGAGTTAAATTATCCCACACATGATTTTGAATTAGAAGCTATGTTTTTCTAATTGAAAATTTGAATGCATCATTTATATAGATCCAACTTTGAAATATGAACTGACTATAAAAGTATGAAGTATATATTCAATCAAAATAAATTAAACATGAGGAAGAGAAGATGGGTTGAATTGAAAAAGGAATTGGATTTAACGATCAATTACCATCCTATAATGTAAAACAAAGTAGCTGATTCCTTGATTCAAAAACATCATAAATCATTCAAAATATTACATTTGAAATTATACCCCTTGATTAATGAATTGGTGAATTTTGGTTTGGATGATGTTGGTGTAGGAAATTACTCTATTTTTTTTAGGTGTCTTTACAATCGTCTCTGTTAAATAGAATTAAGCAAGAGGACAATGAAGACTGTGAGTTATAGAAAATAGTATAATTAGTTAAAAGGGGTATGTTTCCATAATTTAATAGAGATAAATATTTAGTTTTAAAATTTGGAATGATACTATGTGTTCCTTGTGGTTCATAGTTTAAGAAAGAGTTTATATGTGAAGATCATATTTATTTATTTCAGTTCATCTTGTAAGTACTAGGATTTATAGTGAACCTTGGGAGTATTACTAGTGGGATGGAATGAAAATAGATAACTCATAATTTACCATGAAATGTTTGACATGTCAAGAGGTTAATGTTGAGTGAAAACTACCAAAGGAGATGCTTTAGCATTTTCCAGTTCCTCAATGGAAATAAAAAATATATATCCATGTACTTTGTGATGGGACTAACAAACACATATCAAGGTAGCAATGAGATTTTGGTTATTATTGATCAGAAAACTAAATATGAACATTTCCTTCATATTCAAGATACTACGACTTTGGATCAATTTTCTCAAATATACCTCAATGTGATTGTCAGGTTACATGGAGTTACTCTTTCCACAGTATCTGAATGTAATCCTAGGTTCACTTTTAACTTTTGAAAATTACTTCAGAAGTAATTGGGAAAAAAATTAAATTTTAGTACTGATTTTAATCCTCAATAAGATAGACAGATCATGCAAACAAGTCAAACCTTGTAGGATATTCTTCGAGCTTTCTCAACAGGCTATCATGGAAGTTGGGATAAAAATATTTATTTTGGGGATTTCTCTGATAATAATAGTTTTCATTCTAGTATATAGATGTCACATTTTGAGGCATTATATGTGAATTGGGGTTTGAAGTTAATATTTTGGGATAAAGTTGGGGATAGAAGGTTGATGGGACAAAAATTAGTAGAGGAAGTGCCTGAGAAAGAGAAGATAATCCAGCAACACTTGAGGACACCTCAGAGCAGGCATAAATATTATCTAGATAATAGGATTAAATACTTTTATTTCGAGGTAGGTGATCATGTTTTTTATAGAATATAACCATGGAAGATTGTTATGAATTTTGGTATGATAGGAAAGGTAAGTCCACAATTCATTGGACCTTATAAAATCCTGGATAATTTTGGACCAGTTACCTACCGACTAGATTTGCCTCGGAGTTTATCTCAGGTACACGATGTTTTCATGTTTCAATGTTGAGAAAGTATATTATAGATTCATCTCATGTTTTTAACCAATATGTAGTTCTGATAGAAGGGAACTGTTCTTATGAAGAGAAACCAATTCAGATTCTTGATCGTAGAGAGAAAGTATTTTGGAATAAGGTAATCCACCATGTTACTGTTTTGTGGAGAAACCGCATGATTGAAGAAGTGAAATGGGTACCTAAAATGCAATAAGGGAAAGATACCCTCTCCTATTTAATATGTAAATAAAATTATGAGGATGCAATTTCCAAAATGTGGATAGAATGTAACAACCTAGGTAATTATATAATATTTTTTTCATTTTAGAATTTAATATTTAAATTCTTATATATTTATAATGAAATAATTGATATTTATTGAAATTAAGGAATTTATACTAATGGAACAGTAACTTGACCTTAGGAATAGTAACATGACCAATAGGAATAGTAATCTGTCTAATAGAATAGTAACCATGCCTAATAAATTATAAATAAAATGTTTTCGTCCTATAAGTGAAAATATGGTTTATTTATATCATTTAACAAGTAAATAATTATCCTGAAAATTTTAATTATCTGTTGGTATTTTTTGTGAGTCGTAAATATTTAATAAAAATTTATGAATAATTTTATAATTTAAATGAAAAATTTATTTTCATAAAATTTAGTCAACATTTTTTTCATAGGGTTATAAGATAATTTTAATGACTTTGGTTAATTCTTCAAGGTGTTATAAAATCTGTTGTAGTTTTAAAATTGTAATTTTCAGAATAAATTAAGATTTTATTATACATTAAATCTCTAATATTTAGAAAATTATTTTAAAACAAATGTATTTCATTTTTGAATCCAACACATCAAAAAAATCGGGGTGATTTTTTGGGATTTTTCTGGAAAACATGAATTTTTAGTGAATAGTGAAATACGATAATTTATGGAATAAGTTAAATATATAAATTATTGAGTAATGGATGATGATATTATAAAGTAAGAACCTATGATTCAATATCACATATAATAATTACTATTTTTGTTCACAATAACCAACACTATTTCTTATCTTGAGCAGAATAATAAAATAATAATTAAAATAATGGAAAAACACTCCTCTCATCCACTATAAATACCACCCCACCCCCTCTCTCCTCACACATCTCAAGATTTGAACCATGTCTAATTTCTATCCAATATTCCTCTCAATCCTATTACCCACATCAAATAAATACTATTCTCACCAAAATGGAAAATTTAAAGGCTTTAAGGAGGTTATTTGGGAGGACAATTCAAGAGGTAAAAAATCCTCTTTCATTTTTCTTTTTTTTCTTCTCAATTCTTTTTCTTTTCTTCTAATATATTCACCTCCCCTATTCCCAGATTCATGAAAACTAAATTATCATATATATACTATAATTTTATCACGTTTATGGAAAAAATCATTATTATACATATTCTCCTCCCCTACTTTTTTCTAAAAATAAAAACATCGTCTATAATGTGTCGATTTACCGAAATTGTGGATAATGTGTTATCAATTTCCATTAAATCCTTCATTTATGGTCATAAAACCATTTTACTAGTTGAAATAGATTTTTAATTGTATTATATAATCAATTTTATTTTCTTGGATTAATTTAAAAACAAAATATTAAATTATATAATGAAACCAGATTGTGATTTTTTAAGAACCTCCAAAATGATCTAAATGAATATAATTAATATTTTATCTAATGGTTCATCATCATATCTAGAAAAAATTAATTATGGTACCATTTAATATTCTAGATACATATTAATACATTTTGTTCCACTTCTGGAGTTACTCTTCCATTCGGTAATAAGATTCATTACGAACTGATCAAGGAAATCATGTTAAGAACACACCCAAAATATTGGAAATAAAAATATATAATTAATAATTGGGTGGAATGATGTTATAAAATGATCATATAAGGTGTTATAAAAATAAATGTTTTCTTTAAAATATTAATAACACTATTTTAACCATTATATAGTAGGTTTAAACAAATTTTAAGTTAGAGGAACCCAGGGTAAGGTAATTGTTTTTCCAATTTCCATTCATTGGGTTAATCATATACTTAATTGATTATGTGGTGCCAATATTATTTGTGCAGTGAATTTTTTTTATATTAAGTTTTATTATGTGGTTTTATAGTGTATACACATATTCCTTTTTTCAATTAATTATTATATCGATTATATTATATTTGTAAGGGACTTTTATTTATAAATCATATTCTAAATTTCTAGTTTTAAAAAATTCAAAATGAATTTCTTTATATAAGTATTCTTGTTTTATGTTTATGTACTGGTTCTTGTGGATTTTTATTAATGGGGGTTGGTACCAATATCTCCCTCCAATTAATTGATTATGTGTATGTTTGAGTTTGAACATATGGTTACTCCAAGTGTAACTATGATGGTTACACCATAAGGTAACCATGGGAGTTACATTGTAAGGTATCTGTGAGGGTTGTATATCATAAAGTATTTGTGAGGGTAATAATATTTAGTAAATACCCAAGATACCTTTATGGTTTTAATTATGTTTTATTGAAATCTCATGTTTTAAAAATTAAGTATATGATTCTTTATGGGTGAGAAACATTTCTTTTTTAAATGAGATTATATGATTATAAGGATTTAGGGAATAATTGTTTATCTCCTTTTTTTTATATCCCTTACTAATATTTTTTTTCACATCCCATATTTTAACATGTTTTTTACAGGTTTTAAATATGGGTAAGAAAAATGGAGAATCAAACATGAATGTTTCAGAGACATTTTGTTAAAAGATTTCATGTTTTTTATTATAATATTTTTTATTCTGAATTTTTTAATTTTTTTTAATGGTACCCACTTTGTATGCTTATGGGTTGATATGTATGAAATATTTCCTAACATTCTAAAATTCTAAACCAAAAAGATCTTTGGGAATGTAAAATGTTATTTCTAAAGGAATTTACTATATTATGTAATGTTTAAGTTTGAGTTCTTATAAGATGTATGGGAAACTTGTGTGAGTATGACATAATAGATTTTTTATGATTTATAATAGTACTATGTGAAAATATCTATTTATGTTTATTTTTTTATAATATTTTGACATAATAATCAATAATAAACATAGCATAATAAAATCTATTTTCATTATATTTTACATTTCCAAAACAATACAATCATGTTAGAAGAGTAGGTTTTGGAGTGTCTCCTCAAACATATTTTGAGAAGTCAAAACCAAAATAAGATATATTTGTGATGATTAATGAATTTCAGGTACAAATATATTGTACGAAATATATTATTTTCTGGTCTGGTTTTGAAAACAAATATATAAGAAATGATCAAAGAGAATCGTTGGTGGAACCAAGATGAGCACATGAACAAACAAATGACCCATGTATCATTAAGGATAGTCATTACCCAAAACCACATACCTTACATATGGTAATAATTTTTTTCATTACTCATTCACCTAAATGTAAATCATAAATTTTCCATTAACATTATATATCTAAAATTTTATAGTTATGTCTATATGTGATTTATATTTGTCAGCACCCACACACTGCCTTGTTGCATGGGCTATGGTGTATAATATCCTCAGAGGTGAGGTACATAATAAAGAACACCAAAAAGATAACATGAGAGTGTGGATTGAGGTAGATCAAGATCTTACCACTAATTTTTCTATCCCACATAATTATCTAGATATTATAATGGTCAAATATTCTATTTGTACTATCATATGAATGCCGTATATTTTGATAAAAATAAATGAGGTCTGTATTTAACAAATTTTTTCATATGAAAAAGCTATAATAGTTGATGAAAAATTAATTATTGTGAAGTATGATATTACTAATGATGTATGTGATGGGGAAAAAATTTTGGATCAGGACAATCCATTGAATCGAGCAAGAAATCAAAAATACCTTTCAAGAGTACTTTATCCCTACCAGTTCAATTGCAACATTTATTATCATTGCGAATTAATTTAGAGACCACATTTAAATATAGAGATATTTTATACATTTCATATAAATAAGAAATATTTGAAACTTTTATCACATTCTCATTTGGTCTCAAGTGTAAAAATGATATTATCATGTTTGAATGGTTGGGAGTCTCAAATGTAAATACATACATAAGGAAAATTTTTATTACACTTATATCTAGAAAATTATATAATAGATTCAATAATGTTAATAAATATTCCTAATTAATATAAGAGTCTATATTTCTACTATAGTAAGGGATACATGTATGAAGAATGATTTTAATTCATTAATCCCTTTATAATTTCTACGAAATAATCATCTTTAGATAAGTATTAAATTGACAAGAAAAGATATTATCTAAGAGATAAATTTGTGAAAAAATAATAGACAACTGAATATTTTGGATGCCTATAATGAAGTGGTAAAAAACTAGAATATAATCACAAAAAATAATTTTTTACATTAGTTAGGTTATTTTTAAAAGAATAACAAGATGCTTATCTCACTCAATATGGATACCAAAATATTAATTTTTTGGATCCAGTGAATGTATATCCAATAAAATGGTATAGATGACATGTATTTTTAATTTTTTTACACTACTATAAACATTTTTTAGACAAGTATAGAACTATATACTTTATCCTGTATTCAAAAATGAATTTTATTATTATATAGTGGTCATTAAATATAGGTTAAATCATTGAATGAAGACAGTTATTGGATACAAATAAAATATGGATAACATTAAATTAAAATAGATTATTTTTTATAAAAAATATTTAACTATCATAGCATATTTTAAAAAAATTACTTATTTTGGCCAGTGCTTCCATAGTGTGAGAAGAAATACAATATAAATTATTAGGGATATTATGTTTACAAATTTATGAGACAGATCATAAACCATGAAATTACTAGCATCCCTAGAAAAGTATATTCAAAAGGTAATTATAATTTCATCAAAAAAACTTCTTAATCCTTTGTGTTTTAATATTTTTTTAGTGCTGCAAGGATTTCCAACAACCTTTATACTCAAAAGAAGGAAATTTATTTATAGATGAGTGGGCAATGTACATGGCATCAGAATTTTTTTCCAATATCAAATGTTCATGATTACATGATATGTTTGTAAAATATTATGAGTTATTATCTTATAAATTTATTTGTGGTGTTACATATTAGTATCAGAATGCTTATATATTAGTTTTTCTCTATTTCTAATGAATAAGTATAATGGGGAAAATCAATTTTTATAGAAATGATTAGGCTCAATACACGGTGTCAGAATGTATATATTCATCATTAAGAGGTTACTTATTACTACTTATTTAGATAATATTCTCATCATTTTATCTAATTTTTTAGTAAATTTACTTATCATTTTTATCTGATAGTTATTTTATTAAATTTAAATATTCATTCAAAACACAAGTCACATTCTTAAAATAGATAAAAAGAACTAATATTGTTTTAAAACTTTAGGAAAACAACCCATAATTAATTTGTGAAATATAGTAATTAAACACATGTCAATCCAACACATTATGTTGTTAATAAGACTTGAAGTACTTGTTTTCAAAAGAAAATTTTCATTTTAGTTTAAAAAATAAATAAAATATTCAAAGCTGAGCAATTTATCTTGGATTGTTTTAATGATTTTTTATAACAATCCATGTTTTATTTTTCACATACATCTATCCAAGACACAACATGTTCAACATTACCAAAAGTATGTTCCCTTAATAGAAATGAACCAATTTAGATTAAAAGACATGTAAAAATAGCCAAAAATGAGAAAACATACTCGTATTGTTTTCAAATATTAGGAAAATGGTCCATAATTCCTTTTTAATATGTAGTAATTAACTATAAATCAATATTATTCATGGTGTGGGTAGTACTACTCAAATAATGTGGGTTGAGTTGAGAATTGACATTTTAATTTAAAAGAATAGTGACACGCTCAAAACTTAGAAGACACATTCAGATTGTCTTGGTAATTTAGAAAAAATGATCCCTAAATCTTTTATGAAATGGATGAATCAATAATATATAAATTTGTTAAATAGTATACTCAGTATAACTCAAATAGAGTTTTTAGTTTAAGATTGACATTTTAATATTGTATCATTTCATGTTCATGTTTAATTATTTTATTTATAGTATTACTAACATAATGTTTCTTGAATCAGTGGATTAATTTTCTTGAGTTGGGGTAGTTTCTTCAAAGATGATCATGCTTGTGAGTAATTGGACATTGGGGCTACAATTGAGATAGTAGAAACAAGGAAATTGATCAAGATTGTATACAGACATTCGAAAAAGCTGAATTCTTCATAATTATTTAGTTAATATTTTCTAAATTTTATCTAAAATATTTAAATTAATTTCCTTATCATTTTTATGAAATAATTATTTACTTACTTTATATATATATATTTAGAAGTTATATTTTTCTTTCAATTATCTGCAACAAGACATAAATAGAGAATATCTTTCTTTTCGAGGAGATGTTTTGGGTAGCAAGGGGTTTCCTCTCCCTTCCCAATAGAACATGTCCTTTATTTTATATATTTTATTAGATAGTTGAAATCTAAACACACAACACATACTGAATCTGTTACAACCCAACAGGATAAACAGGGTGCTCGGTATGACTTGAACTATATGTTTTTAGTTTATAATTTACATTTTATTTGAAAATAAACATCACATACTCAAAACCGAGAAAACAATTCCGATTTTTATAAATTAGGAATATAATTAAAAATTAATTTTTTGATGTAATATAGCAGCCACACCTCAATAGGACACACGGAGTGATTGGTATGACTCTATGTGTGTCTTTGTATGTAAAATTTACATATTTTTTTGTAGAACACAAAAGTTACCTACTCAAAACTAAAAAAAATTAATTACATTTAATACATTATTAAAATGACACATAAAGAAGTTTTTTTTATAATATTTTTTTACACCTTAATCTGAAACACTATGTACTCATTATAACTCCATGTTTGTATCTTTATTTAAAATTGACTTCCATTTTAGTAAAAAAGACAAGATAAAAACTCCATGCTATGAAAACACGTTCATTTTTTTATATTTTAGTAAAATTATTGATAAGTTACTTTTTATGTGTAGTAATCAATCACAAAACAATCTGATAAATGGTATGCCTAATATAGCTCAATGTGTGTGTTATGATTTTTAAATTGACATTTTAGTTTAAATTATTTTTCACCCACTAAAAACCAAGGAAACATGAAATAATTCTCTTGATTTTATAAGAAAATAATTAATAATTCATTTGGGATGTATATGATTCATTATCATATCCATCTAACACACGATGTGACTATTATGACTCAAAGTGCATGTTTCTAGTTTAAAATGACATTTTAGTAAATAATAAAATTGGAATACCAAAAACTCAGAATACAAATGTTTATGGTTTTTATACTTTAATAAAATGATCCTTAAGTCATTTGTGACATGTATGAATTATCCAAATGTCAAAACAACTAATATTGTTACCATTATGACTCAAAGTGTGTCTTTTTATTTAAATTTGACATTAATTTTATTAAAAAAGACAATTGATATACTCAAAACCAATCAAAATAATTCATATTATTTTTATAATCTAGGACAATGATATTGGTGTGATTTGTGATGTGTAGGAATAAATTGTACCTCAATCAGGTACATGGTGTGCCCGGTATGACTCCAAGTGTGTATTTTTATTTAAAATTGACATTAATTTTATTTAAAAAGAAAAGTAATATACTCAAAACTTCAAAAACACATTCAAATTTTGTGATACATTATTAAAATGACACCTAAGTCAATTTGGATGTGTGTTATTCATCCATGCCACAATTTGATACATGATGTACCCGATAGAACTCAAAGTGTAAATTATTAGTTTAAAATTGTAATTTTAGTTCAAAAAGTGTTTAATTCACTAAAAACTAGGAAAATTAATTCATATTGTTTTTATAAAATAGTAAAATTTTTCATTAGTCATTTTTTTTAGTAATTAGTCTCATGTCAAACCACCACAAAATTTGATCGGTATGACTCAAAGTTTTTTTTTAGTTTATAATGACATTTTATTAAAAAAAGAAAAGTGACATATTCAAAAAAATAAAACACACTAATAATGTTTTAATACTTTAGTAAAATTGTCTATATGTATTTTTGGAATTGTATGAATCGACTACACCTCATTCCTATTCATGGTGTGATGAGAATTACTTCTAGGGGTATTTGTATTTAAAAATGACATTAATTTTAATAAAATGGATGAGTGAAAAAACTCAAAACCATGAAACCTCATTTGGACTATTTTAGAACATTATTAAAATGATCCATATTTAATTTTTGATATGTAGGAATTATCCTCACATCAATATGATACACGATGTTCCCAGTATGAGTCCAATTCTTTCTTTTTATTTTAAATTGACATTAATTTTAGTAAAAAAGAAAGGTGGCATGCTCAAAAGAAGAAAACACATTCAAATTATTTTAAAAAATAATTAAAATGAACCATAAGACAAATTTGACATGTATAAATTAGTTGCACCTCCTTATGACTCACATTGATCTTGTTATAACTCAATGTCTGTTATCAGTTTAAAATTGAATTTTTAGTTAAAAATGTATGTCACTCAATAAACTTCAGAAAAACGTTTTTATTATCTCAATAATTATGTACAATTATTCCTATGTCATTTTTTATACACAGTAATCGGTCTCATGTCAAATAGAAATATAAAGTGACTTGTATGACTCAATGTTCATGTTTCCAGTTTAAAATTTCATTTTAGTAAAAAAATAGTGACATTCTCAAAACCATGAAAATGAATTAGGAATTTTTATACATCAATAAAATGAAACATAATTAATTTTTAACATATAGGAATCGTCCACACCTCAACCTGACTAAGGGTGTGATTGGTATGACCCAATGTCTATCATTTTATTTAAAAGTGGAAATTTTTTAGTAAAAAATATATGTGGCATACTCAAAACCAAGAAAATTTATACATATTGTTTTCATAGATTAGTAAAATTATCTAGATTTAACTTTTAATATATAGGAATTAGCCCCACCTCAATCCAAAATTGTGTTACCGTTATGAATCCATGTGTGACTTTTTATTTAAAACTGACATTTAACTTAGTTAAAGAGACAAGTTACATAATCAAAACATAGAAAATGATTTCAGATTGTTTTGATACTTAATGAAAAAGATTAAAATTTCATTTTTTTTATTATTCATCCACACCTCAATCTGATGCATGATGTGATTGGTAGGACTCCAAGTGTGTCATTATATTTTATATTTCCATTAATTTTTATAAAAAATTAAAGTGACATACCCAAAACCAATAAAATGCATTCCAATTGTCTTTATAATTTAAGAAAATATTCCATAATTCATTTTTCATGTTTATGAATAAACCTCACACAAGTATTTTTTGTGGTGTGCCCAGTATATCACAAAGTGTATGTTATCATTATAAAATTGAAAATTTTGTTCAAAAACTCAATCACTCAAAGAAAATGAAGAGAAATTTCTCAGATTGTCTCCATAATAGATGAAATTGATTGAAAACTAATCCGATACATTTAGGAATTAGTCTCACATCAAAAAAACATGTGATGTGATCAGTATGAAATAATGTTCATGTTTCTATTTTAAAACGACACTATTGTAAAAGAGATAAGTGACATTGTCAAAATTGAGAAAACTCATTTGGATTATTTTGATACTTTTGGGAAAAGATCCAAAATACATTTGTAAAATATATAAATTTACCACATATCAATATGATACACAATGTGGTCGATATGACTTGATATGTGTGTTTTCAATATATAAGTTCCATTCTGGTTTAAAATGAACACCACATCGACAAACCGAGAAAACAAGCACAAACTGTTTTATGAATATATTATATTCTATAACATAATTAAATTCCTTGTAATTTTTACCTTATACTTTTTTAGATAATGTTCACATAGATAATAATTAAAGAGGAGAAAGAAATTGTGTGATGTACAAGAATCAACCACAACAAAATCAGATACACGATGTTCCTGATATTACTTAAAGTTTAGTTTAACATTGAAACGTTATGTTTAATTTATTTCATTATTGTTTTTCAAACATAATAATTGTTTCCTTATTTATTTTCACTATTTTTTTCAAGGTTGGGTGGTTTTTTCAGCACTAGCATGACTAGAGTTATGGTCCAAAGACAAAATAAACATTGATATTGTTTAATGACGGTGATAATTTGTAGTTACTCATGTAATTGTGCAGACCAATGATTGAAATTCTAGTAATATAGTGTTTTTCCATGTATTTGCATTATAAATTATATTTATTTTAAATTTTTTATTTGAAACAATATTTTTCTATTGTTTTTTCTATTTTAGTGTGCATTAAATTGAACAACACACTAAAATATTACCCTTTATTAACACTTTTAGAAGTGCTAATAAAGGATCCTATTATTAGTGGCACATAAATAGACAAAAAATAGGTTATTTATCATGGCTAAAAAAATTTAATAATGGTTCCCTTCATTAGTTCTAAAAAATCACTAATCAAGGGTACCTTTATCAAAGTTTTTTTTAGTTATTATGAAGAATCTGTTTATCAGCTCTTTTTTAGCATTAATAATTTGTTCAATTATCAGTGCTTTTCTAGTGCTAATTAAATACTATGGATTTTAATCACATAGTAGATGTTCACACTTATTTTCACTAACATTGGAAAAAAATTAGTGTTGTTAATGTCATTTTTTGTAGTACTATGTTTTGTGGGGCTGTGATGTGAGGCAGTATTGTGTAGCATATTGGATGGCGATGGTTATGTTCTTCTAGTTTCCAATGCATTGATGGAATAACTAGTATATGATTGTTAAAATGGAATTGGTTTTTTTAGTTAATGGGTTTTAAATGGAAAATAATTGAATAAAAATGGGTTTTGTGGATAAATTCAGTTTTTGATAAATAATAAATAAATTGAGATACATAAATGAAATTGGATTGGATTTAAATGAAAAGTGGGAAGTGTCTCATAGTTTGTTTTTAGTCTTTTTATTTTTAATTTAGATCTGGACATGAATTTGTGGATGTTTTAAGTCATTTAAAACCTTATTTTTAACCCTTAGTTTTTTCTTATGTGTATCTATATGTACCTACTTTGATATTTCTTGGGATTTCTATATGCACCCTACCTGGGTCAATAACCATGTAGAGACACTGGAATATTTACATGGGTGTTTTTTTTCAAACATCACATTGATGCAGATTAATGGATGGAAAATTTTTATTTTATGCACTCTCGTACAGGCTTGTGGATATGCACAGTCTATGATAGTTGGTGGTAGTCTATAAAATAGGAAACGGGAATGTTTCATACAATAAATATGTGATATGATCGTGCATTTGGGTTGTATCCCATGTTACATCAGGTGAGATGTGATATAATTCTTCTATGTGACAACTTATGGTGGGGGTCGTCCATGGTTGGAGTTGGGAATGAGGTTGATGCCCTTAATGTTCATGATACCCAACTACTCTGGTTATGGTTGTGATGTGATGGACCAGGTGTCTTTGGGAAAGATGTGATGTGACTGTGTTATGACCTCATGGCCAAGGGATTTATAGGTGTGATGTGATGTGACCCTACTATAGGGAGGTGGTATGTGTTATATTGAAGTGATAGAATATCCATGACATATGATGTTTGGGTATTAGAGTAAAAAATATGTGGAAAATTGGTGTGGTGTACCCTTTATTAATATTAAATATATCGTATTATTATATATGGCATGAATTATTTTGTGAGTTTTCTACTGTGAGGATGGGATTGGTTAGTTTATGTATTAAGGAGTTGTTTGGTTTTACTATTTTCTTAAAGGTACATTTGAATTCATATTTCACAAGTGAATGAGATATATTGGTTTTCCTATTGTGTAAACGTGTGTTCTCACACAAGAAATATAAAAATGTTTTCAGGTTTCAATGAGGAATATTGTAAAGACCCTGACCCTATTTTCTTGGAGTAAGTGGCTTATATTAACACATTGATGTAATAGACAAGGAACTCATATCGTGATGGATTGAATAGTTAAGTATTTTTGTAAAACTAGATAAAATATAAGTTTTACATTACAATTTTGAAAATAAATACAATATAGAAATTACATTGGAATCATTCATAACTCCTAGATTATACCTAAAAGTCATTCATAATATTCATCTCTTCATCCTGGGGGAAAATAAAACATAATAAAGGGGTGAGCTTAGATGATCATTAAGGGTAAGTAATACAGCGTAAGCTATCATTAACATAATTATTAAGGCATGGTGAATAAATAAAATTAATTTTCAATAAAACATAATCTTGAACATAAAATAGTAGGAATAAAAGTTGATTAAATAATTTCATAATAAAACATAACCATGAATATTCTACTAGTCGAATAATCACATGAAATATCAATTATTGGTTTTATAATGAGTGAAATGCATAATGATGGATATATATAACATACCTTAAAGAATGTATTCAAAGAATATATTATTTTCAAGGTTTCATGGAAAAAATACAATACTTACTTGGCTTCATTCCATGAATATAATAAATGAGTAATGACTCGGCCAAAACCATATCTAGTTTATCTCATGAAACCTATTAATGCATTGAGGGGATATAGTGGGTCCCACACATCACATACTTACTCCAATGAATTCAAAATATGCTTAATAATATGATATATTTAAATAAAAGTTCCCCATATCAATTTGAAATATTTGAATCATAATCATATACGAAAATAGACAAATAAAATCATTGATAAATTTTTGGGGAAAATGATATTTAAACATTCCAAAAACTACCATACCACTTTGAAACATATAACTCAAGATCCATGTAATATCATAAGAATAATAAGGCTCATTATTTGATATATCAAATGGTTATACATAATCTACATTAAAATAATAATTGTTAAACAAGGGATATATATCATAGAATAAAATGTGAAACAAGAAAACCCCTTTTTTAATTTGGAAAGAAGAGTTCCTTTGGAAAATCATTAGTATTTTCCATAAAATCATATTTTAAACATGTATATACCAGAAAATAAAAGTTAAGTGCAATGAAATTATATTTTAGTCATAAATTATGTTCATATAATTTTAAAACATATAAGAATAGTTTTTAAGAAACATTAGAAATGAGCCTCTTTAATGCGGTTTAAAGAAAATATTAAAAATTCTTTAAAACATAGAAAAGAATAATTTATTGTATAAACCCCAAAATAAGAAAATATTATATTTTATTATAAAATTAGTGATTTTATAAAAAATATTTTAAAATATATTATGGGTGTTTCTTGAAAATGGGAAATAAATTGAAAAGTTCCTTTTAATTGGGATTGCATGTCAGGATGAATTGGGAAGAAAACCTTGTAAAACTTGTCATTCCCAATAAAAGACAGATGTAATGATCTGGACACATGAATTTGGAAAATTTAAACTGAATTTAGATGAATTATATATAAATAATTATGTATTCTATTTGTGTAAAGTGGGAGAAAGCATAACCTGAATGAAAATGGAGGTTTGAGAACAAAACCCTTACCACCTTGTAATCAATTGAATCGTACAAAAAAACACAAAATATAAAATTAAATACAGTGAAGGTAAAAATATTCATGATATTACATATCAAATGGAATTATACATATACCACATACAAGAAATAAGTGGTGAATAAGGTAAATCTCATGGAAATAAAAGTTATATAAGAAACCCCATACCTTATCTATAAATGTGTTCTTCACGTGACTTTAATGCCATGGATAATCAAATCAAATATATTAATTAATTGATTCAAAATATTTTTTTTATTTATTTTATTCATTATTGTTTTATTAAGTTCATTTATGGCCTTATTGATGGGTTAAAGACTTTACTTTCATCATTCTGGAGGAATTTTTTCATGGTTTTAAGGATCACATTACTTCTTTATAAGTAATTAAGTTCATGTAAAATGGGTATAATTTATGAGAATTGAAATTATATGAAATTTATGGACATATATAATTTTAATTGGGTTTATATTTTTTTTCTCAGATATGTGTATTACTCGTTAGATAACATAATAATGATAATCTTTACATTAAATTTAATAGTTTTAGATCATAATGAAGACATTTTGTTTTATAATTTATTATTATGTAAATATGTAACATAAAAATATAAAAGGATTTAAATACATATAATTTAGTATGGTTTAACTATAAAAAATGTTTCATGACCAGAATAGATGGTTAAATTGAAGAACAAAGATTCGTCATCCATGAAGGTTTTAAATTGGTTCCTCACATATGACGATTTTGTTTTTAAAATAAAAGAGAGAGAAAATATTTTTAATGAAGGATATTCCATGAACAAAATAAAATTACAGTAAATATATTATAGTGAAGTTTTCATTCTTATTTTTATATATTAATTGAGGATAGGATAATAAATTAAATGGAAATTGAAAGGAAATTAAAAGAAAATGAAAGAGGATTTACCTCTTGAATTCTTGTCTTTGAGAACCTCCTTAAGGAAACTTGATTTGGTCTTTTTTTTGTTACCAAACCCTCTTAGATCTTGGGTAGATACATAGGAAAAGGATTTTTGTAGAATTTGAAAAACCTTCAAGTCTTAGAGGTGTGAGGATAATTGGTGGTGAGGGGTGGTTTTTATAACGGTGTTTTTTAAACATTTTATTTAAATGTTTATAATTTTGGAACAACACTGTGAATACATTGATTATTATTACTAAATATATTAAACTAATGAATGTATGTTCCATATTATGGTTATTACATCATTCATTACTCAATTAATAGTGTATTTGACTTATAATGTATTTATATCATAAATTACCATGTGTTACTATTCATAATAAATTCAACTATTTCAGAAAAATCCCAAAAATTCCCCCTAACCATTTATAAATGTGTATAATTAAAAAATGAACTATATTTTTTGAAAATTATTTTCTAAATATGAGAAATTTTATTTATATATAAAATCATCACTTACATGTAAAATAATTATTTTAAAATTATAATTGATTTTATAACGCTTTGAAAAATTAAGTATGGTATCTAAAAATTTTCATATAGCCATAGGAAAAAAATAGTAATTTATAAACACATTTTAAGAATATAAGTTTTCTTTTAAATCATTTTATTAATTATAAACTTGAAATTAAATATTTATGCCTTTCAAAAATTCCAACACTTAATTATTAATTTTTAAAATATAAAATTATTTATACTATGATATAATTATATCATACCATAATTTATTAGATTCCTACTTTTTATTTATACTTTCATGGATGAGGTTTGTATTCATTTTCTCATTTTACTATTCATAATGGTCACATTACTATTCCAAAAGGTAAAGTTATTATTCACTTAAAAATTAATTTGACCCAACTAGACTCTAAATATCTTACTGATCGAAACAATGTAAATCTATTTTTTGAAATTAAATTCAAAGAGAAAAAATTAAATTTAATGCTAATATCCTTGGTGTGGTGAGAAGGTGGGTAAAAATGTTCAAAATGTTAATAAGTATTTATATCTAATTTCAATATAAAAATGAAATCAAGGGTCTAAATTAGATTAATATATGGATAATTGATCTATTTTGACTTTAAAAATAAACTTAAAGTATAATTCCTATTTAAACGAAAAACTTAGTTTTTAACTAAAATGAAATATATATCAATATTCATAAAAAATTGAAACTTTTGAGAAATAAATACTAAAAATTAACTCTATGTTAATTTGGAAAAAAATGACTTTTATTTCACCAAAAACTATATATTTCATCTAAATATGATTTATTTATGTGAAATCATAATAAATAACATTTAATAGAATTTATTTCTATTAAAATTACCAAAGCCTTGGAATCTATTAAATCCATAAAGGAGAATACACCCTCAGTACAAGTCCCCTTGCAAATGCAGGAAAACAGTGACTCTGTTGATTAGAAGTAGTGTCTTCCAGATGCTTTGGACACTATCCAGGCACCCTTTTCCACAACTGCTTATGGTCTAGAGGAGACTTCAGTTATGCTACCTCCCACTATTAATAATTTATCTATTGATGGTACTCAAGTTATAGGAAATTTCTGTCAAATTCCTTGATACTATATAATTTGAACTCTGTGAAATCAACTCTAAATGCTTCAATAAACGAAACTACTAAAAGGACTATAAAAATAAAGAGTTCAAGAAACATCCCTTCTATATCTAACAATGAACATATTCTGGAGATGAAATATGCATCCAAAAACAAGGCTAATAAATTAATATCATCTCACCTTTATCACATTAAGTCGGTCAATATTTCTAATGTGATGGAGACCACTAGTTGTCCTATAAAATCCAGGAATCCTCATATTAGTCCAAATTCTGTTCAGGTTTAGGCACAAACCAAATACTCTAACACTAATAAACAAGGTTCCATGACACTGGAACCTATAAAACCTAAAAAAGGAAGCACACCCTCGGTAGAGGACCCCATGCTAATATAGTCACATCTAGAACCCACCGGGCAGAGGCACCTTCCATCAAATCTGGACGATGTCATGTCATAGAATATAGATTCTTCAAAAAAACCAGGTACACCTACTCCCCATTTTATTAATTTACCTTTTGATGTTGCTAAATTTGTAGATAATAAGAACTATTCGGAATATACTAGAACTCTATTATCTAACCAAAATACCATTTATTTGATGCTATGTAACATAAATAGTACAGACTCAATTTTGAATGCTTCAAGAAATGAACCTACAAAGAAGAACCCTATTATACCTAACAATTAGCAGAAACATACCACTAATAATAACAATACCCAAAATGTTAGAGGGTCTTCAAGAAATAAAGGCCACAGAAAGTATAAAAATGGAGTTCTAACTTGAAAACCAATTTTAAATGAAGATTATTTTTTGGAATTTTCAGGGAATTTCTAACTCTGACACACTCACTATTCTAAAAAGAATAGTTAACACTCACCATCCTATGCTATTTTCTATTACTGTGCCAAAAATTGCTTATTCTTATAAATACTCTCAATTGTGTCAACAAAATTAAACTTTTACTAGCGCAATCTCAAATACCTACAATGTTGAATCTCTATGGATTTTTTTGCACTCTTCTTTACAGAATGTTAATATTTTTAATGTATTTGGTCATATTTTTACTTGGAATTTCAATACTAATGGAACTCACCTCTTGGGATCTTTTTTCTATGAAAAAAATATATACCATGAAAGGAGGACTCTTTGGAATTACTTTTATTATCTATGCACTTATATTACTACCCCATGGTTTATTCTTGGATACTTCAATGCCATTCTCAACTCAAGTGAGAAAATTGGACCTTATCATGCTTCTATTTCCAATATAGAATTTAAATCTTTGATCGAACACAACAATATCATTGAAATTAATGTCACTGGTGAGAAATAAACTTGGTATAGAAAACATTACAATAGAGAGGTTGCTTCCAAATTAGACAGAGCCTTCACAAATGTCCCTACTTTAGACAAATAGGACACTATCTTCAGCACCACCCTTCATAGGCTGAACTCCAAAAATCACCCTATTCTTGTCAATGTCTCCACCAAAAAGATGAAACCTTAGTTACCCTTCAGATTTAACAATTAGTGGTTATTTGATGTTGATTTCACTATTTTCATCCAAAACTATTGGTCTTCAATGTCTCACAATAACGATGCCTTTTCCTGTAATTTCAAGTTAAAACATCTCAAAAAGTCTATCCAGAGTTGGTTCAGTTCCAAATACAAACTAATTAATAATTAAATCCTACTTATTAAGGAAGAACTGAATGATATTAGAAACAAAAACACTAGCTCTGACCTCAACACTGATTCAAATTAATAAATAAACCTTGTAGTTAAACCCAACTCTCTGTTCACTTTTAATGAAAATATGAGGAACTAAACGTTTAAAGACAAATGGTTAATAGACAAAGATAGAAATACTAAGTTCTATAACTCTCTTCAAATAATAAGGAAGGCCTACAAGCCGTTAATAGTTATAAAGGATGGGTAAAAGCTGCTCAACATTGAAGATGACATTTCTCATCATATAGTCTCCCACTATGAAACCATTTATAATGGTTCTGATATCAATAAGGACCTCTTTCCTGAGATCATACCGATGGTGTTCACTAATGAAGACTACACATTACTTCTCAACACTCTATTGGATCATGAAATCAAAGACACTGTCTTTAGTCTGAATCCATATATTTCTTCAAGTCCTGATGGTTTCAATAATGGTTTCTTCAAATATTATTGGGATATGATTCATATTGATTTTTTTAAACTTGTAAAATCCTTTTTCTCCACTGGTTTCCTTCCTCATGCACATAATGCCCAGTTTATCACCTTGATTCCAAAACTGGAAAATGCCTCTGAGATTCATTTGTTTCGACCCATTTCTCTTATCAAAACTCTTTAAATAATCATTAATAAAATCATTGCAAATAGAATTTCAACTATCACCAAAAAACTTGACTCTTTGAACTAATTTTGTTTTTTAAGGGATGATCCATTCATGATTGTATCTATCCTGCCTCTGAGTGTGTCTACAATTTTAACAAGGAAAACAGAAGAGGGAATATTACTATTAAACTTGACATCAAAAAATATTTTAACACCATGGATTGGATCTTTATCTTCAAGGTTATTCAATGTTTTGGTTTCAGTGAAACTGTTATCACTACAATCAAAACTTTGTTCAACTTAGAATTTATCTCCATTTTGATCTAAGTCTCTCCCAAAATATATTTTAAATGCACCAAAGGTGTCATACAAGGTGACCCCCTTTCTGCAATTCTATTCTCAATAGAAAAGGATTATCTTAGTCATCTGATCACCTATCTGGTGGAATAGAACAAGCTGAAACCCATCCATGTCTCCAGGAATGTAAATTCTCCTACACATATTTTTTATGCTGATTACATCATCCTTTTCCTTCAATGAGACAAAAGAAACAATCATAACCTCAAAACTCCTCTCTCGCACTATGAAGAGGTATCTTGTCAAATCATTAGTTGGATCAAATATTTCATATTCTTTGGGAAGAACATTACTACAATTAGAAAATGTAACATTATCAATGACCTAGGTCTAAATGAAGGTACGATCCCTTTCACTTATCTTAGTGTTCCCATATTTTGGTGAAAACCCATGGCTTCCCACTTTACGACTATAGTTGACCAATTTCTAAACCATCTATCATCTTGGAAATGCAAATCTCTCTCTATGGCTGGTAGGACTTGTCTTGTTAAATCCACCATTGAATCAAAGATGATCTACTCCATAATGGTCTATAAATGGCATGTTGGTCTTATCAAAAAATGAACACCTCAATTAAGAATTTCATCTAGACTGGCAGTATTCTTGAAAGAAAGATTGCGATTGTCCCCTGGTCAACTTGCTGCAAGCCTATTGATAAAGGTTGTATAGGCATTAAAAATATAAAATACTTTAATGAAGCCCTTCATGCTAGACTCACTTGGAACATTTTTTATAATATTTCAGAAGGTATTACCTTCCTCAAAAATATTTTTCATAATAAAATTAATAAGGGTAATTTGAATTTCATTAACTCCTCTATTTGGCCCTCCCTCAAACATTATTTCTCCATCATCATGAATAATTCCTGATGGATGGTCTCCAGGGAGTCCTCAAAGAAATTATGGTTGGATAACTGGGTGGGAATGCCTTTAATTTCTATGATATCTCCCGATCAAACCCATGAGAATATTAACTGATCTATTAGAGAAACCTTTAACTCTCAACTCGACCAACTCCCTGATGATATTATGAATATCATTGAAAATTAATCTTTCACTTACACTAATAAATTCTTAATTTGGGAACCTGCTCACAATGGTCTATTAAACTCCAAAAATTTCTATAATCCTTTTTTCTCAAACTCTGAAAATGATTACTGTTGGTTAAAAAAATTTGACAAGCCTTGGACAAAACATTATAGATTCAATCTCATCCTTCGTCTTTCACACAACAGAGTTCCCATAGATATGTTCCTTAAATATTTTGGAATTCATCTCTATTCTAAGTGCAAATTCTGTAGTCAACATAGAGAAAATGCTAACCACCTCTTTCTTTCTTGCGCTACTATTTATTCTCATTAGAAATATATTCTTGACATTTTTTACTGTATATGGTTAATTTTTAACTTTGTCAAAACTCAACTAAATAATTATGTAGACATGGAAGGCTCTCAACAAATCAAGAACTTTTTCTTAGCTGCAGTTGTTAAACTCCACCATGTGATCTAGTTGGATCATAATGACATTATTCATAAGAATTACTCATACAATAAAAATGCAGGTCAGATGTGGATCCTCACTTCTATACATGATGTTTCTCTGATGCAAAAGGGACATTGCCACAACACTGTGCATGGATTTAAAATCTTGTGACGTCTTCGAATTAATGGAAATTTATTTCAACCTCGCCACACTCTGGAGGTGTTATAGAGATATCCTCTTCCTGGATGGATTAAAATTAATATTGATGGAACCTCCAAAGTCAGTCCATGCCCTAAAGGATGTGGTGTGTCTTCAGGAACTATCTTGGTTAGATCCTTGGTTTCTGCATGGGTAGTTGCGGCCTATCCACCTCCCTTGAAGCTGAGATGATGAGCTTAATTCTTGTTATCACCTTTTCCAGACTCTTTAGTTGGAACAATATCTGGATTGAAAGTGACTCGATGACTATCATACAAGAGATTTGGAATGGAATTATTCATCTTTCTTGGCTTATTACCCCTAATTGGATGGAATGCACCCATTCTCTTATCGATCTCAACTATATCACTCATTTTTATCAAGAAGCCAATATATTAGTTGATGGTTTGGCCAACATGGAAGTAAATCAATACATCACCCAGTTCACAGACCTGACGGTTGATCTTATTTCCTTACTAGAAAAATATTATAATATGATCACATACTTCTGACTCATGTAAACATTATTTTTATTTTATTTATTCTTTGGATTTTTTAAAAAAAAATTATTACTATTTTAACAGCTATGTTATAACTATATTGTTTAAGTAATTATAATAAAAAAGTGTTGTTTCACAGAGACTAGATATTGCGAACATTACATTCTACATAGAATTTATTTGTAAATATTTTTGGTGTCACATTCTACCCTCATTCAATAAATATTTTCCTCTTAATTTAAAATTTCACATTGAAAAAGAAAAAGTTTGATACAAGTAAAACACTTAACGTAAATTGAAAAAATGTTCATAACTAATCTCAAAGTTATAAAAATGGTTTCTTTGGGGAGATATTTACTTTTAAAACATTCATAATGGTTTTTAAATAAAATTTTAATTATCCTAATCATATCCACAGGAGTTTCAAACTAGGTGCATTGTAGGGCCCATTGTTGTGAACTAGGTTGCCCTGAGTCAAGCCTATGACACCTTGTCTGAGTATTTACCCCTATGTATATATGTATAAAAACCAAATACACTTTTAGTATCCATACATCAATGTATAGTTAGTAATACCAACATAATCTCTACCTTAATAAAATTATAGGATGTTCTTCTATTCTTATCCTGAAATTCTATCTTAAGGTTATGTTCCCTAATCTCTGTTTTCAATATCTAGTTTTCAATGTTTCTACTAAACTTCCTCAGATACTAACTATAAATTCTCAGACACTAATCGTCCAGAGTTGGATCCTTACTTTATTACATTGGTATGATTACAAGGAATCACATCCTAAAGGGACAATCAGTTTAGTAGTTTTAGAAACCATATTGCATACATGAACTTTGTATTACTATATGAAATGAAAACCAACATGTAATATCTATTAAAACAACCAAAAACTCTTTGATTAAACCTAAAATTAATTCATAATACTATACTTCTCATCCAATGGATAACCTAAACATAAGAAAGGTGTGATCTCAAATTATCAGCAAGGGTAATAAATACATAGGAAGTTATCATAATTATAAAGAATAAGGTATGGTGAGTAACTAAAAACATAGGTCAATAAAACATAATCTTGATCATAAAATGTAAGGAATAAAATATTTTTAAATAATACCATAATAATACATAACCATGGATATTCTACTAGTCAAATAATCACATGAACTATCAATTATTGGTTTCATAATGAGGGAAATGAATAATTATAGACATTTAAACATACCTTTAGGGCATCACAACAAGAATCTATTACTATCAAGGATTAATCCCAAGAATCTATTGTGTTCAACGATCCATGAAATGAGCCTAATAATTTTAGGGCTTCATTCCATGAATCTATAACTGTCAACGCTTCTTGAGAATAATCTAATAAATTGGTAAGGCCTCGGCCAAAACCATATTTAGTTTGTCACATCAAACCTACCGTTACATTGAGGGGATATATAAGGTCCCACTAATTACTTACTATCTCCAATTCATTCATCATATATCTAATAAAAATCTATATTTAAATCAATGTTTTCCATACCAATTATACGTATTGGAATCATAATCATATATGAAAATACTATAACAAAATCATTGATAAATTCTTCAAGAAAATAATCTTTAAACATAAAATTGTGTCCCATAAAATTATGAATCATTTAATTCATGATCCATATAAAAACATAAGAATAATAAGAATAGTGATTTTATATATCAAAGGGTTTTTAATACACTATATTCAAGGAATTAGTGGTTAACAAGACATATATTTCATAGAAGTAAAAGTGGGATGATAAGAAACCCTTTTACTTTGGAAAGAAGAGTTCCTTTGTAAAAACAATTTTATTTGTCATAAAAATAGTTTGTAAACATGTATATCTTAGAAAAAAAGGGATGTATAATGAAATAATATTTTAGGCATCAATGATGTCTAACTTAAGTGAAAACATGAAAAATAGTTTTAAAAAACTTTTGAAATTATCCACTTTAATGTGGTTTATGGAAAATATTAAAGAGTTTTTAAAAAAAATGCATAATTATTTGTATAATACAAAAAATAGAAAAATATAGTTTTTAATGACAAAATTATAGATTTTATAAAAATATTGGTAACTAAAAATATATTATGGGTGGTACTTTAAAATGGGAATGAAATGGAAAAGTTCCCTTTAATCGGGCTTACATATCGGGAAGAACTGAGAAGAAAACCCTATAAAAGAAGTAATTCACCATAAAAAACATGTAATGAAATGGATAAAAGATTTTTGAACATGTACATAGAATTTAAAATAATTATATGCGTATAATTAAGTATTAAATTTGTGTAAATAGTGAGAAAACATAACCCGAATGGAAATGGAGGTCCAGGAAGAAAAAACATACCGCTTTGTAATCAATCGAATCGTACGACCAAAAATTAATAAGCATAAAAGGTATTATTTAAAACTATTAATATAAACATATTCATGATGTTATATTTCAAATTTCAGTTTAAATACACCATAAATAACATATAATTGGCGAATAAGGGTAATCTTGTGGAAATAAGAGTGAGATGAGAAACCCCTTACCTTACGTACGAATGTGTTATGAACATGACCTTAATATCTTGTATAATAAAATTAAATATGTTAATTAATTTATTAATAACCTTTTATATATGTATTGAATTCATTATAGTTTTATTAAGCTCATTTATGGCCTTATTGATGGGTTATAGAGTTTAATTTCATCATTCGAGAGCATTTGTTTTCTTGGTTTTCATGATCAATTCTCTTATTTATAAGTAATAAATTTCATGTAAAATGGGTATAATTATACATAATTGGAAATATTTAAAATTAAGTAACATACTTAATTTTAATTGGTTTTATATATTGTTTTTTTCATATATGAGTATGACTCATTAGAAAACATGTTAATGTGAATCATTTAGCTTTATTTTTGCAGTTTTCAATCATAATGAACTTGGTTTTTTATCATTTAGTATTACATAAAAATGTTACTTCTGAAAAAAAATGGGTTTTAATTAATATATTATAGTATATTAAAGCCATAAAATGGATTTCATGACATGCCTTGAAGGATAAATTGAAGAATTAAAATCCATCGTCTTTGAAGGTTGTAAATCGGCTCCTCATGGATGATGATTTAATTTTTAAAATAAAAGATACATATATAGGAGTTTTGATGATGGATATTCCATTAACAATATATAATTATAGTATATAGATTATACTGTAGATATCATGATCATATGGATTGAGGAGTTGAGGAGAAGATAAGAAATGAAAAAGGAAATTAAAAGGAAATTAAAAAAAATGAGGATTTACCTTTTGAAATCTTCTCTTTAAGAACCTCCTTAACGGACCTTGGTTTAGTATTTTATTGTGACACAAGCCTCCAATACATGGGGGAAAGACTTGGTAATAGTATTTGGTTAGAATATGGACATGATTCATGGATTATAAGTGTGAGGAGAATCTATGGTATTTATAGTTGGGGGATGGGTGTTTTTTGAATATTTTATTTGTTTGATTATAATTTTGACTCATGTATATACATAGTTTGAGTATTATTACTAATTATATTAAAATAATAAATTTAGGTTCAGTATTATGGTTCTTACATCAATCATTACTTAATTAAGTGTATTTAACTTATAATATATCTATACCGTAAATTAGCGTATTTTATTATTAAAAAAATCAAGTATTTTAGAAGCATCACAAAAATCACCCTAACCATTTTTCTACATGTAGTAATCAAAAATTAACTCCATTTTTTAAAATAATATTATAAATATGAGAAATTTAATTTCTATTTAAAATCATAATTTACTTGGATAATAATGGTTTTAAAATTATAACAGATTTTATAACACATTGAAAAAATAAGTAAGGTCTCATAAAATTATATTATAATCGTAGGATAAACAAATATTAATTTTTTAATACATATTATGAAAATAAATTTTGTTTTAAATCATCTTTTTAATTATTATCATGTAATTAAATAATTGTGTCTATCAAAAATATAACCACTTAATTATTAATTTGTAAAAAACTCAATTACTTATAATATAATATAATTATATCATACCTTATTTTATAAGATGCCTATATTTTATTTATACATTCATGGTTGAGATTACTATTCATTTGGTCATATTACTATTCATAAGAGTAACCTTGCTATTCCAAAAGGTCAAGTTATTATTCACCAAAAAAATTAAGTTTTTCTTATCGGAATCTAAATATCTTACTAATTTAAAGAATGTATATCTATTTTTCTAAACTAAATTCACAAAAGTGTTAGAAATATATTTAATTATAATCTCTTAGGTATGGTGAGAAGGTGGGTAAAACTGTCAAATGTTCAATAAGCATTTATATCTAATTTCTATATAAAAATTATTCCAATGTTCTACATTAGATTAATATATGTATATTCGATTTATTATGACATTAAAAATTAATTTAATTTATAATAATTATTTAAAAGGAAAATATATTTTTTATCTAAAATACAATGTTTTCACTGTTTATAAAAAAAGGAAAATTCTCATAAAAATACTAAAAATTCACCCTAAGTTAATTTTGACAAAATGTTTTTTACCAAAAAATATATATATCGTTATTAATATGTTTTATTTTTTCAAAACAATTATAAATAATTTTTAATAGTATTTATTACTTTTAATATTACTATGTTTAATGGCTAAGTTATAACTATATTGTTTAAATAATTATAATAACAATGTTTTGTTTCGAAGAGTCTCAGTTTTTCATGAATTACATTTTATATTAAATATATCTATAAATACTTATGGTGTTATAATTATTTTGACCCCATTAGAAATTATTAAATCATACCACATAATACTTTTTAGGCCGCTACATTAGATATTATTTTGTTTATTTAATTTGGATACATTTGTCTATATATTTTTTATTTATACATGCATTGTAGGATTGTTTTGGATTCCATTTTTATTATTTCATGGAGTCATTGGTTAATTATTCATTATGTGTTATGATTATATATTATTATAATAGGTAATGTCTCCCATTTCAGGATATTTGTATACCCTCAATGTTAGTCACCAACTAGAGGCCTATTTTAGGTAAGACTTCAGGGTCATCATCTATCCCACATCATTGAGATATAATTGGTGGGAAAATTTATAGAAAATACTATCTAAGTATATAAGTTATGAGAATCACTCTTTTTATGGAGATTTCTCTAAATGGTTGAAGAAGGTAAGCATGTCCTCTAGACATGACTCAACATCCTATAGAGCTCCTTCTCATGAAAATCTAGGAGGGTGCTACTGTTGGAACACCCTACTCAAATATTCCATATAAATTATAGTACATGGATCTACCAAAAGATAACACACCTTCTAAAACATAACATTTTTAAATTGAGCATCAGTTCCTAGATATGGAATAACATGTGGTGTTGTTGGTGGAATTATAGGAGGTAATAATAGTTGATCAGGTTATCCCGCCTTGGAAGAAAAGATATCACCAACTTCTTATCACACAAATAGATGAAATCATGATGTAATATTTCTAAAATTCCAAATTCACACCTCAGAACATGATTTTATTACATAACAAACCCCATATAAAAAAATAGGACCTACACATAGCATTACAATTTCATAGTAAATACACATAACTTTGGTCTCCTAAATATAGATATAGGTATCATAAAAAGTCATAATGTATCACTAAATTATCTTTCACTACCCACTACTATAGTTGGTTTGGGATAAGGTCTTGTATCAAAATCATTGAGGTTCCATTATATTGAGTATCAATTACATGTTATATAGGAAAAAAAATTCTATTGTAATTAGAATCCCTATTTAACATAAAACTTTATTTAACATTTTATGAACTGACTATTTCAAATTTTTATATATATCATGGTCTAGTTAGATGAGTTATAATTCCTATGTTATAAAGGAATAATCCTTATAAGTTAAAAATTTGAACTTCATGTAACTGGATCAAGACACCTATTTCTGGTATAATGATGTACTACGTCATATAAGATGATTTTATTAGATGAGTGTCCATTCCCAATTTATAAAATTATAGGAATTATAAATTATAATTGGTATTCATGTAATAAAAATAAAATATCATTTAATTCCATGTTTCTAAAGTTACACATCTTAGACATGTAAAAATTAGTGAATTTAGGTTCCTTCCACATGTTATATGGGAGAAACTGTTTAGATTATTCAACAAAAATTAATAAAAAATTATTTCCTTTTTACACTATATGAAAATTTAGTCGAATCTCAATAATCTATTTCAAGGAACCATCAATATGTTGTAGTAAATACTTTTAATAAAGTAAATGTTACATGGAACATTCATGATATTATCTCAATTTGATAATAATGATTCATGAAAATTATCCCCTACCATTCCTAGATATGGATAAAATAATATTTATAATAATAATAATAACTCAAAAAAATTATATGTGTCACCCAAAAGATCAGATAATTCCACTATAATAAGTAAAAACCATAATGGAAATTCCCAACCCTAGTAGCTTGGTTTTTTTCACAATAGTTGGATCTACTACTCCTAGGTACATTCTCTTTACAAAATTCCACCACATTCATAAAATCTTATAAAACAACCCAAACCAATAAGAAAAAAGTAAAAAAGAATATATGATACCACTTTATGAAATTTTGGAATATGATCAATCATATATTACAGGACCTTATTGTCCACATGGCCTCAAGCATGCCTCCTTTTATACCAGAGGATTTAAACTAATATAAAGGGTCTATAATTGTTTTGTGGGGGGATTATAACCTCATGATCTTAGTGCGACATAGGGGTGATAATAGATAAATTATTGGAATAATGAAAATAAAAAAATGGATGAATAATAGTGAAAATTACAGTTAATGTAAATTGTACTGATAAATACAATCAGTCAAAATTATCCGGTATCATATAGAAAATTATTTTTTAATGATGCAGTAAAATATGGGGGATACAAAGGGAACAATTTATTTGTAATTCAAAAAATATTCTACACAAAATAAATAAAAGAAAAAAACTATATCTAATTGTATCACGGGAAAAATCTCAGTTCACTACTCTCATACTCTATCTAATAATAGATGATCAATCACCCATAATAGGGTGATTCCCCTTTTCCATACATGTATCCATGTGGTATTTTCAGGTACCCATTAGTGACATGAATGGGGTTTGACTAACACAAAGTTTTTCACCTCAAACTGTGTCTAAAATTATCCAATGCATGAATATAGAATGAACAATGTGAAGGTAATAAATAAAAAAAGAATATAAATGAACTACATAAGATTATGCTCTTCTATGACACTCATATAACCATAGATTCTTTATTATAAGATGTAATTACCATAGATAAGTGACCAAGTGATAATAATAATAAAAATAATTATTATTATTATTATAATAATAATAATATAAGACCATAGGTGTATAAAAGGCATACTTAACCTTATAAGATTTAGCTAACTCATAGTAACAACCAATGTAGTCTGTCTAGGAATATGGGTGTAATCTAGGGATAAACCCTTAGTAGTGGAATAAAATAATGATAACTATGTCAATACACATGAACATGTCCCAGATAGCCTCATGTTAGACCTAACTGGAGCCCTAGGATAAAATTTGAGGAGGTCTATGTCATAAGACATCTAGCTAAATCCATGCAGATAATCTAAGGAAATCTAATATCTATAGAATTGTAACGGATGATCCCAAAGAATAAAAACATTTAGTCATCATTGTAAGATAAGTGATGAGACATTGATGGGTACCATCTATTGGGAATAGAGTCAATAAATTTGGTGTCATCCTATGGGATGTTAAGAAAACCCAAGGGGGAATCCAAGACTTTCCCAAGTTATTTGATCTTATAACTATATATAATGGTCATAATAAGATCCTAGTGTAGTATAAGCCATTTTAGGTTTCATGATAGTCATGAGCATAGTTCATTATTTGAAAATAACAATATAATACATTTATAAAATTTACATTTCCATTAAGTCCCATTTGGTTATGTGAATAATATAAGATTAATAAGGTAAAGTTACATGGAAATTTCATTCAATTTTCATGATTCATCATTTAACATTTAAATTAAATTAATTTACTTATTAGATCATAATTATCCATCTAAACACACCTCATTATGTGGAATGATCACAACACATTGTAGAATTTTTAAGGGTACATGATAAATCCCCCAAGAGGTATGGTTGAGTTGATTACTTCCACCTCTAACAATATATATAGGGTATAAGGGGATATCTCTTCAAGGAATAACATTGAATTTAGAATAACATTATATTTTAGAGGTGACACATATAAATTCCAGATCATGGCACAATGATGCACATTATAGACATTATAACCTATAGGAAAATTAAGTATACCACATAACTAATGAAGGGATATGAATGCTTATACGGTATTGTCCTCTAATCTATGATAGAATGAGAGAAATAGAGGAAATAGAAAAATAACTGTAAAATAGAGATTAATAAATTTCTTATAATTTGTATTTGATATGGAGAGATTAATAAAGAAATGATTAAAGAAAAATAAGAGACATTATAACATCCGGATAACATGGTAAATATATTTTTCTAATTAATTTAATCTTTTAATTTTTTATATTTCATGCAACACTAAGTATTTTTTTATATTATTGTAAAATGTTTGGCTTGCGTTATACACAACACTAAGTTAATTGTGCACTAAACAAAACACAAAGATTATCTTGAGGCACATAAAAAACTGTGCTTATTTTGTATCACACACAATATCGAGCCCCTAGGATATCATGTATTACACACAAGGCCAAGTTTTTATTGAACTACAATATACTATCAATGTGCTTATTAATATATCATTATAACTACAACCTAGCCATTATAATGGAAGTTATGAATAACATTAAATAAAATTTAAAAAATGACCTATAAATTTATATAAAATTATATCTTTGGTTATCAATTAGTTAGGAAATAAAGTAATAACTATTTGAGAATGAATAAATTCCTTTTGTAAGAAAAATATTTTTATATGTACAATAAAAATTTTATCTCAATAAATTCAAAAAACAACTTTTCATTTATGTTTTAAATAAATTTTATATATTGTATATTAAATAAATATTTTTTATACACATCCAATATATTTTGTTGCTATAATATAATAATAAATCCATTTTTATGAATAAAAAGATGTATTTTTCTTAAAAGTAATTTTATTACCTTTAAATGGAAAACACATTTTAAATATAATTTATAACACTTCATTAAATTTTATTTGAAAAAATAAACATTATTTTTGTAATATTGATATCAAAATTTACTTTGGGTTAAATATTTTTATTTTTATGAGAAATTTCATTTTTGGATGAATAGTGAAAACACTGAATATTTATTCCGAAATTATTTTTCATCTAATTTATTTATTTGGTTAAATTAAAATTTTATTTATTTTTAAATTTTAATAATGTAAATTTTATATCAATTAAAAAAATTAGTTAAATTTAACCAATTTTACATTGGAATTGGATATCAAATAAATCCATACATTTAAACATTTTTCATAGAAAAATCTGTTGCCACGACCCGTCATTGGGATTAAATTTAAATTAATCACCACTAATTATATGATTAGAATTTGGATAAATGGATTCCATATTTTTAATAATAATAATTTATAATTTATAATAACTTCAGCATAGTTTTTGAAAAAAAATACTAGTAAAAGTGTTTTAAATTAATTATAAAGGTTAATAGAAAAAATAACATAACAAAGGACTAAACCTTAAACATAAGTGTCAAAATGACCTATAAATATTTACAAAATCAATTAGATTTAATATTTATACCCTATAATCCGTTTTATATAATTTATATTGTCATTTTAAGTACATTACATGGTAAAAATGTTGTTGGAATTCCTTTTTCAAAAATTTACAAGAATAACACTCCTCCTCAATTATAAAAAGTAACTAACCCCTATCACTTATTCACTCCTCTAAAGTCCTTTAGATCACACAAAATATACAAAAATAATCTCCAAAAATTCATAACATCTTCCTAGGATCCTCACTTTTGATATAAATCCATCTAAAGAATCACTTTGGTGCAAACCAAGAGGAGTTACCAAAAGAAGAGGAAACATCCATCCCCGATCTCCTTTGTTTTATTTTCTTTATATACACCCAAAAATATTATTATTACAAGACTATATAATAGCCTATTAATTATTAATATATTTATATTTTAATATTATAAGGGTCAAACCTGCACTTACACACACATCCATCTAATGGGTAATGAACTTGTCGTTCTTGTGTACTGAAAACTACCATCTCACAAGATGATGTTGTCTCTTTTTCCTTTACAAATTGTCATGGATAAGATTATGATGGAAACTATGTTTTTGTATAATGTATATTATATTTAATATTACATTGTGTTTCTGGAATTATTATATAAAACATACCATCATGACTTCCAATTTATGTAAATATAACAATTTCGTTTGTGAATGTGTGGACTACCACCTCCTTGAAGAGATGTGATTCGTTTACACTCTACATAGAATATATAAAAGTTGGGTTTAGTGAAATTATATGATATATATTTCATAATAATTATATTTTAATTAAATTATATCTATCTAAGTGTGTGTTTGTGTGTGTGTGTGTAATTTAAATTCATTGGTTCAATACATTAATAAAATGGAAACAATGTTTACGGGTATATAGGACCTACCACCTCCATGAACGGTGTATTTCATTTCATATTTCAATATTTTATACTCTATATATATATATGTGATATTTATGATATTTATATCTTGGTTTACATTATGGATATAATTAAATCATGATCTATGTAATAGGATCAAGAGTTACAAACCAAAACATATACCAAAAAACAAATTAGATATTACTCAAAACATTACACTAACATGGAGTTGTTAGTAAATGGGTAATATAATATAATAACAAATCATATATGGTATGATATATTTTAATATTGTTCTATCATATATTTATAATAAACTTATATTTATTAAACAATAGTTTTGAATGTGTAATGAGAATGTCAGGACTTAAGGTAAGGGAATTTCATCTCACTTTTTATTTTTTTGAGCAACATGCCATATTAACAACTTGGTTTTTTTGTGAGGTGTATATACTATCATTTGACATTTTATATCATGAATCCACTTATTATCAGGATATTTCAATCTTAATTTATTTTTTTATTTTATGGGTATTATGAATCAATATTACCAATGTGGTAACAGTTTCTTGATATAATCTCATCGTTTATCGGGACTGTTTATGATTATGCTCTCACTAATGAAATATTATGATCTATATCTTAAGAATAATCATGAATTTTTTTTTACTTTATTTATCGATGATATATTCATTTAGTAGTACCGTTTCTACACTCTATGGTGTGTAATAATATTAGGAAAATGGTTTTATTAAAATCCAACTTTATTTCTAATTTTGGTTAGAAATCTATATTCTTTCAAAATAGTGGTTTCTAAAAATATTTTTAGAAATTTTTTGAAATTATCCTATAATGTTTATTGGATATTTTTGGACATGATTTATCCTTTTATGAAATAGTTTTAAAACGGATTTTTTTATAGTTTTCCAATCGAGGCACTCCCCTAATTTTTTATGCTAAAAATGGAATGTTCGGTAATTAACGATGTATCATCTATCATGCCCATCATTCCCTTGACACATCATTTTCATGCTAACAAGATTTATTTTTATGAAAAATTATTTTCTTAATATTATGGAAATTCATTTTTTTAAAGTTTTTTTCGAAGAAAATAGTATTCGATGAATTTTTAAATAATTTTCAAAGCTTAAAATTTTTAAATCTATTTTCAAAGAAAATGGTTTTAAAACATGTTTTACATTTAAAAAGTTTTTAAAAGTTTTATAGATTACTTTAAAAAAATTATTGTTTATTTTCATTAAAAATGGTTTTCAAAAGTCTTTATTTTATAAAAATATTCTTTTTAAGAAAAAATTACATTATCCTTAAGAAATGATTTAAAAGAAATGGTAAAACATTATTTATTACAAAAGGGTTTTTGAAATGGTTTTTTGAAAAATATTATCCAAGAAAGGATACTTAACTTAAGAAATTTTCCATGTGATATTTCAAAATCCTTCTCCATATAATATGACATTATTTTTTATAATTTATTATTTACTAGGGATATAATCCAAGAATACCATTAATATTCTTTATTGAATAGTTTATGCTTAGATGGAATGATGTTTATGACACAAGTTTATCTTCCACAAGCTAAATTATTTTGAAACCCATTTCTTTTCATGAGTTATTATTTGATGAAATGGTTATGAAACCAATATATTTTTAAATTTTAATTAAATGATAAATTTTATGTTGAAAATTTTCTTTTCATGGGTTATGATGTTATGTTTATGAAAACCATATTTTTTGTGGGCCATGATATGATGAATGTTTTATTATCTTATGGCACTAGTATTTATGATTTTATTATGTGGTAGGTGGGACCTATCTCCCCCACTAATAAATTGGGAAAATATTTATATCTCATGAAATAATGATGGGAAACAATTCAACAAGCTTGGTCCAAAATTGGAAAAAGGTGGGTCCTGGTCCAACATGAGATATAGGTGTGCCCTGATCTATTATGGGAAGATGGGAAACCTGATCCACTATCGGAAAAATGAGAAACCTGATCTTCTAGGGGAATATGGGGAATCATAATACCCTTATAAGTAAAGGACTGTGACAGGTGATGGGGGTGTGTCTCACCCACTTGGTGGAGTCCCCATGAATTTCCCTAATAATGTTTTGAAAACAATCCTTGAATTATAGGTATTGATGTTATAAGTTTATGGGTTTTCAAAAAATTATATGTCTTATTCTTATGACATGATCACATGGTTCATGTTCTTGATTATCTTATA
Organism: Viscum album; assembly: GCA_963277665.1. Lineage (NCBI taxonomy): Eukaryota > Viridiplantae > Streptophyta > Magnoliopsida > Santalales > Viscaceae > Viscum > Viscum album. The sequence goes on from OY728130.1 coordinate 1,169,553,734, forward strand.
AATTTTTTCTCATGAAATTCCAATCATTTTTCCATGTCTTATGTTTCTGATCTTTGATATATATGGTATGATCTTTAAATGGTATGCTCATGTTCTAGTACCCTTATTTTCATGATATACTTATGAATTGCCTTTATTTACCCTTATTTAGAATTTGACCTCAATACTTTCTAATGTTTTCATTCCACATGTTATGAAGAACAGTTTTAAGTTGAGGTACTAAAGGGGTAGATATTTAAGGGAGATATTGTAGATGTTTAACCAAACTATAGAATGTGTTCTATTATACTAAATACATTAACCTATTATGTTCCTTGGTTATGTAATTTTTTAATGTTCTTACTATTCATCTAAAATGATGTAATATACATGTAGGTTAATCCTGGGTCGCTATAGACATACAATTTTCTATCCAACAAGATTAAGAATGGTTGAATAAGATGCTAAATAGAGGATATATAACCAATCAAACAGGATATATTGGGGGATATACATGCATGAAAATAGTGTTGAGTGATTTGGGAATGAAAAATGATAAAGAAGAGTTAAATACACTGAGGTCAAAATCATAATTTCTCACTTTTTTAAGGGGCACATAATTTTTCCACGAAGTTACTCAATACATTATCCAACCATGACCCACCACAATTATTGTGGAACACCCCCTCACATTGTTAGATAATTTTTTTTACAAACCATTTGCATACATGCGTACTCACTGTCAATAACACATACCCCCTCACACGACAAGATGCATAGTTAGAAAAATCATGTGCTAGCTTTGTCACTAAAGGGAATTAGTTTATTTGTGACAAAGAATTTTCAACAAGGACCCATTGAAAATCGATTCCTATAGTTTTTAGAAAAACCTTATTGTGATGTCCCATCAAAAATACTATTTGTGATCAGGGGTTGTCCCATCGCAAAATAGTATTCCTGACATTTTTTTAAAACCTTATTACAATGACCCATCTCAAATAACTTAAAAAAATAAAAAACACTTAGTAAAATAATAATAGTAATAATAATATTATTAATGAAATAATAATATTAATATTACTAAAATATTAAAAAATAAAAAACAATTTAAAAATATAAAATAATAAAAACCTCAATGACCGTAAGGATATAAAAATAATAATAACATGAAAATAAAAAAATAATAAAATAATAAAATAATAAAATCAAATAACAAAATAAAAAAAATTAAACAAATAATAAAGTAATATAAAATTTAATATTCTCAAAAAATATAAAAATGTACTATATAAAAATGTAAATAGTTATTACAAAAATAATTTAAATTAAAATTATGCCACTGGTTGCAATTAGAATGTTGCAATGAGATGAGATGGGAATGTTATAATGAGATGAGTTGTCAGACAAAATAGCTACTGCCAATCTTTTGGAAATTGTGTCACTTTCACAAATATAATGTAACTATTTATTACTAATTATTACTAATCATAAAGCCCAGACCCCAGTTTCCCAAAGTTGGTGCCTTATAAAATTACATTGGCATGATTACAAGGAATTAAATCCCAAATTACCATGTTGTTTAGTAGTTTTGGAAAAACAGATACATACATATGTTTAACATTATAACTTGAAATTAAATACAACATATAAGTTTTATTGGGAACATCCAAAACACTATGTTTATCTCTACAGGTCATTCATAATAAAATTCATCATGTCCTGAGATAATGAAACAGAAGAAAGGGATGAGCTTAGATGATAATTAATGGTAATAAATATAGCAGAATATTTCATAAAAATAAACATTAGGCATGGGGAATAGCTAAGAACAAATTCCTTTAAAAATAAAATTGAACATAATTTGGAAGTAATATGAGATGAGTAAATATTTACATAATTAAAAATAATCATGGGTATTATACTAGTCGAATAACCATATGAAATATCAATTAAAAGTTTCATAAAGATGGAATACATAATTTGGTACATCATAAACATGTTGTTAAGGTCTCGTTCCAAGACCATAAATAACCATTTTTCAAGGCCTCGTTCCAAGACCGTAGTTTGTCTTAGGAGACCTACCGATACACCAAGGGACTATATCAGGCCCCACCCAACACTTAATAAGTCCAATACATTCCTATTATTAATGTGGATAAATATAAATGACATACACATTCATATTGAAACAAAAATATGAAATGTAAATAACATTCCCCAATCATTAATCATAATCACTAAACATTCGGAGTAATATGGTAAAAGGCTTCAAGATAGAAATTCCACAGTCAAACTAATCATAAAACATTCAATAAAACATTGTGGACGATATCATAGTTCATAAAACTCCACGAATTAAAATAATCATCAAATAATGTTGACCAAAATAAAGATAATTCTAAATGATACCATTGCGAAATTCTTGAGGAAATAATCTTTAAATATTATAAAGTGTCACATAACACCTTGAAACATTCAAATAATAATCCCTAAGAATATTATAATAATAAATAGAATTTTGATATTATATACCAAGGTGAATTACAAACAACACATGAAATGAATAATTGGTGAAAAAGGCATGTATCTCAAAAACATTAAAGTGAGGTGAGAAAAATCTATTTTACTTTGCAAAGTAGAGTTCTTTGGGGAAATTATTTATCCTTTTCATAAATATAGTTTAAAACATTTATATCCTAGAAAAGAAAAGGTGAAGGACATTGATATTACATTTTATTCATAAATGATGTCTCCTATAAGTGAAATCATGTAAAAAGTGTTTTTAAAGAAGCTTTAGAATTAAAAAAATTAGTGTGGTTTAAGGAATTTATTGAAGATATTTTAAAGCATAAAGAAATGTTTTCTTTCATAAAACCAGAAATGAACACAAGTATATTTTTATTGTTAAAATTTTTATATTTTACAATGATAAATATGGATTAAAATATATTATAAATTGAACTTCAATATAAGTATGAATTCAAGAAATTCCTTGAATCGGCTTGCATTTTAGAAAAAAAATTCGAAATAATATTTCAAAACATGTAACTCCTAATAAAATAAAGAAGGATTCAGATTGGTACAGAAATATAGAAACTTCACATAGAATTTATTATTATTACATAATAATAAATAAAAATTTCATTGAGGTGAATAGAGAATAAGAGAAACCCGAATGAAAATGGAGTTTCGGGTAGAAAATACTTACAACTTTTTAATCAATTGAACCGTATGCCCCAAAATTATTAATCATAAAATGATAAATTGAATATCATAAAAATAAATAGATTTGTGGTATTAAATATCAATGGGATGTATATAATCACTATACACAAGTAATATTTTTGAATACCAAATCTCTCACTAAATTGAAGTGGGATGAAGAAACCCCTTACAAACAATTCGGCATGGTAACAGGTGTTCTTGTGAAGCCTTAATGAGAGGTAAAGGGGTATCCTGTCATTTATATATCATAAGGGAAGTATATTGGAGGTTAAAAAACATACCCCATCATTATTAATTAAAAATAAAAGGATGCAACATAGGTGGATTCTTGAATAAAAGTAAGAGAGAGGATCCCTTGCCTTAAATACGAGGGTGTTCTTCACTTGATCTTAATGACCTTAATAACAAAATTGTGTTCATTACTTAACAACAATAGAAAAATTTATACATTTATTTTTTTATTATGACTTTATATAGTTCATTTATGTCCTTTTATATGGGTTAAGGTATTCAATTTCATTGTTTATGAATGCTTATTTTCATAATATTCATGATCGGCTAACTTGTAAAAGAGTATGGTAGTTCTTGTAAGATGGGTGTTAAAGTCCAGAGTTGATTTTATATGTTATTAATGAACATGAAGAATATTAAATGGTTATACAATTCATCTGGTTATATAGAGTGAATGTGAATCATTATATAAACATTTATGATAAATTCTAGGATTAATTTGGTGATTTTGATTATAATTACATTGTTTTGTATTATTATTTTACATCATTAGTGAATAATGATTCCAGAACATTAAATAGGATAAAATAAATATATAGTATTCTATTTAAACCATAAAAATGGTTTCAAGACCATATTTTAAGAAGGTAAATCAAATTGAAAGCATCTTCATCCTTGAATGTGATAAATCAACACATCTCGGATGATGTTTAATTTTTAGCATAAATGAAGGGGGAAGTAGAGACGAATATAAATTATTCCATTAGGATAAATAAATTCCAATACATTTATGTTTCTATATTTTTCATAAAATTTGTATGAGGATGGGTTTTGAAAGAAAAGAGAACGAAGGAACATGAAAATGAAAGAAAAGAAAAGAGGAATTTAACCTCTTGAATAAACCTTCCTTGAGAGCCTCTTAAGAGAAGAGGATTTTTCCTTTTTATGTGACAAAGGGATGTTGGTCGTGGGGGAAGATCTCGTGATGATATTATGTCTGAATTTGGATAAGGGACAAGGTTTGATTTGAGTGAAGAGAAAAGGGATTGATGGGGGTTTTATAGTGGAGGAGAGGAGTAATTTTTGAATATCTTAATCATTATTTTATTATTTTGCTCTAGAATAGAAATAGTATTGATTCTTGTGAAAAATAATAGTAATATGTTCATGTGAATTCGAATCAAGTTTTCTTACATCAACCTTAAATAACCTATGACTCAATAAACCATTTATTTAGGATTTATCGTAAATTATCATATTTTACTATTCACGTAAAATTGAAGTATTTTAGAAAACCCTAAAAAATTCACCATAACCATTTTTCGACGTGTATAATCCAAAAATGAATTCAATTTCATCAAAATAATTTTTTAAATATGAGAAAATTAATTGTAAAATAAAATCATTATTTAATTGAAAAATAAAAATTTAAAATTTAAAATAGATTTTGTAATACTTTCAAAAATTAACAATGGTCTCGTAAAATTATACCAAAATCATTAGATAGAAAATATTTATTTGTCAAAATATTTTATGAAAATGAATTTTAAATATATTTATTAATTTAAAATTTTAATTAAATATTTATCACACACAAAAATACCAATACTTAATGAATAATTTATAAAATGTTCTATTACAGTTATAATGTGACTAAATTTTATTTTTACATCCATGGATGAGGTTACTATTCATAAGGGTATATTACTATTCATAATGGTACATTACTATTCATAAAGGTAAGTTAATATTCATAAGGGTTGGTTTCTATTCTCCAAAATAATGTTTGTTCTGTCAGACTCCCCAAAAACACCCTAACATCGATTGTGTATGTAATATTTTAAAATTTGAAATTGCATAAGTGGAAAAGTTAAGTTTATGGGCTCGGTTATAAAAAAGTGTTGTTTTGTAGAGACTAAGTGTTTTATGCATTCAATATTAAATTTATTTTTTAATCCTTGGGGTAGTACATTATCCCCTCCATACAAAAATTTCATCCTTGAAATTTTGAAATTGAATTTCGAAAGTTGATGGTTGATACTTGAAAATTATCTTGTGGGAAACCCACATATGGTAAAAATATCATCTAAAGAAGAGGGAGAGGGAAATGCATCGGTTACGACAAAACTACACATTCTAATTGGATAACATGGTCATGTAAGAATAATCAAACCATCGTGTTCTGATGGAAAGTGATAGAGAACATACTCAGATGAAAGGTAATTACCACAAAACTAGAAAATATAGTTATGAAAAAAATGATAATAGGACAAAAATATTTTTTAAGACTCTTTTCCTAGATTTCATGAGTTATTCCACTCTATCTGAATATAAATATACGTTTTTGTTTCATAAACACAGTATTATACTTTTTTGTGCTTTGAACTACTTATACTTTATCTCTTAGAACAAGTTGCATCATGTGGTGACATTAAACTCTAAATCCTTATACAATGATAAACATAAACTATTTCATAAATATTTTGTGTTTTGAAAAGATCATTACCCAAAACTTATGAATAATTCCCATATCCATCCATTCTAGATACATATACACAACATATTTGTAAATCCTCAATTTTTTAGGACTCCATCATATATCCTACTCAAGGGATCTACTAACTTATTTTCCTTTAATCAATATGTAGCAGCCCTAAATTTTCACATTCCAAAGATGTAAATATCTTCATCTTGTGTCCTCATAAAATATGATAATAACTAAAATTACCATATGTTTTTATTCTAAATAATCATTATTCTTTACACATGTTAATAGATATATTTCTTATATCGAAAAATGTTCTAAACTTCATCAAGGATAGAATAAACCACTTGTCAATAAGTTAATAATAATTTTTGAAGTATTCTGTACTTATCCAAATCAATAATTTCTTCTTTATTATATTAATCATCAAAAATATATTTTCGGTTATCTTTCCCTCAACCGTATTCTCTCCCAAGATATTAACATTCTACTGAGTCACTTATCCTTGGTGAAATTCAACATAATACCTCAAATACTTAATGAAATAGAACTTCAGTACAATCCTCATATATTCCATAATTCTTACAACTAATACATTTTTTATAAAATATTCTAATGAAATGATTCTTGAAGAACAATATTAATCATTCATCTTCATCTCCAGCAGTATCAAAACTTGATCATTATCCAGTTACATTATTTGGGGTATATTCCTTTGAATCATGGGACATTGATTCGCATAGTGTCTCATCTCCTTGCAGTTGAAGAACTGTATAATAGAAACCTTTTTCTTACCCTTAGAATCACTAAATTTTTTTCCTTTTTCTCCACACATAGAAAAAACTCCCATTCCCTGCAAACATTTACCAGGATTATTATTTCCACAGTTATCACATGTGGGATAACCCTTTATTCTCTTCTTCCCTTTATCTATATTTTTCTCTATGGTCCTATTCTTATTTTGTTTTCATTTAAATTCATAGAACTCAGAGATTTATTTACATACCTTGTTAAAACATGATATTATTTCTTTATATGATGAGGTCACATGAAAAACTATATTCCTTTTAAATTATTGATTTAGACCATAAGAGATATGATCATTCTTACTCTTTTCATCACATGAATTGGTGAAGTTTTCATTCCTTATTCTAGGCACTAGTTCTAATCAATTCTATATACTAAATTAGATCATAAATTTATAAAATCTATATAACCCTAAACATGGTATAGTATATACATAAATATATGAATCAAAAATCCTAGAACCTTATACTTTGGATACTTTAGGGGCATAAATCATTTATAATGGATTATAATAAAAATGTGAATTATATTAAGAATATACCCTATGAGTGTCAAACTAGCTGCATAGTAATGCTTGTTGTCATGTACCAGGTTACCCCTGGTCAAACCCAAAACACCTTGTCAGAGTTGTTACTCCTAGGTACATTGGTGCTAGAACCACATCCACTTGTAGTATCTAGACAAGTATTTATTTCCTAGTAAGATCCAAATAACATATTCCTTACCGAAATTATAGGATGTTCTTGTTTGTGTATCGTCAAGTCTATCTTAGGGTTTTGTTCCCTAATCTAAATTTTCTAAATCTAATTTCCAAGTTTTTTACTAACTTTCTTCTGATACCAACTGTAATGCCCTAACCCCAGTTGCCTGAAGTGGGTTCCTTATAAAATTACATTGGCATGATTACAAGGAATTAAATCCTGAAGGACCGAGTAGTTTAGTAGTTTTGGAAAACTGGATACATACATAGTTTTAACATTATAACATGAAATTAGATACAACATATAAGTTTTATTTAGAACATCCATAACTCTATGTTTATCCCAGAAGTTCATTCATAATAAAATTCTTCATGTCCTGAGAAAATGAAATAGAATAAAGTGGTGAGATTAGATTCTAAGTAAGGGTAAGCAATACAGTACAATATTTCATAAACATAAACATTAGTCATGGTGAGTTTCTAAAAACACAAGCCTTTAAAAATAAACTTGAACATTATATGGAAGGAATATGAGGTGAGTAAATATTTCCATAATAAAACATAATCATTGGTATTCTACTATTAGATTAACCACTTAAACTCTAAATTAATAGTTTAATAAAGATGGAATTCATAATGAGGGAAATCATAACCATATCCTTAAGGCCTCGTTTCAAGACAATAAATAACCACTTTTTCAAGGCCTCATGCCAAGATCATAGTTTGTCTCATGAGACCTACCGATGCACTGAGGAGATATAGCAGGTATCACCTGACACTTACTAAGTCCAATTCATTCCTCTTAAGAACCAGGATAAACATAAACAACATACACATTCATATTGAAAATAACATATGAAATATATATAACTTTTCCCAATCATCAATCATAAATACTAACCATTCATATTAATGTGGTGAATGGTTCCAAGATAGCACATCCACTATCAAACTAATCATAAACAATTCAATAAAACATATTGTATGTTATCATAGGAGATAAAATTTTATTAATTACAATATTATTCAAATAATGTTGACATAAATTAAGATACATTTAAATGAGACCACTGAGATATTCTTGACTAAATAATCCTTAAACATTCCAAAGTGTCCAATACCACCTTGAAACATTCAAATCATAATCCAATAGAATATGATGAGAATAATGAGACTATTGAAATGATATACCAAGGGGAAGTACATACACCACATGCAAGGAATAAGTGGTTAAAAAGGCATATATCTCATAATAGTTAAAGTGAGGTAAGAAAAATCCTTTTTACTTTGGAAAGAATAGTTCTTTTGGAAAATTATTTTTAATTGTCCTAAATATAGTTTTAAACATGTATATCCTAGAAAAAAAAGGGAAGGGCAATGATAATACATTATATCCATAAATTATGTCCAACATAAGGTAAATCATGTAAAAAGTGTTTTTAAATAAGCTTTAGAATAAAAAAAATTAGTGTCATTTAAAGAATTTATTAAAGAGATTTTAAAGCTAAAAGGAATGTTTGCTTTCATAAATCCATAAATGAAGCCAAATAGATTTTTCATATTAAAATGAGTTTTTTTAGAAAAATAAATCTCTCTTTAAATATATTATATACTGAACTTCAAAATAGGTAAGAATTAGAGAAGTTCCTTAAATCGGCTTGTATTTTGGAACAATTTTTTGAAATATTATTTTAACACATGTAAATCCCCATAAAATAAAGATGTATTATGATTGGTCAAAATATATAGAACATTCATACAGGAATTGTGATTATTATATAATAATAAATAATAATTTCATTGAGGTCAATAGAGAATAATAGAAACACGAAAAAAATATAGGTTCTGGTAAAAAATACTTACATCTTTATAATCAATTGAATCATATGCCCAAATATTAACAATAATGAAATGATACTTTTAATATCATTAAAATAAATATATTCATGATATGAAACATCAATTGGCACTATAAATACATTATTCACAAGTAATCGTAGTGAATACAGAATATCTCAGAAAAAAGGAAGTGAGATGAAGAAACCACTTACAAACATTTCAGAATGGTAACAGGTGTTCTTGTGAGGGATTAGTGAGAGGTAAAGGGGTATCACATCATTTATATATCATAAGAGAAGTATGTGGGAGGTGAAAAAACTTACCCCATCATTAGGAATTAGAAATAAAAGGACACAACATAGGGGGATTCTTGAATAAAAGTGATAGAGAAGATCCCTTACATTAAATCTGAGGGTGTTCTTCGCTTGATCTTAATGACCTGAATAACCCAATTAGGATAATTAATTAACAACTCTATAAACCTTTATACAATTGTTTTTTTATTATTAATTTATTAAGTTTATTCATGTCTTTTTATATGTGTTAAGGGATTTAATTTCATTGTTTGTGAGTTCTTGTTTTCATAATATTCATGATCAGATGACTTATAAAAGAATATGGTATTTCATGTAAGATGAGAGTTGAATTACATAATTGATTTTATATGTTATTAATGAAAATTTATAATATTAAATGGTTATAAAATTCTTTTGGTTATTTATAGTGAAGGCGAATCATTATATAAAACAATAATGATAAATTCTTAGATTCATTTGGTGATTTTGCTTATAATTACATTGTTTTGTATTCTTATTTTACATCATGAGTGCATAAGGTTTAAATAATGTTAAATAAGATAAAATAAATCTATAATACTCTAGTGCAACCATAAAAATAGTTTCATGACTGTATTTGAAGAAGGTAAATCAAATTGAAAGCATCAATGTCCATGAATGTGATAAATTAACACATCTTGAAAGATGTTTCATTTTTTTCATAAATGTGGGGGGAATGAAAGATGAAGATTAATTATCCCATTATAATAACAATATTCTTGTAAATTTATGGTACTAGAATTTTCATTCCATTTGGTTGAGGATATTTAAGGAATTAAAAGAGAATAAAGGAAGATGAAAATGAAAGAAAAGAAAAGAGGAATTTAAACACTTGAATTAACCTTCCTTGAGAGCATCTTAAGGGAATATTATTTAGACTTTTTATGAGACCAATGGATGATGGTCGTGGGGAAGGAGCTTGGGAATAGATTTGGGCAGATTTTGGAGAAGGTACAAGGCTTGAGTGGAGTAGAGTGAAGAAGGAGTGAGGGGGGTTATAATGGAGGAGGGGAGTAATTTTTGAATATCTTAATCATTATTTTATTAGTTTGATCTAGACAAGAAATAATATTGTTTATTGTGACTCAGAATAGTAATATTTACATCTGAGTTCAAACCAAGGGGTTTTACATTAGTCATAAATCAACTATGACTCAATAAACCATGTATTTAGCATTTATTTTAAATTATCGTGTTTTACTATTCACATAAAATTAAAGTATTTTATAAAAATAACAAAAATTCACCATAAAGAATTTTCAACATGTAGAATACAAAAATGAATTCCATTTTCTAGAAATAATTTTCTAAATATTTGAAATTTTATTTTTAAATAAAACCATTATTTAATTGAAAAATATAGATAATAAATTTAAAACTAATTTATAATACTTTCAAAAATAAACTATCATCTCATTAAATTATACCAAAATCATTGGAAAACAAAATATTTACTTAGGAATATATTTTATGAAAATGAATTTTAAATCTATTTTTTAATTTAAACTATAATTAAATATCTATCACTCACAAAAATACCAATACATAATTAATAATTTATAAAATATTTTATTTCATTTATAATGATCCTAATTTTTATTTATACATCCATGGGTGTGGTTACTATTCATAAGGGTGAATTATTATTCATAAGGGTAAGTTACTATTCACAAGGGTATGTTACTGTTTTTCAAATATTAGTTTTGTTCTATCAGACTCCTAAAATCACCCTGAACATAACCATATATGTCATATTTTCAAAATTCAATCACATAAGTGGAAAAATTGTGTTTATTGGCTCGATTATAACAAATTGTTATTTTGTAGAGACTTAGGGTTTTATGCATTCAATATTAAATTTATTTTTAAATCCTTGGTGTGTTACACTAATTATTACTTATTGTTACTAATAATTACTAATCATTACTAATTATTACTAATTGTTACTAATTATTACTAATTATTTCTAATTATTACTAAATATTCTAATTTATAAGAAATTATTCCGATTTATTTCAATTTATAACTATTTATTACTAATAATTACTAATTATTACTAATTATTACTAATTATTAATAATTAATACTATTTATTACTATTTTTTTCTAATTATTACTAATTATTACTAATTAATACTAAGTATTACTTTTTATTACTATTTATTTCTATTTATTAATATTTATTTATATTTATTAATATTTATTACTATTTATTCCAATTTATTCCAATTTATTACTATTTATTACTATTTAATACTATTTATTACCATTTATTAAAATTTATTTTTATCTATTACTATTTATTCTTATTTATTCCTATTTACTACAAATTATTATTAATTATAACATATAATTCTGATTTATTATTATTCATTACAATTTATTTCTATTTATTGTTAATTATTCCCTATTATACCTTTTTATTATAAATTATTCATATTTATTACTAATTATTCCAATTTATTCCTGTTTATTACTAATTATTCCTAATTATTACTATTTATTACTATTTATTACTATATTAATACTATTTGTCCCTAATTATTCCTAATTATTATTATTAATTATTTCTATTTATTTCTATCTATTCCTTTTTATAACAAATTATTATCAATTATTCCTAATTATTACTTTTTATTCTTAATTATTTCTATTTATGCCAATTTATTATTATTTATTCCTATTTATTACTATTTATTCCTGATTATTCCTATTTATTACAAATTATTTATATTTATAATTGTTCATAACTAATTACAGATAATTATTATTAATTAGTGCTAATTATGATAAGTTATTAGTATTATTTAGTAATGAAACAACATATTTGTAAAAATAAATGAAGAAAAATAAAACTGTCTCATTTTAATATTACTTAATTGTCGCTAATTAAAAATAATTAAAACTGACCTAAAATTAAATAAATATACTAAAAAATAAAAGAAATTGATAAATTCCTTAAAATAAAATCTTTTATATGCTAAAAGGCTTCTAAATTGCTCTAACATGAAATTTTTACCTTTGAAAATTTTCCAAAGAGAAAAATGAGAGTTCAGAGACTGAGAGAAATTGAGAGTGGTGTGAAATGAAAAACAAAAGATTGGGTATATATAGGTCAGATTATTTGTAACAAGAGTATTTGCAATGGGATTATTTGCAATGGGAGAATTTGTTATGGGAATCCCATCGCAAAAAGTTGTATTTGCAATGGATCTCATCACAAAAACATGGCCCGCCATTAATTAGGGGTTTCAGTAAAAAGATATTTGCGATGGATCCCATCTCAAATAGCTAACTGCTGACACAATATTTCTGATATGGGATATACCCAGTCAAAAATAATATTATTCATGATGGGACCCGTCGCAAATAGCTACCTGCTGACATAATATTTAAGATGGGAGATAAAACCCATCGCAAATGATGAAACCATACTAATTAGTCGGCGGTGATTAAAATGGGTATTTGTGATGGGACCCATACCAAATACACACCTCCCACAATAGTATTTGCGATGGGATTTATCTCACATCCTAAATTCAATATATCACCGATGTGTATTTGCGATGGCTGTAAATACCCACCCCAAGTAACTCATCGCAATTATTGATTTTTCTCGTAGTGTGTGTTTCAACTCTCCAATACCTATGAATTTTCTTGTCTGGTTTTGAAAAATCCCATTTTTAGTTTTCCAAAATTTTCTACACCTCATATTGGTCACATGGTTGAGTTTTAGGGTTATTGTTAACAATGAACCAACTATTCACCTCAATTTTCTTCTTCAAATGCAATAACTCGAGGCTATGAAGAATCCCATTGAACTACTGACCCCTTTCATGGTCCCCTAAGGATTCTTATATGGATAAATCGAAATAATAATAATGTATTTTAAAATAACCATACCTTGGGATAAAAAAATTTATCTTACGAATCATATATGTACTACTATAATTTTTTACTCCATTAATAGAATAGTGTGTGGGAGTTGTGGAGGATTCAACCTAAAGATACTAAATTCCATATAAGACAACATTTTAAAGATAAGATAACATTTAATAATATATATGATTATCTTGAAGTAACAATTGTAGGGACTGATCAAAATTAATAAATTTTGAGAGAGTATCCCTCTACTCAAATAGGGAAGCTAAAGAAAATTGAGAATTCTAAATATTTTAATATGAGGAATAAGTAAGTATAAGAAATCATGGTTAAGGATTCCTACAAATTAGAAAATGAGATTATTTTTAAATAATAAATAGTAGCTTCTCATTATATATGAAAAAAACAATCACTTCAATGATATCCCATGGTATGATGTAGCAGTTGTTATTTTTGGAAATGATGGTTTACTCAATATTGAAGGAGTTAGATTCATATAGATTAATAATTATAAATCAACTGATATTGCCTTTTTTAATGGAATGAAATCCAACAGCTTAATATTTTCTCATATTTATGATAATGTATTTGAGTTTCTCTTTATCAAGGATGGACCTGTCAAAATAAAGTTTATCCATGGAAAAAATTTGATGAAGGGGTAGAAAAATATCAATAATTACTATCAAATTTATAATAATAAATTCACATGTTTCCTAAAAATTAAAAAAGAAAATAAATTATGGCATATGAAAGATAGTTATTTGGGGAAAAATAATATGCATAATATTACAAAGTAAGATTTTATGAAGAATACAATGGTGCTATAAATTGAATGGTTCAAAACATTCAAAATATTTCACATAGGTAAAATTTGGAATATGAGTCAAAATCTAGTAATCACTGAGTTGATAAAATCTAATTAGTTGATATCCTTAAATATTTTTGGACCAACAGTCATGATTTTGATAACTAGAGACAAGTATTTCAATAGTCACTTAGGCTTAAAATGCATAAATATTACATCATTTTTTATTATTACTTTGTAAATTTAAAATCACACTCTTGAGGACTGTAATAGTTTAGTTCCATTTGAAACATGTAACAAAATCATCTAATCAATTTATTTATCTTCAATGATTCCCAAAATTTTCTTCCCATTTAGTTCTCATTATAGAAAAAACCTATATAAAAGCATTCCCTGTAACATGTGGAAAAGAAACATAATAAATGGTGAGCTAAGATTCTTAGAAATGGTAAACAAGGGATATATTTATGCATAACATGAACATAAGTTCATGGGATCATGAGTAATACCTTTGAAAAGTATACCATGTAAATCAAATATCATAATCTTGATTTATGAAAAAAAAAATATTGGCATATCTTAAGACACGATTCATAAGAAGATCAAATATCATAATCCATGAGATTATAACATAGTAATAAGATGTGTATTTTTGGCATACACACAATCTAATAAAATTTTGAACATGTGTAAATAGAAACATGTTCACACATTAAGTTAAAAACATGAAATCAGGCCCTCACATAAATATATGTACATTCAATAAGGTCTACATATATCATTATGTATATGAAATAATGGTCCATTAATAACATTGTGAACATGTAGACAGGTTCACACATAACCTTTTGAATAGGTAATATGTTTCAATCACTGCATTGTGATCATGTAATCTGGTTCACGCTTAACATTGTAAACATGCAATAAGGTTCACACATGACAGTTTGAACATGTAATATAGTTCATGTATAACATTTTGAACACATAATAAGGTTCACACCAAACATTATAAACAAGAAATAATGTTCATTCATAACATATATACTCATTATATATCCATCTTCACCCTACGCATTGGATGTAAATATAGGTCCCACCAATCAGATAATGAAATTATACACATGTGTTCCACATGATCATAAAAAACATCATATCCTAACCTATGAAATTAAATGAGTATCATAAAATTTTCAACAGATCATAATCTATAGAAAAAAAATTCATAATCATTTCATATTAGTATAACTTGTGATAAGAAGAAAATTTTGTAACCATTTTAACATGGTATAGTCCATGGAAGAGAAATGGGGATCATAAAAAACATGTCATCTTAAACATAAACTATTAAAATATATAATATGAATGGTTTCCTTGGATCATATCCCCTATAAATCATAGTCTATTTCAATGGATGTCATCTTATATGGAGAAGGATTTTGAAATATCAGATGGAATATTTCACAAAGAAAATAACCTTTCATTGGAAATAACATCTTTAAAACATATAATATTTTGAAAATAATATTTATTAAAAACCGCATTGAAAATATATAATATAATATTTAAAAAATAATTGAAATTATATTCTAAGTAAAATTTCTTTTATACTTGTAAAAAAATACATTCAAATCATAAAAACTTTTTAAGGTCATTTTCTTTTGAAAATAACCTTGAAATTTTATAATATATGATTTGAAACCCATTTTAAGTTCCTTTTAAAAAATAGTGCATTTTAAAACACCATTTATCTAGAAACCAATTTCAATACATATAATGTATGCTTTAAAAATCATTTAAAACATTTGTTTTGGAAAATATAGTTTTCACATTGAAAAAATATTTTTAAAATATAAACCATTTTTTAAAACCTTTTTCTTTGAAAATAACCTTGTAAACTTATAAATGAATCTTTGAAAATCCATTTATATCACTTTTTAATACCCAAAAAAATAAAAATAACCTTCCTTGAATATTAGCTTTAAATAATATTTCAAATATTTTTAGGTTTTTTTAAAAAAAAAATTGTTTGAAACTAACAAAGATTTCTGACCGAAGAGAGAAATATTATCGTATATTCTTAAACAAATTTTGTTAATTTTCTTAAGTAAAAATAGTTTATAAATGGTATAATTATATTATGGTATCAAAAATAACTATGGGATAATAAATTTCATGATAATTATTTAGAGGAAGATATTGACATTTCAACATTAGAGACTTAATCATAAATAATCACGATAAATGAATTGATTGTAGCATAAAATATTTACCACATCGATAACATTGAATCATAAACCCCATAAAGGAATTACATTAAATGAAATATAAAATATCATAAGGATAGTTAAATTCATGATATTACATGTCAAATGGTCCGTATAAACCCATCATAAAACAATATAGGAGCATGTCATAACAGACATCAGAAATAAAAAAAATTGAGAGAAATATCATTTAATAATTTGGAAAATTTTGAACAAAAAAACCCATGAAAGAGAGTTTATGAAATGGATATTTAAATAACAAAATGTTTTATCAAAATCATACAAAAATTAAATCATGGTATGTATATACACAATATAGAAGAAATATGTGGTGAATATAGTTTGTGATTAACAAAAGTAAAAAAATGAGATGAAAATAACTTACTACATGAGTAAATTTTGAATCACGAGCCCCTTGAAATAATATAATCAATTTAAAAAATTAATATAAAAAAATAAAGGAAATAAATGATATAAAATTTTATAGGTAATTATATACTCCACATAAAATAAATGAGTGGTGAATATGGGATTAGTGTCGCATAAATAAAACTGGGACTAGAAATCCCCTTGCCCTATGTCAAGACATCCTTCATACACATTCAAAACTCATTTATAATAAATATAAGTTTATTATAAATCTATTAAATAAAAATATTCATATATATCATACCATATATGTCTTTATTATGACTTTATATTACTAGCTTATTAACAATTCAATGTAAATTTTTTGTTTCAGGTAATAACCGCTCTGTTTTTCATAAATGTTTTGACATTTTATTCTTGGTACTATTACATAGATCATTATTTCATCATATAAATAATGATTACCATGATATAAATTGTAACATATATCCCAACATAATTGTATTAAGAAGGTTTTGGAACATTCGTTGGCCTTAAGCAACATCCCAATGTCCCTATACGTTGGAAATAAATGCCAATGGGAATCAAGACAATTGGGGGAAAATTTTCCATTTTAGAAATAAAAAAACCCAAACAAAAAATTCATAAAAAATACTTATAAATAAGGATTATAAAAATTTAAAACAACTAAATTTAATACCATTGATATCAAAACCAAACTACAATATAGTACCACAGTGGAAGACCACAAACATCAAAGTATGAAGCAGATAAAAAAACTAACAAAACTCAAAGACTCTAATATAACTACAAAGCTCCCAACATGATCCACACTCCAAATCCATAATACATCCCAAGTATCATTAAGAACCACTAATGAAGTGTTATACTTTTCCTTTTATAGTTTCTCGATAAACTATATCTACAAAAGCACCAAAGTTCCAAAGAAGGGGTAGGTAATGAAAATTAGTAGGCTTTCCCCAAATGACTTCCCTACTCATGACACTAGGTTAAAACATGTTAACACATTTAAATAAAATACTTATTATAAAACAATTTAGAACACTTTATCACAAACCAAAACTATTTCTAAGAAAAAATAGTTTTCCAATACAAAATACTTTCCCATGGAATGCAACCAATCATGTTTTCCAAACCGTTTCACAATCCATTTGGAATAACCCATCCCAATCCACAAATTCACAAATTCACCCACGCATTCCAAAGTGATTTTTCCATACTCATGAGAAGTATATCATTTATCAACTATTTATTTACAAGGTAAAAAATATTCCATGTTCCATTACACCTTTGGAACAAAGGACCAAGTCATATTTTAACCTAGCACCATATACTATATGAACACACACAACCAAGTATTCCCAAAAACCTTTCCAATAAAATCATTCCAAACCCATTTCAATAAAAAAAAATATTTTTATTAAAAACAATTCTATACTTTTTTTCACAAATCAAACCAAACAACTATTTTAAAATCATTTTTCAATGAACATTGCACAACAATACCATAATTCCATAAAACATCATTAAGGAAGGTTTCCACCAAGATTTAACATTAATTTTACAATAAATTTATAGTAAAACAATCAAGTTTTAATAATGAATTATTGTTATAATAAGATAAGTTGAGAGTGAAGCCATCTACCTTGGGAATTATGACTAAAATGAAGAATAGGAAGAAAATCACCCAAAACCGGATTGAATATCAAGAAACCCAACATAAATCTCTTCCCATAGCATCAAAAAGGCAAAATGTAACCATGATTGTAATCAACCACATTATATCTATCTATAGTAGGCTAGATATATGAAACTGAGATAGGGAATAAAGTAGATCTAAGAAAACAAATGAAAAGCCACTATAAATGAAGACTTTATATGGGAATAAGGAATTAACACACCAAGAAACGCCTCCATAATGATTTTAGTTAAATGGTAAAATGATCCAAAACCATTTATTGGAATAAATCTCGAGTTAGGGGTAAAATTGAAAACAAAAATGAGGGTTTAAATGTTAATCTCAACCTCTATTCACTTTTTAGGATCTAGTTTTTAAACCACGCGCAGTTAGTCACATTATTAAGAAAACCATGTGCTAACCATGAAATAGCCTATACCTCAAGGGGAACATCACACAGTTGGACCACATTGATATATGACTCAGGCTCTAACCATGAAAATTTTCTTTATCCCACTTTTCACAATTTCTCCTTGGTTGATTCACAGTTTGGAAAAACCATGTGGCTAACTGTCATCTTTCCCCTTATCCAATGTCACATTATTATTGGTTTCCTATAGGATTTGTATAGTTTCAACAAATCATTCACCAATTATTAACCTTTATAAAATTCCTTAAATCATTAAAAAAGTATTCCAAACCCTCCAAAACATCCCCCAACCTCTTTAAATACTAATACACACAGAAAGGGTTACATACTTGAACATGGGGGTGCTACATTCTCCTCACCATTAGCCCTTTGACCCATAGAAAGAATAAAACCACTGCTATCTAGAAAGAGGTCAGGTCATTTCTTGAAAATTTCCATCTCTAGTTCACAAGTATCTTCCATAATCTGACCATGTTTCCACAAAACCTATAATATATTGATGACCATTCAAGACTTTCTCTTCCCTATCTATAATCCATACTGGCACATGAACCAATGAAGCATCTTGATCTAGGTCAATTTTATCCCATTGAATCACATGGTCAATATTAGGATGACATTTTTTCAAATGAGATACATGAAACACATTTTAAACTACACTGAATAGTGTTGGAAAATCCAAGCTATATTTCACTTCACCAACCTGTTCAAGTATCTCAAAAGGTCCAATGTATTGTAGTTATAACTTTTCCATATTCCCAAAACAAATATTCCCAATCCTTAGAGATATTCTCGATAACATGTGATCACTCACATAGAACAAAAATGGCCATTAATGATGATCCACATCTGATTTGGATAACTCGAATCCATCTCCATCCATTTCATGATCAACTGAGTCTTCGATATTCTCTCTTGGACATTTCTCAATCCAATGAATTATGTCTCATCTATTTCCAAAAAAAAATGTGAAGGTTGAAAGGGACACCCATACAATGATTTTAATAGAGCCAACTGTATTGATTTCTGATTACTATTGTTATATTATAACTCCACTAATGGTACATTATCCTATCATGATATAAAAAAATCTATTATACAATCCCACATCATGACTTCCAATGTTTTTATCATATGTTCGGTTTGTTCATCTATCTAAGGATGATACACCATACTCATGGTCAACTAAGTCCAATGGTGTTTCAGTAAGGATTTCTAAAAATGATACATCAACCACAGATATCTTTCTTACAATATCAAAATTGGTACACCATGTATCATTACCACTTCTCAGATATTTCTTTTTCATAAGTCACCCACCACATTATATTCATGAATTTAGATGAAATTGGATGAAGTTTTGATCCAATATGTTATCACCCACATGGAACTATGTTTTTGAACCATTCATGGGACACCTATTACAAAAACCATTGATATTGTCTCCCATTTCGAAACAATAATAGGTAATGACTGCAATATACATGCTGGTAGGTGGTGCTCTACTTTAACTTTCTAACAAGTTAATCGTCTTGAAACAAAATAATCCACCATCCCTTTCATGTCAACCCACCAAAATTCTTCTTTAAACATCTTATACATCTTCTACATTATATGATGAATTTCCAATCATGAATGGTTGTAAGCTTGAAGAAGTTGTTCGTGACAAGTCATAGGCATGAACATCTGATTTCTGAACTGAAACATTGAACTCCCATCTAGCCTCAACCCCTCAATTATCTACCCACCATTGATTTTTTACCTCATCAAAACACATTATTAATGGAATATCTATTCCTATATAACTATCTCAACTAAATTAATAATTAATGAAAAAGGAACAAAAAATATAAATTTTTCAAGGTCTTCACATTCCAAGTACATGTCGGCGATCACTGATATCGACTACCATTAGTCTAAAGGATCTTTTTCAAAACTGGTTATTTTATTATTTTTCTTATTGAATCTGCCACTATATTTCCTTTAGTAGGTATTTTCATCAAGTCAAAGTAAAACATTTGGATATACTTAATCCTTAATCATTCTCTTAGGTCCAACTCCCTTTATGAGAATATATGTTTCTAGAATTTATGGTTTGTAAACACTGTAAATTTATCATCAAAGTAGTAATTATGTTATGTGTTCAAATCATAGACTATGGTAGATAACAAAAAATCTTGTGTTGAGTAATTTTTCTCATTTAATCTTAATTTACATGATCCATAAGAA
Organism: Viscum album; assembly: GCA_963277665.1. Lineage (NCBI taxonomy): Eukaryota > Viridiplantae > Streptophyta > Magnoliopsida > Santalales > Viscaceae > Viscum > Viscum album. Next base: position 1,169,575,013 of record OY728130.1, read on the forward strand.
ACCACATAGTCTCTAATCATGTGTATACATCCCAGCCCATGTCTTGAAGCATCATAATACACCAGGTACTCCTATCCTGATTCTAGAAAAATCAAGATTTTTTTTATTGTAAAGAAAACATTAATATATTGAAAATAATTCTAAAATTTATCATTTCATTGGAATGAAATATTTTTCGTTGATAAATATATCATTAGTCATTCTAATCATGATAAATCATGAGCAATAAATCATTAATTACCTACTTGACCAATGAAACTATGTATCATAAAGACATTCATTGGTGGTTTCTAAGAGATAAAAACATATATCTTTTCTAGATCCACATAAACACATTTTTTAGAGAATACATGGCCAAGTAAACATATATATTGTATTAAAAAATCAGATGTTTATGGTTTGACATGGAAATGATGATCCCGCAAGATTCCCAACATTGTCATCAAGTGCTTCTCATTATCATTCTTTTTCCTTGAATACACCAATATGTCATCCACAAAAACTAGTGAAAAAAAATCTAGATACCTCTAGAATATATGATTCATAAATTCCATACATACTTCTGGTGCAGTATCTAGACTGAAAGAATTACCACATAATCATAATGGCCATATCTCCTTCTGAATGATTTTTTTGGAATATCCTACATCGGAACCAAAAAATTGGTGATATCCTGGTTGAAATTAAATCTTAGATAACCATTATGGAACCCTAAATTGAAAAAATAGAGCATAAATGTGTGGAAGAGGATACTTATTCTTTATTGTAACTTGGTTATGATTATGATATTTTATACATAGACAAAGAGTTCTATTCACATTTTTACAAACAAGAATGGTGCTTCCCATAGAGACATGCCAGACTAAATGAACCCTTTACGTTCATACTCTTCCAAATTCACTTTTAGATCCATTAATTTTTTTTGGTGACATCTTATATGATGGAAGAAATATATTATTGGTGAACAAAAGGAGATTTATCACAAACTCTACTTCTCATATGGGTGGAAACCCTGAGAAATTTTCTATAAAAACATCCTAAAACAGTTCAACCGCTGCTTGAAAACTATTATTCTCAATATATTCATTGATTCCAAAATCATCACTGCCAATTGTTATGAGATCATTCTGGATGATAGTTCCAAGAATCTCATTATAGCTTCCATTACATTCTTTTCACCTTTAAAGAGATGCCTGATGCCATTATCAGTCGTAAAAATAACCTATCGAGTATAACAGTCAATGCAGGCGTTGACCATTTTCAACCAGTCCAAAACCATGATTATTTCATAGACATCAATATCAAACATAATGAAATAAAATATCAAATAATCTCCATAAATATTTATCGAACATCTCTATACATAAAGGATCAACATTCCAATTGAAAAATAAGAGTCTTCAATTCCAACACATAACACATCATGTCAATAAATTAATCAAGAAAATAAACAACATGAGAAATAATAAAGGTCTGAGATGGACCCATATCAAAAAAGGCATTCATAAGGGTAGAATTAAAAATAATTGTACTTCTCATGGTCGATGTTTGAGACTGATCCTCTATAATAACTTACTATTCTTCATATAATTTCTTTCTGAATTCACTTTGTTCTCTATTTACCTATTGAGATAACCCTTTTTGGGGAGTCATGTAATTTATGAAATCACCATTTATATCTCAGTTCTAATAACAAGTTATATTTTTTCCCTCATCTCATCGAATCACAAGACATCTGCAACACATGATAAGTGTTAAGAACAATCTTCCTTCGAGAATTATGATAATAAAAACAAATATGTCCCATATAATTTCAATTTTGAAATGCTCTAGATGGTTCTATACACTCTTATATAATGTGGTCCAAATACCCATATTGTAAACATACTAGATTTCTGATGGAACTTGGAGGAATATTTATTGATCTGGACATCTTATTATGTGTCATCATCATACCTTGAAAATAGGTTTCCCTCTTCCACTTTCTTCTAGAATTAAATTTCACACCATTTCTTGTAGGTATTAACATAATACCTCCACCAATATCTCATGATATATCCCTTCATTCCACTATTTCTCTATTAACCATATCTATATAATACTTTATACAAAGCAAATAAATCTTTGAGGGAATCTCTTTTGTATTACATGATTAAAAAATGTGTTCCTTAAGGATTAACTAGTAGGAACTTTGAGTCCAAAGTGGACTAAATTCATAAATTTAGTCACATACCCTTTCACTGTGAGGCGCTCCTACTTTAGGCTGAAAAATTCCTTCTTTTTAGAAATCCTGAATGTATGAGGGTAGAATTTTTCATTAAATTTTTTTTCAAAATTATCCCATACAAGGCCTTATTCTTATTGAGTCTGAATCACTAAATACAAAAAATGTAATATAAGATCCTTCATCAAATATGTCACCTTATTGACATTCATCTCTTATAGTGTTTGAAGGATATCGAGGATACAATTCATCATATTCAACCACACATCTTCTTTTTTGGGTTCCTAATCACCCTGAAAGATGGGTGGATTCTACTTATAAAACTGGACATAATGATCCACTTTCTTTTCTTCATCCCTCATGATCCCTCTTTTCATAGCCTGAAAGGGTTAAACTATACTCTGAATCAATATTTGGTTCACTAATGGCTTAGGTAAAACCACATTCTCAGCAGCTTCCTCTAGTTTTTTTATACAACACCTACCAAGTGGAATTTTCAATACAAACAACAAACACCATAAGTCGCACACTACAGTAACAACAGGATTAAAAATTTCAAATTAAACCATAAAATATATCACAGCATTAATTTATATAATTAAACAATTGTCTTCACTGAATTTTCTAAAAATTGCATCATTCTATTGAAATAAAAACATTTTCCAAAAACCATTTCATACCTTTTCAAAACCTAAAATTGGAAAGTAACTTTGACAATTTTCAAAAAATCAAAACTTTTTCACCAAATCATAAATCATTTCTAAAAAGAAAATATTAACTCCTAGTGGGAATTCATTCCTATAATGCATGTCATTATTGTATCATTAGCTGAACCCATAACAATGAGATTCCAAATCCTATAAGTGTCTCTGGAACAATTATGTACCCAACTCCCTGGTAAATTGGCATTCAATATTAAAATTTTAGCTATAACTATTTATGCTCTACATATCAAGTCATGATAATCTTACTCCTATCAATAATCCAAACATGAGGAATATACCAGAATTAATTTGAACTCCAAAAATGAGAAAATATAACTTTGTCAAAGACCGACCAAGACTAATACCACATGCATTTCAAAGACCAGACAATACAATACCCCTTTTGAGCCCCCCATTTCAAAGGCCTATAAATACCCCTTGTGAGCCCCCCATTTCAGGGATGAAAAATCCAAAAACTCGGATTTGAGCCCCCGGCGCCCTAGTATCTTCTCAGATCCTTCTAAACACTTCTAAGGTAACTTCTTACCTAGAATGGAAGGTCTAAAGAGGGGGAACAAGGCCTAAGTGTTGAAATTTATCAACAGTTGTGCACCTAAGTGGTCATCCCTTAAAGAAAATGGCCAAACTTGTGAGCCTCCTTATTCCTTCAATAGAAACTGTGTGCCACTCATTTAAAAGTATTTAGGGATAATACTAAGGTCTTGAGCTAAGTCTCACCCAAGTATTACCCTAAGGGAAGACCTTCGCGCAAGTAACCATGTGTCGTGAAAGTATACTTGCGCGACCATGACTTGCGCGCCCACGTAGGACTTGCGCACCTCTCTCTTTTTGGGTGCCCCTCCTGCCTATTAACTTTCTTTATTCAAATCCACCTCTCCTCTTCAAGATTTGGCCTTCTAAACCATATTAAAAACCATTTATGGCATGGTTCCTTTGTTGGTTTCCTTATTTGAAAGGAATTCTGTGGAACATCTCTCAAAACATAGTGATTTATATATATCTTAAAATCACTAAGGTAAGAGATTTCATTCAACCTCATCCTTTAAGATGAGAAGTTCCCTAACCTGGGCCTTCTTTTCAGTAGTAAGACCCGGTCATAATTTCTCTAATTTGGGAATCTTACGTTGGAGTAAGCCCCACTTATAAATTCCATTAACTTAGGCCTCCTTCTCAGGAATAAGTCCTAAATCTCAAGTCTCCTTAACAAATGGGCCTCCTTTTCAGGAATAATCCTCAGTCATAATTTCCTAACCTGGGCCTTCTTTTCAGGAGTAAGACCCAGTCCAAGTTCCCAAATCCCAAATTCCCTTAACCTAGGCCTCCTTCTTACACTACTGGAAAAACGGGCTATACCCACGGTTCAAAACCGTGGGTATAGCCCCGAAAACCGTGGGTATAGTCTATACCCACGGTTTTGGGAACCGTGGGCTGGAATGGCGTCGGTATAGGGGTCTTCACCTATACCCACGGTTTGGTAGAACCGTGGGTATATGTGTGTCACACACCAGCACCACGCTGTACAGCGTGGCAGGCAAATACCCCACGGTTTTCACACCGTGGGGATTTCAATTATTTTCGAAAAAGTCGCGTCTGGAAGGGTTCGAACTCGCGCCTCACGTGCTGCAACGAGGCCGCACACCGCAACTAACCAACCGAGCTGCCATTTCAATATGTTATTTATATATATATTTTCTTATATATATTAATATAGGTTCTCTTCGCATATTCAAAAATATATGCGGCTGGGTTTCGAACTCGCGCTTCCCGCTGGAGTCACCAACGCGCCGAGAGAACAACCAACTCAGCTAAGTGGACTTTGTCTATTAATTTATACGCTGCTATACTTATATTAATAATATTGATAAATTTAAAATTATGTCGTGCCGAGTTTCGAACACCGGGCTTTTCTGAAGGGAACGGCGAACTGAACCAACACACCTACCGAAGTTTTGTTAATTGATGTTGGTATCTTTTTTTTTAAATTATTTAAAACATTGTTCCCACATAAAATTTATTTCATCCCGCGCAATTTTTTTTCCCATTCCCGCCACCCGCAATAACGCGGGAAACCTATACCCACGGTTTTGAAAACCGTGGGTATAGGTCTTTGAAAAAAATACCCCATATACCCACGGTTTTGTCCAAAACCGTGGGTATTGGGTACCTATACCCACGGTTTTCCAAAACCGTGGGTATAGGTTCCCATACTATACCTATACCCACGGTTCTGGAAAACCGTGGGTATAGGGGGGACCTATACCCACAGTTTTGTGAAAAACCGTGGGTATAGGCCCAATTTCCAGTAGTGTTAGGATTATGCCTCATTTCTCAAGTCCCTTTAACCTGGGCCTCCTTTTCAGAAGTAAGTCCCAATCATAATTTCTCTTAACCAGTCTTAACTTATTTTGATTTGGGATTCCTTCTCAAGAATAAAACCCAATCACAAGTCCCTTCCTAATTTGGGAATCCTCTTTAGGAGTAAGCCCCAAGTTAGAGTATCCAAATCTCCATAAATAACATATACCATTATGGACCTTGTTCTAAGGATTCTTCTCTAAATTAAGTTCTGATCTTTATCTATTTGGGAAATCATACATATATAAGCCCCATATCATTCCTTGTGACCGCATCTTTCATGGCACAAATTGTCAGGTTTACTGATACCTCTTGTTTATCACACTGATCATGACTCACGTGATCTTAGACTGTAAAAGTAACCAAAACACATCTATTTGGGCCATTAATCATACGTAATCCCCACAATTCCTAACCGAACTGCATGGACTTTGATCTCTACCTTAACAGTGGAGTATGTAGGAAGCCTTTATGAGGTTCAAGCCCATCACCCATTAATTCTCATCTGTCCTATATGACATTAAACTATATTTTAATTCCCTAACTATGTGGGTTATGATTCCTTTTTTTAAGCAAGGATACATAGGTAGCCCATCTGTGAGTACGATCCCAACTTTGAAATACTCCATGTCCTTCTGAACGACAATAAACTTCAAGTGACCTGCTAAGTGGCTTTAAAACCAGTATGGTTATCATAATGACAAAGAGATATTTATATAATGTGTTGAAGGATACCATTGACCAAGAATCTCTAAAAAATACAAGATGGTTATCTATCTATGAATAATCTAAAATACATATAAAATATCCTCTAAATCTCATACAGGTTAATCATTGATTGTCAAGAAAGCTCATTTTCATACTTGGTAGTATAATAAGGATTCATGAACATAACTTAAATCTATAAAGAGAGTCCCGGAGTAGACAATAATTCCCCTCAAAAAGGAGTGATGAGTCCGACCTCCCATCCTCTTGACCAATGCAAATTCTTAAGCCTCATCGATCCACAACTAATGAGAACATACCTTTGGAAAGTAGGTCCAAATGGATATAGAATCATTGGATGTTTCTAATTCTATAAATAAACCCGTTATAATCTGATTGGAATGTTTGAACCTTAAACAAACAAGGTCATCCGCATTTCCATAGGAAAAAAAATAGTGAACCCGACGTGAATCCTTAACCAAGTTAAAATTATGTTTTACTTATTTGTTAGGCCCCTATTTAAACTCAATGATAGGGCTGACAAAACAATCAATAACATATGTGATCATCCAAAAGATGTAGTGGCCAAACTTATCTTGATTATGTCTGTTATATAAAATAGGAACTCTTTTCCAAGATATTCTGCGTTACAGAAATGGCTTCTCTTAAGTTCACACCTATGAATGCCTCTGCTGTGATTACCATTGCTGTTACTCCTACTGGATCGCCGTCCGCTCTGAGGACGACATCACCTACTTAGCATCTTCAACGCTGGGTATAAAATGCACTGGTTAAGGAATACCATCGAAACGGTACCATTTCGAGTCTGGAGGCCACTCGACAAGCCCTCCAAGTCAATAATTCACCCCGGTCGTCTGGACAATGACGACCAGCGATCAAGAAGCAGGCGGTGCTAACCACCGTATCCAACCGTTTTGGGTCGTTATCCCTAGAACACAATCACCATTCCCTCCCATATTCTAAGAAGGTGAATGAGAAGGTCACTCAAGGCCTTCATTCAAGGAAACAGGAGTCCTTCCTGAGGGCTCCCACCAACAATTGCCGCCAGACTCGTGCGGCAGTGAGCCCTCAACATGATGAGGGTGTCATCTCCAGGTGTTCAGCTCAGGTTCCTCATACCTGAGAAGGCAAGATGAAACACTAGAGGTGACAACCGGTTAACAGTGAGCAGGTTCTTATCTCTGCCATTTCCAGAGAATTCCACCAACCTAACTTGGTGGAAAGTAACGAGCGGGCACAAACACCCGTCTGTTTTAATTCTGTTGTCCAGCAGACTCGTCTGGTAGCAGCACGCCATTCCCGCCAGGCAATTCTATCAGAGTACTATAGACAGGAACATAAATCTGTTTATAAATCATCAGCTAGTCAGAAGGCTCGTCTGACTACATACGATGAAGCCCACCAACCCAATGTGTTGACAACTGGTAAATAGGCACATACACCTGCTTATACTCATCAATCCTACTGGCAGTCTCATCTACCAGTATTTAAGGAAGTTCATCAACCACGTTCGGCGGAGTGCAATCAGCAGGCACATACACCTGCTAGTATTGATCAAGCCTACCAACAGTCTCATTTGGTAGTACCCAGAGAAGTCAATTGGAAAGCCCCAATGACAAACAGGAGGTAGACTCAACTCTCTGCCCCCACACATAAGTACTGTCAGAACTCACTGACCGGAAAAGGAGGATAGGAGCAGGAACACACACCTACTCCAAGCACGGAATGGACGTATATTTCTGTTCTAGCAGCTGAAGTCACCAAGCACATTCTGAAAATGGTGTAGGAGCAGAAGCAAATCCCTGCTCATATTCTGGATGCCTTCCAGGATATTATAACAGCTTTAGTAGCATCACAGGGAAAGAAATGCAAATCTATTCCTACCAGTGGAGTGACACATCAACAGTTCACTCCGGAACAGATACACACCTATGTTTCAGTCCAAGAGGGTTGTGAGGCATACTCCCCCATATCATATGGACAACCAATTCAGGCACATACACCTAATTTGAGTGGAGATAATCAGCCTAACCTGACTATTTCTCCTGAGCAGGAACATATACCTGCCGGTAATAACCACTTTATTCAACAAGTTGTTCCCAAAGTGAGTAAGAAGGCGTCTAAGAAAAAGACCCATCCAGCACAGTCAAGAAATCAAGGTCCAATATGTAATAAGGCCTTACTCGATGCTGGAGTTCTTGATGCACTCAGACAATTATCTATTGAAACTCAAGATTCTACTCTCTCAGTTCCCAATAGTGGGAACATTAATTCTGAAGGTCTGTATCAGACACTTCCTCATGAAGGCTTGCTTCATGATAGTTTGGTCGATCTCGAAGTATCATCTTCAGATGATAGCCACGATAACCCTTTGTGTGGCCAGAAGACTAAGGAGAAAAAGGTTTCATCTTTTGTTGTAACCCACCATGGTGGTCCTCCCCATGATGATGAATTTAGCTATGAAAGTCCTCTCCGTAGTAGTAATTCACATTGCCTGGAAAATGATCCAATGGACAATGTAGTGATGAGGAAGCCCTCTTATCTTGATTCACTTGCAAATTTGAATCCAGTCATGTCTGATGCTTTACCGCTAGTAGGTGAAATACTTTCTCAATCATAAGATATCTTGGGGTGTAGGTCATTCTCCGAACCACCCCTGAGTCATGCATCTTCTAGTTTGATAAATGAATTCTCTACCAATATTGTTGAATATGATGAAGCAACAAAGAAGAACCATATTTGGTCTAATCATGTATAAGAATCTTCATTGAAAGATAAATAGGAATTACTGAATATGAGAAAACAACTGATGAAAGGTGAAGTACCAGTCATGTTTTGGACTTTGGCTGACTCTCTATATAACATTCCAGAAATTTTGACGGAAGATTGTATTCAAGATATTCATTTTACCATGTGGAAAACTCTTTGTCAATTGAAAAAGAAAATATTATCTTATGATGAATATAAAAATCATGTCAAGATAATAGAAGGGTTACAATGCCAAATTGATTTGGCCTCTCTCTCAGTTTCTCGATATCTGAAGGCTGAAAAGCAGTAGAGAGCCCTTCAGCATTCAGGAATTGGCGCACTAAGAAGGTTGCTCCAGTTAATTTCCAATTCCCCATATGGTATTCATATCAGGGGATGGGGTGATCATGGAGCACTGCATTTCACTGTACTCTCCAATAAACAAAGCATGCCGAAAGTGGTCTCATTCAATATTATTTCCCATGGCTAGACATAGCCAATTGGTTTTGTTTTCAATCAAAGGTTCACTCAAGAAAAGTCCTTAACTAGTTCTTCTCAAAATAAGGAATACAAAGAACAGGTTGTCAAATTACTCTTGCATCAGGAAAACGAGAATATCAAACAGGGTTCTCGTTTAGAGCATGCATATCATCAAGTGACTGAAGTGTCAGAAATCATCTAACGGTCATTTGAACCAGGTGATTTGAGTGGATGTAGGTTAATGCATCCAGCCAATTTCTGGACTAAAGTCCGCAAGATCAGGAGATCTTTTAAGAAAGTCTCAGATATAGCAACTCAAGAGCCAGCCCAGCTTTCCAGACTGGGGACTCTTTGGGATCAACCCTCAGAATCAACAAATAGGATTCGAGGAGTTGAGCAGAAACAATAGGAATAGCCCCAGTCCACCGAACTGGGGAATTTTTCAAATCCTCAATCTCTTCCTCAGAGAAAGTCAGTCTTTTCTCGATTAGGGAAGAATCCCCAAGAGGAACGCAGAGAAAAATTATCTGGAGATTCCCTCCAAATTATGGTTCATCAAGAAGTTCATGAGGGATCAAATCAGCAAAAGGCAGTGTCTCATCAAGGACATGAAAAAATACAGTATCGCAGAAATGCCAATATAAGGGATGAAATGCATTATGCATCAATAAATGTCATCAATGTCGTTGTTTTTGATCCTCTAAAATATGATGCTCACTCAGAGGGATCAGATGAAGAGGTTCCTACTCAATAAGTTTTACACACAGACACAAATGAAGAAGGTGTGCGTACTCGGAATCAAAGGCTTACCCAGAATTTAGGTATTCCTTCCAGTAATCAACTTCCCCCTCTCTGAAAGGTGTCCAACAAGGGGAAAGGAAAGAATCAGACTACATTACACCCTTCCTATGGAGAAGGCCAATTTCTCTCACTAGAGCATAGACTTTCACAACAGGAGGAGGAAATTAAGGAATTAAGGAGGTTGAATGCAGAAATACTTCAAATTAGTATTCCTCCTAAGCGTGCTGGAGTCAGTCAGCCAAGGGAATTTGTTGCGGCTACTGAGATGGATCAAGAGTATCCTCCTTTACCAATACACCCTCACAGGTCTAATTCTATGGGTTATATGCAACAACAACCGGCAATACTACCATCAGTGGCAGTCCCGGTCACCACACCTATCCAAGCTCCAGTTATTGCATCTACACAGGTTCAAGCTCAACCATATGTTTCTCAAAATTTAATGACTACCATTGAGTCATTAACAGCTCAGTTGGAAGCTATGTAAGGAAAGCATGCACCGGTTCAACTGGATAAGAGAGCTTACTTTGAATGGGTAGATGCAATTCATCCCCCATCAAATTTTTCAAGTACCACATTCCCAATCTTTAATGGTTCAGGAGACCCTTAGCAATACTTAACACATTTTGTTTCTCATTGCGATCCTATGATGGGAACCCCTCAGCAACAAGAAGCAGTTAAGCTCAGGTGTTTTGTACACTCATTACATGGTACTGCTTTTCTCTAGTATACAAGCTTGCAATCCCTGTCAATTACTGGGTGGGAGGATCTTCATCAACAATTCCTTCTTCAATTCAGCTCAACTTTGCCAAAGAAAACAGTTTTTGATCTTACAAATTATAAGAAAAGGGAGAATGAAAGTGTTTTATATTTCATTTCTTGATGGAAGGGATTAACATATTCCCTAAGTTTATCACTCCCTCAAGAAGATTTGTTTCTAATTTGTGTGGAAAATCTGTGTGATGAATTACGCACGTCGTTGATCCCTGTGAAATACATATGAGGGTTTCGAGACCTTACTTCAATCGCTCAATAGATTGAAGACTCTATTATAAAGACTAAGGATAAAGCTCATGTAATTCCATCAGCTCCAGGAAGGAGAATGGGTAAATCAGAGACTGCTACAGTTATGCTTAAACAAGCACTTGTACCTACTTCTACTTCAAGGCCTTCATCTTCTCGAAGGTCTCCACCTCTTGAGCGTCAACAACAGAGGCCGTTTCGTCAAGATGATCAAAGAAATCAAAGATGAAAACAATTATAGGATTTAAAGAGAAAAATTTACTCTTTCTGAAATGAACAAGTTCCTGGTTACTTCATTTCAGCTCTGGAAAATAATTTGGTTCAATTTCCAAGGCCCAAAAGGCCGAATAAGGAAGGAGATAAAGACCGTCCAAATTATTTCCCATTTCATCAGATGTTGGGGCATCCCATTCAGGAGTGTTTTATCTTCAAATACCTCTTGAAAAAGATGGTGGACTCAAGACAAGTCAAACTGAAAGGTTCTTCAGCTCATGTAGCATGTGTTACTACTACAAATCCAGAGGAAGAAGGTGAGTGGAAAGAAGTCAAAAACAAAAATGTGCAGAAATATGATGATTGTATGGTCATAAAAACGATCAACCGAACTCATGCCATTTTGCGAATGCAATTGAAGAAACCAATTGTGTCTTCTGCTATGAATGTCACAGCAAAAACCTCTTCATCAGAGGGAAAATCCTCAAAGAAACTGAATAATTCAAAGAAAGAGGAACAATCAGAAGAATATGAGATCGCCTCAAATCCCAAGTTGTCTTTGACTCTGGAGAATTTTATGCCATCTACTTCAAAGCCACGGGCAATGCCCCGCCAAATGGTACAACCTAAATGGGATAATCAGGAAGAATCTTTATCAGATGAAGAGTTTATCTTTGGTTCTATTAACATGATTCATTTAACAGATCCTTATGCCAGTCACAGCTTCGATCTTGATGATCCTGAGTTCCCTATATCAAACAAAGGAAATAGAGGGAGTTCCAGATTTCTGGGATACAGAGGAAGATGTGGATATCCCAGAAACCACTATTCCAATTCTACCCCTTCTAGAACTGTGTATGCAGCAGAAACTCGTGGCAAATCCCTTCAGTGGGCTCAACAAGAACAATCAAATTCTTCCACCAATAGTAGATTCAATCCTGGTATAGTTATTCTGGAGGATCAGTTAGAGGTTCCACCTTCTTCCTCTCAGAAATTAAATAGACCAATTCGGTCTAATATTCCAAAACCAGGAGTATTTTCAACTCCTACCCCGATACAAGAAGTATCTACTTCTAAATCATCAACCTCTAAGGCACCTGCAAAACCACATGTTCCTATTTGAAAATGCATACCTTTGGATCAAAAATATGATGTTTTGAAAAAAATTTTCCATGTACCGGATAAGTTATAAATTATGGATGCCTTGAATCTATCCAAGGATCTTCGGGAGGCACTCATTGAGGCTTTTTCAAGTCCTCAAGAGTTCGAAACTGAAATTGTTGCGGCTGAAGTCTATCATGTAGAGAATAATCCTGTAGAATGCCATGCAGTGATATCTTTTACAGATGAAGATAAAGATGATGTAGTGCATGGACATATCAGACCTTTGTATTTATCTGGAAAGGTCAATGGTGTGGACATCCGAAGAGCTTTCATTGATAATCGTTCAGGAGTCAACCTCATCCCCATTCGTATACTTCATCGATTGGGCCTCACAGAATCTGATTTATCTCCTTCTACTCTGATGTTGCAAGGATATGATAAAAATGAACAATAACCACTGGCCGAGATTACACTCAGAACTCATTTTGGAGACCTTGTATCCAATTCATATTTCATGGTTGTTGATCACGATACAGCCATCAATGTTTTTCTTGGAAGACCATGACTACATCAACATACGGTTATCCCTTCATCATACCATCAATGTCTCAAGTATTGTTTCGATGGTCAAATTGGGACATTGTATGGTGATAAATCCTCATTAAAAACATGTGAATCTCAATACATTAAGGCGGAATTCTATCACATGAAGGGAAAAGAGAAATCCACAATAAGAGAGGTTACCAAAGTTAATGCTCCATATGGTTTGGAAAAGATTCCAGTAAACTCATTAACACATGTGAGTACAGATTATGTGTTGCCTATCAGTCAAATTGACAGAATATACCCAAATCCAAGTACTCTTATGGAAACTTCCATAATGTAAATTATGGAAATCAAGCCAGACATCATGGGAGAAATTGGTGATTCACCAAGAAATGATGAAAGCTCAAATGGAGATGTCTTCATTTCATCCTCTGAAATCCAGAAAGTCTATACTTCGCCAACTAGGAAAGAAGAATTTATATAAATATCAGAGGTAAATGATGATGTCGATTCTCAATCCATCGTCTCCTCTTTATTACCCAAGGAAGACCCTTCATCATCAATAGGGTCAGAAATGGAAGCGTCTTCTTCAAGATGCTCAAATTTTAACATCTCTCCTGATCATGGAAATTCCGCTTCATCATATACTATGAAAGTAGAAGCAGAAGAGATAACATGTGTTGAAGAAGAAGAGGAAGTTCTCTGGGATGCTCCTCCAGCTTTTGAGGAGGGTATCTCTACCACTGTGGATGAACTCAGAGAAATAAATCTGGGTACAAAAGAAGATCCATGCCCCAATTTAATTAGTGTGGCCATGACTCTTGAAGAGCAAGAAATATATATTTAATTTTTAAAGCAAAATTGAGATATATTTGCTTGGAACTATACAGAAATTCCAGGGCTTGATCCTGATGTTTCCACTCATCATTTGGGTTTGTCAGAAGAACATCGAGGATTTAAGCAAGCTGCAAGAAGAACACATCCAACTTATGCTTCCAAAATTGAAGATGAAGTGGATAATATTATCAAAGATAACTTTGTCAGAGAATTTCAATATCCCAAATGGTTGGCTAATATTGTCCCAGTGTAAAAGAAGAATGGAAAAATTAGAGTTTTCATTGATTTCAGAGATCTTAATCGGCATTGTCCTAAGGATGATTTTCCAGTTCCGATTAAAGAACTCTTCATTGATGAAATGGCTGGATATGAAGCACTTTCTTTCATGGATGTATATTCCTAGTATAATCAAATCTGAATGGCTCCAGAAGATGAAGAATCTACATCCTTCAGAGCCCCTCAGGGTGTGTTTTTCTATCGGGTAATGCCCTTTTTCCTGAAGAATGCACACGCAACATATCAACATTCCATACACCATATCTTCAAACCCTTTTTAGGGAAATTTGTTGAATGTTATGTGGAAGATTTGGTGGTTAAATCCAAACAATGTTCTAATCACTTGGCAGATTTAGAAGTCATATTCCATAAACTTCGACAACATAATTTGAACATGAATCCCTTGAAATGTGATTTTGGGGTAACCTCAGGAAAATTTCTCAGCTTTGTTGTGCACCATCGTGGTATCGAAGTCGATCCTGAGAAGACAAAGTCAATCCTTGGTATGTCACCTCCTCTAAATTTGAAATAATTGAGAGGAATTCAAGGAAACTTAGCCTATATTCTACATTTCATCGCCAATCTGGCAGGAAAAAGTTTACCCTTCACCAAATTGATGAAGAAGGGAGTCACTTACCAGTGGACTGAAGAATGTCAAGAGGAATTTGATATTCTCAAGAAATATCTCTTGAGTCCACCGGTATTAATTCCACCTATTAAAGGAAGACCACTTATCCTCTATGTGATAGCCTTAGAGAGATCATTGGGTGCCTTCCTTTCCCAAAAGAATGATGCTGGGAATGAAAAAATTCTTTACTATATCAGTCGGACTATGCTTGAAGTAGAAACCTGATATTCAAGTATTTAAAAGTGCTTCCTAGCGTTAATCTTTGCAGTTCCAAAGTTGAGACACTACCTGCAACATCATGAGGTCCAATTGGTATCTCGCAATAACCCGCTCAAATTCATCCTTAGTCGTCCAATGCTTACAGGATGTCTGGCAAGGTGGGCAGTTATTTTGCAGCAATTTGATATCCAGTATGTGTCTCAAAAGGCAATAAAGGGTCAAGCTCTGGTTGATTTCTTTGTTGAACACCCTTCAGTGGAAGATACATCTTTAGATACTGAACTTCCTAAAGAGGAAGTATTTTCTATTCAAGATAATCTTCAAACATGGTAAATGTACTTTGATGGTGCTTCCAGAATTCCAATAGGGAAGAAAATGGAAGATCCTAAATTCAACAAAGTTGGATTAGGAGTTGTACTTATTTATCCATAAAATGTAGTGCTACCTTATTCCTTCTCATTGTTGGGAGGCGGTACAAATAATGAAGCAGAATACCAATCCCTCATTGCAGGATTGGAGTTGGCGCTTCAAGAACAAGTGAATCAATTAAAGGTGAAAGGTGATTCAGACCTGATAATAAAACAAGTCAATGGGTATTATTCCATCATAAAAGAAGAAATGATCCCTTTGTTTGATTATGTCAGAGATTTAATGGCGGAATTTCCTTCGGAACCAACATTTTCTTATGTCCCGAGATCACAAAATGGCCAAGCTGATGCACTAGCTAATATAGCCACAGCTTTTCTAGATCTATATCAGGATGAGACAATCATCAGTATTTCCCACCTTCATACAATTTCACCTTATGTTAAAACTAGAACATAGGAAATCAATGAAATTAGTTCCATTCCTGAACCATATGGTCATACTACAGGATGGATGACACCTATCAGGGAATACCTTCAAAATGGAACACTTCCACCTGATAGAGCTAGGAAAGAACAAATCTGGTGACGTTTGGTCAATTTTACTCTTTATGATATCCCAGATCAACTATAGAAAATTATCTACAAAAGAGGTTTTGATGGAATTATCTTCAGATGCATTGACGGTGAAGACACAATGGTTGTCATGAAAGAAGTGCATTCAGGAGTATATGGTGCCCACCAGTCTGGACATAGACTATCTGATCAAATTTAAAAGGATTGGATACTTTTGGCCTTTAATGATACAATATTGTGTTTATTTCACTAAGAAGTGTCATTCTTTCCAAGTACATTCCAACTTCATTCATCAACCCCCAGAGTTGCTTCATATAGCTAAATACTCATGGCCATTTTCCACATGGGGAATGGATGTAGTAGGACCTTATCCTTCAGCTACATCCAAGTAGTTTAAGTATATTCTTACTACTACGGACTTCTTTTCCAAATGGGCAGAGGAAATAACTCTCAAAGAAGTTAGTTCTAAAATCATTGTTATCATTATCAAGTCTAACATCATTACCAGATTTGGTGTCCCTCATACCATATTGAGGGACAATGGCACCAACTTTTGTTCATCCAAGGTAAGGAATTTGTATCAAGAATACAACATCAAATCCAACCATTCCTCTCTGTATCATGCATTGTCCAATGGCCAAATAGAAGATTTCAACAAGACTCTTTCAAACATACTGCAAAATATGGTGGATAAGGATAAGAAAACATAGCCTGATAAACTCTTTCATGCTTTATGGGCTTATCGGACCACCACCCGCACTGCAATGCGGTCAACTCCATATTCATTGGTATATGGAATAGAAGCAGTCTTTCCTATTGAAGTTTAATTACCCTCACTCAGGGTAGCCATTTGTGATCAGTCATCTACGGATGAAAAATCTCAAAAGAGATTGGATGAATTGGAATGATTAGACGAGAAAATATTGTGCACCTTACACCACTTGGAATTCTATCAGAATCGAATAACACGAGCTTTCAACAAAAAAGTTCATCTTCGTTCATTAATTCAGGGAGAATTGGTATTGGTTCTCAGAACTCTAATGATACCAAGAAAGAAACCTCCCAAACTGGAGCCAAAATAGGAAGGACCTTATTCAATACATAAGGTCTACTCCAATGGAGATTATTCTTTAATCTCAATAGATGGATAACTCATCACTACTCCAACCAATGCCATATTTCTGAAGAAGTATTTTGTATAATACAAATACATCCACCGGTCCATGCGTATGACCTTAAACTATTTTCACTTAGGTCCAATACGACATTAAACTGTGTCATCCTTTCTATATAACGTTAAACTTTACAAACCTTCTTAAGTCCTTACTGCATGACATTAAACTACATAGTCCCTTCTTCGTCCAACATGATGTTAAACTATTACATTCAGCAAGACATTAAACTGCATAATCACCGGTCCATGCATATGACCTTAAACTATTTGCACCATAGTCCAACATGACGTTAAATTGTGCCATCGTCCAACATGACATTAAACTATGAAAAAATCTCTAATACATCCAACATGACGTTAAACTGTGTCCTCTTTTGTCCTTACTGCATGACATTAAACTGCACAGTCCCCCTGATACGTCCAACATGACGTTGAACTGCATTGTCCCCATCGTCTTAGCTACAGGACGCTAAACTGTACAGCACCCTTATTGTCCAACATGACATTAAATTATGTCCCTATATTTTTCCTACATGATGTTAAAATGTACTACTCATTTTTCCTACATGACGTAAAACTGACAAAGTCCCTTAAATATGTCCTATATGACATTAAACTATATTTTTTCTCTACTATGTGACACTAAACTGTGCAGTACCAATAGTCCTCACTGCAATACTTTAAACTACATATTCCCTTCATATGTCCTACATGACATTAAACTGTGCATCGTTAAGGTTGTTGGTACCTCTTGTTTCTCACACCGAGTATGAATCACGTGAGCTTAGAGTAAACTTTAAACATAACACCCTCTATGGGCTGCTAACCATGTGTAAGTCCCAACACCATTTTTTTTAGGTTGTTGTCTTCAAGAACAACTTGATCACCAATTCATTCTTTAATTGAACTATGCGGACTTTGATCCTTGCCTTCTAGGCTGGGTATGTAGGCAACCTCCTGAGGTTCAAGCCCAAAACCAATCTCTTCACATCGGTTCACCTCCATCTCATATGATGTTGATCTCTGAAGCATCCCCAGAACCAATACTTTTTACATTGGTTCATTATCGTCCTTGCTATATGACGTTAAACTATACAACACTTTTGTCCTGTATGACAATAAACTACAACATTATTTGACACCATCACCTGAGAGGGAATCGTTATTTACATTGATCTTTAATCATGTTATATTCCAAAGACTATGTGCATACATGTCAATGCCTGAACCTTTTACCTTGGGTCAATCCATCATTGCACTAAATTCCCCTTTCACCCTTCACTTGTACGAACCGAATTTGTACAAAGGGTATTTCAAGAACTACGTGTGGCTTGATTCCCATACTTATGGGATACATATGAACATTCGAGCATCCCTCGAATCCAGCCCCAAGTCTTTGGGCCTAACCCCAAATTTCACTTTCAATCCCTTGACAGAAAAGTCCCCCTGTGAAAACATGAATGTGGTACGAAAACCCCGGTCTTCATTCACATTAGGTTTATAAAACACACAATGTGTGTTCCTTATTATGGTCCGAGCTCTATGACCCTAAACTAAGATTTCCTACACTCTCATCCCACATGACGTTAAACTGTATTTCAAGAAATACGTTTGGATTGATTCACATCCTTATGGGATACGTAGTGAAGTCCAACACCTTAATCCAGGACCCAGCCACAATATGATTATGGTTAGCGTTGGTTTGTGTATCTCTACATGCATTGAACAATGCCCATTTTTATGTGTCATACTCCTAACCTTAAATACTTCCAGATCTCCATAACCCTTTTCTTGACTTCTGGTCACAAAATTTCTGATACCTGAGAGTTATTTTGCCTGACTATGCAGCACGTTCCCTTAGGTGGCCTTGCATAAGTAGTCTACATAACGGAACTGTCAGCTAAAAGATGTTGTTATTTGACTATGAAGCCAATGCCCTTAGGCGGTCATGCATAATTCAACCCCCTAACGGGTTTGTTAAATAATGGTAACTTCATTCTTGGGAGAAAACCTCTTTTGTCCTTATTTGTCTTAATGACAATATGTAGGGATCCGCAAAAATATCCATCCTTAACATATTTCTCTCATACTCTTTTTCATGATCTGAAAGTATTCAAGTCTATGGTTTATATTTTCCTTCCCTACATTTGGGTCAGACCTTCACAGGAGTGACATTCATCCAATTCTTTGATAATCTTAATTGGAAATATCATCTCCATATGCATGTACCTCTTTCCATACAGCAGACTCTGTGCTTTGGAAAATTTGAATCTCCATAAACTTCCACTGGCTTTTTAGCAGTAAAAAAGTAAATTTCTGAGAGTTCTTTTGCTAGACTATGCAGCATGTGCCCTTAGGCGGCCTTGCATAAGTAGTATACATAACGGACCTGTCAGCCAAAAGATGCTATTATTTGACTATGCAGCCAATTCCCTTAGGCGGCCCTACATCATTCAACCCCCTAACGGGTTTGTTAAATAGTTGTAACTTCATTCTTGGGAAATACTTATTCTAATGCCTTTTAGCCCTTTTTCGTATCATTCCTCAGATTCAAAATTTTTTAATTCATAGTTTACATGTTTTCCCCCATACTTGAGTGTGGTAATATGTTTTCAGATAAATTATCAAGGAATTGAGTTTATTTTAATCCATTCGGTTAAAGCTATTTCGACCTTAAACATTATCCTTTTTATGTCTGACGTTCATGACTTTAAACTGCCCACAAAAGATAATGGAACTCTGAACAAAAGTCAAGTCCCAGCTCACTAAACATATACCTTGTATGATTTAGGTAATATTGAGCAATTAAAAAGATTCAAAGTTTTTAGGGTTATTTATAATAATCCTAGTAAAAATTAAACTATGCTTACTAGGCCCATTAGCTTAGGTAAAAATTTAAAGCAGGTAGCAAAAGAAAAAATGCACAAATGATTGAAGATGAAAGTGTCTTTCATTGATGCACAAGAGTTAGAAGGACGTCCACAGACTAGAGTCTCTTCTCTTTTCCATGAATTACAAAAGGATGTCAACATAAATCTTTATTTGATTTACGGCATCCCAAGATTCATCAACAGCCACTTGAACCTCATGCACTCGACCAGATTCACTCTTTTCATATTGATGGAGTGCTTTCTTGGCATCTGCAATGGATTTCATACCATTTGTTTGAACTCCTTCCAATGAATTATTAAGGTGGTTAAGTTCCCCAGTAACAGCATCTAACTGTTGCTGAAGGTGCATTGGCTGGACGACTTTCTCGTTGATCTTATGATTCATCTCCTTTAACTTGGCACCATGATCAGCCTCAACTCGGGATACCGCAGCCTCAAATTCATTGATATTGGCTGAAAACCTAACCCTAGTCAAATCTTGATGGTACTTCTTATTCTTCTCCCTTCTTAAGATGACTTGTTTTACTACGGCATGGATCTCTTGATATCCAAAACCGCCAAGTCCCAACATGAAAAACAGGGATGATAGTCGTGGGATCTTCGATGAAATATCTTCAAGAGGCACTTCAGATATGATCTTCCATATGTTCTTCCATGCCTTGCGTCATGAAAATTGGAGTGCCTTTTATACTTTCGGGTCTGACTTAGCATCACTGTCACAAGGGGGAATATAATCCAGGATTAATGCACTTAGATAAGTTCCATGTTCTGCTCCTTCCCCCCTAACCCTTGTTACTTATATTCCCGTTGGGACAGAGCCTGAGGCTTCACCTCTAGATCTAGCCACTGAAATTGATGACACTGCATAGTTAGTTGAAAGTTTTTAGTTAGTTTCAAAGGATTACAAAAGTTGATTGGAAACCAGCCACAAATATTGTTATCTCTTACCCAACGGTAGATCAACAACAGGAGAAGGCTCCTCCCCATCCTTCCTAGATTCAATAGGATCTTCAGGATGAGTTTGAGGAAGATCTACCAGGTTCATCTCCACTTGAGCCAGCGTCTCTGAAATACTAGGCTTATATGTACTCCCTTCAGGCATTGACGGTTCGGTAGCTTGTTCAGATGGAACTACACATTTGAACCGATCATGGTCAGAGATGTAATAAGAAGTTATTTTAACAGGACGAAGGATAACACTCACATCCCAAATCTTCTAGATTACCTGGTAATTTAACATGATCTAAAAAATCTTCAAAAGATGCGCCAAGTTCCATAATTTCATCCAATGTTATCTCAGATTCCTGGTTAGTCTCACCGGTGGGAGCATTCGATGCGTTTTCTTGGAGACCTTCATGCTGCGACATCTGATCCCGGACAGCGTCTTCAGATAAAATTGCAGCATCAGTTTCAGTGGACGCTAATTGTTCCGGTGTAGGGGTTGAACCTAAAGTATCATAGAATGGAAGTTAGTTGATGTTTTCATTCAACATCTTATGAAGCATTGTTAATTTACCAGAAGCAGGCTCTTCTCTCCTTGCAATAGCAGCAGGAGGGATACTGGGAACAGATGCTGGCTCTTCTCCAGGAGCATCCAAGTTATCCTGAACTTGTGATTGTTCACTAGAACCTTCTGTCATCCTCAAAATAGGGTCAGTCCTCTCCCTCATAGGTGAAATTGAAGAAGCCCCTGCAATCCCAAGAATCATGAGCAATCTTTTCATGGGTTAAGACTCATGATTATCTGATGGACTTACCACTACTAATGAAACGTTTAACTATGGACTTCCTCCTTCGATGCCTTTGCTTCTTTGGATTCTTAGGAGTGTTGACATCATCATCTCCAAATACAGGAATTGGAATGTTAAAAGCCACGTCTAACTCCTCCTCCATGGCTTGCTGGCCTAGAGATATCTCTCCCGGCTCACGAGGAGATTCATTAGCCCTAATGGCAGTACCACCAGGGCTATAAAATGGTGAAGGAACCTTAGCAGTTTCTTTCTTTGTAAGCTACAGGATGGAGAAAGTAATTTCCTTGAATAAATAAAGATTTGACTAAAAACAAGTTGCAAAGAAAATAAGGAAAGAAACTTACATCTTCATGAGCCACGTAATCATGCCACTCCTCATCTCCAGAACCACCAGTCCCCTCAGTGGCACCACGATCTATCATTTCCTTCATCCACTTGGTGACAGGAATGGAATCATCGGTGGCATATATGAGCATCTCCAGCTCTCTGATATAAGCCCGCACTTCATCGGGGTTATCCTTGTAATAGATATCTGTAGAAGCCCAAATATTCCCTATTCCAGGGATTTGTAGCCCCTCGCACAAATTCATCCAGGCAGTTTCAGCGTCGCAATATAAACTTTGCCATGTCTGGACAGCCTCTGGTCATAGATATTCAGTATGTGTACCAGAAGGCTGCGAGGAAGGTCCTACAATCTTAGACTTCAGCTTCTTACCAGCTCTTACAAGTACAGATAAAAGATAAGAAAATAAAACTTGTTGCTCTATAAAGTAATGGCGATTAAATTGCCTCAATGAAGTAACTCACCAGGAGTAAATGGAGTGGGTCTCTTGATTATGACAGGAGGATTATATCTGGCACGAGGTCACTTTTCCGCATGTTGTACCTCATCATACCCATCTTGGGAATCCGACGAGTCATCCCTAGGTGAGGAACCTAGTGAATCAGCTCCAGGTGGGGAAGAGTCACCTTCCAGATGAAGGTTTTATTTCTCTACAATTCTTTTCTTTTTTCCCACATGATAAACCGAACGATTCAACACCCCTTCAGGTTATGATGCTATCCAGTTCTCAGCATACCATATAGTCAAGTTACTCGCCTCTTTATGAACTGGTAGATCAAACACTTCCCCGGTATGATCCATAGATGTTAGCAACCATAGTTTTCGGGCAACCATCAGATGCTGCTCTGACTTGACATGCACGGGTGGGGATACAACAGTCTGCTGCAGACACTTGAGTTGGCATGCAAATCTGTATAGAGCATAGGCCTCACATATAATCTCTCTGTCAATCCTGGTTGTAACGCCCCGACCCCAGCTACCCAGAGTCGGTGCATTACTTCGTAACATTGGCATGATCACAAAAGATCAAGTCTCGAAAGACCCATTAGTTTAGTAGCCTTGGAAACACTAGATACATTCATAAATGTTACATTACATCATAAAGTGAAAAACTAATAACAAAGTCTTCATAGTCCACACTCATATCCTCTTCTGACTATCCCTGCAGGTCATTCATAAAATACTTCTTCACATCCTGGAAAATATTAAAACATTGAAAGGGGTGAGCTCAGATGCTCAGTAAGGATAACAATATTGCGAAAGCTTTCATAAATAAACATTAACATTTAAGGTAATGTATAACTAAAACAAAAGCCTTTTAAACATGAACTTCAACATAATATGGCAAAAGTAAAATGAGATAATGCCATTTACTTATTCACATGGATATTCTACTGGTCGAATAATCACATGCAATATCAATAACCACTTTCATAATGATGGAATGCATAATGCCAGACATTCTGAAACATTTTTTCAAGGCCTCGGCCAAGACGTCTAAAATGATTAAGGCCTCGGCCAAAACCATAAATCAAATTGGGAAAGGGCCTCGGCCAATTCCATGTCTAGTTGTCTCATGAGACCTACCGATGCATCGAGGAGCTATAGCGGGCTCCACCAGTCACTTATTAAGTCCAATGCATTCCTCATATGAATAGGTTTAAACATATCATAAACCATAACATAATCGTATCACATAAAACATGCATAAAGGAAACATAACATTTCCACATTTCAATCACAAGATATAAATACAACACATTTATATAATAAAAACTCTTTCAAAACCATTTTCAATACCAAAATAAAAGAAAGTTAAAACTTTGTATTTATTTTTCATTAAAAAAATGATGGCTTGTAGAGGAAGCCGAAACTCAAATAATGGTCACGGCGGCGGAGAAGTCGTTGTCGCCGCATATGTATGGAAAGAAAAACATTCTCTTTTTTTCGTTTAGTAAAACGCTTCATATAAAAAGATTCATTTTGAATAAACGTAAAAGTCAAAGGGGTTTATACACCGTATAAAATAAAGTTGTGTATAAAACCAAATATGACTCAATGAAAGGAGATTGATACGAAGTCCTTAAAAAGATCATTTTTAAAATAAAATAGATCTATTATGTGTATTCACTATAGGTACACATAAAGAAAGTAAAAATACAAAATAATACAAAATAATACATAATAATATCATGACATAATTGGAAAGTAGGAGATTAACCCAAAGAATGGAAGTTGGGTCAAGAAGTTCCCTTACCTCGTGTCTGAATTGACTCAACCGTTCTTTAACCTCCTGAATAATAAACTAGAGTTAATATATACCTTATTAAGAACCATTTTTAATTTCATTATCCTTTTTATATCACTTATTACAATGATATGAACATTATGTAATTATTTAAGTTAATAACAGTCGTTTTGTCGATCTTTGGTACTTGAGTCAACAATAAACTTCTTATAATTACAAGTTGTTTAGGTGGTAGAATATCCATTATCTCCAGAATTATATTCATGATTTATATGTCATATATATCTTATATATCCAGTATATACATTCATTTATAATATTACGTAACATTTAGAGGTAAGAAATGAAATGCACTGTTCATGGAGACGGTAAGCCATACGTACGCATGAACGCTACTTTAATTTCAATAATTATATAAATGTATAATATAATTCCAGTATAATATAGTGTATAATACCATTTACTCCATCCTTTATACATCCCACATATGGCATTAACGATTCAAATCACTTTGAGGGGGCGGTAGTCCGCACTTCCTAAAATGAAATTATCGCGTTTTACCCATAATGGAAATCATAACGTATGCCATAAATGAGAAATACAGAAGCATAAGTAAAACATAAACACATTATATATCATATATAAATATAGTGACATCTTAATGGCCACCTTTGAAGGTGTTATATGAGTGTTTAACAATCATCGTTTCGTGAGGCAGAAATTCGCCATCCACAGAAACTGTATGTTCTTTAACCATTAGATGTAGGTGTGTGTAAGTGTAGCTCGAATCCTTCTTATAACAACATCCTAGTATATTGAGGATACTGGTTTTGTTACAAAAGAAATGAATAAAAAGAGTTTAGGGGGGTTGGAGAATAAAAATAAAACAAAACAACATTAGAGAAGACATTACCTCAAAATCGGGTAACTCTTTTTGATTTGAGCCAAAGGCTTCCTTGAGAAGAGTTATTCCCAAAGTGAGGCTTCTAGGAGTAAGAGGGGGAAGTTGGGAGAGTATTTGGGCAGAGTTTGGCCGATCCAAATGGCTTGAAGGTGTGAATAATGTGGGATAGGTGGGGGCCTTTTATAAGTGGAGAGGAGGGGCTCTTTTGGAAAGATTGAAATGTTACATTATTACACAATGATTTTCGGATTACAAAGGTCCCACACTTATATAATTCGTGGATAAGGTGATAAGGGTTCTAAATATACCCATCCAATAGTCTTTGGACAAGTGTAAGCCTTGTATTTTACATTATCTTTTCATTTTATTAAAATCGTTAAATAATGAGGTCATCGCTGCATCATAATGATGTCATAAATAATTTAATTTATTTAATGTCTAAAAATTATAAAAAAAATACTATGATGTAGGAAATATTTTTATATTCCTAATGAATATTTATAGTCAAAATTTGTACTTGTGTAACCCCACTTAATGTCTGTTTTAGTAAAACAACTCATGTTTGTGTCAATTTAATTTTAACATTAAATAAATATATATTAATGTCATTTTCCAACCAAAGTGGCTCCATGGGGTCCCCAAGTTGACCCATGGGTTGTATTGGTCTTACATGACTCATCCAATAGGAGTAGGATAAGTTTCAAGCTCATCTCATATTATTAAAACATTATTTTTACCTTAAACTACACTAATTACCTCTAATCGCGATTAAGAACTTAAAGGTTACTATTCACCAAAAAATTATTTTAATCTCATTGAACCACATTTTACTTATTAATGACAACCATGTATGTCGGATTTTTGAAAATCAAATCATAGAAGTGGTAATATTTCATTTAAACGAAAAATCAGTTATTTAACTACCACTTAGTGGTTTCACTATTCATCAAAAATTGAAGTTTTTCAGAACAATGCCAAAATTTCACCCTAAGCTATAATTGATATTCCGAATTCAAAAATGATGTCTATTTTACAAAATTCCAAACATATAAGTTGCATTAATTGATTTTATAATTAATTCTCGCTGTCACAACAAATAGCGTGTTTTTAAGAAACAATTTATATCAAAAGATTGGCAATTGTTTATGTCCAATTTCAATGTTAAATTAATTCTAATGACCACCATTGGATAAAATGGTAAAAATATATTCTAATTATACTTTAAAACCACTAAATAGTATAATTTATCACAATAAATTATTTTGATTAAAAAAGTTTTTTTAAGTATTTTTCACTATTCATAAAAAAATTGGAAGTTCTCAGAAAGTTACAAAAAATTCAACTTAGGATAATTTCGATATTACGAATTCAAAAATGAAGTCCATTTTTAAATATAAAATTTCTATAATTTTAAAAAGTGGTTATTACTATTCATAACGGCTACTTTTATTAGTCGCGGTGTTTTAGAACTCGAAGTTGCGTACAATGCAAGCTATTGCATTATTGAATGAGAAGTGTATCGTGGAAGCTCGGGGTGTTACACTGGTGGCCAGTACACCATCTCTGCAAGCCAGCATATACGACCTCAATTCCAGATCGGCAGTTCCATCATCAACAAATCGCCTGGTTGGTGGGTTTTCATAAGGAAAGAAATTGAATTCCTTGAACATGATCATCCTCACCTTCATATCATAGATGTTGATAGATAATGGAGAAATTCCAGAATATGCCTACACTGATGTCCTAAAAGAGCTTCCAGGAACCTGTACTCTATTATATATAGCATATGTCCTGAAATTAGTGGCAATCCATCCCCACAAAACTTGGAATGGTCCCACTATTCTCAAAGGAGTCTTACCCATAAAGACACGGAGTACGCTCTAGTGAATATTTGCCAAAATGGGGA
Organism: Viscum album; assembly: GCA_963277665.1. NCBI lineage: Eukaryota > Viridiplantae > Streptophyta > Magnoliopsida > Santalales > Viscaceae > Viscum > Viscum album. Next base: position 1,169,602,076 of record OY728130.1, read on the forward strand.
TGGCCAACCCAACCATTCTCCTCTCATACAACTTGGCTGCAAAAACGAAGGTCCCTAGCCTGGCGCCTCCCTTTGAATCCCTGAGTGGAAGAAGATAAACAATGATCCACAAGGCTAAGAAGCCCGCCAGACGGGTCTTTTTTGGGATTCTCTGATTTACTTCATATCCTCACTTCTCAAATTCTTCTACTTCCAGGGTCGGCCAGAACATGCCAAAAGCACCCCTCTTCTATGTTTTGGGGCAGGTAGTAGGGAGAGTACAGGTGGGCCCCTAATCCTTATAATCCTTCTCCTCCTTCTTTGTAAGAAACATATTCATCCACTCCTCTAGATGAATAACCTTTCTAGAATGAGTTAGGGAGGTCTTTGAACTCTTGAGCTTGTGGAAGATTTTCAATAACTCCCAAGACAAAGCTGGAGTTTTCTCAGAATCATTCCAAGTCTCCTTGGGGGGGATGAATTCATCATACATATCACCCATAATTAGAGCCTCTGAGATCTTGTAGATATCCCACAAACTGATGTCTACTTCTCCATGATTCAGATGGAAAGAATTGGTTTATGGGCTCCAGCAGCTGATTAGCTCCGGCACAAACTCATCATTTCTATAGACATATGTCTGCCCATCCCAGACGGCTTCATATATCACAACTCCTTTCAAATTCTCGACAAACTCTGCACAGGTTTTTCGCACCCGGTATTCCCACATCCAAGTTGGCTTCACACCTCCTCTAGGACGGAAGTCCCAACTCTTCTTTCAGCCTTTGGATTGATCCATCTGAGAATTTTGGAAGATTGAAGGATAATAATGTGGTTGCAGCTCGGGCCTATGAGTTTTTAGATCTAGCTCACAAGTGCTATGATGCATCATATAGGCCTTTTCCACTGTTCTAGTATTTACAAATGCTCCTCCACTTGAGATATTTGCTGAAGCAAAGTTGGTGTAATTCTGAAACCAAGAAATTGGGAGATAGTTCTTTGCCTCTGGAATGTTGACTTCTTGTAGATGACCATGGCCATACAGAGGCAAGTAGATGCTCTGTGGAAAGTCATGATGATACTTCTTCAATTACTTGGCCAAATATGGAAGAGTGTTGTCATAGATATCATAGTAATCATGGCCTACAATGTTTATCCTATCATCAATCCGCTTTCTCTCCAGTTCATCAGCAGTTCTGATTCTTCTAGGAGCCATTGAATATGCACAAAGGTCGAATAATTATCTCTTAAGTGAGTTGATTTTTCATAAAATTTGTGAAGAAAAGTAAAAAAATGGCTAAGGCATTAAGGTGAGCAAGTCCATTTTTGGCGCGTAAGTATAGTTGTGTCACGCAAGTTTTGGGCATGCAAGTATCACCGCACAAGTCCAAATACCTCTACAGAAGAGTGACATAAAGAACTAGAGGAAAACAAGTAACTTGCACGACGAAGGAAACTTGCACGGTGAGAGCTCGAAAGTTTGAAATTCGGGTGCTTTGTGCGAGAATAAGGCACATATTTATAGGCCAGGCTACACCCCTGCGCGCCGAAGCCTACACGGCTCGTACCTGCGTGATGCCTTCTACGCGCCTCTCACATGTGGGCTGATATCTACGCGCTCAAAACTTGCGCGCTGCCCTTCCTTGGTCTTCTTCTTTACCTCAGAGTCACATCCTCATTCCTTTCGGATCCAACTCTGAGGGTGGAATTTTGTTGATGCTCTTTTTGGTCACATAATCTAATGACTAAAAAAGGGAAATACCTTAACACAAAGTGATTCATCCTTTGAAAAAACATCAAAAATTGACAAAGGCGTGAAGAGGGATTTGTTTACACTTGGGTCAGACAAGTTTTACCATGGCCGCTCAAGAATACTTGCGCGCCTCATATTGGTCGCGCAGGTGACTTGCGCGCCCTAAGTTATTTTCTCCCAAGCTCTCCAAAGGCCTATAAATACCCCTTGTGAGCCCCCCATTTCAGGGACGAAAAATCCAGAAACTTAGATTTGAGCTCTCAGCACCCTAGTCTCTTCTCAAAGCCTTCCAAACACTTCTAAGGTAACTTCTTGCCTAGAATGGAAGGTCTAAAGAGGGGGAACAATGACTAAGTGTTTAAATTCATCAACACATGCATGCCTGAGTAGCCAGACCTTAAGTAAAATTCCCACACTTGCGCGTCGGCTTATTCCTTCAATATAACTTGTGAGCCACTCATTTAAGAGTCTTTAGGGATAATACTAAGGTATTGAGCTAAGTCTCGCCCAAGTATTACCCTAAGGGTTGATCGTTGCGCAAGTACCCATATGTTACGCAAGTATACTTTCATGACCATGACTTGCGCACCCACATAGAAATTGTGCGCCTCTCTCTTTTTGGGTGCACCTCCTGCCTATTCACTGGATTTCTTCAAATTCACCTCTCCTCTTCAAGATTTAGCCTTCAGAACCATCTTCAAAACCATTTATGGCATGGTTCCTTTGTTGGTTTCCTTATCTGAAAGGAATTATGTGGAACATATCTCAAAACATAGTTATTTATATATCTTTAAATCACTAAGGTAAGAGATTTCATTCAACCATATCCTCTAATATGAAAAGTTTCCTAACCTGGGACTTCTTTTTAGGAGTAAGCCTCAGTCATATTTTATTTAATTTGGGAATCTTCCTTATGAGTATGCCCCACTTATAAATTCCATTAACTTAGGCCTCCTTCTCAGGAATAAGTCATAAATATCAATTCTCCTTAACAAATGGGCCTCCTTTTTAGGAATAAGCCCCAGACATAATTTCCTAACCTAGGCCTTCTTTTCAAGAGTAAGAACCAGTCCAAGTTCCAAAATTCCAAATTCCCTTAACCTAGGCCTCCTTCCCAAGAGTAACCCTCAGTCCTCAAGTCCCTTTAACCTGGGCCTCCTTCTCAGGAGTAAGTCCCAATCATAATTTCTCTTAACCAGTCTTAACTTCTTTTGATTTTGGCTTCCTTCTCGGGAATAAAACCCAATCACAAGTCCCTTCCTAATTTTGGCATCCTCCTCAGGAGTAAGCCCCAGGTTAGAGTATCCAAATCTCCATAAAGCACATATACCTTTATGGACCTTGTTCCCAGGCTTCTTATCTAAATTAAGTCCTGATCTTTATCTATTTGGTAAATCATACATATATAAGCCCCATATCATTCCTTGTGACTGCATATTTCGTGGCACGAATTGTTAGGTTTACTGATACCTATTGTTTCTCACACCAAGCATGACTCATGTGAGCTTAGAGTGTAAAAGTAACCACGACACATCTCTTTGGGACGTTAATCATACGTAAGCCCCACAATTCCCAACCGAACTATGTGGACTTTGATCTCTACCTTAAAAGTGGAGTACGTAGGAAGCCTTTCTAAGGTTCAAGCCCATCACCCATTAATTCTCATTCGTCCCATATGACGTTAAACTATATTTTAATTACCAAACTATGTGGGTTATGATTCCTTTTTTTAAGCAAGGATACGTAGGAAGCCCATCTATAGGTACGATCCCAACTCTGAAATACTCCATGTCCTTATGAACAAAAATAAACTTCAAGTGCCCCGCTAAGTGGATTTATAACCAGTATGGTTATCATAATGACCAAGAGATATTTATATAATGTGTTGAAGGATACCATTGACTAAGAATATCTAACAAATACAAGATTATTATCTATCGATGATGAACCTCAAATACATATAAAAGATTCTCTAAATCTCATACATGTTAATCATTGATTGTCAGGAAAGATTATTTTCATACTTGGTAGTTTAATAAGGATTCATGAACATAAATTAAATCTATAAAGAGAGTCCCGGAGTAGACAATAATTCCCCTAAAAAAGGAGTGATGAGTCCGACCTCCCATCCTCTCGAACAATGTAAATTCTTAAGCCTCATCAGTCCACAACTAATGAGCACCTACCTTTGGAAAGTAGGTCTGAATGGATATAGAATAATTGGATGTTACCGGTTCTATGAATAAACCCGTTAGAAACTGATTGGAATGTTTGAACCTTAAACAAACAAGGCAATCCCCATTTCCAAAGGAAACAGTGGATCAACTGTAACTAATTGATCCATGGATGATTTCTTCTTGTGGATTGGGAATATTTATTGCAGGTTGATGTAGGGGTTTTATTTATGTTTGAATTTATTTTATGGATTCTTAATATCCTAAATTCATGAAGACAATGGCCAAACAAACATGGTCATCATCCCACACATAAACCTTGCTCCTCTTTCTTTTTATTCTTCATGTGTTTTTCATTCGTTCTTCATTGCCTAATATTTATTGACTCTAGAAACACGAAGTTTCATTGAGCGCGATATATATACATGGTGCCCTCGACGCAAGGATCAAGAATATGTGATCATTTAAATTTTATTGCTTGGAATGAAGCCTCAGCGGCTCGCAGAAGAAGGCGGCACCCGGCACCCGGCCGACTGTGAAGTAAGAAGGACAACGTGCTTGGGCAGACCACCTTCCTGCCGTTCGGATTACCAGGGAGCGCGTCCCCATTGGGATGTGTCTTGGGTAGACCACTTTCCCGCCGCGGGCCACCCAGCAGAATGCACCATGGTCCACCCATCGGGCCGCACTGCAGGCCACCCAATGGGCCTCGCCCTTCTCAGGTCGGGTTGGGCCGCCCTTTTCGCGGGTCAGGTCGGGCCGCCCCCTTCGCGGGTCAGGTTGGGTCGCCCCCTTCGCAGATCGAGTCGGGCCTGCCGAGGCCCAGTCCATTTGGGTTGAACCCAGATCAGGTCGGGTCGACCAGTTTCAGGTCAGTTCAGTCCAGGCTAGGTCAGTCCAACCGGATCGGACCAGACCCAGGACCATCTGGACCCAGTTTTACCTTTTTGACCATAACATGAAAATCGGGTGTCTGTTTAATGAACCGTCTATGGAACCAATATCCTTGCATCAAGACGGTCCTTTGGTATACTCCAGATTAGTTTTGAATAAGTTTGGTGTATTTCCAGGTTAGATCGGATCCCGAATCAAACCGGGGCCTCGGAGCGGAAACACTAATAACTTACAGACCGGACGTCTGATTGACGCGATGTCTGTTGCGTTGGGTCCCTTTTGAAATTAAAGACCATTGGGATACTTCTTAATGGGACTTAGAGGTAGTTTAGGTATGAATGATGTCTTGGGGAGCGGTTCTCCCAAGCGTCCTACATGTGGAACCCTACGACTGGCTAAGACTTGACAACTGCTGACCGTTACGACTCGGAGTGACTCGACAGGCCTAGTGGGGAGCACCTCTGGGTGTCGTGGAAGACCCACGGTGGGGGGTGACTCTATGTGATTCGGCAGACCCATGGTACTTGACAGGAGGTGTACCTCAGTAGGACACGAGGGGGAGCACCTCTGTGTGATGCGGCAGACCCATGGTGGGGAGCGCCTTTGAGTGACGTGGCAGACCCACAGTACTCTATAGGAGAAGTACCTTAGCAGTCCAAGGTTAGTGGGAAGCACCTTTGTGTGAAGCAGTAGACCCATTGTACTATATATAGGAGGATTTCTCCAACAGCTGGGGTGTTCGACATTGTGATTGGGGATGTTACTTATTACTACCCATAGAATAAATCCTAGTGTGAGTTGTCTTTAACTTGTGCTTGTGATTGAGGTTATGATATGTGGTACTTTACTTCTCTAGTAATCTATATTCATGGTGTTAACTTGTGGTATTCTTACCTCATGTATGATATGTGTATATCTTAATATCTTAGGTGTATGTATGGGCATATATCAAAGTAGAGTTGATATCTTGCTTTGTGGTTTTCCTTTTTGGAACATTAGGAGACCTATAGGATCTTAGGGTCCCTACTGAGTATCGTTATAGTCACCCCTGCACGGGTTTCACCCACACCATATTGTGTATTGTTCAGATGACGTAAAACATTGGTCGAGGCTGAGGGAGCTGGGATTGGATGGTGCATAGAGGTGGACCATTTCGACGTGACATGACGTGAAGGAGACGGACAGACGTGGAGTGATGAGGAGGTGATTTGTACCTACCCTTCAGGTAGGAACCTTGAAGGAAGACCCAGTAGCTATTTTCCTTTTTCTTTTAGTTGTATTGTATTTTTAGTTGTAATTGTACCTTTATAGTTGGGCTTGTAATCCATCCCCCTTTTACTTTCAGCACTCTTTTACTACAGAAGTTTACTTCACAGTTGCTTCTTGTCGTGTTCTTGGACCATGTGTTTGTATAGGATTAAAGGAAATGTCTTCCCGTTTTAGGGAGTATGCCTTTTGGTTCTAGTCACCAGCCTTTGGCCTATGGAATTTGGGCTTGTGGTAGTCACGGCATGGGACCCGGGGGACAGGTCGTGACACCAAGATAGGGAGAATATAATATCTCATATTTTCCTTGTATTATTTTTTATATATTATATAGATTATTTTCTATAACAATCATACATACAGTGTGTGATTCCAAGGCCTGGTGTTCCCAAAACAAATGTTTGAAAAATATTGAAATATTTAATATCATGCAGGAAAATTTATCCTAAAAAATGGAATTAATCTTAAATGGATTCCTAAATCAGAAATATGAGGGAACCATTGAGTTCATAATTGAGGCTTTAACCTAAGCATGAAATAACATTGGTTAGCATAGGTCATTTGTGAAAACTATTTCATAGACGTAAAATGAATAAAATAATAAAATTATTTTATTAATACAGTGACTTTTTCTTCACGTGTATCCTTATGTCAGAATTACAGGTTTATCCACAACTCCATAGAACTTTTGGAGGATCATGGAGAGAGATCATTGGGAATACTTTATGAATAATGAAAACAGATCGAGGATTGATGATCGAAGCAAATTAATTTTGAAGTATCTCTCCCACAAAAACAACACAACTTCATTCGTCATCATAGATTGATCCAAATTTAGGTAGTTCATATAATTTAAATGTATTTTTTGCCTTTATTATTTTTAAGACAAATTTGAATTAATAAAATAACTGATTGAATCATGGATCATGCGTATTTTGAGATAGGATTTATTTGACCTTGTTTTCTAACCCAATTCCCCAGTTCTTGATCGTTGACTGAGAATTTTTGGATAAAGATGATAAACCATAGTTCTTGTTCCTTTACCCCTCATTGACCGTGTTTTCACTCATTTGATTCTTATGGTCCCTAGTCGAAAATGAAAGGTAGTTTCAAACTCAATCTGACCCCTTGTATTAGAGGAAAATCAGCAAAAGATGTTGTATCATTGTGGATTGGGACCCTAGGAGCTCAGATCTATGATCATTTCAATTTTCGGGTATCAGAGGAGGCATAGTGGTCCACGAAAGGGACCATTGACACATGGAAGTGGCATCAACGGTGGCCCACTTGTGGCCATAGAGGTGGGGGCATGTGGGTTAGATGCCACTGGATTTTGGCAGATGTAGTGGAGCTAGTGGTGCTGGTGGAGGTAGACGCGGGAGTGTAGTGGAGGAGGCGGGAGCAGCGATGGACGCAGAGTGGGTTAGTGGGTCAGGTCAGCTCTATGGGTCAGGTTGGGCCTATGGGCGAGGTCAAATCAGAGGAAACTAGGGTAGAGCCTCATTGTGGTCCACTGTGGCAGTCGGCCATTGGTTCGTAGAAACTCGAGTTTCCACAGGCACATAGACTATGATACCGGTTAGCAAACAGTCGACCACAACAGCCAGTTTGGCATTGAAGGTGGAAAGACCATGAAATTCAGTACACAAGTGGATGGTCTGTGTGGTAGGTGGACCAACACAATTGAATATGGATATACCATGTAGGTAGGTCAACATTACCTGATAGGTATGTGGGAAGAGTCATTCAGACAGTCATAACTCCTAAACAGAGTGTCTAAGAGACATGACATTAGTGGTAGTGTGACCCAGATTTTAAGATAATCGACTCAATACCAATGTTGGGTACCTTATTTAGATTTTAGGCAATTACTTTTCCTTGTTCAAGCCATTAGAGTTTTATGTCATTCAATTTTTCCTTTCCTTGAGGGTATAATGGGAAACTACATCAACATCATAGAATTGTAATCCCCTCTAGATGATGAGACTCAGATAGAGTTATGGAATCCCTATATGAGACTAGAGATCAACAATATCTCATCTAGAGTAGAGTTTGTGGAACCATCATGTCATCCCTGAGTAAGATGTTGATCCTCCATCTAGTAAGCCATATCATTTTGGTTTTTGGAATCATTGGCATATGATCCCCTACATAGATGGTTAATCCAGATTAGGTTCATGGTTGCCCCATTGGTTCTGGGTGTAACCCTCTCTCTATGTATCATATTCTTCTCAGACTAGTGCGCTTTCTTTGGCTGTTTCCCAAATGAGATAGACCTCTTTATCGAGTGTCTCTGATGATTACATGGCTCATGGAGTCAGTTCTCCCAAAATGAGCATTGATTCGAGCAGAATCTTGTGGATAGAAGTTTGTTATGGCCAACTAATGGAATAGTGTCTCTATTGAGTATATATGAAGTTTCTTTACTCTATGAATATTTTATATGGTGTTACCTATTATATTGAGCTAACTATACTTGTTTCTTCGTGTTTAATGTTTTTAGGGTGTCCTAATAAGTATTGTTATACTCACCCTGACACTAACTTTACCCAAATGTGTCATATATTTTGAAAATAGAGGCACTTTCCATGATGTCCTGGGATGAACATGAGAAGATGGAGCACAACTAGAGCTGGACAGACTAAGGAGTTTACCGAGAGTATACCTTTGACGTAGTCCTCACCGTTGGAGAAGGTTGGACTCTTTACAGTTTTAGTTGTCTTGTGTATAGACTCTTTGTGTTGGACTTGTATTTGGCCAAATTTACTTTTCCCTTACTTCCTATTGTACACTTTTTTTGGGATATTAGTTGTATGAATGCATTCATTCATTTGTTTTACATTTTAGTATTCGTTGGCTTAGTGATGTGTGCATGTGTATAGATACTTAGGAAAATGTCTCCCATTTTTAGTAAATTCCTACTTGGTGCTAGTCACCAGCCCATTCCCTATCGAAGGCAGGGTTGGGGTAGTCGTGACACAAGGCCCTCAATGACATGTCATGAAAGATATGTCAGAGATCTTTTCTTGAGTTAAAATTAATTTTGAATTCTTCACCAGTGTTGACTCATCCAGTGGTCGGTAATGGATATGTTGTCTTTTTTAATATAGTAGGTTCATATTTGGGTTGTATTCTTATCCAATGTGGTCTCATGATTTCTTATGGTACTCAACGTCTTAGTCCACATGAGAAGAATGTTCCAACCCATGACCTTGAACATTTCATCTATAATGAAAAAACTTATTAATTGTTAGTATTACCCTTTCAATTAATGGTTTACCATGTTTTCTAACAAAAACAATTGTGTATACCTTCTCTAAAAAATATTTTAATATCCAAATGTGGCCTTGGGTTGAGGACTTGTAATATTATGACATTAAAATTTCCTATACACCAGGGAAATTGAATGTCACCACTGATGCTTTCAGTAGGAATATTTTGACCCATACAATGAAATAATCACTGTAAGAGTGGAACATAATGGATCTCCTTGCACAACTGCATATGTTAGTTCATTAATCAAGGTACTAGGTTTCCATTTCTAGTTTTCAGTACAAATCTACTCTTCTCAAGACGATTCTTCAAGAACAACTACTTGAGGATAAAATTCATATAATTATACTCTCATTATGGTGAAGAGACTATTGTTGAGTGTTCATTCTTCACATTGTGTATTGCATGTTATCATAATCATTTTTATGTGCCGTTAGAAATGAGAAATACTATGATGGTGGATTTCTATAATTCCTAGTGGGAATTGAACCTATGAACCATTAAAATGTTCTATGATTTTTAGCACCAATTATGGTGGATATAAATGAGATAGAGAATTACTAATTTTGTATCTCATTGTTATAAATGACAATAGGTCAAAGAGGAGCACTAAAGACCTTCATGATTTATTCATCCACATTCTATTCCAAATTGGATGTTGGATGAGATCTCTATAAACTTTATGTTTGTGTTTTCATGAACCCATAGAAAAATCAATGTGATATGGGTTGTGATTGATAGGATTACTAAATAAGATTACTGATTACCCATTAGGGATACAACCATTGTTGAGGACAAGGTAAATATCTAAATGAAAGATATTATTCATTTTCATGTAGTTACATATTCTATAGTCTTTGATACAAATCCATTTTTTAGTTCTATATTTTAGAGGGGCCTTCAAGAGGAACTTGGATCTCATGTTTGTTTGAGTATGGTATACCATCCATAAATGGATTACCAAAATTAGAGGGCTATAAAGATTCTTGATTTTATGCTTTGTGCTTGCATTATCAAATTTAGTGGAGCTTGTGATAACTATTTGGACTTGGTGGAGTTTTCTTATAACAATAGTTTCTATTCCATAATAAGAATGGATATTTTTGAGGGTTTGTAAATCACTATTAGGTTGGTTGGATATTAGTGAAATTTTTTTGTTGGATCAAGCATGGTCCAAGAGACGACTATAAAGATTCAGTTGATTCATCAGAGGATTTTGATGTCCAAGAGATGTTATAAATCTTATGATGATCATTGTCATATACCGTTGAAATTTTCAGTTGGTGAATAGTTGTTCTTGATAGTTTCACCTCATTTGGGTATTTGATGCATTGGGAGCCAATATAAACATGCTCCCCATTTTTTGGAATATTTTATGGTTTTTGAAAAGGTGGGGAAGGTGTCTTACTATGTCGAACTTATACCACAAATGACATCGATGCATAATTTGTTCGATGTATTACAACTATGAAAATATCTTTCAAATCTATCTCATGTTCTAAGATAGTTTGATCATGATTTTGAGATTGATTTATATGGGACTGAGAATTGGGTTAGTATTTTTTATTCTAAAACCATGGTACTTTGTTGGAGGATGATACCTTTGGTATGTGTTCTGTGGAAACTTGGTTCTAGTTCTCTTGAGAAATAGGATCGCAAGACATTGATGAAAGATAAGTGACCTCACCTTTTTTATGTGGGAGATTCTGGACAGGCATTTTGGAGACAAAAAGTTTCTTTGGTGGGAAGGTTGAAACATCCCATTATATTTATAAAAAGTGCATTTTAATATTTTTTGTTGTGTTCATTTTTCATTGTTTAGTGAGGTCTGAGGAGAAAATTTTAGGGTACCTATAATTTTGATGTTTGGTATTTTTTGAATTTCATCTTAAAACCTTTGGGTTCTGCAATCTGCTAGGGAATTACATGCCATGTAATATGGTTAAATGATGTGTAAATTTCACACAATCTATGACATTAAAGTGGTTCATAGCCTAAATTGATACACTTTGTGTATAGTATATACTTCATGTATAAATTAAAAATCAGGTTTTTATTAAAATGTGATGGATTTTTGGTTTATCAGGGAAATTAATCTTACAAGACTTGATTTTGTGTTACACATCATTTAAAATCCCATGTTTAATTTTTAAATAAGAAACTAAAATAATTTTTATCCCCTTTCTTCCATAATTCCTTACTCTCAACATAGTTCCACCCCATTTAATTTTGGATCCCTTCAACCATTCTATAATATTTTGTCAGGTATTGATCATTGTTGTAGTTGTGATGCATCTCTCTAGGAAATTAGTCTTCCTATCTCTTTGCCTCTTTGTCTTTCCCTCCCTGGATTTTGATAGATCATATTGGGATTGTTGGATCTAAACACTTTGATTCAAAGTCTTGTATCTAGGTTGAGTTCCAAGATCTTATGCGCCATTATTCTTGTTGGAGGGTTCATTCACCGACATTGTGTTTCCATGGAAAAGGAAAGTAGATCCTTCGATGTTTGGCTAATTGTAAAACCCTTGATTTTTTGGATTTAATGTAAATTTATTTCAATTTTATTATGAAAAATAAATTTTTTATGAATTGGGATTTAAATTGAAATAGTGTGGATTTTGGGAAAACCCCCCCATTTCTAGTGAATTTGGGTGTGTTGTGAAATTGATGGAATGGTGAAATTTATTTGGGAAACTCATTATGAAACTAATATTTGATATAAATGGAATAAAATGTTTTGAGAATAACCCATATATGTTTTTTTTAAGATAACTTTTTTATTATAACTAATGTTTTGGTTTTTAAAGAGAAATTGGAATATTGATTTGGTAAATGGGGATATTATATTTTAAATAGATTTAAAATAGTTTTCCCATTTTTGATTGATTGTATGATAACATGAACTACTAGTTAGTAGTTGATTAATTTGGGACAAACAATCTTGGATGGTAATGCCCTATCTGCTGAATGATTCTTTACAACTCTATAAATTCCAAACCTTGGTATATCTTCTCCCTAGTGGGATGTTGATTTGTCCTCTCAGGCTAGTGTATGAAGGGTGTGTGTGAACTTTTTCATTATCACTATATCTATATATGAAGATCCTAAAACTTGGGACAATCATACACCTTTTAATATGAACATGTTGCTAATTTTTAATAATTTTGTTTTATATTCCATTTTTTGTAAAACTGGTTTACACATGCAAATTGATTTATATAAACTTTTTTCAATAAAATGTTCATTTAATCCATTGATTGAAATGTTTATTTTAATTTAATTGAAAATAATTTTTTTTGGATTGATTGAGAAACTACAATATGATCTTGAAACATCTATTTGTAATGTTTATAGTATATCGATTCATCAATAGCCTCCACAAAATAAAGTTAACCATAATGGTATGGAAATATTGGTATGAATTTTGGGCCTCCTTAAATTATTCTACAATGTTTTAATAAGGGTGACCAAAATAAATCAATTTCAAAATTATTCGCACAATAATCCAAGTGAATGTTAGAAATTAACGCCATTATTTTCCAATGATCTCATGAATTTTAAAAGTTACACCATGAAACATCATTCCCTAAGGATAAAATATATTTGTGAGATGATATCAATATTCAATGAATAGTGAATACAGTGAACCTATCACTAAAGAGATCATATCTCTTTGTCTTTGGTACATGTAATATTATAGATTATATACTATCATTTTTTAAAAAGTTCCTTCCATGTTCCTGATCCGCATGATAATTCATGAATTTACTAAATGAGAGAATGTCGCAATCTAGATCCAGATGCATCATAATAAGTATATATATATTCCTTAATAGGGTTCTTCAAAGATAATTATATGTGATAAAGTAAACAAACCCATTATTTCATTGAAGGATTCTAAACAATCATTTATCTAAAGGAATGGAAAACAATTTTTTGTTAATACATACATTGAGTAAGAAATAAATGTGAAATAATTACATATATATTAGTAGTAACATTATTTTTGAGAAAAATTCCTGACATAAATATATTCATAGATGGATCCTATGAAAGAATATCCAAAATATTTTCAGGGTTGACAGATATAGATTCATGAAATATAACATGCCCCAAAAATCATAGATCGTATATCTTGAAGTCCCAATTAGATAATTTTCCATAGAGTTGGTGATCTTGTAATGTGGTAAAATTAATTTAAAATAGTCTTTCATGATCATCACTAATATGAGAGTACACCATGATATCATTGAATTTTAAAACAACAAATTAATAAGGGTGTATTTTAAGAATATTGTTTATCAATTTAATGAAGAGCATTATAGATTTTGAAAAACATAATAGCATCATAATGTACTCATAGTGGTCATAGAGGCTTATAAAATTTATATGTGGAATATCCTCTTTCCTCAACTACTGTTCTTGGCACCTGAATGATATATCAATTTTTAAGAACCACATAGCTCCCATAAATTGGTCAAATATATCATTAATTCTAGGATGAGGATATTTATTTTTTATTATAATGTTGTTAGATTTATCTTAGTTTATAAAAAGGTAAATTTAACCATCTACATTACTTATAAATAAAAATTTTGAAACCCATGGATAATTACTTGATCTAATAACTCCCTTCCTATAAAACTATTAAAAATTTAAATTCATTTCATAAAATTCTATTGGTTTTATCCTATATGAGTGAAAATAATTAATTCTTGTTCTTGTGGGTAGGTCAATTGAAAATTACACTTTTCTATCAAATGGATATCTAAAGAATTTATATAGGATGATATTAGGGTATTATCTACTAGGATATAATTATTAATACTTTTTTTCATCAAAATCCCCAGGTATATTATTTTCCATTGAAAAGATCTATTCCAATAACTTTTACAAGAGACACTTCTCTTCCATAATTTATGACCAATTACACATTAAAATGATTATAAACTCTTTCATTAAAAGTGAATATAACTCAAAAAGTGTGACATAAATATTATATTTTAATTATAATAGAAAAATATTTCATAAAATTAGATTAAATTTATCCATATCTAAGATAGTGAAATTCCACAAAAACTAGATTTTTTTTAATTATAAACAAGGATGATGAACATTTAAAAACCATATACTCTTAATATTTGTGAGCATTATTAATGCTCATGAAATGAGGAATATAATAAAAATGTAACCACATATGATTAACCATAGGAATGGAAATAATGTGATGGTGTTATAAACCCCATGAATTATTGTTAAACTAGGAAGAATAGAAATTTGTACCATCGATGTTCCTAGTTTTTCATTTTCTGTGGCCTTATCAACCTCAAAAAGATATAAATATATCCCTATTTGATTATTCTTAACAATATACTATGATAGAGCCTACTAGGTTATTAGGTTGTTTCTAAAATCACTATGACTAAATCAATTCTACATTTAAGAATTACGCCAAGGATAACATTTAGGTTGAGAATGAGATGCCAGTATTATATTTGAACCATCAACACTTCTAGAATTTAGACTATATGTATAAAAACATTATATATATATATATATATCATTTGGTAATATTCTTGATTATCTCAAGGTAGTTCTTTACAGTAATTTTTTTACCTTCTCTATGGTGGGACCATAGAAGAAACCAAGCTAATTTGTATGAAATGAAATAAATGAAACCAACCGCATAGATTGCATATATTATTCTCTAATTCATTTGAATAAATTTTCATTTTTTTTCTTATTTACACTTCTAAAGATTCCACTTATTCCTGAGTGGACAAAGGTCTTCCCTATTCTAAGACACCGTTAAATTTCTTTTTTCCACCACCATCACCATACTCATATGTTAAGTTTAATTATCAATAAATAATTTCAGAACCTTGATTATAATACTAGTCCTTATACCCAACTAAAATATATATGCATTGAAAGAATCAGTAGCCACCCCTTATAGTGAAAAATGAACATGGTTAGTAAATCAATCACTTTATTATATAACTGAGAGATCATCATTCTTAAATTCAGAGGAAATTAATTACATTGATATTTTAAAGTTATTTCAATTAATTTTTTTATAAAACCCCTAATATAAATTACATGTAATTATTTTATTGAACTTATATTGGATATATATATATCCCACAATTATTAAGATAATACATAAATCATGTAAATAGAAAACATTAAAATGGCTTCAGGAAGAGTTTTATGGAAATTAAAGATCATATTTACACTTCTAATTGTGCCTCTTTGTCATCAAGTTCCAAGTAGCGTATAAATATTAATGGTATTTCTGTTTGGTAGATCATACCATAACCACACTATTGCTGCCTCCAATCTCTCAACTTCATTTCCAATGAAAAAAATCAAGGATCACCTCTGGTGAAGTAATAGATCATTCCTATACCTACATCATGTCAAAAAACATCTATATATGAAATGGAATAAAAATATAGAATATTGGGTATATAGAAAAAAATTAAAATCCCAATATTAATTCCCCCACACACTAATAGAAATAAAAATTATATCATATTTTATAAAAAAATTAAGAGATGCATAAAAACTAGTTATCTAGATAAATATAACCAGTGTAAATATCTCACACTAAAAAACAAACACAAACAACCTATGAAATATTGTACCCATGAAATGAAATCTATGTTATAATATATGAGAAATATCATTAACCCAATGAATCAAAATATAATAATAACTAAGTAATGATCCAAAAATCATGACCAGAAAATCATCTATCTTGAGATGAGTCATCAATTAGTGGTACGATCTATGTTCCAACTTAAAGTTAATTGGATGGTATTGTTGAACCAATAAATCCACATGCATATAAACAATTAAAACACACTAACACATTAAAATAAATTTTTACTATAATAACTAGGGATTTTGTAAAATATTTTTCCATTGAAAATATATTTGAATGATTCAAAATTATGTTGTGAACGCAGCCCCAAGTCTAAATGAATTCAATATATCATATAAAATAATAATTATATTGGAATGTTTTAATTAAATCAAATAAATTATGAAATATTATTAAAAATAATTTTCTCTAATATAAATATAATAAATTATTCATAGATCCCAATTACCAAAATCCCATAATTATTAAAAACTTATTTTTCAAATAATAATATTTTTCAATGTATTATTTATTTTGATATAAAAAATATATATTTATTAATAATTTTAATTTATATATATTGATAAATTATATGAAAAAATCATAATTATTCCAAAATTACTTATCTAATGTTTAATAATGAAGATAAAATCATTTTATGGTAAAAAGAGTTATTTTCCATAAAATCATTTTTTATTAACACAATGTGTGTTTATCAATATATATTAAATTAATATCTATTGACGGATAATTTTAAATATAATTTATATATTAATTATTCTAAATAATAAAATAAAAATCATTAAATTTTCATTATTAAAAAAGGAATAGATATACTATTATTTTCAACATTAAAAAAGTACATTTTCTTGAAAAATTATTTTTATCACATTTTGTGTTTCAATATTATAATTAAAATTTTAAACAATTTAATATGTTATAATTTATATAAATAATATCATTATTTAAATAAAATTTTCAATATTATCATGTGGATATTTTATTAAATTTTATGAAAAAGACGATTTTTGTGTTAATAGTGAAAATAGATTTTTAAATAAAACTATTGTTTCTGTTCTAAGATTTACAAAAATTCAGTTTTATTTTTAACGGTGTTACATTTTAATTAGTTTAGTTATTTAATAAATAATATAATTTATACCTTTTGGGTCAATTTTATTCTTAATATTGGTATCAAAATATTTCTAAACATAAAAATAAATTATGGAAAAATGTTTTTTTCATCGATTTTTTCTGGTTTATTTTAAAGTTAAATTTTTATTCTTAAAAAAAATTATCTTTTAAAATGGATTAAATATTTTTAATCATCATATAAAAAATTATTTTAATAGTATAACATAATTTTTTTCATATTGGCAACTAAAAATTGTAAAAAATTGCATACACAATGAAAAGGTAGAAAGGGTTAACCTATGTTAAAACTAAGATATATGGACACAATTTTTCATCTTAATTATTATTTTATGAATTTTTTTTACCATAATTATTTTTTTCAGGAAATATAGTTTTTTATAGAAAAATTTTCCATAAAAATGACTTAATAATATATAAATTGTATAAAAAACTCATTGTGTGTCCCTATACCCAATTTTAAAAGTAGACAACTCCTATATTTTATAGACACAAATTCGATCCAAAAAACTCCAGAAAAAACCCTACCCAATTTTATTTTCAAATTATATTTCCAAAATTTATTTATTCTTTTATTCTTAAAATACCATTCTAATGGTCCATAAGAAGGGATCTAAAGGAGGTCTACCGAATATGAGGTAATTATCCCAACTGACCTATTTTAATTCATTTCTTCTTATACCTCCTCTAAATAAATGGAACTCTTCATAAAATAAAAAAATTACTATAATAAATATAATAAAAATTTATTATGATTATGGATCCACCATTATCCATCATATTTTTTAAAAAAATATATTATTAATGTATCTATTTTTTATATATGTGGATTACCACCTCTACATAGTGATATGTCCCATTCTCCAATACAATAATTTATAGTTGGTAATTATAATAGATTTAATATTTATATATTATATATTTTAAATATTTAATATTATATAATTATAATATATTATGTTACTTTTTACCATCTTCACCACTGTAAAATGATAACATCCCTTATACATACTTTTGGACCACCACCTTCACTAAGTGACATGATTAATTTTTTATTTAATATTTTCTTGGATGGTAATAATAATTTATTAAATGAATAATTATGATATTTATGATATAATAATTATTTATAATTGGTGAATTATTATATAAATTTATTATAATCCTTCAAACAAGTAGTGGAAACATCACACATGCGGACGTAAAGACCGTCACCTTCACGATGTGATGTAATTAATTTTTCATCAACAGCTTATATGAGTGGTTATATAATAGTATATAATTATTAGTTATGAAACTTATGAAATAATTATGATTCTATATATTATGAAACCATGCTAAATGTATGTGGGATGGTAATAGTGAATAGAATCTTTCATGATAAAAGAAACAATCAACACCCCAAAAAGATTTTTTTAAAATGAAATTATTAATTAATGTGTGTTAAATTATTATTAGTGGGTCACTTATGTTATTATATGTATTTATAAGGTTTTAGTATATAATTATAAAAAAACTTATTATAAATTAGTTCAGATAACTATGTTATACTTTATGTAGTGGTTCATCATTTAAATATAGTTTTGTTGAGACTAGTTTGATCTTATCCACCAACTTATGATTATGAGGTGTATATTATTACCCTTTTAAAATTTATATATTTAATATAATTATTTTCATAATATTAAATGTTTCATTTTATGTTATTATTTCATGGGGTTTCTAATTCAAAATTTACTACAGAAGTATGGTATTCATATTTCAAACTCATTTTAATCAGGATTGATTATGACTGAATTTCAATTTAGAAAAATTATATGATCCTTATTTGATAAACATAAATAATTTTTCATATCATCTTCTAAATTATAATTTTTTTATGTTTTATTAAATTATTCCTCTCCTTAGTACACAAAATGGTTTAAAAAATGTTTTTAATAAAAATTGTCCTTATTTATTCTCTTTCGATAAGAAATACCTTTTCTTCCTTATCCATTTTTATAGAATTTTCTCAAGAATGTGCACTAATATTAATAAATAAATATTTAAATAATTTTGTTAAAATTTCCTAATTTTTTTTAAAAAAAAGTGGAAAATCATATTTTAATTTTCTAAACAAGAAATATTTATTGAATGTGTGAACATACTAATTATATTAATAATTAAAATATAAAAAAATACACACATTAATGAATAGTTTATGATTTTCATATTCCACCATAATTTTCCACCCTTTTATCAAAGAAAATTTTTTCCTTAAAATTTTGCTATTTTGTGCATTTTAAGTGAGTTATTTAAAAATAAAAAGGGTATTTTCATCAAAATATATTCCAAGTGATCTTTTTCCACCAGAAATCATTTTTTTTCATTTTCTGAAGCCAGTTTAAGGGGTTGTCGGTACCCATACAGTCTTTCAACTACATCATCACATCTGAAAAACAAACCACACTTCAAATTTCAAAACAGGTCACCGCCAACCTCCTCGAACACCGAACCCGAATCAACACGCACCCACGGTCTTAACACGCCTGTCAACCACTCCCGCGACAGCACTGACACCTCGCGTCGCGCACCGTACGTCAATCCATCAGCCTGCATGCAAATCGATCCACCATTCACCGGAACGCCGGCGAGATGCACCGGCTTCCATCGACGTCGTCACCGACGACCTCGAAGTCGCCCCTAGTAAATCACCAAACAAACCTTCCTCCATGTCGCCGGTGAGCCAACTGCCTCCATCGACGCCGTCGAAAACGACGGATCAGCACCATTCAGGCAGAAAAATCAACATCAGCGACCGTCAACAGACCAACACCATTCAAAAGTCTTCCCAAAACCAGAATGCCGGTGAGCTTCACCAACGCCCAACCTCACGCACTCACCCGCGCCGGCGACGAGAAACAACCCATCACCGCCGGTGGATCCCTTCACCGATTTCCACGAGGCAGAAACTCTCGTCACTGTTATCAACGAAGAAACCCTCGACACAGAACAGCAGACCCAACCACAAAACCCGAAATAGAAAACTTAAAAAGAAACAACATCAGAACTCGTCGCCACCTTCAGCCCCGCTGGGGAAGACCTTGAAAACCCCCAAATCACATGCATCCACCCCAGATCAAAGCTGCAACCACAAAACTAGGTTTGGCTCCGCAGCGCGAGCACCACGAACCCACAAACCCGCTCGTGGCGTATGCCGGAACTTCTAGCAACCTCGTCGCAACCCGGTCTTAGGTTCATGGGTCCAGATCCGAACGCGTCGCGAAAACACGGGGCCTAGAGGAGGAGCGAGCCTGACCTAGCCGCAGAGGAGCGAAACAAGGGAAAGCAAAGCCGTCTCTCTACGGGGATAGGAAGGCGACGACGGGAGGAGAATCACCGCTCAGAGCCCCTTACGGGCTCATCGCACAATCCGATAACCAAGTGATCTTTTTGATCAATATTTTATCTATGATGAAATCCATTTATATTAGTTATGCTTAAATGGATATAATATTCTATGATACTTTACTTATTCTTTCTTTATATGATTTATGTTTATAATAATGAAAACTAATGAAACTTGTTTTCATTTCTATATTATAAAAATTAATGAAATGTTAAATGTTTTTATTATATTTTTATGTACATGTGAATGGTTTATGATTATATGATTGGTGGGTTCATTATATCCCTCCATTGTGTTGGATAATGATGGAAAACACATGAAGTGACTATGCCATTCATGAACCTGATTCCCTATAAACAAAATTTTATTTCAAAATTGTTTTTGTGTCTATAGGTTTATGAATTGGCCAAGTTTTCATGTCCATAAGATTATGAGTGGTCCTATTTTTATATACATAAGTTAATTTGAGGTATCGAATTCATGTATTTAACATAAAGAGAAAACCTATTACTCATTAAACTTTTTAACAATGTTAAAATCCCATAATTATACCACATTATGACATTTATGATATTATTTCATATTTCAAGATTGTTTTTTATTATTTTAGACATTTATGATGTGACTTTTTATTATGAAAAATCGTTATTCCATTAATCATGATTAATTATATTTAATTAATGGGGTATGACTTTTTTATGACATATTTATAGTCTTATTTGCTTATTTTTATCCTATTCTTGAATATGATCATCAATTTATACCTATTATATATATACATACTGATCTTCTAAGATAACTCTTTATTATATTTTTATTTCCCTAATATATTAATAATGGTTGTAGGTATGATGTTTTCAAGATGTGTGATAGTTGTGGATAACTTTCTAGGAGATGATGTAAATATTTCATGTACCAATTAATTATGGGTCCATGTTCCTAGAGAAAACAAACCTTTATGGTTGTGGTTAGATTCATAGTTTTATGTCTTTAATATTAATTTAATGAAATATAATATTATTGTATGAAAATTTCTTTTTTTCATAGTTGTTATTAGAGAAGGTTTCAGTTGAATTTGGAAACTATGAGGAGGAAATGTTTATGACAACCATTATGATAATACTAAGCGTAGGGTATAATCCTATGTTATGGTAAATAAAGGAGTTTAGTTTTCCAATAAATCTAATCCATGATAGGATAATAGAAAGTGAGTTTGAATTTGGCATGGATTCACCTAGGGGTTATAACTCTAAAATGTGATTTTTAGGGATTAACATGATTGTCGGCAGTGAAAGATGAGTTTTCCTAAGACTCGACACCTAGATATACATTATCCTTGGATATTTTTTTCTTATCCCCCTTATTATTTATCAACCATTATGAAGTATTTGTGTATATGATAACCATTAATAACCAAGTTTAGTCCTATGTTTTCAATATTGAAATAAAAATGTTCCATGAGTTAGACATCCTATGGATGATTTTTCATGATTAAATGTATACTCACTATGTTTATTATTTCTCATGATTTTATTTTTTTCATTTATTGAATTTATAATATGAGAATAATTCATGTAAACATTGAATGTGATGTACAATGGAATGATTTTCCTTATGGGAAGATAAAAATTATTGATATTGACAATGAATGACAGTGATTATTTCTAATAAACTATGCCATTATATGATTATCAATATTGAAATAGGTGAGTTTATTGAGACACATAATAAGGGAAAATTGAGTTTCATGTTATAACAATTTATGAATACCATTTAAGGAAAAAGATCCAATTTCCTATATTTCATGTATATGGGAAGAAAAACTTAGGGAAATATATGAATGGAATGATAATGTGATTTATATGTGGAAAATATAGGCACAAAGAAAGTAATTTTCAAAGAGAAACAAAAAAAATTCGGAGTAAAATTATGTTCATCCTAATCATCCATTTATAGTTCAATGAATTATATGTATTGAACTAGACATTATTTTATTCTTTTTCATAAATCAATGTGAAAACGCTTAGACAATGGAAGGGAATACTTTATGCTAAAAGTTTAAGTAGATTTATTGAATTGTTTATGTATTGGGATTAAATAAATATGTTTTTTATGTTTTTTATCATTTATATTATGGTTATAAGAATCATAAAACATATAAGGATTGTTATATAGTAGTTTTTTTTTATGGATTTGAAAGAATATGAAAAATAGTACCAAAAAACTCAGAAAGTGATTTAGTAGTAAGGTGTTATTTTTTATAAAACACATAATAGAGTGTTAAATAAACATTAATATTATTCTTATGATCATATTAATATTTTTATTTTCTATGCATATAACATGTTAATATATAAATTAAATTTTATATTAATATTGACCATGAAATTGATTACTTATTTTTTAAATGGTTTATATTATATTTCATGATGTTTACTATAATAAATATTTTGTTATTTTATTAATGGAATAATGATAGATAATATTTATATAATTATATTTGTTTTCATTGAGGTTTTATGCCAATTAGTCTTATTAACATGTTTAGAATAATATATCATGATGATATTCATATATTTTTTATGATACATTATGAGATACTATATTCAGTTTTTTGATTAAATTTAAATTTCCTTTTAAACATTTAGTGACCTTATTTCTAAATTTATGGGTTTTTAATTTGGATAGACATATTTCAGATGAGTATTAATTTTAAATTATTATGGAAGGATTTAATTTGAACATTGGGTGTTATTGTCATGGTTTTTGAGATTAATGTGATAGTTTATCTTATAAAGATTTATCCATATTGGGTAACCAATGTTAACCAATTTTATTTGTGAAATTATGTATAAATAATAGTATTGATTTTTCATTCTTTTATTGATCATATGATCCATTACAATTTAATTTTAGATTCATAGTAAATAAAATGTCATCTTAAATGTTTATTTTATTGAGTATGAGTTGAGATATAAGTGGGAATTGAACTAAGAACAACCAACAAATGAATTTGTTCTTATGAAATAGATGGAATTCAAGAAACTATATTATCACATGATATCTATCCTGAATGTAAAACAATCCTTCAACAGTAATAAAATAATATTGAAAAAATGTTATTCTTTTACCTATATTTGTTATAAATTGATGGTCTTTTCTCCCCTCACCAATTTATGGTTTAGGGGTTATAAAATTTTTTATTAAAATGTTTAATATCACCCTTTATTTGTTATGGGATGTTATTATTTCTCCTTAATGTATATATTTTACCCTCCTACCAATATTCTCCTTGTTTGGGTTCCTAGTAATGATTTATTTCAGGAAACCTCTTTGTTTCCCACTTTGAATTTTCAAATGATGTTTTACTATTCCTATTTACAATGTGGTTTTAAAAAAAATTATTTACAAGTATTACCCTCTTCATTACTGATATAAAATTTTGAGGATAAAATTATATTTTGGAGTTAGAATATTATAGCCCCTTATTTTGGATTATATTTTTCCATTTTAAATAAATTTGAATTATCCAATTCATGATTTGTATGCAAACCCAAGCCTAAGAAAAATAATGATATCTTATCAACTAGCCCTTAAATCGGTGGATACTAATAGGATAAACTATATTATTAAATATTTATATAAAAATTATTTTATTATATAAATACAATTATCTATGCATTTTTCTCAGTTTTCAAAACCATTTAATGATTAAGATACTTTTTTTAATAATTGCATTTTTCAATATATTTTGTATTTTGATCTAAATAAAATATGGTGATTAATGATTTAAATGAGATATATTGAAAAATTAAATGAATAAATTATTTTTCATTTATACATTAGTTTTCTATTTCTCAGGAAAGAAGACATAATCATTTAGTTAGAGAAGTGTTATTTTCCAAACATCTGTTTTTATATAAAAAATGTGTTTTAATCTAAATTAATTAAAATAGTTACTATTTATATATGATTTTAAAGAATAATTTTAGATTATATATTTAGTAAAAATAATTTTATTTCATAAAATGGTTATTATTAATGAATTGATGGATATAATATAATTTTAATCTTAAAAATTAAATTTACATGAAAAATGTTTTTAATTAGATTTTATGTGAAAATATTGTAATAAAAATTGTTTCCCATTTAAAAAAGTTGTATTTTATAGAAATTATTTTATTTTTAAAAAATAAGTAAAAAATTGAAAGAGGGTTAATTTTTTGGAGCATTCTAAAAAAGAAGATTTTTAGATGAATAGTGAAAATAATGCTTTTTAATGAAATATCTCTTTTAATTTATAGTATTTGAAAATCCCCATTATTTATTTATTGATTTAATAATTTAATTATATTATTTTTTTTAGTAATAATTAAATTTATACATTTTAGATCAATATTATACATGATCTATGTGTCAAAATAATAGAACATGTAAAAAAACATTTTTCTGGAAAACCATCTTTTCATTGTGTTTTTTATAATATTTTAAAATGAATTTAAATCAGTTATCAAAAATGAATATAATAAAAAGGATTAATTTTTCTTATCGGAATAATTAGTATTATTTAAAATTATCATTATAATTTTTTTATAATGTTTTGTAAAAATATAAAAAAAAAATCACCCTGGTGACAGGGTAAATCTGGTTACCCTAAGATAAAACTAAGTGATAATGCCAAAATATTTAATATTAATTATTATTGGATTATTATGTCTCAACCATTATCTCCTAAATTATCTAACACAAATTTTTATGGGACACTTTCTGATGAAAATTAATTTTTTATATTTCAATCCTTAAAGAAATTCATGGCATTTTCCTCAATGATTTTTTAAAAGGAAACCCCTACTTACTATTCATTACCCCACAATGAGGAAACTAGAACATAAAAAACCTAAATAAATCTCTTATAAACAATCTATGATAATATTTATAGGTTTTGGGCTTCTTAAAAGACCATTCCATGGACCCTTAGACATGTAAAATATTTTTATCAAAGAAGAGGTTATTGTCTTACCCAAACTATTTAAATGTATTTCTTCTTATATAAACTGTAAATCTTTGTTGGTTAAAATAAAATAAAACCTTAAGAATCATAAATATTAAAAAAATTATGATTATTTAACTTCCATTATACAATAAATTTTCAATCAAAAAGAATATGGAAGTATCTTTCGTGTGTTTGAGTGGATTGCAACCTCCACATAGTGATATGACTCATTTTCCATTAGTATAATTAATGGGTTTTTATTATAATATATTTAATATTTATATATAATATTAATGATAAAATAATCCATATGTAATTATAAAATAATTTTTACCTTCTTTCCATCCCCACTGCTGGATAATGTTAATGTCACTCGTGCATAAGATTACACTACATCATCTATGAAGTTATATGCTTTGTTCTTTTTTTAAAATTTTAATGCTTGGTAAAAAGGATTGGTTTAATGAATTTATTTTAAATTTATTAAATAATAATTATTTTCAATTTTTTAATTATTAATAACTATTATTTATTTCTATCCATTGAAAAATGGAATCATCACTCGTGCATATGTACAAACGAATGTCTCCACAAAGAGATGTACTTCATTTTTCATCACCAATTTTTATAATTGGTTATAAATCTATATAAAATGAAAAAATATGGAACTTATTAAATGATTTATATTATTTATATAACTTAATCATAATCAATGCACAAATATTATAATTTCAAAACCGAAACATCTATGAGAAAAAAATATATTTGATACCTAGAAATGATGATTGAAATAAAGAATTATTAATAAATACATGTCAAAATTTTATAATTTAATAATATATGATATTATAAGTTTTTACATTGTTAAATAATATTATTATAATATATTTAAATTTATTATACATGAGGATATATTTCTTATGAATAAAATTGGACATAAGGTAATGGTTCTCCATCTCAATATTTTTTTGTTGAGGAATTTTTTATCTCAAACACCTACTTATGTTAATGAGGTGTATATATTTCCCCCATGAAATGTTATTTTATGAATCACATTATGTTTTTATTATTTAATGTTTCATTTGATATTGTTTATTGATGGGGATAATGATCCAAAAGTTACTAAAACGTTAAGGGATTTATGTTTCAATCTCATTTTAATTTGGATATATAATTCTTGAGATTACATTTCATGAAACTATATAATCTATATTTGATAATACAAATACATTTTTATTCTCCTCAACATATTTCATGATTTATGATTTTTTTGGTACCATTTTTATCTCTATGGAACTAAAAAATGTTCATAAAAAGTTACTATTAAGAGATAGTCTTATTTCTGCTATTTTGGTGAAAAAACAATTTTCTTCCATATCAACATTTGTAATTGTTTTTAAGATTTTTTGAATATTAATAATAGATTCTTTAAATAAATTTTAAACATATTTTATTTTTTAAAAAATGGTTTAAAAATCTATTGGTTTTTTTCTAAAAAGTGAACTTTTATTGAATAATTGACCATAATATCTATTTTAATGATTATGATATGAATGACATTTCCCATCATCATAAAAACTCAATGAGTTGATGTTTCAATTAAAATTTCCCATGTTATATTCAAATAAAATTCTTTATTAAATATTGTGATGTTATTGGTATTTAAAACATGTTATTTCTAAATGAAAAGGGAATTTTACTCTAGAAATGTTGAAAGTGATATTATAAAATAATTTTTCATCTATTAATTCATAAATAGATGTTACTTATGTTTAAATGGGTATAGGATTCCATGACACCATACTTATTCATTCTCTAGATAATTTATGGTTATGATAAAGAAATATTTATTAAATATGTTCTATTTTCCATGGGTTATGTTAAGATCAAATTAGAACTATTTTTATGACCTTTTTATGTATATGTGAACATATTCTGAATATTTTATGGTTGGGTCTATTATAGAACTCCAATGAATTCGATAAAGATAGAAAATTCATTAGATAACTATTTTATCCATGAACCTGATTTCACCTTAATAATGTTTTGCAAGGACCTGGTTTTAATTTCCATATGTTTATACATGGACTATTTTTCATGTCCATAAAATTACATGTGATCCAGGATTCATTAAATAAGTTAATGTGAGGGTCTGGTTTCATTTCGTTAACATAATGTGTCAACCTGTTACTACTTATACTTGTTCATAATTTTAAATGCTTGTGTTTGCTACATTTTATCATGTTTATAATATGCTATCATGTATCATGATTTATTTTTATTATTATACACTCTTAGGAATCGAATTTTTTTAAAAAAAATCATTTTCCATGAATCAGGATAAAACGTATTCAATTGATTTATAATGACATCCCTATGTCATGATTATGATCTAATGCCATTAATCTTATCTAATGGGTTTTATATGATTATCGATTGATATCTTCTATGTTTACACTTAATGAGCATTTTATCTCACACAATATTATTTTTCCTTTTCACCAATATTTTAAGAAAGTTCTTATTTTTTGATGTGTATGTGAAGGGAGATAGTTGTGGAAAACATATTGGGAGATGTTGTAAATCATTTTTGTCCTATTTGATTATGTATCCACATTTCCAAATACAATAGAACATTATTTATCTTTTATATATCATAATGTAATATATTTAAAATATTAATCTAATAATGGTTAATATTACGTATTAAATGTTTCAGTGACCAGTTTTACAAAAATGAATGTTCATTTATTTTAAAATAAAATCACCTCAATAGAATTTTATAAAAAACATTAGAGGAATAAACCTCAACTATTTTACCAAAAAATACCATTAACATGAGAGTTTTTCAAGATTAATTTATCAATTAGTTTTCACTAATAAAAATACATAATTAACCTATGAAAACATATGCCTTCATTTACATGAAATAAATTCATTTCAAGAGAAGTCAAATACCTCAATCGTGATAATACAAAATCAACCACACCACAAACATGAAGATCATTGATCTCACAACCCTCCTACAATGAAACCTATAAAATCTACATCAAAACATGACCAGAACTAAATATGTTTACATCATATCCCCATAATATGGTTCATCACAAAGATAAATGTGAATATATATATATAAGAGGAGGGGTTGATTAGAGTCTTACTTTCAATCCCTAGGCTACATGTACCATGATTCAAAGAGGGTGGACTCCAGACAAAATAAAATCACCAAAATCATCCATAGAACCCCTTTGTTTTTATATCTATATAATTGAGGGGGTAAATTTTTTAGATCTTTTATCCATGTAAAAATAATTTTTATTGTATTTTTCCCGATCCAATCAAGAATTCCTTATTGATTCTTTTCCATTTTTCCACAACTGTCTCTATTTTACAATCATCTGATGCGATCAAGTATCATCCAACCACCTTTACTTACTTTACTTCTTTGGACGCATATTTAAAAACTTAAAATGATCAGAGGGAATGAAATCATTCCCAGTTTTGTATTTTTTTTTAATGAGAAAAAATTTAATGAGAAAAAAAAGAAGATCCCCGATGCCCTTTGGCTTTTTTCACCGAAAATGAAAGATGACTTGATTATTTCTTGATTGGATTCGTCGGGACTGACGGGGCTCGAACCCGCAGCTTCCGCCTTGACAGGGCGGTGCTCTGACCAATTGAACTACAATCCCAAGTCTATTCTTTTTTACATACTCTTATTATGATTTCATTCAAACTTGTCTATTGAGTTGTTCAAATTGACATGGTGTAAGAGAGAAGGAGAAAATGAATCTTGTTTATTCACGTGGTTATTACTTTATTAGTGAGAACAACGACAATAATAAAGTCTAATTTAAATTCTAATTTTTATATTTTTTTAAAAAAATATTCAGGATTTGGCACATGTATTTGGAAAACATTCCCCAAACATGTTATTATTACTATACACAAATCATTATGGAATGTGTGGCCAAAGAGTTTATAAAGCCCAACACAAACCCTATTACATCAACTACTCTAAAATCCTCCACCATTATATTGTTTGACTAAACTATGCTCTAATGATGATCATGCCCAGAGATCCCCCCACATTTCCATGCATGTTTCCCTTGGGATCTCGTATGGTTTTAAATAAAATTTCCCCTTTCAATAACCCAATAAAACCACTAAAACCCATTTAAAACATATTAAAAATGTCACGAACCGACCCTACCGGTCCCGAGCCGCAACTACCTCAAGCCCGCCTCCATAGGCCAGAGGCTGGCGACCAGTGCCGAAGGCATAACAATCTCGGGGAGGCCTTCGCCTACGTACTTGTACACAAGCACACACAACCCACTCGATATAGAAGTGCAGAGTAAAAAAGAAAACCATAGGAAAAACCTCTATAACCCAACTACAGTCATGCATCAACCACTAATTAGAGCAAGTAAAGTGCGGAAAGTACTCACAAGTAAACTGAATAGTAAAAAGGGAAAAACATGCACCCAACCACAAAGGTGCCACAACCCGGCAACAGGTGACAAAAGGAAAAAACTGGATAGATCCCCACCTGAAAATTCTAGCATGACCATGGCACGTTGTCCGAGCTCCTGTGACCTCTACACTCCTCCGTAGTCACGAACGACCTGTTCGTTGTCCGCAAGGGCACACTAGGTGTGGGCAAAGCCCAAGCAGGGATGAGTATAAAGATACTCAGTAGGATTCCCTGAAAGTTTGAGGGAGCAACAAAAGAGGCACTAAATAGGTGAGCAGTAGACAGAACAAGAATAGTAAAAGAGTACAGTAAAGAGAGTGCATCACAGCCCAACAAGAGGAAGGAAGTAAACTCATCCAAACACAAGGATCTAGGAACGGTGAGAAGATGAACTTCTCGTCGAGTCTTCGCTACCTATAGTAGGAGAGTGGACTCGTCCAACTAAGAGGATCTAAACACGTAAAGCACGTGTCATACCCCGCGCATCTTCTCCCCTCCTAGAAAGAGAGTAACTAAACCCAAGGAGTGGGAACTGAAGTCAGGTGTGTATGTATATATGCTCAAAAAGGAACCTGAACGAGTGTGTAAGGGGATCTCCATCTCCAAGCTCAGCCCAGGAAGAGTCGCCAACTGTTCTAGGGATATCCAACATTGAACCCAAACATCTCGCATGCCAACCTAGGAGGTACAAGTCAAAGGGGCTCAATCACCGCTCCTCGATACTATCAGCTTTGGGTGGCTCTGACTCACCTGCACGACTTTTAGGTTGCGTCGCAAGGATGCGTCTCGGTGGGAAAATATCCCCTAGTCCTCGTATGTCCTAAGGTCACGTCAAAGTTGCCACATCGATGATTCGTACAACCAAGGATCACGCTACAGTAGTCATGGAGAAAAGGTCACTAACTAGCCCCGTGGAAAGGTCTAGGTCTAAAAGAAGTCATCGGGTAAACCATTGCACATCCCAATTGGAGGGTAAACCCCTAGAGGTCATCGGGTAACCCACTGCCCAGCCCCGCTGCAGGGTAAACCCTGATAGGTCACCAGGTAACCCACTGCCCAGCTCTACTGGAGAGTAAACCCCAGATAGGTCAACGTGTAACACACTACCTAGCTCCGCTGGAGGCTAAACCCTAAAAGTTGTCGGGTAACCCACTGCCCAGCCCCGCTGGAGGGTAAATCCTAGTAAGTGAACGGGTAACCCACTACCCAGCCTGGCTGGAGGGTAAACCCTGATAGTTCGACGGGTAAAACACTACCCATCCCTACTGGAGGGTAAACCCTAATACGTCATTGGGTAACCCACTACCTATCCCAGCTAGAGGGTAAACCCGAAACTGGTCTGATAGCTCTGCATTGCTCGTGCTATTACTGGGGGGTCACCAACATCGCAACTGCGTGATGGTTCGGAGTGCGTCGAGGAAACCTTCGTCCAATGCCCTTCCATGCTTCCACATTTAATAAGATCTCAAATGATTCTCTGCACTCCCCAACAGATCACATCACTTCAATCCTTGTGTAAAACCACGTGAGATAGACTACTCATTCGTCGGGAAAGGACCCCCGACAGAAAAGTTGTTCGCCACAACTTTAGGCCCGCACGATGTATCGTGGGTCCCACTATCAGCCTTGAAAGAGGTCGGGCAGACTGTTCCATTACGATGGCCTCGTAAAAACACATCAAATCGACTATTCATCTGCCCCGAACTGATGCCTGACGAAAACGTCGCAAAATGTTGCACGTCGCTTAAAAGATGGACCGTAGGGCCCAGGTATCAACTCCGACTTCAACACCCGAAACCATATAGTAAATCTCCACCTCGACGCTAGGGTCGCAATGCCACTGACGGTGCTCAAATCGGACATCAGATGTGTTCACGCCATCCAAAACAATAACCCCCAAAAAATGCCAATCCACTTAATGGGCGTGTCGCACCATCGAGGCCCCCGTCTCGGGAATTAAAACCCCCGAAACGATCTCAAAATGTTCGTATCGATTCTAGGAACGTGTTTCCACAGATGGCACACGAATCCAATGCCTGGATTGCATTTTATAGGCCTTTCAAAATTTTAATGGACAAAAAAAACAATATGTGGGTCGGGTCGGTTCGGTCGGCCCACCATGCGCCTGGATCGGCCCGCGCTTCACCACGCGGGCCGACCCAGCCTCGCCCGGACTGGCTTAAGCCGGTCCGGAATTATCCCCATGGGACCCACATATTACGGGTCACTATCTCACCAGCCGGGTTCCGACGACCCTGGTCTCCCACGTGCGCACCTACCGGCAAAAGCTGGTCGGCCCGGGTCTCCGCGCCTCGCTGCCCCCCCCCCCTCCGCTGGCGCGACCTGCTGCCTGGTCCAACTCCCGCTCACCCACCGCACTGACGCTGCCTCACCCGGCCACCCTGCTGCTGAGCCGTCGAAGACCGCCCGGCCGATCGCGCCTCCGCCTGGACCCCTTCCGCGCCGCCACTGGGCCTCGTCGCGCCGCCGCTGAGCCTCGCCGGACCGTCGGAAAAATACCCAAAAACTCCCAAAACTTCGTCTGATGATTGCGGTCGCCTCGGAACTCAGATTTCAAATCCTAAAAGTGTAGAGGAAAGCTAAAGATATAAATTATGCAAATATGGGATTCTCTTGAAATTTAAATAGCGTTTCAACATCATTAATTTAGATCGAAGATGATGTGGGAAATTGAAATGGAAACGAGAAGATCCTACCTCAGGGGCTTAGCCCATCGCTTCTCAACGATCCACCAAAGCCACAACCTTGGAGGGGGAGGAGATGGAGAGCTTGGTGTTGAGAGGAGCTTCCATCCACCATAGGAATGAGAAAATGGGAGACGTTACCTTGGTTTAGACTTAAGTAGAGAATTAAGTGAAATTTGTAATTAATTCATTTTAATCCTCCAACGGTAGGCCCGTTCCCGAACCCTCGACGGGGTCGAGATTAAGCCTCCCTTAGGGTAAACACCATACCCTGAGCGTAATGGAGGTCTCGGAATTTCAATCCTATCCTCAATTAAAAAGTTATAAATTCAATGCACGAGGCTGCTAATTGACAAAAATGCCCCTGGGGGCGTTTTTCACAGTTGGCCCACGCCTACGAAAATTTCACCTCTCCTAGGGTAAACGTCACGCTCCAGATTCAACAGTGCCCTCAGTTTTCCCATCCGAGCTACCGTTTATGAGTTATTATGTTTATTTAGCGCGTCCAGTGTGAACGCACGTCAAATTTAATTCCAGCCACACCAGGGCTCGGAATCGCACGTCGTATGAACGTCCTGCTTTGGAATAACATCAAGAAATACGTAAAGTCTTTAAGGTTCAAAATATGGGTACTTACATCATTCCCTCCTTTACGTTTTTCATTCCTGAAAAACAAAACTACAAAAAACAACTCGGGATACTGAGCCCGAATCTGGCTCTCCCACTCCCAGGTGCTCTCCTGCACCCTCACGTGCTGCCACAACACACGAACCAGAGGAATGGCTTGTCCGTACAGAGTATGCTCCTGTCGGTCATCAATCACCACTGGGTTCTCTACAAAGGTGGCTCCATCCTCAATGTCTAGCTCTCCCCATTCGATAACGTGTGTGGGCTCGTGCACGTATTTCCTCAGCTGTGACAGGTGGAAGACTTCGTGAACTCTCTCTAGCTGTGGGGGTAGAACAAGACGTCAGGCGGCCTCAGCAACCCTTTGCATGATCTCAAAGGGCCCTATGAACCATGGGGACAACTTGCCTCCCAAGCCGAACCTTTGCGTTCCACGCTGTGGGGAGACTCTCAAAAAGACATGGTCTCCCTGCTCAAACTCCAAAGGCCTGCGACGTCGGTCTGCATAGAAATTTTGTCTTCTTTGAGCCATCCTCATCCGC
The DNA here is from genome assembly GCA_963277665.1 of Viscum album. Lineage (NCBI taxonomy): Eukaryota > Viridiplantae > Streptophyta > Magnoliopsida > Santalales > Viscaceae > Viscum > Viscum album. The sequence goes on from OY728130.1 coordinate 1,169,635,948, forward strand.
TCATGAATGACCTGCACCTTCACAGTCATTTCCTGTACAAACTCTGGGCCCACGAGGGAGGTCTCCCCAACCTTCGTCCAGCACAACGGTGACCTGCAGGGTCTCCCATAGAGGGCCTAAAAAGGTTCCATGCCAATAGTAGTGTGGTAACTGATGTTATATGGAAACTCTACCTAGGGAAGGTGATCCTCATAGCTCCAGCCAATGTCTAAAATGCATGCCCTGAGCATATCCTCCAACACCTAGATAGTGCGCTCAATCTGCCCGTCAGTCTGGGGGTGAAAAGTTGTACTCATCTGCAACTGAGTCCCGAATGCCTCCTGCAGGCCTTTCCATAATCACGACATAAACCACGCATCATATTCGGAGATGATATTCAAGGGTACTCCATGAAGTCGGATGATCTCGGGAACATATAACTACCCCAGACTCTCCGCCGAGCTCTGCTCCCTGATAGCAAGTAAGTGTGTCGACTTCGTGAGTCGGTCCACTATCACTCAAATGGAGTTGTGGCCATTTTCTGTGCGTGGAATCCCTATAAAGAAGTCCACAGATATGCCATCCCACTTCCACTTCGGGATATCAAGGGGCTGCAACAACCCTGCTGGAACCCGGTGCTCTACCTTCACCTACTGACAGGTAAGACCCCAAGAAATGAACTCGGCTACGTTTCGCTTCATGCCAGACCACCAAAACTGTCACTGAAGGTCTTTGTACATCTTCCCCACACCGGGATGTATGGCCATGGGAGAAGTTTGGAATTCCCACATCACCTCTTCCCACATCTCCACCGGTACTACAGCTCGTCCCTAGAACAGGATCTCGTGATTCCCTCCTTCAGAATACCCATCGGGTTCATCGCCCGTGGATATCTGATCACGTAGTATCTCACTGTTGACATCCCCCAACTGCGACTCTCTCACATGCTTAAGGAGCGAATAATTCAGTGTCATCAACTACAGAAAATTCGTACCCTCCTGCTCCACCAAGGTCGGCTGCAGGGAATCCAACTGCTCTGAAGTTTCCCGCATGAGACGAGCATGTGACTTCCTGCTAAGGGCATCTGCTACTATGTTGCCCTTCCCCAGAGTGTAGACTATCTTGAAATCATATTCCTTTAGAAACTCCAGCCAACACCTCTGCCTCAGATTCATATACCTCTGAGTAAAGACATACTTGAGGCTCTGATGGTCTGAGTAGACCACGAAACGCTCACCCAGGAGGTAGTGTCTCCATAACCTCAAAGCTAAGACAACTGTTGCCAGCTCCAAGTCATGAGTCGCATAATTCTGTCCCTGGGGCCTCAACTACCTCGACCCATATGCAATCACTGCGTGTTGCTACATCAGCATGCACCTGAGACCATCTCCTAAAGTGTCTCAACATACGATGAACTCAATGCCCTCCTCTGGCAGCCTCAACACCGGATCACTAGTCAGCCACTGCCTCAACTCCTTGAAGGCCTTCTGGCACTGATCAGTCCAGGTAAACGGTCGTCCCTTCTACGTCAATGTGGGAAAAGGGGCAAAAATTATAGATAATTTCTCCATGAACCTCCTGTAGTACCATGCCAAACCAATGAAACTCTGCACCTCAGACGCATTCTTAGGTGGCTCCCAATCAAGCACTTCCTCTATCTTTGTGGGATCCACAGACAATCCATGTTCCGCAATGACATGCCCAAAAAAATGACCCTCATGAATCTAGAACTGGCACTTCGAGAGCTTTCCGTACAGTTGGTGATCTCGAAGAAAATCTAGGACCATCCTCAAATGCTTTGCATGCTCCTCCTCTATCGTCGATTAAATGAGTATGTCGTCAATAAAGAAAACCACAAACCGGTCCAACTACGGCTAGAAAACCCAGTTCATAAAATCCATGAAGATGGTAGGGTCATTATTTATGCCAAAGGGCATCACCAGAAACTCATAGAGCCCATATCGACAACGGAAGGACAGCTTCAGGATATCATCCTCACGAACCCGCAACTGGTGGTAGCCAGATCAAAGATCGATCTTCAAGAACCACTTTGCACCTCACAACTAGTCAAAGAGGTCATCGATCCTCGGTAATGGGTACTTGTTCTTTATCGTGGCCTGATTCAGGTGATGATAATCTACGTAAAGTCGTAGGCTCCCATCTGCCTTCTTCACAAACAAGATCGGAGATGCCCAAGGGGACACACTGGGCTGGATGAATCCCTTCTCACGAAGGCCATCCAACTGAATTCGTAGCTCCCGAAGCTCTATGGGTGCCATCCGATATGTTTCACAAGATATCGGAGCAGTCCCCAGCTGCAATTCGATACAGAACTCCATCTCTCTCCTCGAAGGTAGTCCTAGAACATCCTTAGGAAAAACGTCCATATAGTCCTTTACAATGGTAGGGATACAAGTGCATGTAGATTCCGCTGCTCCAAGATCCATACTCGCCATCTGATGAGAAAAAGGTCGTGGTCTCCTGCTCATAGCACCCGTCTTCTCTGCCATGAGGTCTCATTCACCAAGGATGGTGAACCTCATCCCGTCAGAATGCAGGAATCTGACTTGTCTGCGACGACAGTCGATCTGGGTGTGAACCATGGGAAGCCAATCCATGCCCAAAATAACGTCATAAGGTTTCATCATGATGACCAGTAGGTCCCACGTGAAACTCTCTCCCCCGAAATACAGTTCAAACTGTCTAAAAATAAAGGTCACCCGAGAGGCACTTCCCGTAGGAACCTCGAGAGTAAGCACATACGCAAGCACCTCTACTAGGAGCTCCAACTCCTATACCAAAAGTAGTGATATAAAGGAATGGTTAGTGCATGTGTCTACATGTACTGAAGCAGGTGTTGAGTAAACACAAAGAATACCTCGGACCATCTCGTGTGCTGGCGGGTCTCGAAAACCCATGGCCTGACGCTACCCGCGGCCCCTACCGCCAGCTCCCAGAGCATGGCGTGGGCTGCCTAGTGGTGGTGGTGGAAGGATATCAAAACATCGTACTCCACCTCCTGTTCCTGCCGCTCTACCTACGCCACCTCCCTGAGGACTGCCCGGTCCTCGCCTAGGTGACCCCTGGTCATGGTGCTGCATCTGCCTCTGTGGTGTGCCCGCTGCCTTCCATGGATGATCTGTACGCCTGGTTGGTCAATCCCGGGCTAGATGGACCCGACCGTCACAAGCATAACACTGGTTCTCTCCCATCTTCCATGGTGCCCTACGGCGCCACTGAGGTGTACGACCCTGGCCCTGGGTCTGCTCATCGAATGCCCTCCTCGGCTGAGGCCCATCTCTCTGTCGTCTGCCTGCTAAAGACTCCTCTCTAAAGTGGCCACTGCTAGGTCTGACCATCTGGCGCCCCTCGGCCAGGAATCTCTCGGTCATAAGCACCCACTCCAGCACCCCAGCGTAATTGGGGATGCACAAGGGTACCACTCTAGCACGGATCTCCCTGCAAAGACCCTGCTCGATCTTCCACGCCCGGAAGTAGCTATCACAGATCATGTCCTGCGAGTAGCGTGTAAGATCAGTGAACCAGGCCAAGTACTGGTACATGGACATCCCCCCCCGACTTCAGCTCTAGAAGCTCCTGGATCTGAATGGAGTGTAAACATGAGGGGGAGTACTCCTCCCAGAAAATCTATTGGAAGCCATCCCATGTGAGGGAAGACTCGTCATGGGTCTGCGTCACCAAACCCCACTATCGCCCGGTTGTCCCGAGGAAAAGACTGACGGCTAGGGACACCATCTGGTCTGCTGGGGTTTGTACTAGCCTGAAGATCCATGCCACTGACTCATGCCATTCCTCCGCCACCTGGGGATCCAGGTCCCCGCGGAACCTCAGTGGCCTATGACGCTGGAAGTCTCGTAGCGCGCTCAGTCTGCACGCAACCTTGGCCTGAGATGTCGGTACTAACTGCCTCTCTCCAGATGGAGGGGCTGCTTCTAAACCACTGGGCAGAATGGGATCACGTGAGGGTCCTTGAACCGACGCCTCATTGCTCGCCCGGTCGTCATCATGAACCAGAGAGGGTAGCCTGGCTGGCTGCTTTCATGGAGGCATCCTGAAAATTATCAAGGGATACCGTGATCAGATGAGCATATATATATATAACAGTCATAAAAAAGGAAAGATGACTCAAACAAAGACAGTAAAAGACTCGGTCCTACAAGATGCATGTTCCAAAGTTCCCTGCAACAAGTGCCTCAGCTTGTCGAGTCGACAAATAGGTTATCAGGGTCCTGATGAATGGATACATCGGCCGCCCGTACCATCACTAGACTCCCTGGCCTGAGAGCTGCTCTCAAGACACATCGACAAAATTTCCCTAAATCCCGATGAATTCATTTTTAGGGACGTACAAACAACGTCCCAAGGAACGAACCACCTCTGATGCCACTTGGTCACGACCCGACCCTACCGGTCTCGTGCCGCAACTACTTCAAGCCCACCTCTATAGGCCAGAGGCTGGAGACCAGTGCCGAAGGCATAACAATATCAGGGAGGCCTTCGCCTAAGTACTTGTACACACGCACACACAACCCACTCGATGCAGAAGTGCAGAGTAAAAAAGAAAACCACAGGACAGACAACTATAACCCAACCACAGTCATGCATCAACCACTAATTAGAGCAAGTAAAGTGCTGAAAGTACTGACAAGTAAACTGAACAGTAAAAAAGTAAAAACACATGTCCAACCACAAAGGTGCTACAACCCAGCAACATGTAACAAAATGAAACAACTAGATATATTCCAACCTGAAAACTCTAAAATGACCACAACATGTTGGCCAAGCTGATGTGACCTCTACGCTCCTTCGTAGTCACGATCGACATGTTTGTCGTCTGCAAGGACACACCAGGTGAGGATAAAGCTCAAGCAGGGGTGAGTATAAAGATACTCAGTAGGATTCCCTGAAAGCTCTAGGGAGCAACAAAGGAGGCACTAAAGAGGTGAGTAATAGATAGAACCATAATAGTAAAAGAGTATAGTAAAGAGAGTGCAGCACAACCCAATAAGAGGAAGGAAGTAAACTCGTCCAAACGCAAGGATCTAGGAACGGTGATAAGATGAACTTCTCACCGAGTCTTCGCTACCTATAGTAAGAGAGTGGACTCATCTAAACAAGAGGAGCTGAACACGGAAATCACATGGCATACCCCATGCGTCTTCACCCCTCCTAGAAAGAGAGTAACTGAACCCAAGTAGTGGGAACTGAAGTCAGGTGTATATGTATATATTCTCAACAAGAAACCCGAACGAGTGTGTAAGGGGATATCCATCTCCAAGCTCTTCCCAGGAAGAGTCTCAAATAGTTCTAGGGATATCCATCACTAAACCCAAACTTCTTTCACATCAACCTATGAGGTACAAGTCAAAGGGGCTCAATCATCGCACCATGATACTATCCGCTTTGGGCGGCACTGACTCGCCTGCACGACTTTTAGGTTGCGTCGCAAGGACGTGTCTCAGTGGGAAAAGCACCCCTCGTCCTCGTAAGTCCTAAGATCACGTCAAATCTATCGCATCGTCGATCCTTATAACCAAGGATCCCACTCCAGTAGTCATAGTGAAAAAGTCACTGACTAGCCCCGTAGAAAGGTCCGAGTCTAAAAGAAGTCGCCGGGTAACCCATTGCCCAGCCCAACTGGAGGGTAAACCCCTAGAGGTCATCAGGTAACCCATTACCCAGCCCCGCTAGAAGGTAAACCCTGATAGGTCAACGGGTAACCCACTGCCCATCTCCACTGGAGAGTAAACCCCTGATAGGTCAACGGGTAACCCACTGCCTAGCTCCACTAGAGGGAAAACCCTAAAAGTTGTTGGGTAACCCACTGCCTAGCCCCGCTGGAGGGTAAACCCTAGTAAGTGAACGGGTAACCCACTGCCCAGCCCGGCTGGAGGGTAAACCCTGATAGTTCGACGGGTAACCCACTGCACAGCCCAACTGGAGGGTAAACCCTAATACGTCGTTTGATAACCCACTGCCCATCCCAGCTGGAGGGTAAACCCAGAACTGGTCTGATAGCTCTGCACAGCCCATACTATTAATGGGGGGTCACCAACATCGCTACTGCACGATGGTTTGGAGTGTGTCGAGGAAACCTCTGACAAATGCCCTTCCATGCTTCCACATTTAATAAGATCTCAAATGAGGCTCCTCACACCCCAACAGATCACACCACTACAATCCTCGCAGAAAACCACGAGAGATAGACTACTCATTCACCTAGAACGGACCCCCAACAGAAAAGTTGCTCGCCACTACTTTAGGCCCACACAGTGTCTCGTGGGGCCCACTCTCAGTCTCAAAAGAGGTCAGTCAGACTGTTCCATTATGATGGCCTCGAAAAAACACGTCAAATAGACTATTCATCAGCCTTGAATAGACGCCTGACAAAAATGTCGCAAAATGCTGCACGTCGCTTAAAAGACGGCCCGTAGGGCCCACGTATCAACTCTGACTTCAATGCCCTAAACCATACTGTAAATCTTCGCCTCGACGCCGGGGTCGCAACTCCACTGATGGCGCTCAAATCGGACATCGGATGTGTCTGCGCCATCCAAAATAAGAACCCCCAGAAAAACGCCAATCCACTTAATGGGCATGTCGTGCCACCGAGGCCCTCGTCTCGGGAATTAAAACCCCTAAAACCATCTCAAAATGTTTGTCTCGATTCCAGGAACATGTTACCGCATACAGCACGTGAATCTGATGCCTGGACTGCATTTTATAGGCATTTTAAAATTTTAATGTATGAAAAAAACAATAGGTGTGTCAGGCCGGTTCAGCTGACCCACCATGCGACTGGACCGGCCTGCGGTTCACCGCGTAGGCCGGCCCGCCTCGCTCGGACCGGCTTAAGACGGTCCGGCTTTATCTCCATGGGACCCGCATATTGTGGGTCCCTGTCTCGCCAGCCGGGGTCCGAAGACCCAGGTCTCCCGCGTGCGCACCGATCGGCAAAAGCCGGTCGGCCTGGGTCTCCGCGCCTCACTGCCCCCCCCCCCCCTCCGCTGGAGCCCCCTGATGCCCAGTCTGGCTCCCGCTCGCCCGTCGCGCCAACACCGCCTCTCTCGTCCGCCCTGCTGTCGAGCCGCCGATGACCGACCAGCCGACCGCACCTCCACCTGGACCCCCGACGTGCCGTCGCTGGGCCTCGTTGTGTCGCCGTTGAGCTTCACCGGACTGCCGGAAAAAACACCCAAAAACTCCCGAAACTTCGCCGGACGATTGCGGTCGCGTCAGAACTCGTATTTCAAATCTAAAAAGCATAGAGGAAATATCAGGATATAAACTATGCAAATATGGGCTTCTCTTGAAATTTAAACAGCGTTTCGATATCATTAATTTTGATCGAAGATTATGCGGGAAATTGAAATGGAAACAAGAAGACCCTACCTTGGGGGCTTAGCCCGTCGCTTCGCAACGATCCGCTAGAGCCGCAACCTTGGAGGGGGAGGATATGGAGAGCTTGGTGTTGAGAGGAGATTTCTTCTGATAGAGGAATGAGAAAATGGGAGAGGTGACCTTGGTTTAGACTTAAGTAGAGAATAAAGTGAAATTTTTAATTAATTCATTTTAATCCTCCAACGGTAGGGCCCGTTCCCGAACCCTCGGCAGGGTCGAGATTAAGCCTCCCCTAGGGTAAACGCCATGCCTAGAGTGCAATGGAGATATCATAATTTTAATCCGATCCTCCATTCAAAAGTTATAAATTCAATGTCTGAGGCCGCTAAATGACGAAAAGGCCCCTGGGGGCATTTTTCACAGTTGGTCCGCGCCTGTGAAAATTTCACCTCTCCTAGGGTAAAAGGCATGCTCCGAAATCAACGGTGCCCTCAGTTTTCTCATCCGAGCTACCATTTAGGTGTTATTATATTTATTTAGCGCATCTAGTGTGAACGCACGTCAAATTTAATTATGGCCACACTGGGTCTCAGAATCGCACGCCGTTTGAACGTCCTGTTTTGGAATAACATCAAGAAATATGCAAAGTCTTATAGATTCAAAATCTGGGTTCTTACAAAAAACAACATCAAAAACCACATATGTTAATACATCATAATAAAATAAGTAATTATGTAAAACCAAGGTTATTAAAATTTATATGAACTACATAGTATCCATATGTATTTTGGTTCATTGTAAGTAACTAGTGAAATTCATAGATTTTTTATACAAAGTGACATCCTAAAAATTAGATACATATATTTTAAATAATTTTCATGATTATAAATTACAACTCATCATTTGAAACACACTCCCAGATCCAGAAGGACTGGATTATTTAGTAAATATATAAATATAAATCTTATAATCAATTACAATGTGTAATTTTCCTATAAAATTCTTCACACTTTATTCCCTCCAGGACATATCACTGTGTAATAATTCAGAGTGGATATGTTAAAAATAAAAGATTTTCTAAATATCCCAACATAGAGAAAATCATTTCAGATATCACTTGAATAATATTTTATGATAATTAAGAATACCATAAAAGTGTGTTCATATAAAAAACATATATTTGTGAATATATAATCATGGTACATTACAAAAGACTAAGGAAATCATATAGTAATTATAATTAACCATGGAAAAAAACATGAACCACACCATAAAAATTTGGAACATATATATGTTATGATAAACATAAGTCAATGATAATAAAAAAACAATCATAATATTATGGACTTGGCCAATGGAACACATCCCAAAAAAATAGGCTATGGAAAATAAAAATTTCCTATAATGCATTGAATTAAGCTCACTACATTTTCTCATGACATTATATACTAGGAAAATATATTATGTTCCATCTGTAAAAATATTATTAGATAAAATTATTTACTAAATGAATTTGTAGGATATATAATTTTTAGGACCAATAGGGGCCTATATACCCTGAGAGGGGGGGTGAATTAGGGTATGGATATTCTTTTTCAAAATTCTTCCTGCCCCACAAGATCTTGACCTCTTTATTACAAGGGTCACTTTGCTCTTGTGTGTAAACTATGATCACTTATTTACTTATTTATCTAATGATGATGCTTTGAATGCAATGCAGGGAAGAAAACAGACAGACACATAGATTTTTACTTGGTTCGCCCTCACTGGGCTACGTCCAAGGAGCATACGCCGACAAGTTGTCGGTCGTACCAAGTTCCACTATTCTTCACTAGATGTGGATACAAAGTTAGGGCTAGATCACTTCTATGCCCAGGATAACTACCTTTACAAAGTTTAGGGTCAGCTCACTGCTTTCCAAAGGGTCACTCCCTATTTCTCTCTCTCTGGCTCACTGCCGGTGGAGAGGATCACCTTTTTTCTCTTCCTAAGCTCACTGCTCTGGAAGGGAATCCACTCACAGTTTATAGACCTGTAGGTCTCTTCATTATCACTAATGAATTCATCCTCAACTGTTGATAGATGCTCTGTTGAATTCCAACTTTCATCCACTAATGAATACCTCTTTGCCTCTTAACCACTGGGCAATTCACTTTGTAAACACCTCAAAGCACCCTACTTCGCTAGGCTCCCAATTTCACGAAGCTCAAATAAGCCTTCGCGAAGCTCCTGCCTTTTCACAAAGCACTCTCACAAAGCACTTTCACGAAGCACTCTCATGATTCTCAAGCCGTCATAGAGCGACGTCCCTTGCGAAGCTCATTGAGCCAACGCGGAGCTCACAACATTCGCGGAGCTACAATAGCCTCCGCGAAGCTCCTCTTTCGCGAAGCACACTGGCTACGTGAACCACCTTCGCAATCCGAGAGCAAAAGATCTTCTCTGAAAATTCTCTCTACTTCTCTCGAGGGGGTCGGCCTCTATTTATAGGCAATTTCACCGACCCTCGACCCTTTCGCACAAAGTCAATGCCACGTCATCTCAAATTGCGAAGCTCCGAAGTTTCCACCAGAATTCTGTCCAAATCGCGAAGCACCTCGGAAATTTTTGGATCGCGGAGCTCGTCGTAATCACGAAGCATCACCGTCAACATTATTTCGCGCCTTCACCGCAAAGCTCCCCTGTAAAGCCCTTCACCGCCGCGATGCACTTCAACTCTGCCATTCACGAAGCTTTGACGTAATTGTGAATCATCACCGCCTCCATTTTTCTGATCTTCGCGAAATCCAATCCATGCATCCTCTCTTCACGAAATTCATGCGTTTTCCATATTAAAATACGATCTTCAAGGATATCCACTTTTCGCGATGCTCACCAAACTCCAAATTTTGGACCTCAAAAATTTGGCAAACACTGGGAAACGGTGCCACCTTGTACTGCTCTTTTGTACCGCCTCCAGATCATCCTTTCCTTTGTCATTGTTCTTTGTCAACAAGGAGCGTCAACAAATTCTCATGAACTCGACAATTATCCATGGAAACATACTTTGTCTACAAACACAATCAACCCAAAAATTCCTCAATGTTACCTTGAGGGATTTTTTCCCAACAATCTCACCCTTTGGGTTTGTTGAAAACTCTTCACAACTCTGCTCAGAATGATTTTCTGCACTTTGATACCTCACTGAGTCTTCTTCCAGCCGCTACCACCATTCACCTCTTGCAATTATGATAGTGTTAAAGGAATCACTTAACATGTACTCTAAGCCCACATGAGCAATGCTCGAAGTGAGAAACAAGAGTAGTATGAAAAGTTCATCAATGAATCACTTCATGTCAAACACCAATTGTCGATTCCAACCTAATACCAATTCTTAAATTGATACCAATTGTTGAACCACACTGATACCAATTGGTGATAGTTGGACACCTTTTCACACCATTCCAACACCACTATTCTGCTTTTATCACGATCCTCAGTTGTCGTGATTTCTATGCTTTGATCGATCACTTCTAGCATCGTCAGATTTAAAAATCTCCCCCTATCTCATTACACTCCCCCTATCTGGCTGTTCCACCTGTCAGTTTCTCCCCATATCATTCATGATTTAACAAATCTCCACACTGTATCCCCCTTGAACAATCACTATTTTCTCCCCCTTTGTCAACGAACCCAAAGGTCACTCCTTTGCAGTCTGTAATAGAGTAGAGAACACATCAGCACATTAGGGAAAAACACATCATACCTCGGGGAGGGGGGGTTCCACATCCACACTATTTCAAGTGCGGGGAGTCGACTGAACTCCCAAATCCAGTTGATGCCTCTCAAATGCTTCCTTGGGTAAGGCCTTTGTCAGAATGTCTGCAACCTGTAGCTCTGTAGGCACATACTCCAACTTCACGATTCCCTGCTCAACCTTCTCCTTGATAAAATGATATTTGATCTCAATGTGCTTCATCCTTGAGTGATGGACGGGATTTTTGCTGAGATTTATAGCACTTGAGTTATCGCACTGGATTCTGATCGGAGACTTCACTTCAACTCCCATATCTTCAAGTTGCTGCTTCATCCACAATAACTGTGTGCATGCTTGAGTGGCCGAAATATACTCAGATTCCGCGGTGCTCAACAAAATGCAATCTTTCTTCTTGCTTAGCCAAGAAATACACAATCCTCCAAGATAGAATGCTCCTCCAGATGTTGATTTCTTGTCATCCGCTGAACCAGCCCAGTCTGCATCAGTATATCCCAATAACTCTGTCTGATATTTATCAGTATATGTTAAGCTGAAATCTACTGTGCCCTGGATATATCGAAGTATTCTTTTCACTGCAAGCATGTATCTTTCCTTGGGATTACTGTGATATCTCACTGCTTGGCATGTGGGGAAATAATATCAGGCCTTGTTGCAGTTAAGTACAACAGACTCTCAATAATTTTCTTGTATTCGGTGATATTAACTGCCTTGCCATCCTCATCTTTTTATAATTTCATCCGGGTAGCAACCGGAGTCTTCATATCCTTGGACTTCTCCATTCCAAACCTTCTCAGAACCTCCTTGACATATTTCGATTGAGAAATGAATGTTCCATTCCTTCCTTGTGTCACCTGTAGACCAAGGAAAAATGTTAGCTCTCCAATCATTGACATTTCAAACTCATTTTTCATGAATTTGGAAAACTTCCTGCACTGAGCTTCATCTGATCCGCCAAAAATTATTTCATCGACATACACTAGCACCATCATCCTTTGATTACTGTTATTGCTGAAATAGATGTTGTAATCAACTCCTCCATGTTGGAAACCAAGCTTCTTCAAGTACTGATCAAGCCTTGAGTACCATGCCCTTGGTGCTTGTTTCATCCCATACAATGCCTTCTTCAGCCTGCAAACTTTGTTCTCATCCTCATGAATGAGAAAATCATCTGGATGCTCAATATACACCTCCTCTTCCAGAACACCATTCAAGAATGCAGATTTGACATCCATCTGGAACACTTTGAACTTTCTTTGCACTGCTATGTCTAGGAATAATCTGATTGTCTCCTGCCTTGCAATCATTGCAAATGTCTCATCACCATCTATTCCCTCTATCTGGGAGTCTCCTTTGCACATCAGTCGTGCTTTGTTCTAAATCAATATTCCATATTCATTCATCTTGTCTTAATAGACCCATTTAGTCCTGATGACGTTTTTATCTTCTGGCCTCGAAACAATCTCCCATGTCTGATTCTTCTCAATCTTGATCTAGCTCTTCATTCATGGCATGAACGCAGTTTTCATCTTCAGCCGAATCAGCAAAGAATTTCATCTCAACCTAAGATAGAAAAGATGAATGCTGTAGTGATTTCATTTTCCTTGTCTGAACTGAATCTGACTGATCACCAATGATATTCTTTCTATCAATTTCAGCTCAACTCTTTGGATTCCTTGTAGACACAGATTTTACATTTCTTGTTCATCATCAGTGTCTTCTTCTGAATCATTATCAGCCACTTCTGCTCTCCCTGTGTTGCTTAATTCCTCATCACTTTCATTAAGAATTTGTTCACTGACTCATTTTCAGTGGCTTCATTTCTTTCAGCTACTTTTCTCTATGTCACTGTTCAATGACTTCATTTATTTGAACATATTCTCACAGATTTTTGTTGAAACACCTTTGATTTTCTCTCGCAGCTTCTTGGTATCCCTATATTTTGAAACACTTCCTGGGTTTAGTCCCAGTTTTTAGACTCATAACCATTCTTCTCCTCTGGCATCTTCTATTCTCATCTTCCACTTGGAATTGAGCCATTAACAAAATCTCTAAGCCTACTGAGTTGGAACTCAGTTTAGGAAACAAGAGACAAAGTTAACAACACAATCACATTCTATTGTGCTCTATTTCTCCCTTTCTTCTTCAACTCTGGTACCTGATTTGAATCAATTGAAATTGTAGAGCATATCAAATCTCCACTTTACATCCTTAGATGCCACTTCCCCTTGGATCGTATCTCCCTAGAACCTGAAACACATGAATCATCAGTTAATAGCATTTATATACATAGGGAGAGGGGTATTTCTCGAATCCTCAAGATGAGGGTATTGGTTGATCATGATGGGTCAACCCTTTGATTCTTTCTTGGAGTGCATCACACTCCTTTCTTGCTTCCTCCAGCTACCTGGCTAACTTCAACTTCTCTAGCCATATGACTAAGCATTCATTACCCACAGGATGAGCCTTTTTCTGATATGTAGATTCTTTAGGCCTGACCTTTCTCATCACTTGGGGTATAGACTCACTAGTACACATTTCCTTCTTTGAGGTTCTTCCAAAATTCCATTTTCCTTGATTATTTATCTAAATAGGAATCTCCTTTCTTGTCATCTTCTCTTGCTTCTTCCACCATTGCAGGGATTTTCCTTTTTCTTCCAGTCCTCTCTGTGGCACATGACTTGTGAATTTTTCAACTCATTCTTTATTTATCTTCCTTTTATCATATTTATGAGTCGCCGCCCTATTTTTCATTGGTGGTGGGTCCTCCACTGAATGTACATTCTCCTTACTCACAACTTTTGTGTTTCCTCCCTTTTTCTTCCAGATATGTTCATGTTCTTTCTTAGAGGGCGGTTGTGAGTGTGATAGAGGAGGTGACAGATACACCATTCGTTCAGCTCCATGTGATTCCCCTGAGACTCTAAGACTATTCTTCACCTTACCAATTTGTCTTACAGTGTATAATTTTTCATTATGCATCACTGGAGTCGAAATTCTCTTTCTGGGTTCCTTTTCCTTCCCTGCTTTCTTCTTGTTGCACTGTCTGGCCAAATGCCCATGATCAGAACATATGAAAAATCTTCCATCAAAGACATACCTCATTTCATCATTTCTATGTCGAGATGTTGATGTAGCTAGAGTTATTCCTCTAACATTGAGCTCCTGAGCTTCCTGACACATATTCATGGCGTGTCCCATTCTTCCACAGTAATAGCATTTTATAAATGCTTTCCTTTGAGAGACTCTACTCTCTGATTTCTCCAGACGCTTCTTCTTATTCTGGGATTCAGAAAAGTTTCTATTTTCATAGCCTGATATGTATTCATGAGCCTCTAAACAGAAGCTTGATGTGTGGCCGTGAATCCTGCAGAAATAGCACATGTCATCACTACTTTTTGTGACTGTCCTCTTAGGCCTATCTCCAGCACCTATAGGATTTATTTCACATCTGGAACTGTTCATAGCTCTCTTTCTATCTTGCACGGGAGGGGATTCATCAAATATGATACCAATTGTTTCCATACTATATGGTCTTTGAGCTGAGAAAATTTGTTCTTTCCTCTTTTCAGAAATAGAAAATTTTCTTTTCATTTCATCATCACCTGTCAAAGGATAATCAAATAGCAAGTGTAAGGCATCCTTCATTTTGGGTTTTCCTTTAGCATTGGATTTCTCCACTTCCTTCTTCAATGATTCTAGCTCTTCTTACAAATTTTTAATCTTCACATCCCTTGATTCAATTTGGGCATTGAGTTCTATTATGAGATTATTTTCGCTATTCATCTCATATTCTAGTTCCTACGTGAGCTTTTCCACCATGTCACTTTTCTCCTTCAATTTCATTTTTTCTTCTTCAACAGCATCAGAGAAAGATTCATTCTATTGTTGTAGCCTTCGATTCTTCTGAACTTCTTCAGAAAACTGTGTTGCTAGATCATCATTTCTATATTTCAAATTCAGAACATCATCTGAATTTTGATTCTCTTCATAATCATCAACCTTTTGTTTTCCTTTCATTTTAGCCATCTTCTGTAGTTCTTCGGCATGTGAATCATTCTTCTCTGTTAGGTCAGTCACTATATCAATAAGCCTTTTATTTAAGCCTCTTAACTTGTTGACCTCAGTTTATAATACTTTGATCCAGATATCTTTAGATTTGACTTCTTCATCCAACTTCTGGTCCACTTCCTTTTTCATGTTGACTACATCTAATGGTGGCCTCCTTCTTGAAACTTCATCATCATCAGTTGTTCCGACATCACTTTGATGTTCATGTACTTCACTCATTCCAACATCTTGATTGAGTAAATCAATATTTTCCCTATCATATTCATCCAGGCCTTCCTTTAGTAAGCTGTTTGATTCTTTTAGTTGAATCACACTTTTCCCATAAACACTTCCACACTGAGGGATACCTCCTGACTTCTGATTCTTCTTTAATGTTTTTCCCTTTGCCATGGCACACTACGATCGAGCAAACAAATCTGATAAAGGCAACCTATCCCTCTAATACCAATTTTTAGGACCAATAGGGGCCTATATACCCTGAGAGGGGGGGTGAATCAGGGTATGGATATTCTTTTTCAAAATTCTTCCTACCCCACTAGATCATGACCTCTTTATTAAAAGGGTCACTTTGTTTGCTCTTGTGTGTAAACTATGATCACTTCTTTACTTCTTTATCTAATGATGATGCTTTGAATGCAATGCAGGGAAGAAAACAGACAGAAACATAGATTTTTACTTGGTTCACCCTCACTGGGCTACGTCCAAGGAGCATACGCTGACAAGTTGTCGGTCATACCAAATTCCACTATTCTTCACTAGATGTGGATACAAAGTTCGGGCTAGATCACTTCTATGCCCAGGATCACTGCCTTTACAAAGTTTAGGGTCAGCTCACTGCTTTCCAAAGAGTCACTCCCTGTTTCTCTCTCTCTGGCTCACTGCCGGTGGAGAGGATCACCTTTTTTCTCTTCCTAAGCTCACTGCTCTGGAAGGGAATCCAGTCTCAGTTTATAGACCTGTAGGTCTCTTCATTACACTAATGAATGAATCCTCAACTGTTGATAGATGCTCTGTTGAAGTCCAACTTTCATCCACTGATGAATACCTCTTTTCCTCTTAACCACTGGGCAATTCACTTTGGAAACACCTCAAAGCACCCTACTTCGCTAGGCTCCCAATTTCGCGAAGCTCAAACAAGCCTTCGCGAATCTCCTGCCTTTTCACGAAGCACTCTCGCGAAGTACTTTCGCGAAGCACTCTCGCGATGCTCAAGCCGTCGCAGAGCGACGTCCCTCGCGAAGCTCACTGAGCTAACGTGGAGCTCACAACATTCGCGGAGCTACAATAGTCGCCGCGAAGCTCCTCTTTCGCGAAGCACACTGGCTACGCGAACCACCTTCGCAATCTGAGAGCAAAAGATCTTCTCTGAAAATTCTCTCTACTTCTCTCGAGGGGGTCGGCCTCTATTTATAGGCGATTCCACCAACCCTCGACCCTTCTGCGCGAAGTCAACGTCATGTCATCTCAAATCGCGAAGCTCTAAAGTTTTCTCCGAAATTCTCTCCAAATCGTGAAGCACCTCGGAAATTTTCGGATCGCGGAGCTCGTCGTAATCATAGAGCATCACCATCAACATTATTTCACGCCTTTTTTGTGAAGCTCCCTCGCAAAGCCCTTCACCGCCGTGATGCGCTTCAACTCTGCCGTTCGCGAAGCTTTAACGTAATCACGAAGCATCACCGCCTCCATTTTTCTGATCTTCGCGAAATCCAATCCATGCATCCTCTCTTCGCGAAATTCATGCCTTTTCCATATTAAAATACGATCTTCAAGGATATCCACTTTTCGCGATGCTCACCAAACTCCAAATTTTGGACCCCAAAAATTTGGCAAACACTGGGAAACGACACCACCTTGTACTGCTCTTTTGTACCGCCTCCAGATCGTCCTTTCCTTTGTCATCGTTCTTTTTCAATAAGGAGTGTCAACAAATTCTCGGGAACTCGACAATTCTCCATGTAAACCTACTTTTTCAACAAACACAATCAACCCAAAAATGCTTCAATGTTACCTTGAGGTATTCTTTCTCAACAATAATTATAGGACAACCTATCTTATTGAAAAATACATTTATCAATGTTCTATATAAAAATGGGAGATCATTATAAAATCATGAATGAATAAACCATTAAAATCTAGCGGGTTATAATGATTTTTCATGAGAAACAAAAATCAACTATTGAAACAGACTAGAAAAGTTCCACTTGTTAGAGGGTTGGATAAAATGTAACATAAAACACGTTCAAATGTTTAAATAAAAAAGTCTATTTATCTAGGTTAAAAATCCATAAAAAGCATAATAGTATGTTATATATGATTATTAAAAACCATAAATGTGGGCTAATTAAACTAATATTAGAGATTCAATAAGTGTGAAGCGCATGAGAAAATACTGATATATTTCACATGAAGGACTTGGAAGTGAAATTTTTTAGGAATAAAGTATTTTTTTGGAATAATTCTATAAGAGAACATTTTTCCCTTATTTTACCCATTTTTATTCAATGTATTTCATGTGTATTGCCTTATAAAAAAAAATCCATCCATGTTATTAGGGTGGCCAACTCATCCTATGGAATGTGTGGGAGTCACCTCAATCCATTCCATAGATCCACCAAATCCAACCAACATAGAATCATGGTGTTGGTGAGTGTATCTCCCACTAAATGTGCATGGAGTGTGCAAGAGATGCCTTGGTGGGACACACAAGGGTTTGGCATGTATGGTGGGGGAATCTTGGGAATGTTGTATATTTAAAACCTAGATTATATCTCAAGATAGTAGAGGATGTGGGAAGACATATTATGTACCCTCCAACCAATAGAAAAACCTATGTTGGAAAAGGAAGATAAGGGTACAATTCCTCCACCTTAAAAATGCATAAAACATATACCATTCAATAAAAATGATTATATAACTCTAGTGGTTCCCACACATTATGTCAAAATCCTATCATCTACCACTCTATCTGATTCCACTTGTTAACTTCCATGGGCCACACCCGATGGCAGCCATCTCCAACGATCAATCTCATGCTAGCTGAACCATGATTGATGTCCCAAAACCATGCTTGTGACTTATTTTGGCATGCATTCCATTATTCTAAAAAATGATACAACCACATGAATATATTTAACATGAAAACCGTATATCATATGATTTTATTTAGAATATTTTTATATGATCCATCACATGAATCCCTCACTATAAGAAATATGGATCATATGATTCAGGGTTTCACCAATCCATCAGTCGAACATCTATAATCGAATGAATCCATTGTCTGTTCGAATGTTTCATCAACATAATCCTTTTAAAATTTAAGGGATATCTACATATGAAACCAATAGACCATGTTATCATCTGATGATATTGATACAAAAAAGTGTTGATCAATCGAAACATACATGGGACCCATGAGAAGCTATCTTGAGAAGTATTATAGAACAAGAACTCAAGTGATAAAGATCATGTGAATCCATTCTGAAATAAAAATGGATTCTCGTGAAAAAAACATATATTCCCTTTTAAAGTAAAATGAATATTTTATATCATCCTTTCATGTGACCCCTTGGATAGTTATTAGTCATTTTTCCCCTTAATTGCCACACAATCACATGCAGACCTCAACAAGATCATGTGAATCCCCCAATGGTTTTAATGTTTTTTTCTATTGACATACATAATATCATTCACAAGAATCCATCATTATATGGATTATATATCATGTAAATTCAATCAAGTTATTCAATACAAGATAAAAAATTATGTAATCACATATCCCCCTTCGTCACTACATAAATATGATATGCTCTGAGTGTTTTGGAGCCACAAAGATATGACACTAACCGCCTATAGTTGTTGGATGAGAAACCTTCACTGGGAAAAGGAGTGACATGTTTATATGAAATTTTACTATATAATCCCCTACCCTCTTACTAGAAAATATGGGGTATTAAGAAAAAAATGGATACAAGAGATGAAGGAAAGTGAAATATAGTAAGAGAAGATGAGGTGAGGGCATAATACCTTTGGAGAATATATCTATGTAATCATAAGACCCCATCACAAGAACCCATCATGAGAACCCATTGGAAGAATCCATAAATTTACTCCATTTTGATCATATGATCACATGATGATATGGATATCATGAAATCTCTCTTTTATGTGATGCATGGATGTGGCTTGTATAGGTGTCTCCATGTCATGTGATACTGATATGAGACTCCCTCAAGGACCCTTAGTCAGGAAAATCTATCATACTAACTAGTATAACTACACTTAAATATCATCCCCAATAAGAAGAAACCATGGACTTTTGATACCTCTATTTGTCCATGTAATGCACACATTCACAAACACATGCCCTTGTCATTTGAACAACCATTAACCTAAGGCCTTGACCTCAATGTGAACCTCTAGAAATTCACTACACTTTTCATGATATCACAATGATTCACATCCTTGTATGGGAAGTGTTTATACGGCTTGTACAAGAACTGTTGGAAAAATATTTCTTTTTCATAGGGATATGAGATCCCTTAATGATCATATGTATCCTCACAAGTTATGTGAAACCTTCACACAAACATGAAGTTAAAACCATGGACACATAATTCCTTTACATATATCCTTATTAAGAAATTTTACCATGTAGAAACATATACATAAACCATAATTCATTCACTCACATATGAGTGTGTGAAAATTTTGAGGTCGCCCGATCTTAGGATCCTCTTATATTCATGTGAAGCACTCATGCTATGAACATACATGATGTCTCCATGTGTTCTATCTATAAGACCTTAGACATGTTGTCCTAATCATGTGAAGGACCATTGGATATTCTACCATTGTTATAAAGACATCATTATACTTGTTGTCCTAATCACATCAAAGCCCTATTGTTGTATTCCTGAGAATAATAAATCCCTTTTATTAATTGTCTTGATCAAGAGAAAGCCCTTATACATGTCAACATGATCACATGAAGCCTATTTGGACATGCTAGGATCATCACATGAAGGCCCTTGTACATGTTATGATGATAACATGAAATCACTTGGACATGTTTCCCTAGTCACATGAAGTCCCTTGGACATGTCAACCTAATCACACAGAGCCCCTTTGTATATGTCGATCTAATCACACATAGGCCCTTTGTACGTGTAATCCTAACCACATTAATCCCCCCTTGGAAATGTAATCATTGGAAGGAATAACCCCTAGACATGTTATCCTTGTTAAGAAGACACCATTGAACATGTCATCATTCTTTGGATGACACACATAGAAATGTCAACCTTGACATGAAGACACCTTAGGACATGTCAGCCTTGTTAGGAAGACACCCTCAGACATGTCAATCATTTCAGGAATACAACCTTAGATATGATTAACTTTTTATGCATACACCCACAAACCTGTCAATAGTATCTAGAAGGAAAACATGTACATGTAACCTAGAACCACGTGATCCCCAATAAACAAACCTTCTTCCAAACACCCCCATTATGCGAGGAGTATCAACAATGGATTTGGGTTAGGAACCCATGAAACCTTATTCATGTCATTCTCTCAAAATGGATTGTATTACATATGAACATGTTTTAAACACAATTTGAGGTAATCACATGTCTTCATCACATGGAGGATGAATATGTAATATGTGTCTCTTCTTTTGTCAAAGGATAAAGAAGTAATATTTGTCTTGGGAGTACGCATTGGTGTAAGTACATCATTATTCCAATTATCATGGATCATAGGGAAAAATTATCTTATGATTCTATAATTAATCCTCATCTATAAGTAAAACAGAGGTGGGATAATATATGGGAATCTACCTTGGAATATGTCCCTTGGGTATTTCAATATTGCTAAACTCTGAGGAAATAATACTCATGGGTATTAATTATCTTTCATCACCCATCAGCGTGTTATGAATGAAATAATCTATGAGGAATATAATTTAGGTTATAAATGGGATATATAGGATGAATTATTAAGTCTATATATCTATATCAAATATTCTAATTTTAACATATATATCATTGATGCATAAAATTAACCTATATAGTATGTTCTTAACTTAAGTAAAATAACTTTGATTCATGTTTTTAATAGGACATGTAGAATGCCTTCCCAAGGCCCGAGCTCCATGAGACATCCTCCATGAGAGACGTAATAATTTATTTTGAGATCTATGTTTGTAATCCCCTGAGATAAATTATATTCTCTCATGAAATGGGTCCAATCATTGAATATATCTTGTTTTTACACTAAGAATGACTCATGTGAGCTAGATCCTAGAGATTATTGTACCATCAGTATGATGCAAGTGCCCCAATATGGGCCTCTATTCATATTTATATATTATTACAACTCCTCTTCTATTATTGGTCCAAATTCCAAATGATGAATCTCATGGATGACCTATATCCATAAGCCCTACTCAAACTTATATTTTTATAGCTTTTTTGAACATAAATACTATGAACTATGTAGAATCTGATTTATATCATCACAAGATAAATTAGATTCCGTTTCAAGGATTGATCCATATATTGAATATTGAAATTAACACTTAAATATTATATCTTCATTATGTTAAACAGAATTGTGAAGTCCTTTTAGGTTTCCCTAAACTATATCAGACTAACTATGTGGGTTTTTAATCCTATCTTCACTAGATACATGTGAATCCTCTCGAATGTTAAATACCGTTTCAAAAACACCAACCACCTCCCTATAAAAAGATACACTCTAGAGTTCCTCAATATGGATATAAACTAGAAATCTTAAATAGATACGTAAATAATAGATAATCTTTAATACATTCAGTTGTTCTCATAAACTCGTGGTTTCGATCAAGAAATTCCCACAAGGGTAATGAGTTCCATATAGGGGATTGGAAAGAATTAACTATTATAGCATAAATATATATGAATGTTCTATAGAAATCAACAATTACCCCAAAAATGGTTGATGATCTAGAACTCTGATCCTATAAAACAATGTGAGTTCCTAAGCAATGTTAGAAACGAAGTTGCAATGAATATATACCATTGGAAATTAGTCCCATAGATTATTATGGATATGATTTACATTGGGAGTTTATTTTATGTAAAATATAGTAAGTCAGACATGAATGATTGTAAAAATAGACTTATTCAGCTAGATTTATGTCTTATCCATTACCTCTATTTTTTCAGTAAATAAATGTTGAATCCAACATGAATTTTGAATTTATCATGAACCATTTATAAAAGGGTATAGACTATTTTACAAAAACTAACTATGAATGTAATTTATCAATCATTAAATCTAATATATGATGCGTCACTATTAAGTTATCATGTTTTCACTACTAGGGATTTGAGATTCCTTATATTCCATATGGAATCATAAAATGTTCCAAAGGAATCTAATATCATTGTAAAATCTAGTAATTCCAACAGAACACCTCAAGCTAATTTGAAGCACCAGCTGACACAATGATAATACACATCATCATCTACAGAAACCATAGATATGAGACCCCTATGTAAATTATCTCCCACTCAACAACTCTAGTTCCATATGGTGAACGTATTGGTGTGCATGTTCCATTTCAATAGCTCCATTCTATCTTTGGTGGTAGCTCATCAAATCCTCTAAAGGATGAAGCACCAGAAGGAAACATTCCCATGAAAGGATGTTTAAAAGGAATATGTACCATATTTCCAAATCCAACCACTATGGAAGCTTATCTCGGGATATAGGTGGCACATAACTTACTTATATTAGAAATATGGATGAGGATAATCATAAAATAAACTCAACCAATCATGAGCTTCATAGGAGGGATAAGATCCACAACAGACTTCATCATCAACATATGATGTTAATTATATTGTAAATTTAAGAGGATTTAATGCCTAACACAATTTCCCAAACAAGGGAATCTAATAAAAGAACCTACCTATAGTTTTTAAATAATGAAACTCCAGAGCATGGTTATATCCCTATTAGAGCCATTGTATCCAAGGCCCATCAGTATACCTTGATAGTGGCCTATAATTAATCATAGAACATTACTAGAAAGGAGCCTCAAACATAATCATATCTAGCCTTTATGACTATAGAATACTTAGGAGAACCCTATACCATAAGAATTGGGGTATTTTTATCTTTTAAACCCCTAGGATCATCTCTAAAATGAGACCTATAACAATAAATAGTACAATGAGCATCACCCCACCAAAAGGTACATCAGGAACCAACCCATCAAAATAGATACTCTATTGAAGAATATCACCAATCTATAAATATTTTTATCAACATGATATCTACCTGATATGAGGAAATTCCATAGTATACAGATGAGTGTACTCTTTATGAGGATGATTATAACAATCTAAAACAACACGGGACTCAATAGGTTTAATCAAATTCTCCCCATTGTATTGGTTATGTAAGTCTTAGTGATACCATGAATTCTTCCACAGAAGGCATTATCATCCATATTGATGCTTCAATGTGAAATAATGATTGACCATATGACCAATAGATGCATCAAATTTAGTCTCCATAGTCCATGTTGAGACTCCCATCATTATATATCCACCGGGCATTGAAAAGTTGAATGGTTTCATCATTACCTATTTCAGTCATCCCATAAGGGATTAAAATGTAATATAAATATAAGAACATATTTCAAAACATTTTTATGAGAATGAATATATTCATGAAATAATTGGGGGAATTGGTCCACCTCATCCCAGCTATAGGTATGAGAGAATTTTTATATTTTCAAGGCACATAATCAACAGAGCAGGTGTAAATATAGTATTTCCCACCCCATTATCATGTGTACTCTAGATATCATTCCACCTTTATGGTTTTCATGAGTTACAAATTGGATTTCGATTCATCTAATTTGTGGGATGGTTCTACATCATTTAGGGACCCAATGCTTTTGTACCTTCCCCTGAATTTTCAATGATCGGGGAACTACATCCTTGGATCCAAATATAACCTTGTACAAAATGTTGATTAATTAAAATAAAGAATACAGAGAATGAAATGTGGTCTTACATATATTGAGATATAAAATAAAATGTATATTACTTGTAGAAAAAACATGTCTCCATGTATTTAAACTAGGATAGAGTAGCATATCAACATGTTCATCCTGAATAAGTATCTACCTTAGGGAAATGACATATTTTTTCTCTTATCCATGATTATTATTGGAATATTCCAATAAAAGGGGGGTGTGGGATTTGTATCAAATTCCATTTATAACAGTGCTTTATCAACATTGTTTTAAAATCACCTTAGGATATGTGTATATTCCTATCAAAAAATGGAATTTTCATATTCCAAAATATAAGAAGGGTCGATCTTATAGCTCTGCTCTAGTCGATTTTCATCCACATAGTTTAGAAATCACCTAATGGAAGGCTCATATACCAACCAAAAAATCCACTAACATACTTTAAAAGAACATAATCAGGATCACATTTCCATTCATGCCAATTAAATACTACACTGGTACCATTAATAGGATATATAAGAGGAGTCTTATATTTATTCTTCCATTCCATAGGTTCATCATCAAATTTTGGTGGGGGATACACATTTGAATCGAGCTCATACCCCCACTTCAACCAAGGATGATTAGAATATTCCAGAAACTACCCAAATGTAGGCACACATTCCCACCAACAATACAAAAATTCACTAGTATACTCTAGAATCTTCTCAACAATGGGATCATATACTAGTATCAATTTATAACCATCGATATACTCTGATGACCACCCCATAGTAGGCTCATCTTCCTTATCATCACAAAAATGCATATCATCATATTACATTCATGATAAATAATGTGGCTCATGTCTATGAGCAACATGATTCTAGTATCCTTGAGGTCGTTCACTGCACATATGTACAACCTCAAGGGTCCATGGACTCTTCCCGTAAAGGATAAGGTGAGAAATACAATGGAAACCCTTTTTATGGTAGTATAGAGATAGATTACGTGGTTCCTACCCCTAGAATTTACCATGGAAAACCCCCCTCCATTGATAGCTTTCCAAGAAAAGGTGTTCCTGACCTTGTCAAAAAACCTTTGTATAGATAGGTTCTTGAAATAATAGGGTTAACCCTATGGAGTTCCCCATAAACTACTGAAAACACCTCACCAAAGTCAACAGTTGATTTATAGAAAAATAATTATTGGGTCAGACTAGATTGAGGAGTACGACCAACACATCTTTTACATATAACATTAAATTACATGGATTATTTCCTTAAAACATGATTTTATACTACACAAGTGATTTCAGTATAGCTTGAAGTTAAAATTAATAGAACATTTCTATAACGCATGATACTAGATTACATAGAACAAATACCTAGAAGAAATAATTTAAACTTAATATCCCCCATAGGTCCATACAACAAGAAATTAAAATTTAATTAATATGAACTTATCAAATGGAATTTAAATTCACATATCATGTCCTTACCGCACCATGTTAACATATAATGCTCAATTTCTTTAATTCCTGATATTAAAATTCATGGAACCCCAAGTCTTCATAGTATAACCCAAAAAAATAAGACACCCACTTCTTAGTTGCATGATGATAAGTTGTATGATAGATTCTTGATCAAACGATGGTAAACTACACAGAATATATCCTTACCACATGATGATAATTTGTATAGAACATGGTCCTATATAAAAGTAATTAAACTGAACAACATCCAATGTCTTGGTGGAGATACATTAAACTACATATAGTATATACATTCTTATAGAATTGAATTAGAATATAAAGAATATGTCCCTGGACTCAGGACCATAAAATAAATAATGTTTTCTTAACTTATAGGACATAACCCTTGTGAAATATGAACTATATATTCCTAAAATATTTCCATACTAGTGGTTTTCCTACACATGATGATTTTTCTCTAAAAATATTCCATAAGGGGAAAGGGGTAGCACTTTATCTTAGCACTGAACCTCATTTATGATTGGTATAATTTATTTACAATATTGGGAATCAGTTCATTAGTAAGTTATAGTGAACAATCCAAAATATTACAGAGAAACAAAAAATAATGTTCCATCATTCCTCAGTGAGAGTTAAATATGCATAAGGGGATAAATAAGAACTATTTTTTGCTTGATTATTATATTTTGAGATACTTAGTGATGCTTAAAATTTCAATTGTAAGTCCATCTATGAGTTTTCATTACTACCAACCATGTCCCTCAATGAGGATCAGATCAATATAGATATTTCAGTCCATATTTGAATATAAACATCCCCAAAGCTTCCATGACCTGCACTATCACACATTGTAATTGACTTCCTCATTATCTCTTATTTATCACACCGAGCCTGACTCATTTGATCTTAGAGAACAAGAAAATATAATCTATATATTATGATTGAGATGAATTGTATTCAAATATATGGAACCACATCCTAGTAGCATGATGTTAAACATTATGACCATGTCCTTATTGAATGAGATGAAAATGCATGAAAAGAGGTCTTCAAGCTAAATAAATAATCCCCTAGAAGACTATATATTCAGTAATCACATGTTTTATCACTTCAACCTAAACATATATTTTATATGTGTTGGTGTAACATCCTAGGTGCTCAAAACATTCTTGAATAATATGTTATTCATGAATCAACATCATATCATTGATATCTGATTGAATCACACCTCATTCCTAGAGTGGATACACTTCACTTAGAACAAAACAGACCTCAAATCCACATAATCATGGATCTCCTTGATAGAAAATTGGTAATAGGGATATTATGATTTAAATAGACCCCACTAGGATTCACCCTTTAATAAGACAATCCCTATTAGCTTCTTCCTAGGTGTAGTTCTAGTCCGATAGGAGAGTCCCACTTAAATCTAGGAGATATTGTCATGACTTTATGGGATATAGGTTTACGCCATTAATAATGGTTGACAAATACACACCAGTATCAACATCCACATGAATAAGATATTATTTTTTTATGATTAACACATCACATACCCTAATATTCAAATGGATTTAGATACCATCAATGTAACACCCCGACCCCAGAAGCCCAGAGTCGGTGCATTATTACGTATCATTGGCATGATCATAAAAGATCAAGTCTCAAAATACTGATTAGTTTAGTAGCCTTGGAAGTAATAGATACATTCATAAGTTTTACATTATATGATAAAGTGAAAAACTAAAACAACATAGTCTCCATAGTCCATACTCATATCCCCTTAAACTATCCATGTAGGTCATTCATAAAATACTTCTTCACATCCTGGGAAAAATAAAACATAGAAAGGGGTGAGATCATATGCTCAGTAAGGATATCAATATAGCAGAAACATTCATAAATAATCAAAAATATTTAAGGAAATGTATAACTAAAACAAAATCCTTTTAAATTTGAACTTCAGCATAATATGGAAAAATGAAATGAAATAATGTCATTTACTTACTCACGTAGATATTCTACTAGTCTAATAATCACATGAAATATCAATAACCACTTTCATAATGATTGAATACATAATTCCAGACTATCATAACCACATATTCAAGGCCTTGTGCCAAGACTACAAATATTATTTTGTCAAGGCCTTGTGCTGAGACAATAGTTTGTCTCATGAGAACTACTGATGCATCGAGGAGCTATAGCAAGATCCACCCGTCACTTAATAAGTCCAATGCATTCCTCATATGAAAATTTTGAAACATAACATAAACATTCGTATTAAAACTAGCATATGAAAGGTCAATACTTTATCCACAAACCATGAATCATATAAAAATAGCACATCCGCAGTCAAACAAAACTCATTCAATACAATATGGAAGATTGTATTGTAACAGATTAACCTCAATTGAGAATAATGCAGGATATCGACATTAATGAAAATAATCATCAAAACTATTTGAGAGAAATATCCCCCTTTTGCTTGAAACATTTAAAATTCACACTATTTATCAAGAAGCCGTTTAAAATAGATTTTTGGATCAAAGTTTCCTATACCACTTTGAAACTTTTAAAAGTAATTTTTAATTTTAAAAATTTAATGTCCATATAAATAAATCCTTGAAACCATTTTTAAAACATGGACATTAATGCTAAAGATTTAGAATAATAAATAATTAAAACATTTTAAAATGATATTTTAGTTAGAGTTCCTAACCAAAAGAGAGACACTTCAATACAAATAATTGAGGTAATCAAAACTTTGTAATATCATGAGAATAAAGGGATTCATGATATACTATGTCAAATTACATTATATACACCATATAAAAGTGATTTAGTGTATAACAACAAAGAAGTCTCAATGGAATGTAAATTGAGATGAAATCTCTTATAAAGAATGTATCCTTAGGTTAAGGATAAATCAACGACATAATTATGTGTGACAAATATAAATATACTCAATACGATTTTATATTTAGTATAAATCAATCAGAGGACATTCACACATATTCTTGTAAAAACAACACCAATGAGTTGGATATTTAACTCAACAAATGGAGATTGAGTTAAAATTACTCTTATCAAGTTCATATCGATGACTTGAGAATTTATCAATGGAGTGATTGTGTGTTTCAAAAGTATATCCATAGAAAGTGGAGTGGAGATTATGACATAAGAAAATGAATAGTGATTCCACACATAATCTTAGAGTAAAATAATCAATAAAGTATGTGTAAAGCTGAATGAGTGGAAATTGAAATTTCAAATTCCCTTATCGATTTGGTAACTTACGAAACATACACCCATTAAAGAAGGATAATACTATGATGATGTAAATATCCATAAAGTAAATTATATTACACAATGAATACAATCATGGCCAGTACACACACCACATGCAATAAATAAGTGGTGAACAATGGAAATCTCACAGAATTAAAAGTGAGATAAGAAACCTCTTACCTCGTGTCCGACTTGACCCGTTCCTTATTTAATATCCTGAATAATAAACTAAAGTTAATTTATAATTTATTAAGAACATTTTTCAAGTTTATTTTTCCTTTTATATCACTTATTACCATGTTATAAACATTATGTAATCATTCAGGTTAATAATGGTCGTTTTGTCAATATTTGGTACTTGAGTAAAAAAAATGAACACCTTATATTTACAAGTTGTCCATGTGGTCAATAGTCCATTATATCCAGAATGATATTCATTATTTAGATATCATATATATCATATATATCCAGTATATATATATTTATAACAGTACATATCATTTGTAGGTAAGAACTGAAATGCACCGTTCATGGAGACGGTAAGCCGTACGTACGCATGAACGCTACTTTCATTTCTATTTCTTATTTTAATGGAATTAAAACATAATGATATATAGGTATATTATAATTCCAGTATAATATTATATATAATATCATTAAATCCATCTTTTATACGTCCCACATAAGGCATGAATGAGTCATATCATTTTGAGGGGGTGGTAGTCCGCACTTCCCCAAATGAAATTATCGTGTTTTACCCATAATAGAAACCATAATATAATGATATAAATGGAAAATACACAAGAATAAAGAAAAAATAAACATAATATATATATCATATATATAAATATAGTGCCATATTAATGTCCACCATGAGAGGCGGTAGGAGATAATCGAACAATCATCGTTTCTTGAGGCGTTATTTTGTCATCCACAGAAACATTATGTTCTTCACCCATTAGATGGAGGTGTGTGTTAGTGTAGTTAAAATCCTTCTCATAACAACATCCTAGTATATTGAGGATACTGTTGTTCTTATAAAATAAAGGAATAAAAAGAGTTTATGGGTTGGAGAAGTAAAACAAAATAAAACAAAATAATTTAAGAGAAATCGTTACCTTTAATTTGGGTAACTCACTTTGGTTTGAACCAAAATGGTTTATTGAAGTGCCTTCGGCCTAACGTAAATATTATAGGAGGAGGAGAGGTATGTAAGGAGATTAATTGGGCAGAGATTGGATGAGCCAAAAGGCTTGAGAGATGTGAGGAATTGAATAGAAATGGTCTCCTTTTATAAGGGGGAGGAGGGGCTCTTTAGGAAAGTGTGAAAATATTATTTTATTATATAATGATATTCGGTTTCTAAAGGTCCAAAAATCATTAAAGTTGAAGATAAGATGACTCATGGTCGAAATAAATTCATCCAATAAGAATTGGATAGGTTTTGGTTGTGATTTTAATATTTATAACCTTATTTAATTAAATCATTTATTAATGAGGTAAATACTGAACCATTATTGTGTCATATATAATTTAATTTATTCGATGTCTAAAAATTATAAAAAAAAATACCATGATGTAGTAAATAATTTTATCTTTCCAATTAATATTTATAGTCGAAAAAATAACTTATATAACATCATGTAAAAATTAATTTACAAAGAGATATTTGTTTATGTCATTTTTGTATTTACTTTAAATTAATTAATCTGAATTGTTAATATCACTCCCAAGTGGCTCCATGGGGTTCCAAAATTGACCCAAGGATACCCTTGGTCGGCCATCACTCATACAATAAAGTTAGGAAAAGTGTTAAGGTAATTTTGAATAATTATAATATTCTTTTTATCTTGAATTACCCTATTTACCTTTAACTACGGTAAATAAAAGTCAAAAGTTACTATTCACCAAAAATTATTTTCATCTTATTGAACCACATTTTACTTCTTGATATTAACCATGTCTCTCGGAATTTTGAAATTCAACTCACAGAAGCAGTAAAATTTCGTTTAAATGAAAAAGTTAGTTTTTAACTACTACTAAGTGGTTTCACTATTCATCAAAAATTGAAGTTTTTCAAAAAAAATACCAAAAATTCATCCTAATCTTTATTTGATATTCTGAATTCAAAAATGATGTCTATTTTTTCAAATTCAAAACATAAAAGTGATATTAATTAATTTTAAATTAATTTCCATTGTTAAAACAAATAGCGTGTTTTTATGAAATAATAACTATCAAAAGATAGACACTTGTTTATGTCCAATTTCAAAGTGAAATTAATTCCAATGACGAACATTGAATTAAATAGTAAAAATATATTTTAATTACACTTTAAAACCAATTAAAAAGATAATCTAACCATATAAATAAATTAGATTAAAATACAGTTTTGAATTAAAATACAATATTTTTCACTATTCATTAGAAAATGAACTTTATCCGAAAAATTCCAAAAAATTACACAAAGTAAATTTTGATGTCCTCATTCTAAAGAAAGATCTTATTTGGTCAAATATAATGTATTAAAGTGACCAAAATTAGATTTAAAGAAGGTTCGCCATTAGAAGGCGGTAAATTGGCCTTTTAATGTAAATTATGCTTAAAATTAGATTCATTCACATTTTAAGCCTCTAACTTTTATTGAATAAATGTAAATACATTTAATAGACATGTATAATCATATTGTAGTTAGTTTTGTTCATTCCTGCCAATACAACGTCTAGGAGTTAACTACCATTTAAAATAATAATATTATATTATTAGTGTGCAACGTAAGATTTCAAAGAAACCCGTTGTTGTGTATTGTGTACGCTATCGAATATAGAAACCCCTTTAAAGTAAAATTAATATTTAATTCACAAATATTAATAAATATGAAATATATCTTATTCCTTATTTACCTGGTATGTTACATCCTTCCCCCCTTTAGGGAATTGCATCCTAGTAATTTTAAAACTGGTCTTGGAAACTTCATTAAAAGTCCCACATTGAAAAAGTGTCAATAAAACAATCACTTTAAAAGAAAGAAAGAAAAGTAAAAAGGTCACCCAAGATAACCCAGACTAGGATTCCATGTAGGAAAACATGGATATGGATGATAAACTAAGTGTCAAGTTCTGATGGAGATGGATAGAAAACAAGATTAGGATAAAGTTAACAACAAGAAAATCACAAACATGTGATGGGATAAATGGTCATTAGTTTCCCAATAGTAAAAGTAAACGGATAACATTTTTTTTGTTTTAAGTTACATTTAATAAAGTTGAGGAATTTATTTATGAGACTGACTAAGAACATAAAGAGTTATACTTACTTTTTAAGTAGAGTTTCATTATTTAATAAATATCTACCACCAACTCATCTTCTGTTTTTTTTCAAACGATGGGTATTCAAGATGAATTGGTCACACCGGAAGAGCTAGAATCAACTTCTAGAGAATCACATGATCCAAAAAAGATAAACAATATATTTACATTGTCTTTAGAGATTTACCACCACCAAAATGGTTAGTACAAGATCAGATGATCCCCAAAAAGGATAATCCTTTAGAGAAAAAAATACTAATCTTAATTTCTAAAATTAAACCAACAATTCCAAAAGTTCAATAAATACCATTCAATAAAAAATTGTCCTTAAAATCCATCAATATAATCTAAAATAATTTTGAAACCCAAAACATAGAATAATTTGATTACACATTCTGTCACGTTAAATTGTATTTCCAAATAACATCGACTACTCTTAAAGTCACATACTTAAAATCAATTAACCAAATCACATATTCTCTATGATAGGTTAATAATTTCCATAAATAACCCAAATCGCTATAAATCAACAATAAAAACATAGATAAAAATCCACCATTACTCCTCAAATGAAATCTCATAGTATTCTATTTTCCTTGGTTATATAGTGTTCCCAACAAAGCGAATGTCTTCCAAAATAACATTTATCACTTAATCACCAAATCATTTTCCTATACTAAGGGTATTAATTTAATAATACATAAGATCCCAAATCAACTTATTATTTATGAATAAAATCATTTAACTAAAAATAATTAGTCACACTAACCAGGAACTTCACGTAGTCCAGTGCTAAGCGATAAATCCCAATCGCACTATAGTTGAGGCTTCGATTCCCGAAGCTTTGTCCGATGCGACAGGTTGTCACATGGTCTGCGTGTTGTCCTTTTTCAAAAACTATATTTTATAAAATTACCAAAATGAGATAAATTCCTCAAAATAACCATAATATAATTTAACCATAAATGTTATCTCAAACCTTTCATTTTCATCCCAAAATATAATAACTTATAGTTGCCTCAAACCCAATAATCATATAAAACCAAATGGTTATTTATAACTATATCCATAAGAGAAAAAATAATTCTTCCTTAAATATCATTTTCACATGAAAAACTGCAGGGTTACAAATACAAGAGGAAATTATTCCAATGTAATCTCATCAATAAGGAGCACTAATACTTTTAAACATTTCTCCAACCATTTATTTCCACATAGCTTCTTCTTTGACCAAGAAAATATCCTATAAAATAGGGCATTCACTCGGGTAATGGTCAGGTCCCCTACATTTACAGAAAATGACAGTGAATGGATTCTTGGGACCATTTTTATTTTCCTCCATAGTACTCTTCATTTTTCCTCGGCAATTGTTCACTTTATGTCCTTATTTCCCACACGTAAAGCAATTCTTTATTCCATTGAGATACTTTAGTGGGTGTCTCCTTCCACATTTCCTGCATGATGGAAATTGAGGATTCTTTTCTCTATGTTCTCCACTGTTGGAGCTCTTATCATTCATCACCATTCTCTTCTTTATTGAGTTCAGTAGTTGGTTAATATATATGTTGTTGATCATATTTTTGGAAAACTGATTCGACATGAACACAATATCTTTTACACCTATCAACATTCCATTTTGTTGCCCATTTCCACCACTGTTCCCACCTTGTACATCATTATCAAAGTTACTATGACTTCCTTGGAATCCATCCATTGACTAAAACCAGAAAACATTGTGTGAGTAAGAATAGTCATAAAATTATTTAGAAAATATCAACACACCATATTTTCAATTTGAAACACCTTAGGATTAACCAAGGTCATTTATTCTCATCTTATATTAAAATACTTCAAATCAGTTTGTAAATAAAATGTAAATTATCCTAAGAATATCCCCCGGGAGTGTCGTAACCAAGAGTGCAGCAAGGCCCATTGTCGTGCACCAGTTCCCATTCGAGTCTAGCTCAAAGCAGTTTTTTTGGGTTTTACCCCTAGGTACATCTGTGCCAGAGCCGCCTCTACCTGCTCGTATCCAGACAGGGATGTATTGCTTGGAAAACTCACAAAATCACTACAATACCAAAATTTTAGAAATTTCCTCTATATTAATCCTCAAAGTCTATCTTAGGGATATGTGCTCTAATTAGAGATTATCTAAATCTAGTTTCCAAGGTTTGTACTAAACTTCTTCTAATACCAACTGCAACGCCCTGACCCCAGAAGCCCAGAGTCGGTGCATTATTACGTATCATTGGCATGATCATAAAAGATCATGTCTCGAAAGACTGATTAGTTTAGTACCCTTGGAAGTACTAGATACATTCATAAGTCTTACATTACATGATAAAGTGAAAAACTACTACAACATAGTCTCTATAGTCCACACTCATATCCACTTAGACTATCCCTATAGGTCAGTCATAAAATACTTCTTCACCTCCTGGGAAAACTAAAACATATAAAGGGGTGATCTCAGATGCTCAGTAAGGATATCAATATAGCGAAAACATTCATAAATAAGTATAAATATTTATGGCAATGTATAACTAAAAAATCTTTTAAACTTGAACTTCAGCATAATATGGAAAAAATGAAATGAAATAATGTCATTTACTTATTCACATGGATATTCTACTACTCTAATAATCACATGCAATATCAATAACCACTTTCATAATGATAGAATGCATAATGTAATACTATCATAACCACATAGTCAAGGCCTTGTGTCAAGACTACAAATAATATTTTGCCAAGGCCTTGTGCCAAGACACTAATTTGTCTCATGAGACCTACCGATGCATCGAGGAGCTATAGCGGGCTCCACCCGTCGCTTACTAAGTCCAATGAATTCCTCATATGAAAAGTTTGAAACATAACATAAACATTTGTATTAAAAATAGCATACCAAATGTCAATACTTTATCCACAAACCATGAATGGTATAAAAATAGCACATCCACAATCAAACAAAACTCATTCAATACAATATGGAAGATTGTATTGTAACAGATTAACCTCAATTGAGAATAATGAAGGATATCGACAATGATGAAAATAATCCTCAAAACTATTTGAGAGAAATATCCCTTTTTTTCTTGAAAATATTTAAAATTCACACTATTTGCCAAGAAGCCATTTAAAATAGATTTTTGAATCAAAGTGTCCTATACCACTTTGAAACTTTTAAAAGGAATTTTTAATTTTAAAACATTAATGTCCATATAAATAAATCCTTAAAACCATTTTTAAAACATGGACACTAATGTGAAATATTTAGAATAATAAATCTTTAAAACATTTTAAAATGATATTTTAGTTAGAGTTCCTAACCAAAAGAGAGACACTTGAATACAAATAATTGAGGTAATCAAAACTTTGTAATATAATGAGAATAAAGGGATCCATGATATACACTTTCAAAGTACATTATATACACCATATAAAAGTAATTTGGTGTATAAAAACAAAGAAGACTCAATGGAATGTAAATTGAGATGAAATCTCTTATAAAGACTGTATCGTTAGGTTAAGGATAAATCAATGACATAATTATGTGTGAAAAATATAAATGCTCTCAATATGATTGTATATTTAGTGTAAATAAATCATAATACATTCACACATATTCTTGTAAAAACACCACCAATGAACTGGATATTTAACTCAACAAATGGAGATTGATTTAAAATTACTCTTATCAAGTTTATATCAATGATTTGAGAATTTATCAATGGAGTGATTATGTGTATCAAAAGTATATCCATAAAAAGGGGAGTGGAAATTATGACATAAGAAAATGAATAGTGATTCCACACATAATCTTGGAGTAAAATAATAAATAAAGTATGCGTAAAGCCGAATGAGTGGAAATTGAAATTTCAAATTCCCTTATCGATTTGGTAACTTACGAAACATACACCCATGAAAGAAGGATCATACCACGATGACTTAAATATCCATAAATTTTAGTATATTACACAATGAATAAAATCATGGGAAGTACAGACAACACATGCAATAAATAAGTGGTGAACAATGGAAATATCACGGAATTAAAAGTGAGATAAGAAACCTTGTACCTCATGTCCGACTTGACCCGTTCGTTCTTTAGTATCCTGAATAATAAACTAAAGTTAATTTCTACTTGATTAAGAACCTTTTTCAAGTTTATTATTCCTTTTATATCACTTATTACCATGTTATAAACATTATGTAATCATTCAAGTTAATAATGGTCGTTTTGTCGATATTTGGTACTTGAGTAAAAAAATTGAACACCTTATATTTACAAGTTGTCCATGTGGTCAATAGTCCATTATATCCAGAATGATATTAATTATTTAGATGTCATATATATCATATATATCCAGTATATATATATATTTATAATGGTACATATCATTTGAAGGTAAGAAATGAAATGCACCGTTCATGGAGACGGTAAGCCGTACGTACGCATGACTTTTATTTCTATTTATTATTTTAATGGAATTAAAACATAATGATACATAGGTATATTATAATTCCAGTATAATATCATATATAATATCAATAAATACATCCTTTATATGTCCCACATAAGGCATGAACGAGTCATATCATTTTGAGGGGGCGGTAGTCCGCACTTCCCTAAGTGAAATTATCATGTTTTACCCATAATGGAAACCCTAATATAATGATATAAATGGAAAATACACAAGAATAAAGAAAAAATAAACATAATATATATATCATATATATAAATACAGTGTCATCTTAATGGCCCCCATGAGAGGCGGTATGAGATAATCAAACAATCATCGTTTCGTAAGGCGTTAGTTTTTCATCCACAGAAACAGTATGTTCTTCACCCATTAGATGGAGGTGTGTGTTAGTGTAGTTCGAATCCTTCTCATAAAAACATCCTAGTATTTTGGGGATACTGGTGTTGTTATAAAATAAAGGAATAAAAAGAGTTTAGGGGCTGGAGAATTAAAACAAAATAAAACAAAAGAATTTAAGAGAACTCGTTACCTTTAATTTGGGTAACTCGCTTTGGTTTGAACCAAAATGGTTTGTTGAAGTGACTTAGGCTTAAGGTAAGGATTCTAGGAGGAGGAGAGGGATGTAGGGAGATTAATTGGGAAGAGGTTGGACAAGACAAAAGGCTTGATAGGTGTGAATAATTTGATAGAAATGGTCCATTTTATAAGGGGGAGGAGGGGCTCTTTAGGAAAGTGTGAAAATATTATTTTATTATATAATGATATTCGGTTTCTAAAGTTCCAAAAATCATTAAATTTGAAGATAAGATGACTCATGGTCGAAATAAATTCATCCAATAAGAATTGGACAGATTTTCTTTGTTATTTTAATATTTATAATCTTATTTAATTAAATCATTTATTAATGAGGTAAATATTGCACCATTATTATGTCATAAATAATTTAATTTATTCGATGTCTAAAAATTATAAAAAAAATACCATGATTTAGGAAATATTTTTAGCTTTTCAATTAATATTTATAGTCGAAAAAATAACTTATATAACACCATGTAAAAATTAATTTACAAAACGATATTTGTTTATGTTATTTTTGTATTTACTTTAAATTAATTAATCTAAAGTGTCAATATCACTCTCAAGTGGCTCCATGGGATCCCAAAATCGACCCAAGGATGCCCTTGGTCGTCCATGACTCATCCAATATGGTTAGGACAAGTGTTAAGGTAATTTTGAATAATTATAATATTCATTTTACCATGAATTACCCTATTTACCTTTAACCACAGTAAATAAAAGTCAAAAGTTACTATTTAAAAAAAATTATTTTCATCTTATTGAACCAAATTTTACTTCTTAATATTAACCGTGTCTCTCGGAATTTTGAAATTCAACTCACAGAAGCGGTAAAATTTTGTTTAAATGAAAACGTCGGTTTTTTAACTACTACTAAGTGGTTTCACTATTCATCCAAAATTGAAGTTCTTCAGAAAAATACCAAAAATTCAGCCAAAGCTTTATTTGATATTCCGAATCCAAAACTGATGTCTATTTTGCTAAATTCAAAACATAAAAGTGTCATTAATTAATTTAAAATTAATTCTCGTTGTTAAAACAAATAGCGTGTTTTTAAGAAATAATAACTATCAAAAGATTGACACTTGTTTATTTCAAATTTCAAAGTGAAATTAATTCCAATGACCAACATTGGATTAAATGGTAAAAATATATTCCAATTAAACTTTAAAACCAATTAAGAAGATAATCTAACCATATAAATAAATTAGATTAAAACACAATTTTGAATTAAAATACAATATTTTTCACTATTCATTGGAAAATGAACTTTATTAGAAAAATTCCAAAAATTTACACAAAGTAAATTTTGATGTCCTCATTCTAAAGAAGGATTTTATTTGGTCAAATATAATGTATTAAAGTGACCAAAATTATATTTAAATAGGGTTCTCAATTAAAAGGGGGTAAATTGGCCTTTTAATGTAAATTATGCTTAAAATTAGATTCATTCACATTTTAAGCCTCTAACTTTTATTGGATAAATGTAAATAAATTTAACAGACATGTATAATCATATTGTGGTTAGTTTTGTTCATTCTCTCCAATACATCAGCTTGGAGTTAACTACCATTTAAAATAATAATATTATATAATTAGTGTGCAACGTAAGATTTCAAAGAAACCCGTTGTTGCATATCGGGTACGCTATCGAACTAAGCAACCCCTTTAAAGTAAAAATAATATTTAATTCAAAAATATTAATAAATATGAAATATGTATTATTCTTTATTTACCTAGGATGTTACATCATTCCCCCCTTTTGGAAATTTCATCCTCGCAATTTTAAAACTAGGCTTGAAAACTTCAGTAAAAGTCTCACATTGAAAAAGAGTCAGTAAAACTATCACTTTAAAAGAAAGAAAGAGAAGTACAAAGGTCACCCGTGATAACTCATACTAGGATTCCTTGTAGAAAATTTGGATATGGATGATAAACTATGTGTCAAGTTCTGATGGAGAGGGATAGAAAACAAGATTAGGATAAAGTTAACAACAAGAAAATCACAAACATGTGATGGGATAAGTGGTCATTAGTTTCCCAGTAGGAAAAGTAAACGGATAACATTTTTTTGATTTAAGTTCCATTTAATAAAGTTGAGGAATTTATTTATGAGATTGACTAAGCACATAAAGAGTTATACTTACTTTTTAAGTAGAGTTTCATTATTTAATAAATTTCTACCACCAACTCATCTTCTTTTTTTTCAAACGATGAGTATTCAAGATGACTTGGTCACACCGAAATAGCTAGAATCGACTTCTAGAGAATCACATGATCCACAAAAGATAAACAATATATTTACCTTATCTTTAGAGATTAACCACCACCAAAATGGTTAGTACAAGATCAGGTGATCCCCAAAAAGGATAATCCTTTAGAGAAAGAAATATTAATCTTAATTTCTAAAATTAAACCAACAATACCCAAAGTTCAATCAATACCATTCAATAAAAAATTTTCCTTAAAATACATCAATATAATCTAAACTAATTTTGAAACCCAAAACATAGAAGAATTTGATTACACAGTCTTCCATATTAAATTGTATTTCCAAATAACATCGACTACTCTTAAAGTCACATACTTAAAAGCAATTAACCAAACCACATATTCTCTATGATAGGTTAATCATTTCCATAAATAACCCAAATCGCTATAAATCCACAATAAAAACATAGATAAAAATCCAACATTACTCCTCAAATGAAATCCCATAGTATTCTATTTTCCTTGGGTATATAGTGTTTCCAACAAAGCGAACGTCTTCCAAAATAACATTTATCACTTAATCACCAAATCATTTTCCTATACTAAGGGTATTCATTTGATAATACATAATATCCCAAATCAACTTATTATTGATCAATAAAATAATTTAACTAAAATAAATTAGTCACACTAACCAGGGACTTCACGTAGTCCAACGGTAGGCTATAAATCTCAATCGCACTATGGTTGAGGGTTTGATTCCCGCAGCTTTATTCGACGCGACGGGTTGTCACACGGTCTGCATGTTGTCCTTTTTCAAAAACTATATTTTATAACATTAAGAAAATGTGATAAATTCCTCAAAATAACCATAACATAATTTAACCACAAATGTTGTCTCAAACCTTGCATTTTCATCCCAAAATATAATAACTTGTAGTTGTCTCAAACCCAATGATCATATAAAACCAAATGGTTATTTATAACTATATCCATAAGAGAAAAAATAATTCTTCCTTAAATATCATTTTCACATGAAAAACTACAGGGTTACAAATAAAAGAGGAAATTATTCCAAAGTAATCCCATCAATAAGGAGCACTAATACTTTTAAACATTTTTCCAACCATTTATTTCCACATAGCTTCTTCTTTGACCAAGAAAATATCCAATAGAATCGAGCATTCACTCGGGTAATGGCCAGGTCCCCTACATTTACGGCAAATGACTGTAAATGGATTCTTGGGACCATTTTTATTTTCTTCCATAGTACTCTTCATTTTTCCTCAGCAATTCTTCACTTTATGTTCTTCTTTCCCACACATAAAGCATTTATTTGTTCCATTGAGACACTTTCTTGGGTGTCTCCTTCCACATTTCCTGCATGATGGAAATTTAGGATTCTTTTCTCTATGGTATCCACTGTTGGAGCTCTTATCATTCATCACCTTTCTCTTCTTTGTTGAGTCTGGGAGTTGGTTAATATATTTTTTGTTGATTATATTTTTGGAAAACCGATTCGTCATGAACATGATAACTTTTACACCTATCAACGTTCCATTTTGTTACTCATTTCCACCATCGTTCTCACCTTGTACATCATTCTCAAAGTTACTATTACTTCCTTGGAATCCAGACATTAACTAAAACCAGAAAAATTTGGGTGAGTAAGAATAGTCATAAAATTATTTAGAAAATATCATCACACCATATTTTCAATTTGAAGCACCTTAGGATTAACCAAGGTCATTTATTCTTATCTTATATTAAAATACTTTAAATCATTTTGTAAAGAAAATGTAAATTATGCTAAGCATATCCCCCAGAAGTGTCGTAACCAAGAGTGCAGCAAGGCCCGTTGTCGTGCACCAGTTCCCATTCGAGTCTAGCTTAAAGCGGTGTTTTCGGGTTTTACCCCTAGGTACATATGTCCCAGATCCACCTTTACCTGCTCGTATCCAGACAGAGATGTATTGCTTGGAAAACTCAAAAAAATCACTACAATATCAAAATTTTAGGAAGTTCCTCTATACTAATCCTCAAAGTCTATCTTAGGGCTATGTGATCTAATCATAGATTATCTAAATCTAGTTTCCAAGGTTTGTACTAAACTTCCTCTGATACCAACTGTAACACCCCGACCCCAGAAGCCGATAATCTTTGCATTATTACGTATCATTAGAATGATCATAAAAAATCAATTCTCGAAAGACCGATTAGTTTAGTAGACTTGGAAGTACTAGATACATTCAAAAGTCTTACATTTCATGATAAAGTGAAAAACTACAACAACATAGTCTCCATAGTCAACACTCATATCCCCTTAGACTATCCCTGTAGGCCAGTCATAAAATAATTCTTCACATCTTGGAAAAATAAAACATAGAAAGGGGTGAGCTCAGATGCTCAGTAAGCATATCAATATAGCAGAAAAATTCATAAATAAGAATAAATATTTAAGGCAATGTATAAGTAAAAAAAAGCCTTTTAAACTTGAACTTCAGCATAATATGGAAAAAATGAAATGAAATAATTTCATTTACTTATTCACATGGATATTCTACTAGTCGAATAATCACAAGAAATATCAATAACCACTTCCATAATGATGGAATGCATAATGTCAGACTATCATAACCACATAGTCAAGGCATTGTGTCAAGACTACAAATAATATTTTGTCAAGGCCTTGTGCCAAGACACTAGTTTGTCTCATGAGACCTACCAATGCAACGAGGAGCTATAGCGACCTCCACCCGTCACTTACTAAGTCCAATGCATTCCTCATATGAAAATTTTGAAACATAACATAAACATTCGTATTAAAACTAGCATACGAAATGTCAAGACTTTATCCACAAACCATGAATGGTATAAAAATAGCACATCCACAGTCAAACAAAACTCATTCAATACAATATGGAAGATTTTATTGTAACATATTAACCTCAATTGAAAATAATGAAGGATATCGACATAGATGAAAATAATCATCAAAACTATTTGAGAGAAATATCTCCCTTTTTCTTGAAAATATTTAAAATTCACACTATTTTTCTAGAAGCCGTTTAAAATAGATTTTTGAATCAAAGTGTCTCATACCACTTTGAAACTTTTAAAATGAATTTTTAATTTTAAAAATTTAATGTCCATATAAATAAATACTTAAAACTATTTTTAAAACATGGACATTAATTTGAAATATTTAGAATAATAAATCTTTAAAACATTTTAAAATGATATTTTAGTTAGAGTTCCTAACCAAAAGAGAGACACTTGAATAAAAATAATTGAGGTAATCAAAACTTTTTAATATCATGAGAATAAAGGGATTCATGATATACTATGTCAAAGTACATTATATACACCATATAAAAGTGATTTGGTGTATAACAACAAAGAAGTCTCAATGGAATGTAAATTGAGATGAAATCTCTTATAAAGACTGTATCCTTAGGTTAAGGATAAATCAACGACATAATTATGTGTGAAAAATATAAATATACTCAATAGGATTTCATATTTATTATAATTCAATCATAGGACATTCACACATATTCTTGTAAAAACAACACCAATGAATTGGATATTTAACTCAACAAATGGAGATTGAGTTAAAATTACTCTTATCAAGTTCATATCGATGACCTGAGAATTTATCAATGGAGTGATTGTGTGTTTCAAAAGTATATCCACAGAAAGGGGAGTGGAAATTATGACATAAGAAAATGAATAGTGATTCCACACATAATCTTGGAGTAAAATAATCAATTAAGTATACGTAAAGCCGAATGAGTGGAAATGGAAATTTCAAATTCCCTTATCGATTTGGTAACTTACGAAACATACAACCATGAAAGAAGGATCATAAAATGATGATGTAAATATCCATAAATTAAAGTATATTACACAATGAATACAATCATGGATAGTACACACACCACATGCAATAAATAAGTGGTGAACAATGGAAATCTCACAGAATTAAATGTGAGATAAGAAACCCCTTACCTCGTGTCCGACTTGACCTGTTCGTTCTTTAATATCCTGAATAATAAAGTAAAGTTAATTTCTACTTGATTAAAAACCTTTTTCAAGTTTATTATTCCTTTTATATCACTTATTACCATGTTATAAACATTATGTAATCAATCACGTTAATAATGGTCGTTTTGTCGATATTTGGTACCTGGGTAAAAAAAATGAACACCTTATATTTACAAGTTGTCCATGTGGTCAATAGTCCATTATATCTAGAATTATATTCATTATTTAGATATAATATATATCATATATATCCAGTATATATATATTTATAACAGTACATATCATTTGGAGGTAAGAAATGAAATGCATCGTTCATGGAGACGGTAAGCCGTACGTACGCCTGAACGCTACCTTCATTTCTATTTCTTATTTTAATGGAATTAAAACATAATGATACATAGGTGTATTATAATTACAGTATAATATCATATATAATATCATTAAATCCATCCTCTATACGTCCTACATAAGGCATGAACGAGTCATATCATTTTGAGGGGGCGGTAGTCCGCACTTCCCCAAATGAAATCATCGTGTTTTACCCATAATGGAAACCAGAATATAATGATATAAATGGAAAATACACAAGAATAAAGAAAAAATAAAAATAATATATATATCATATATATAAATACGGTTCCATCTTAATGACCACTATGAGAGGTTGTAGGAGATAATCGAACAATCATCGTTTCGTGAGGCGTTAGTTTGTCATCCACTGAAACAGTATGTTCCTCACCCATTAGATGGAGGTGTGTGTTAGTGTAGTTCAAATCCTTCTCATAACAACATCCTAGTATATTTGGGATACTTGTGTTG
Organism: Viscum album; assembly: GCA_963277665.1. Lineage (NCBI taxonomy): Eukaryota > Viridiplantae > Streptophyta > Magnoliopsida > Santalales > Viscaceae > Viscum > Viscum album. The sequence continues at coordinate 1,169,680,367 of OY728130.1, forward strand.
TTATAAAATAAAGGAATAAAAAGATTTTAGGGGTTGGAGAAGTAAAACAAAATAAAATAAAAGAATTTAAGAGAAACAACTACCTTTAATTTGGGTAACTCACTTTGGTTTGAACCAAAATGGTTTGTTGAAGTGTCTTCGGCCTAAGTTAAGGCTTATAGGAGGAGGAGAGGGATGTAGGGAGCTTAATTGGGTAGAGGTTGGATGAGCCAAAAGTCTTGAGAGGTGTGAGGAATTGGATAGAAATGGTCTCCTTTTATAAGGGGGAGGAGTGGCTCTTTATAAAAGTGTGAAAATATTATTTTATTATATAACGATATTCTCTTTCTAAAGGTCCAAAAATCATTAAAGTTGAAGATAAGATGACTCATGGTCGAAATAAATTCATCCAATAAGAATTGGACAGGTTTTGGTCATTATTTTAATATTTATAATCTTATTTAATTAAATAACTTATTAATGAGGTAAATATTGCACCATTGTTGTGTCATAAATAATTTAATTTATTCGATGTCTAAAAATTATAAAAAAATACCATGATGTAGAAAATATTTTTAGCTTTCCAGTGAATATTTATAGTCGAAAAAATAACTTATATAACACCATGTAAAAATTAATTTACAAATAGATATTTGTTTATGTTATTTTTGTCTTTATTTTAAATTAATTAATCTAAAGTGTCAATATCACTCCCAAGTGGCTCCATGGGGTCCCAAAATCGACCCAAGGATGCCCTTGGTCGGTCATGACTCATCCAATAAGGTTAGGACAAGTGCTAAGGTAATTTTGAATAATTATAATATTATTTTTACATTGAATTACCCTATTTACCTTTAACCACGGTAAACAAAAGTCAAAAGTTACTATTCACCAAAAAAAATATTTTTATCTTATTAAACCACATTTTACTTCTTGATATTAACTGTGTCTCTCGGAATTTTGAAATTCAACTCACAAAAGTGATAAAATTTTGTTTAAATGAAAAATTCAGTTTTTTCACTACTACTAAGTGGTTTCACTATTCATCAAAAATTGACGTTCTTCAGAAAAATACCAAAAATTCAGCCTAAGATTTATTTGATATTATGAATTCAAAAATGATGTCTATTTTTCCAAATTCAAAACATAAAAGTGGAATTAATTAATTTAAAATTAATTCTCGTTGTCAAAACAAATAACATGTTTCTAAGAAATAATAACTATGAAAAGATTGACACTTGTTTATGTCCAATTTCAAAGTGAAATTAATTCCAATGACCAACATTGGATTAAATGGTAAAAATATATTCTAATTACACTTTAAAACCAATTAAAAATATAATCTAACCATATAAATAAATTATATTAAAACATAGTTTTGAATTAAAATACAATATTTTTAACTATTCATTAGAAAATGAACTTTATCATAAAAATTCCAAAAATTTACACAAAGTAAATTTTTATGTCCCCATTCTAAAGAAGGATCTTATTTGGTCAAATAGAATGTATTAAAGTGACCAAAATTAGATTTAAAAAGGGTTCACCATTAAAGGGCGGTAAATTGACATTTTAATGTAAATTATGCTTAAAATTAGATCGATTCACATTTTAAGCCTCTAACTTTTATTGGATAAATGTAAATACATTTAACAGACATGTATAACCACATTGTAGTTAGTTTCGTTCATTCCCGCCAATACAACGACTAGGAGTTAACTACCATTTAAAATAATAATATTATATTATTAGTGTGCAACGTAAGATTTTAAAGAAACCCGTTGTTGTGTATCAGGTACGCTATCGAACATAGCAACCCCTTTAAAGTAAAATTAATATTTATTTCAAAAATATTAATAAATATGAAATTTGTCTTATTCTTTATTTACCTGGGATGTTACATCCTTCCCCCCCTTTTGGGAATTGCGTTCTCGCAATTTTAAAACTAGACTTGGAAACTTCATTAAAAGTCTCACATCGAAAAAGAGTTAGTAAAACTATCACTTTAAAAGAAAGAAAGAGAAGTACAAAGGTCACCCGAGATAACCCATACTAGGATTCCATGTAGGAAAACATGGATATGGATGATAAACTAAGTGTCATGTTCTGATGGAGAGTGATAGAAAACATGATTAGGATAAAGTTAACAACAAGAAAATCACAAACATGTGATGAGATAAATGGTCATTAGTTTCCCAGTAGGAAAAGTAAACGGATAACATTTTTTTTGTTTTAAGTTCCATTTAATAAATTTGAGGAATTTATTTATGAGATTGACAAAGAACATAAAGAGTTATACTTACTTTTTAAGTAGAGTTTCATTATTTAATAAATTTCTACCACAAACTCATCTTCTTTTTTTTGAAACGATGAGTATTCAAGATGATTTGGTCACACCGGAAGAGCTAGAATCAACTTCTAGAGAATCACATGATCCACAAAAGATAAACAATATATTTACCTTGTCTTTAGAGATTAACCACCACCAAAATGGTTAGTACAAGATCAGATGATCCCCAAAAATGATAATCCTTTAGAAAAAGAAATACTAATCTTAATTTCTAAAATTAAACCAACAATACCCAAAGTTCAATAAATACCATTCAATAAAAAACTGTCCTTAAAATACATTAATGTAATCTAAACTAATTTTGAAACCCAAAACATAGAAGAATTTAATTACACAGTCTTCCACATTAAACTGTATTTCCAAATAACGTCGACTACTCTTAAAGTCGCATACTTAAAAGTAATTAACCAAATCACATATTCTCTATGATAGGTTAATCATTTCCATAAATAACCCAAATCACTATAAATCCACAATAAAAACATAGATAAAAATCCACCATTACTCCTCAAATGAAATCCCATGGTATTCTATTTTCCTTGGGTATATAGTGTTTCCAACAAAGCGAATGTCTTCCAAAATAAAATTTATCACTTAATCACCAAATCATTTTCCTATACTAAGGGTATTCATTTGATAATACATAAGATCCCAAATAAACTTATTATTGATCAATAAAATCGTTTAACTAAAAATAATTAGTCACACTAACCAGGGACTTCACATAGTCCAGTGGTAGGCGATAAATCCCAATTGCACTATGGTTGAGGGTTCGATTCCCGCAGCTTTGTCTGACGTGAAGGGTTGTCACACGGTTTGCATGTTGTCCTTTTTCAAAAACTATATTTTATAACATTACCAAAATGAGATAAATTCCTCAAAATAACCATAACATAATTTAACCACAAATTTTATCTCAGACCTTGCATTTTCATCCCAAAATATAATAACTTGTAGTTGTCTCAAACCTAATGATCATATAAAACAAAATGGTTATTTATAACTATATCCCTAAGAGAAAAAATAATTCTTCCTTAAATATCATTTTCACATGAAAAACTACAGGGTTACAAATACAAGAGGAAATTATTCCAAAGTAATCTCATCAACAATGAGCACTAATACTTTTAAAAATTTCTCCAACCATTTATTTCCACATAGCTTCTTCTTTGACCAAGAAAATATCCTATAAAATAGGGCATTCACACGGGTAATGGCCAGGTCCCCTACATTTACGGCAAATGACTGTAAATGGATTCTTGGGACCATTTTTATTTTCTTCCATAGTGCTCTTCATTTTTTCTCGTCAATTCTTCACTTTATGTCCTTTTTTCCCACACGTAAAGCATTTCTTTGTTCCATTGAGACACTTTCTTGGGTGTCTCCTTCCACATTTCCTGCATGATGGAAATTGAGGATTCTTTTCTCTATGGTCTCCACTACTGGAGCTCTTATCATTCATCACCTTTCTCTTCTTTGTTGAGTCTGGGAGTTGGTTAATATATATGTTGTTGATCATATTTTTGGAAAACTGATTCGGCATGAACATGATATCTTTTACACCTATCAACATTCCATTTTGTTGCTCATTTCCACCATCGTTCTCACCTTGTACATCATTCTCAAAGTTACTATGACTTCCTTGAAATCCATCCATTGACTAAAACTAGAAAACATTGTGTGAGTAAGAATAGTCATAAAATTATTTAGAAAATATCATCACACCATATTTTCAATTTGAAACACCTTAGGATTAACCAAGGTCATTTATTCTCATCTTATATTAAAATACTTCAAATCGGTTTGTAAAGAAAATGTAAATTATCCTAAGCATATCCCCTGGGAGTGTCGTAACCAAGAGTGAAGCAAGACCCGTTGTCGTGCACCAGTTCACGTTCGAGTCTAGCTCAAAGCGGTATTTTCGGGTTTTATCCCTAGGTACATCTGTTCCAAAGCTGCCTCTACCTGCTCGTATCCAGACAGGGAAATATTGCTTGGAAAACTCACAAAATCACTACAATACCAAAATTTTAGGAAGTTCATCTATATTAATCCTCAAATTCTATCTTAGGGCTATGTGCTCTAATCAGAGATTATCTAAATATAGTTTCCAAGGATTGTATTAAACTTCCTCTAATACCAATTGTAACGCCCCGACCCCAGAAGCCCAGAGTCTGTGCATTATTACGTATCATTGACATGATAATAAAAGATCAAGTCTCGAAAGACCGATTAGTTTAGTAGCCTTGGAAGTACTAGATACATTCACAAGTCTTACATTACATGATAAAGTGAAAAACTACAACAACATAGTCTTCATAGTCCACCCTCATATCCCTTTAGACTATCCATGTAGGTCAGTTATAAAATACTTCTTCACATCCTGATAAAAATAAAACATAGAAAGGGGTGAGCTCAGATGCTCAGTAAGGATATCAATATAGCGGAAACATTCATAAATAAGCATAAATATTTAAGGCAATGTATAGCTAAAATAAAATCCTTTTAAACTTGAACTTCGGCATAATATAGAAAAAAATGAAATGAAATAATGTCATTTACTTATTCACATGGATATTCTACTAGTCGAATAATCGCATGCAATATCAATAACCACTTTCATAATGATGGAATGCATAATGTCAGACTATCATAACCACATAGTCAAGGCATTGTGTCAAGACTACAAATAATATTTTTTCAAGGCCTTGTGTCAAGACACTAGTTTGTCTCATGAGACCTACAGATGCATCGAGGAGCTATAACGGGCTCCACCCGTCACTTACTAAGTTCAATGCATTCCTCGTATGAAATGTTTGAAACATAACATAAACATTCGTATTAAAACTAGCATACAAAATGTCAATACTTTATCCACAAAGCATGAATGGTATAAAAATAACACATCCACAGTCAAAAAAAAACTCATTCAATACAATATGAAAGATTGTATTGTAACAGATTAACCTCAATTGAAAATAATGAAGGATATCGAAATAGATGAAAATAATCATCAAAACTATTTGATAGAAATATCCCTCTTTTTCTTGAAAACATTTAAAATTCACACTATTTGTCAAGAAGCCATTTAAAATAGATTTTTGAATCAAAGTGTCTCATACCCCTTTGAAACTCTTAAAATAAATTTTTAATTTTAAAACTTTAATGTCCATATAAATAAATCCTTAAAACCATTTTTAAAACATGGACATTAATATGAATGATTTAGAATAATAAATCTTTAAAACATTTTAAAATGATATTTTAGTTAGAGTTCATAACCAAAAGAGAGACACTTGAATACAAATAATTGAGGTAATAAAAACTTTGTAATATCATGAGAATAAAAGGATTCATGATATACTATATCAAAGTACATTATATACACCATATAAAAGTGATTTGGTGCATAACAACAAAGAATTCTCAATGTAATGTAAATTGAGATGAAATATCTTATAAAGATTGTATCTTTAGTTTAAGGATAAATCAACGACATAATTATGTGTGAAAAATATAAATACACTGAATATGATTGGATATTTAGTATAAATCAATCTGAGGACATTCACACATATTCTTGTAAAAACAACACCAATGAATTGGATATTTAACTCAACAAATGGAGATTGAGTTAAAATTACTCTTATCAAGTTCATATCGATGACTTGAGAATTTATCAATGGAGTGATTCTGTGTATCAAAAGTATATCCAAAGAAAGAGGAGTGGAAATTATGACATAAGCAAATGAATATTGATTCCACACATAATCTTGGAGTAAAATAATCAATGAAGTATGCGTAAAGCCGAATGAGTGGAAATTGAAATTTCAAATTCCCTTATCAATTTGGAAACTTACGAAACATACACCCATGAATGAAGGATCATACAATGATGATGTAAATATCCATAAATTAAAGTATATTACACAATGAACACAATCATGGGCAGTACACACACCACATGCAATAAATAAGTGGTGAACAATGGAAATCTCACGGAATTAAAAGTGAGATAAGAAACCCCTTACCTCGTGTCTAACTTGACCCGTTCGTTCTTTAATATCCGGAATAATAAACTAAAGTTAATTTCTACTTGATTAAAAACCTTTTTCAAGTCTATTATTCCTTTTATATCACTTATTACCATGTTATAAACATTATGTAATCATTCAAGTTAATAATGGTCATTTTGTCAATATTTCGTACTTGAGTAAAAAAATGAACACCTTATATTTACAAGTTTTCCATGTGGTCAATAGTCCATTATAGCCAAAATGATATTCATTATTTAGATATCATATATATCATATACATCCAGTATATATATATTTATAACAGTATATATCATTTTGAGGTAAGAAATGAAATGCACCGTTCATGGAGACGGTAAGTCGTACGTACACATGAACGCTACTTTCATTTCTATTTCTTATTTTAATGGAATTAAAACATAATGATACATAGGTATATTATAATTCCAGTATAATATCATATATAATATCATTAAATCCATCCTTTATACGTCCCACATAAGGCATGAATGAGTCATATCATTTTGAGGGGGTGGTAGTCTGCACTTCCCTAAATGAAATTATCGTGTTTTACCCATAATGGAAACCATAATATAATGATATAAATGGAAAATACACAAGCATAAAGAAAACATAAACATAATATATATATCATATATATAAATAAAGTGTCATCTTAATGGCCACCATGAGAGGCGGTAGGAGATAATCGAATAATCATCGTTTCGTGAGGCGTTAGTTTGTCATCCACAGAAATAGTATGTTCTTCACCCCTTAGATGGAGGTGTGTGTTAGTGTAATTTTAATCCTTCTTATAACAACATCCTAGTATATTGGAGATACTGGTGTTGTTATAAAATAAAGGAATAAAAAGAATTTAGGAGTGGGAGAAATAAAACAAAATAAAAAAAATTAAGAGAAACTGTTACCTTTAATTTTGGTAACTCACTTTGGTTTGAACCAAAATGGTTTGTTGAAGTGCCTTCGGCCTAAGGTAAGGCTTTTAGGAGGAGAATAGGGATGTAGGGAGCTTAATTGGGTAGAGGTTGGATGAGCCAAAAGGCTTGAGAGGTGTGAGGAATTGGATAGAAATGGTCTCCTTTTATAAGGGGGGGGGAGGGGCTCTTTAGGAAAGTGTGAAAATATTATTTTATTATATAATGATATTCGGTTTCTAAAGGTCCAAAAATCATTAAAGTTGAAGATAAGATGACTCATGGTCGAAATAAATTCATCCAATAATAATTGGACAGGTTTTGGTTGTTATTTTAATATTTATAATCTTATTTAATTAAATCATTTATTAATGAGGTAAATACTGCACCATTTTTGTGTCATAAATAATTTAATTTATTCGATGTCTAAAAATTATTAAAAAAAATATCATGATGTAGGAAATCTTTTTATCTTTCCAATGAATATTTATCGTTGAAAAAAATAACTTATATAACACCATGTAAAAATTAATTTATAAAGAGATTCATTTATATCATTTTTGTTTTACTTTAAATTAATTAATCTAAAGTGTCAATATCACTCTCAAGTGGCTCCATGGGGTCCAAAAATCGACTCAAGGATGCCATTGGTCGGCCATAACTCATCCAATAAGGTTAGGATAAGTTTTAAGGTAATTTTGAATAATTATAATATTTTTTTTACCTTGAATTACCCTATTTACCTTTAACCACGGTAAATAAAAGTCAAAAGTTACGAGTCACCAAAAATTATTTTCATCTTATTGAACCACATTTTACTTCTTGATATTAACCATGTCTCTCCGAATTTTGAAATTCAACTCACAGAAGCGGTAAAATTTCATTTAAATGAAAATGTCAGTTTTTTAACTTTTACTAAGTGGTTTCACTATTTATCAAAAATTGAATCTCTTCAGAAAAATACCAAAAATTCAGCCTAAGATTTATTTGATATTCTGAATTAAAAAATGATGTCTATTTTTCCAAATTAATAACATAAAAGTGGCATTAATTAATTTAAAATTAATTCTCGTTAAAACAAATAGCGTGTTTTTAAGAAATAATAACTATCAAAAGATTGACACTTGTTTATGTCCAATTTCAAAGTGAAATTAATTTCAATGACCAACATTGGATTAAATGGTAAAAATATATTCTAATTACACTTTAAAACCAATTAAAAAGATAATCTAACCATATAAATAAATTAGATTAAAACACAGTTTTGAGTTAAAATACAATATTTTTCACTATTCATTAGAAAATGAACTTTATCAGAAAAATTCAAAAAAATTACACAAAGTAAATTTTGATGTTCTCATTCTAAAGAAGGATTTTATTTGGTCAAATAGAATGTATTAAAGTGACCAAAATTATATTTAAAGAGGGTTCGCCATTAAAAGGCGGTAAATTGGCCTTTTAATGTAAATTATGCTTAAAATTAGATTCATTCACATTTTAAGCCTCTAACTTTTATTCGATAAATGTAAATACATTTAACAGACATGTATAATCATATTGTAGTTAGTTTTGTTCATTCCTGCCAATACAATGACTAGGAGTTAACTACCATTTAAAATAATAATATTATATTATTAGCGTGCAATGTAAAATTTCAAAGAAATCTGTTGTTGCGTATCAGGTACGCTATCGAACATAGCAACCCCTTTAAAGTAAAATTAATATTTAATTCACAAATATTAATAAATATGAAATATGTCTTATTCTTTATTTACCTGGGATGTTACAATCAATGTTAAGCATATGTGCATCACTCCCAATATAAAATAAATATTTTAACATTGTACTCTTGTTCCCATTCATTCTAGGGATTACATATCCCATTATAACCCAAATTAATGGAGTTCCTATATCTCTTTGGACACCACCTCTTCCACCAAACAAAAATATTTCCACATTTCATGCTTAAATCATATGATGCCATGTGAAACAATTATGCTAGCATTTTATAAACCTAAAGAACACATCCTCTTGGTTCTCTTTTGTGATATATTTGTAATAGGGGATGACTGATCTTATGGTACCATGATGGTATTCACTAAAGAATAACACAATTCATGAGATTTTTACCTAGGTGATGTTTTTATTTTTTATGGGACCTCTCTTGGGTTTACAACTGAATAACTAAATGAAAAAGGGATTTCCCCTAGGGGATGTTTAATTCTTGATATGTCCCTTATAGGATTCACTAATGAATAAAACAATTCATGAGATCTTGTGCATAGGGTGTCGTTTAGCCTCTAAAGGAACCCCACTAGGAATCACTGGAGAATAATATAATGACTAAGAGCTTGTGTGTAATGGATGGGTTGGTCATTTAAGGAAGCCTATTGGGGATTGCTGGTGAATAACGTAATCCCTCAGAGCTTGTTCTTAGTGTATTGTTTGATATTGAAGGAAAGACCCCACATAACTCCACAATATATTTCTCTAATGGTGAAATTTAATTCCCAAAAATCTAAAAAAATTAACCTAGATATATGAATTTAATGAAAGGATTTCTTTCACCCATTTTCCCGTGTCTTTGGGAGATCGAAATAGTGTTAGTGTTTTATGCTACCATACCAATGTCTTGGATGAAATATTATAAACTATATAACAACTCCAAATCCTTACAGAACTATACTAAATTAAATAGAATATATCTTAGTCATACATTTGTAAACTACACAACATGTGGTCACCTTGTGGGACATACATATTCTTCTTATGCATGAGCCAGATATGCACAAAAAACATTTCCAATATATAAGTTTACTAGCATACACTGATCATTCTATAACAACCCTTCATGAGGAAAAAGTGGACTCACCGTTATCTAGACACTGAATCCTCACCCACACCCATTTTCCTTCTTGCTCAAGCTAGGATACCACTACAATGGTTACATACAGTGAATGAGCTCGATCTACGTAGAAATTAAGATTCCCACTTGCTTATGTGGGAGTCAAATCTGCATAAGGGGTCATATATAAGAAGTACATGGGGAATGATTCCTCTTACAACCAGATATGTAGTGATTTCCATACCTCAAATCTTGGCTTCATACTCAATATAAAATAAAAAATTCCACCTCCCTATGTATGGGTCAGAAGTTTCTATGACATTTTCAATATAAGAACAACATGTGGCATGACTCTTATTACAATATGATATATAGTAATGCTCTGATCTCAAATCATGGTCCCATCCATTGTATAAAAAGAAATTACCCTCCCAGAATATGGCATGAACCTATGCATGTAGCTTTCTCCAGAACTAAATATTGATTCGTTTTTATTATCACATGATACATAGTAATGCCTAGATCATTTTATTGAGTTATAGTCATGGATATTCATTACTTTTAACTACATTCCTCACTGAGAACCAAATTTTAATGGAAATTCCATCATTTAACAGAATGTAGATTCCCCCACAATTCCACATCTTGCAATCTCACATGGTTAAATTTACTACCCAGTTGCCCCTTGTTTCTCACGCTAATCATGAATCATGTGATATTAGTTAACCAAGAAATATACTCTAACCAATGAAATCAAGATGCATATTATTTAAATATATGGAACCACATCCTAGTTGAATGCTGCTAAACAATAGAATAAAGGTTGTATCCACCAATTCCTTGAACTCCCCTTTCCATTTTAATTTCTCCATGAATCCATGTAATATCATTGATTTCTGAGTAAATAAAATCAATTCCTTGAGATGACATCCATCTCTTCAAACACCATGGACCTTGATCCCACATATTTATGGGTCCCCCTAGTAGAAAATATGTAGCATGGATGGGATAATATTAAGGGTTCCATATAGGATTTGATGGTTAATATCAAAATCCCAAAGATCTTGTTCCTAGGAGATTCTATGATCCTAGAGGGGAGGACCAACTTAAATCAAGGATTTATTGTTCTAACTATGTGGTATACAGAATTCCCTCAATATTAAGGGTTTGCTTGTATCCACCGGTGGTAACATCTTATTCACTCTGACATTATTGGGTTATGATTTAAACCACCAAAAACCCAACTATTCTAGAGTATTCATAAATGCTTGATGTTAAAAATATTTTTAGTGTACTATTTTCAAAGAAAGATTATAGCACCATATTCATGTTTCTCATTCCTTTTTTCAGTATGCATATCCTATGAATTCATAAAATAATTGAGTATCCTCTCCTCTTAGTAATCCAATATGGTCCATCCATCTCGAGCTAAAAATACATAGAGTTGGATGATCTATCCACAAATATATTTTTTGGATGAATCCTTATTCTACATACTAGGGTAGAATATAGAACTCCCCTTTCCATTTGAATGAGTTTGATCTTCATAGAGGAACCTTTAGTATAATATGATTCCAAGTCTCACTAATTGAAGATAAAAACTATATTTCTATTCATATGAGTTAGATATATTCCTGAAGTCATTTTTGAGAACAATGTGTGGCTTGATTCCTGTTGTCCATGATATTTAGTGATTCCATGATTCCCTAATCCTGGTCCCAAATGCATTATCCAACACTACAATGAGCCCTTCCTTGTGCATGGGCCTGATCCATGCATGGAACCTTTATAATAACTACATGCATATTGATTTATAATCTATCAAGATATGTTATGAGGCCTGGTTACATTATCCTTGTCCTAGAATCACGTTTTCCACTATCACGACCTTCCTTGGTGCTTGATTCATGTTGTGGTATATCATCTTTTTATCACAAGAATGTAAAGATTCCCCACCAATGAATGTCTCTCCCAATATGATATCACCTTCTCTGTGATGGTATCAACTATGATTAGATATCATATTCCAATGAAATATTTGGAGACTTTTATTTCAAGATAGTCATGCATGTCCCCCTAACATATTTGTCAGTTCTATATATTTACTTCTTATTCATGAGTCAGATTTATGTAGGAGGGGGGGCTTTTATATGGCTATTTATCATTAATCCTATGTAAGGAAAGAGAATTCCCCCCAAATATGAATATCCCCAATCAATGTAGGGTGTCTCTAAGGAAACATTACATGTTTCCTTAGAGACACCCTACATTGATTGGGGATATTATACTACAAGGATTATCTCCCTATCACATGATGTTAAAATACTTGGAATTTGTCCTTACTATATGACATTAAAATAGAAGGATGAATTTATAGTCACATGAGGTTAAAATATAATAAAATTATGTCCTCTATACTTGATGGTAACCTTTAATGAAGGTGTGTCCCCATTTCACAACATTACACTATGCAGGCCATCTTCCATCATCACTCCATATCAAAGGACAACAAGAGCTTATCCATATTCAACCAAATAATGAGATTCTATCACCATCTATATATACAACTCAAACCATAAATCAAACTAATTTCATGAGAATCAAATGTTCCCATAAACCATACATGGCCCCTAGAAAGAAGAAAAGAATTGTCAGTTTGATCAGGTATATATTAGATATGTATAAGTGTCTTTGACCTATCAATCGAAGGTATTTTGGCCTTTAATGAAGGACATTTTGATCTATATGAGCCCTAAAAACATAAAATTGGAACTCATCACCTTTGAGTTATTCTCGATCAACCACTTTAGGACTCTCTAATACCATCACTCATGATTCAAGATCCTTAAGCCATGATTTAACTCATATTTCTCTCATGTTCCAAAGGGTATTGGAGTACCGTTTACCTTGGGAATTATAATTATGTTTTTTATAAAAATATTCTAATACTAGTTCCATGCACAGAAACCATAAACTATGTCCACCATGGTTAAATAATTATGATGTTAAGCATTATCCCTTTATGGTATAAATATCATTAACCAAAATTTCTTGCAATAGGGACATAAAACATGTCACAGAAAAAAGGATTTCTTAGTGAAATTCATTTATCCACTCAATATTAACATTTTCTCTAGGGTTTTGGAAAAATTTAGATCATAAATATAAAGTAATAATGATTATAGTTCCCACACTATAGCTGAAGTAAAAAAAACTGATACATGCTCCCTAGACAACTATGGTCCAAGAAATAATTAGAGTAATGGATTATGGAATCCCCTAATCATTATAGCATATTTAGTTGGTCGAGAACTAGATTTTAGGGTGCTCGATCCCTTATTGAATATTAAATTTTCCATAAACCATCGTCATGTATTTGAAGTCTTAGTTGATACCCACCAATTCCATGAGTTGATAGACTTCTTCGGGAACCCCATATCTTTTAGTTTCTCCACTTGGTTCTTCACAATAATGTCATCATAAAAGGGAATGACTAATCTAAAGGGACCCCACTAGGATACACAGGTAAATAACACAATGTTTGAGAGCTTGTACCTAAGGGATATTTCGGTCCAGGATTAGAGTCCTATCATAAATCTATGTTCTACTTTCTTCCCTGCATGATGTAGTAGATTCAATCCTTAAAAACTGGTCTCCATTCTACTTTGACATTGATATTCCCAAAACATCATTTACAATCCTATGACCAATCTATTCAAATGTATTTTAAATTTTTGATGTTATGTTACCATTTATCTGTAATTATTATCTAAAATGGAATGTGGTACCTTATTCTTACACCTTTTATTGTCCCTTTTACATGATATTAAACCACATGGTATTGGCCTTGAGCTTCATGATCATAAACCAAACTACCCCCAGTTTTCTAGAACCCCATTTGGATAATCTTTCTTATATACCCTACATCATTTTACAAGTGTTTGAATGATAAAAAATATTTCAAATCATTAGAATGGAGAAAATTCTCCTCATCACGACCATAATAGAGTTGGATAATCATAAGGTTTGGGGACTCATAAAATAGAGGTATTATGAAAATGAAATAATGTACCATTAATCCTCATGATCTCAAGAAACATTAGAGTGGAACTCATCACCGTAATGTGCTTTTTGAACATACCTTGTGCGTGAACCCCATCTCGCCACCTTTGATTCAAAATCTTCGAGGCATGATGTTCACATCTGAAATCCCAAAAATTGAATTGAATTTGAAATCCATGAAATTATGTCACCATATAACATACCAATTATAAGTAAGGATTCAAGGTATCTAAACCATTTGAAAATATTGTTAGGCGGAGAAAGAAAGAAAATGATGGCAAGAGGGGGGGGTGAATTGCCTTTTAAAAAATAATTAACAAATTAAAATCAAAGTTAAAAGTGCAGCGGAAATAAAGAGGCAAGACACAAGAATTGATAACGGAGTTCGGCCTAAAACCCGGCCTACGTCTCCGCTCCCAACTCAACCGTTGAGAGATTTACTACCGCTTGCTTTTTAATGGTTTTAGCAAGAAACCCACTAGACTTTACAGGTAGTCTAGAACCTATTACAGCTTGCTTTTGTTGGTTATGCAAGAACCCACTTGCTTTCAATGGTTAAGAAAGAACCCACTAGCCTTCTTACAGGTGAAGGCTAGCTCACCTTTGTCTCAAGCCTTTTACAAGGTAAGGCTTGACCAACCTCTTCACACCTTGAAGGTGGTGTGAGAACCCAAAGAAGAGAGGATGATAGAAATGGGAGTTTGTAGGCACAAACTCAAATTTAAGCTCAAAATGAATAAAACAATAAAAACCGTATTTGGAGAAGCCTTGGGCGCCAATGGATGATTGGAGTTGAAGACGTGCACTCCCAAGCTTCTATGGTGGTGCTCCTTGGATGTGGAATTGAATTGGAGCGATTGGGGTTCCTTGGAGGAAGTCCGCCGGAGGTTCGCTAAATGATGAGAAATGTGTCTGTTGGCTTCCTTATGGCTCCGGCTATGTTCCTTAGGCTTCCGGGTGTTCAAGGTCCTTTATTTATAGAGGGGGAACCCTCATATGGCCGTTGGAGGCCTTTGGAGCCGTTGGAAAGGCTTTCGGAGCCGTTGGAGGCCAAGTGGACAGGCTGGTCAAAAGCCCAACGGCTAGTTTGACTGGCTCCACCGGCTGACCGGTGCAGAGCCACCGGTTGGCCGGTGTGTGCAAAATGGAGAGGCTTCGGGTTCAGGCTCCACCGGCTGACCAGTGCTGAGGCCACCGGTTGGCCGGTGATGAGGCAGTAGGTGCCACTGTTCTGGCTGGGTGCCACCGGCTGGCCGGTGCTGAGGCCACCGGTTGGCCGGTGCTGAGGCAGTGGCTGGACTCTCGGTCTGGGCTCTACCGGCTGGCCGGTGCTGAGGCCACCAGTTGGCCGGTGCTCTGGACAGTGGAGAGCCTTTCTGTCAATGGTCCATCGGCTGGCCGGTGTCATGCCACCGGTTGGCCGGTGGACTGAAAACAGTCCAAGTTAACTCCTTTGCCACTTCTTGCTCCTGAAATCATGCCTAACAACACAAACACTTGAAAACAAGATTAGGTAAAAAGGAAAGTGATTGTGATCATGAAAATTAAACCTCGAGGGGTACGAGAGGTACAACAAATATTAATCCTTCAAAATTATAGTAATGATGCTAGGTATTTAAACCCATCATGAATATATATCCTTCACAATTCTAGTAAGGATATAGGGTTCCAAACCTTTCATGAGGACTCAAACATCATAGACCATAAAATAAGTTCTGATCTAGAATTCCTTAAACTTCAACAAAATTAGGTCCAATCTATAAAATCAAAAAAAAATATTCCAAGCAATAAGACTCCAAACTAAAAAATGATTTTTCGATCTAAAAAACCCTAAAGTACAACAAATGAATTTATGATATATATATGTCCTTAAACTACAAAAATAGAATGTATGAGTTATGAAACATTAAACTATGATAAAATATAGTATGATCTATGAAACTATAAAATCTAGAGAAATAAGGTCTGATATATAAGAACATAAACTATAACTAATGAATGTCTAAGGTATATGACTCTATACTATAGGAAAATATGTTTTGAGCTAAGACACAAAAAACTACAACTCCTTATTAGTATGAATTACAAGATGGTAAAATTAAAATTTAAATAGACACGGTGCTCGACATTCTCAAAACCCACAAAGGGAACCCTTGTAAAAAGTCAAGTCTCTACAATCTAATAACACACTTTTTTTATCTAGGAAACATTGAAAACTCGTAAATGGAAAAGGAATAAAACTTTTTAGGCTAGAAAACCATGAAGGATGAATAAAGATAAAGGTGATTCCATGCCCACTAATGTTTTCCCCCATTTATTGTTAAAATGTTAGGGCTGAATATATGATAAGTATATATTATAGGGACCATTATCTAGCCCTAGAATAAAAATGTTATGGGCCCTATGTCCACTAATCATAGGAAAAAATTAGTGTGCATATCAATTCCCTAGGACCCATTTGAGGGCACATATTCATATCATATCTTGAAACTACATAAAACATGGTATATCCAATAGAATTATAAACTGCACAGAATATGCTACTCATTATGTCCTAAAATGTGACACATGATCCAGATCCATGCAATATATCTACTAAAACATTAGTCCCTACCCATGATCATGTGATAATGTGATGAAATACCCTTTTCTACATATGATCTATATTAATGTAATAGATTTCATTTTAAAGTTCTTCATCCATGAAACTATGACCCCAATTCATCATCTTGATCAGTATAAGAGTCTTCTAGGAAAACTACAAATGGATTGGATCCCATTTCCTTAGGATGAATAGAAATGTTTGTGTTCTACATCTTGGACCTAGCTGCAAATTCAATTCAATCCAAATACTATTATCTATATTTAAAGATATTCTTTTCCAAATTTTAGGGTACCAGTGCCACAATTCAATATTATTA
This sequence comes from Viscum album, assembly GCA_963277665.1. NCBI lineage: Eukaryota > Viridiplantae > Streptophyta > Magnoliopsida > Santalales > Viscaceae > Viscum > Viscum album. The sequence goes on from OY728130.1 coordinate 1,169,697,493, forward strand.
CTTTAGAAACCCTGATGCCTTAACCATTTTTTGAAAAAAAACACAGGCTATTTTATATACAACCCAAAAAACTTTAATCAAGAATATCCTCTTGGTGGTGCTCAAAATCCTTTATCTAATAGACTCTTCTTAGTGAATAATCTAATCATGTTTTATATAAAATACATTCAGATGTTCATGTTCATATCAATGTGGTGTACATTTACCATAGAACCAAAATGATTTTTTTAAAATAAATCCAATTATAAGGTAAGAATTTTTGTTAGAAACCATAAATGTGTAACACGGTCTGTTCAATCAATGATTTTTTATGTGTGACCCCCATGAAAAAGATACTGATATATTTTCCATTTTGGACTTAGAAGTGGAATTATTGATGAATAAAGGCTTAGGTTTAAGATTTATATTATTAGGGAACATAATTAGGAACTTATTTCACCCATTTTTATTCTATATATTTTATTTTTATTCCATTATCCATGAAATTCATGACATGTTATCTAACCAAGATATTAAATGGGGGAATATATGGGAGTCACCTGAAACCATGCATGGGAGCCAGCATTGATAGCTAACAACACACCGGGGTGTGGGTGAGTACAACACCCTATTGGATTGCATTTTATGCGTATGAGATGCCTAGGTAGGCCACATAATGTTGGGGCACCGTCATTAAAGGATTTTTTGCTATGTTATTGGTGTTGAACCCTACTGTCGGCTTGAGGAAGTGGAAAATGTGAGATAACATATTAAACACTATACAACTAAGCAAAAAACTGGTGTGGGGAAAGAAAAAGTTTCCTATTATTCATCCACCTTAAAACATACACATATAACATATTCAATCTGATCAAAATGATCTGAGATGTCTTCTCATGAAACCACATTGCGTTTAACCTAAACTCATATACCACAGTCATTAACTCCATCGGTTCACTCCCATAAGCCACACTCATCTCTGAACTTATCCAGTAATCAAACCCATTAAAGAGGAATCAACTTCAATCTCTAACAATCATGCATGAGACTTCATTTCTAATGCATTCCATTATATGAAAACAATGTCCACTATAGGAGAATCCCTCACATGAAAATCATCGGTCACGTGAATTTATTTGGTTTCCTTGACATGGTATAATCACATTAATCTGATGCGTGAGGAAATATGGATCACACTAGTGATGTGTTCATTGATCGATCACATAATCAAAATTGATTTATAGAGGCCATCACTTGTCCAAATGTTTCATCATATTTAACTCTTATCCCTTTAAGGGATTCCTGTTAAAGAACTCAATGAACAATGCAATTATTTGAAGACTTTGTTACTACCAGGGTATGATCAGCCAATTCGATAACATGAACCCCATGTTGCTATCATGATATGAACTATAGATTACATTATCATATAATGACAATCATGTGAAGATATTATGTCATCACCATGGGTTTATATGATATATAATATATCATTCCTTAATGTGAAACTTGCATCATTTATAGCTTCCCATCATGTTACCCCTTGGATATTTGTCAATAATATTTCTGTTGATATTTTGTGCAATTAGGTGAATCCCTAAAGTGATCACGCAATATCCTCGAGGGTTTTTAAGAATTTATATATTAACATACTACAGATCAATCATGTGAATCCCTCATCTAATCATGTATATGTCTTTTGATTTCGATCATGTGAATAATTCCATTCCATACAGTCTAGCGATCACATGTCCCCATTGGTATTTCATGAGAAAAAAATATTCAAGAGTTTTGGATCCATGATAATAATATTTCTACCAACTCAGGATAATGAACATGGCACATTCACAGCGAAATGTAGTGAAATATCAGGGTATCAATGTCCTATATAAAACCTTGTTCCGCTCTTTGAAAATGGGTAGTATTAATAAAAATTAACATATATATGAGGGGAAGGTTAGAGAAAGGGAGGAAAAGAAGATGAGGCAAGGGGATATTACCTTCAGAAAACATCTCTAGGTAGTTACAAGACCCTTTCATTAGAACTCATCATGAGACACTATCACAAGACTCCATCATGTCACTCAAATATGATCACACAATCATATGATGATATGAACATCATGGGATCCCTCTGTTATGAGATGTAAGTATGCAGGTTGGACATACACCACCTTATCATGTGATACAAATATGTGACACCCTTATGAACCCTTATCATGCAGATCATTCACAAAAAATAGAATCTATACACCTACATATCAATTGAAACACAAAAACCCATTTTTCCATGATTTCTCTATTTTTTCAAGCAATTTGTATGTCCATGGACATTCATACATGACATGTGAACACCCCTTGACATGCATGCTTGACATGTCCATGAACCCATAGACATGCATTCTCCTTGTCATGAAAATACTAGGATTTGCAGCATTAGCCTGTAAATATTCACGAGACATGTAAAAATAACCCCTAGACAAATATCTCTTTATCATATAGAATGTGATATCAATTACACATTCACATGGCCCCACACTAGTGGGTCCCTAGCCTTCCTTCCTAAGTCATACACTCACTTATGGGGACATGATCCTCTTATGGTCACACTATCATGTGATCCTATTATGGTAATGACAAGTACTCATGAGATTACATTACATGATATTGTCCAGGTGGTCAATCCATATTCCCTTAGATAGGTCATCCGGATCACACAAAGGTCGTGTAGACATGTCAGCCTTGTTAGGTAGAAATCCTTGGGAATTCCATCATGATCCTATGAAATCTCTTATAAATGTATTATTGATGATGAAAAATCCTTTAAATATGTCGTTATGATCGCATAGATGCAATTATAGACGTCATATTGGCCATATGAAGCCCTTTTAGACATGTCCGCCTACTTAGAAAAATCCCCATAGTAATGTGGGCCTAATCATGTTAAGTCCCCGACACTTTTAAGCCTAATCTCGTGAATGAATTTTGGACATATCATCCATATCATGATAATCCCCCCTTGGACATGTTAAATTTGTTATGTAGATACCCTCAGATATGTTAGCCTTGTCAGGAAGACAACCTCATACATGCCAGTCTTATTAGGTAGATTAACTCACACATGTAAACGTTTTTGGGAATACACCCTCGGACAAATTAACCTAACAAAGTATTCACCCCAGTACATATACACCTTTTTAGGAAGAGACCCTTATAATTTTTGACCTTGTTAAGAAAACAACCTCAAACACGATGATGTTGTTGGATATTCACACTTGTACATGTGCCATCAAACCATATGAACCCCTAATCCTGAATCTTTTTCCAACAACCCCCATTATGTGAGGAGTGTCCATAATAGACTATGTCACGACCCGTCCCTCGGGGCCCGTGTCGTGACTACCTCAAGCCTGCCTTCCATAGGACAGGGGCTGGCGACTAGCACCGAAGGCGTATTCCCTAAATCTGGGAAGGCATTGCCTTTATAACCTGTAACACACACAACCAAGCACACAGCAAGATACGAACTCAAGTAAATTGAATAGTAAACAGAGTGAGTACGGTAAGTAAAAGGGGCCAGAATACAAGCCCAACTGGAAAGTACAAGGGAAACAGGAAAGTACAAGACGGATGATAGGTGAAAAGTAGCTCCTGGATCATCCACCACAAATCCTACCTGAAGGGTAGGTACAGCTCACGAACGGTCGTCTCTGCGGTTCACCTCGTCTAACATCCACCTCCGAGCTACCTACAGTCCTGGTACTCTCATCCTCAGTCAGCGTTGTCCGTCGTCTCCACCAAACACAACAGGGTGCGGGCATAGCCCATGCCGGGGTGAGTATAACGATACTCAGTAGGGACTTCGAGACCCTCAAGGTCTCACAAAATCCACCAAAGATAAACCACACGGCATGAAATCAACTGACAACCCTACTTAGGTATATGCTCATACATATACCTAAGTTATCAAGTATATCAATCTCAATCATGAGGAAACACAGAGTCCAACTCAAAAGGTCAAAGCTCAACTATTCCACAAAAGGAGTACCACGATGGTAAGTACCACTCAGGTACGTCACACAGAAGAATACCACCAAGGTATTACCACAAAGGAAAGTACCGCTCAGGTACGAACTCAGCTAACATCAGGTATAACTTAAGTATTGTAGTAGAGATGATTAGATGTAACTATTAGTTCATATTACTCTGTTAAGAGGCTCTGTTGCTAGCCCACACAGGATCGCTCGGTGCTGACCCACACAGGATCGTTTCGTGCTAACCCACACAGGATCGCTCGGTGCTGACCCACACAGGATCGCTTGGTGCTGACCCACATAGGATCACAAGGTGCTGACCCACACAGGATCATTATTCATACTTCACGTCACAGTTAGCTACAGGGTTCTCGCACTACGCTCGTTTTTCTCCGAGAGGGTCCACTCCACAAGCCACTGGTTGAAACTCCAACTACCACGAAGTCTCATGAAGAAGTATCTCAAAGGACCGCCACATCATAGGGGTCTCAACGCAATAAACGGTGCATCAATCGGACGCCCAGTCTGTGAGTTATTAGCCTTTTAGTCCCGATGACCTGGTTGGATTCGTGCTCGATCCAACCTGACTGTACTCCAACTTTATCTGAATCTCCATTAGGGTATACTCAAAGGGACCGTCTCGCTCCAAGGTTTCCAGCGCCGCTAGCAGTTCGTCAATCGGACGCCCGGTGCCAAAGTTATGGCTGGTAGAGCGAAAAGTTCGAAGTTGGCCCGGGTCTGGTTCGACCCGGTCCGATTCAGGTCGACTCGGCCTGCTGGGTTTGGTCCGGCCCGCTGGGTCCGGCCCGACAGCGATGGGCGGCGCGGAGGTTGCGAGGGCAGCGTAAGGCCACGGAGGTCGTGGAGGCCGCGAGGGGGGTTGTGCGGGCCGCGGGGCGGCGAGGCCGTGCGGGCCACGAGGGTGGCGAGAGACCGCAGGGGGGGGGGGACGCGAGGGCCGCGGGCGGCGTAGAGGGTCGCGAGGCGACGGAGGTCGCGGGGCGGCGAGGCCGCGGGGCAACGCGGAGGGTCGCGAGGCCGCGAGGCGGTGAAGTCCGCGGGGCGGCGGTGGCTGCGGGAGTCGTCGCCTTCGTCGAGGCCGACGATGTGTCGGCCGCCGCATCCATTCGTCGATGTGGCACAAAGCCGCCTTCTTCCATCGCGAAGAACACACCATTCAAGAAGAATGACGGAGGGGTTGGACCATGTTTGTTTGGCTCACACCCTCCGCGTTAGAGCGGTAGCAAGCGGCTCAACAAAATCTTTAATGAAGAACACCGAACCCTACATCCTCCCACAATTATTATTCTCAAACCCGCAAAAAAAATCATTCGCGGATCAACTAGTTAGATAGTTGATCCACGTTCTTTGTTTCAGAATGGAAGAACATGGGAATATATAATCATACACAACTAAACCCTTACCTCGTTCGTTTGTTGACGTTAATGAGGAGGGAAGGACAGTCGTCGATTGAAGACGTCCCGCATTGGAGGATGTCCCGAGGAAGATGTCGAAGTTGTGCGTCAGCGTTCTTCGTTGGAGGAGCGTTCTTCGTTGGAGAATAAGAATTCATCCAAGGTTCTCTCCCAATTTCCCTTTACCAACACTTCCCCCAATTCCACCAAAAAGAAAAGGTAGCCAATATGATATGTTTCCCCAATTTAATTGTTGGCACAAATTAAATTGGCATCATAATTACATTGATGTTGGCATAATAAATTTTGGAGAAACCTATAGGTCACATCCCTCATTAAAGAGGGAGTTCAAGAGGTTTCTCACATTAGGAGGGTTTGGGTGGTCCCCACCCTTAAATTCAAATTGGGGGTTTTAGGTTAGGTGGTCCCCACCTCCATAACCTCACATGGGAGGTTTAGTTCTGGTGGTCCCCACCTCTCAACACTCAAATGGGATGTTTAGTTCTGGTGGTCCTCACCTCTTAACATCCACATGGGAGTTTCAAAAGAAAATAAAATGTTACACAATTTTATTTTATTTTATTCTTTCACAAATAAGTGAAAAACTTCCAATCTCGACCTACTACGGTCGAGGTGAAGGTCTCAATAAGCGACTATCGGCGCTGCGAGTTCAACGGTGCCCTCATATTTCAATTCCGAGCACTAATTCAAAAGTTAGAAAAACCTACTCGCACGTTTACTGAACGTACCCGAAAAAAAGTTCAGAAATTCATTCTGGGCACTTCGGGCCTCGGAATCACGCGCCGTCATTTTTCACGGACTCGTAAAATTCTCATTTAATAAAAAATATTTTACATGGAAATTTCGGGTCTTTACAATCTCCTCACCTCAGGAATTTACGTCCCCGTAAGCCACAACTCAAAACTAGGAAAAGAAGTGGGGGTACTGAGCACGAATTTGAGCCTCCCGCTCCCATGTGCTCTCCTGGAGGTTCTCGTGCTGCCAACGAATGCGCACCAGGGGTATCGCCCGCCCACGAAGGACGCGCTCATGTCGATCCCCAATCTCAACTGGAACCTCCGTAAAAGTCATCTCATCGTCAACGTCCAGCTCTCCGTGGTCGGTGACGTGGGAAGGGTCGTGCACGTATCTCCTCAACTGGGATACATGGAAGATGTCGTGCACCAGGTGCAACTGTGGTGGAAGAGCTAAGCGGTAAGTCACCTCACCAACTCTACTGAGAACCTGGAAAGGTCTGATGAAACTCAGAGATAACATGTCGCCTCACCCAAATTTCTGTAAACCTCGTCAAGGTGAGACCCATAGAAAGACGTGGTCGCCATCCTCGAACTCCAGAGGTCTCCGTCTCTTGTCGGAATACGACTTTTGCCTGCTCTGTGCAGTCTTCATCCGGTCCTGGATGATCTGCACCTTCTATGTGGTAGCCCGAACCATCTCTAGTCCCACGAGTGTTGACTCCCCTAGGTCAGTCCAGCACAAAGGTGATCTTCAAGGTCGCCCGTACAACGCCTCAAAAAGTGTCATCCCAATGGTGGAGTGATAGTTGTTGTTGTAAGCAAACTCCACCAAAGGCAAATGATCCTCCCAACTGCGACTGAAGTCGAGGACGCAAGCATGTAGCATGTCCTCGAGGGTCTGAATGGCCTGCTCAGTCTGGCCATCTGTCTGAGGATGGAAGGTGGTGCTCAAACAAAGCTATGTCCTGAAAGCCTCCTGCAACCCCTTCTATAGTCGGGAAGTAAAACGTACATCACGATCGAAGACAATCGTCGAGGGTACTCCATGTAGCCGCACAATCTCTTGCACATAAAGGCATCTGAAGCTCTCTACTGAACCCTGATCTCTGATCGGTAGGAAGTGGGCCGACTTGGTGAGTCGGTCAATGATCACCCAAATCGAGTCATGTCCCCTGGATGTACGTGGAAGTCTTATCACGAAGTTTATGGATATCCCATCTCACTTCCACTCTGGGACCTCCAAAGGCTGAACCAAGCCTGCTAGTACCTGATGCTCTGTCTTCACTTGCTGACAAGTGACGCACCGAGAGACAAACTCTGCAACTGCTTTCTTCATTCCCGGCCACCAGTGTTGTCATCAGAGATCCTAGTACATTTTCGCCACTCCTGGATGTACCGCTAAAGGGGAAGTGTGGAACTCTCTCAACACTTCCTCCTGAAGTGACACTGGTACCATGGTACGTCCTCTGAAGAGGATGACGTGCTCCCCACCATCAGAAAATCTATCAGGTGCATGTCATGTGGATATCTGAGCACGTCGAGCCTCGCATTCAGTATCTCCACGTTGCGCCTCCCTGACTGGATGAAGAAGTGGGGGAGTGACTGTAAGAGACTGAAGAAAAACGGCTTCATCCCGATCCACAAAGGATATCTGCAAAGCGGCCAGCTATTTTGTCGCCTCGCCTAGCAACTGTATACCAGACCTCCTGCTGAGTGTATCTGCTACAACGTTCCCCTTCCTCGGAGTATAGACTATTTCGAAGTCATAGTCCTGGAGGAACTCAAGCCAACGTCGATGTCTCAGGTTCGGGTCTTTCTAAGAGAAGATATACCTGAGACTCTTGTGATCCGAGTAGACTGTAAAGCGTTCGTCAATCAAATAGTGTCGCCACATCTTCAAGGCGAAGACCACTGTTGCTAACTCCAGGTCATGGGTAGCGTAGTTCTGCTCATGTTGTCTCAGCTATCGAGAACCATATGTGATCATCGTTCGCTCTTGCATCAGGACACATCTGAGCTCGGTCCCTGATGCGTCGTAGTAGACTATGTACCCTACGACCTCCTCTAAAAGCCTCAATATGGGGGGCACAAGTCAGCCTCTGCCTCTGCTCCTGAAAACTCTGTTGTCATCTCTCCGACCACACGAAGGGTTTCCCCTTCTTCGTCAACGCTGAAAGTGGTGCTGCAACTCTGGAGAAATCTGGCACAAATCTCCGGTAGTATCCGGCCAATCCCAGGAAACTCCGTACCTCCTTCACACTCCTGGGTGGCTCCCAAGTAAGTACCGCCTCAATCTTCGCTGGATCCACTGCAACTTCAGCCTCTGATATGACATGTCCCAGAAAGTGAACCTCTTGGATCCAGAACTGGCACTTCGAGAGCTTACCATAAAGCTGGTTCTCTCAAAGTGTGTCCAGTACTACCCGCAAATGATAAGCATGATCCTCCTCAGTAGTCGAGTAGGTCATAATGTCGTCGATGAAGACTACTACAAAGCGATCAAGGTATGGCTGAAAGATCATGTTCATGAGTCCCATGAACACTGCTGGAGCATTGGTTACGCCGAATGACATATCCAAGAACTCGTAATGGTCATACCGACCTCTGAAAGTCATCTTCTGCACATCCTTGTCTTGTACTCTGAGCTGGTGATAGTCTGATCTGAGGTCTATCTTCGAGAACCATCATGCTCCCTTCAGCTGATCAAAGAGGTCGCCAATCCTCGGGAGTGAATACTTGTTCTTCACGGTCACCTGGTTCAGACGTCGATAGTCAACACAAAGTCTCAAGCTCTCATCCGCCTTCAAGGCGAACAAAATCAGGGCTGCCCAAAGAGAAACACTGGGCCGGATGAACCCTTTCCCCTATAAGTCCTCTAGCTGTACTCACAGCTCACGAAGCTCCGTGGGAGCCACCCGATACGCTGGTGTAGATATCGGTGTCGTCCCGGGGTACAAGTCAATGTAAAAGTCCACCTCTCTGCGAAGAGGTAGACCGAGAACATCATCAGGGAAGACGTCCGCGTATTGGTCCACCACTACAGGATAATTCGGACTCTCCACATCAACTACTCCGATGGTAAGGCTAGTCAGCTGATGAGTGATTGGTCGCACTCTCCTCCGGGTAAGTTCATCATGTGCTGCAAAAGCTCCCTTCTCGCCGGTGAAGGTAAACCAAGTCCCATCTGTGCAGACACACCGCACTTTGTGCCTAATACAGTCAATCTGAGCATGGACTGTAGATAACTAGTCCATACCCAAGTTGACATCGTAAGGCCTCGACGCCGCTACTAGGAGATCTCAACCGAAGCTCTCACCTCTTAGAGCAAGCTCGCACTGCCGGCACCAGTGCGTAATCGTCGAATCTGCTCCTGTAGGAGTCTCTAGCCGTAAGGATCGAGCTAACGACTCCGTCGGAATCTCCGAGCTCTGAACGAGGGCAGTGGCAATAAAAGAATAACTAGAACCTGTGTCTAGAAGTACTGCATCTAAGGTGGAGTAGACACAGATCGTACCTTGTATCATCTCCGGAGCGTCGTGATCGTAGGCCTCAACTGCCTGGAGCTGAGCTCGCCCCTACCCTCCTGCTCCCTGTGGTCGGGGTGGACCACCTGGTGGTGGTGGCGATAACATCTCGAATCGTCGCCCACCGCCAGTTGAACGGCCAGCTCCTCTGCCACGTCTGTCTGCTCCCTGCAAACCTCCTCGGTCAAACCTTTGTGTCTGTCTGGGCGGTCCTTCGACCGTCTGCTGATCATCCGTACGACAGGTCGGACAGTCACGCGCCATGTGACCCTGTCTGCCGCATGCGTAACACCGCCCGCTCCTGGTATGACTGGATCTGCCTCAGGTGCCCCGCACAACCGACCCTAAATCCAGCGGTCGTCCACCTGTAGGTCTGATCCTTTTGGACCTCTGCGACATCTATCTGCTGCCAGATGCAGAAGACTCCGCTACGTGACGACAGTTGGTGGGTCTCATTGCTGGTGACTACTCAGCAAGGAAACTCTCAACTAAGAGGGCTCTCTCTAACACCCCCGCCTGTGTCGGGATGCTAAGAGAAATCATCGAAGCTATGATCTCTCACCTGAGTCCCTGCTCGAAGGTCTGAGCCCTGAAGAATGGGTCATGCACCATATCAGTGGAGTAGCGTGAGAGGTCAGTGAACCTCGCTGAGTACTGAGTCACAGTCATGATGCACTGCTGCATATGAAGAAGCACATGTATGCGCACTGCGCGAAGAGTCGCTGGAACAAACTCTGCCCAAAACAGGCTCTCGAAGTCTGCTCAAAGAAGCGTCACCTCATCATGAACTTAGAGCAGCAAGCTCCACCATATGCATGTTGCTGCTTGTAAAAGGCTGGCAGCAAGGATCACCATGAGATCAGATGGTGTCCCTACCAGTCGAAAAACTCTCACTACAGCCTCCAACCAATCCTCAGCCGCCTGTGGGTCCGTCTCTCCCATGAACCTGGGTGGCCTCTGGCACTGGAACTCGTGCAATGCGCTCAAGCGGCATGCACCATCTGCTGCTGGGGCTGGTGGCATCGATGGCCCAACGGGTAATGGTACCGTTGGTGCCTCCACATGTGCCTCTACTGGAAGAGGGTCATGTACCAAGGCCTCATCGCTTAGTGGGCTATCAGTGCGTACTATATCCAGAACCCTAGCTGGTTGTCTGTGTAGAAGCATCCTGAAAAGAAACAGGTGCGCCACGATCAATAAGTTATACCTGGGGAGCTGAATCAAAGAGTTCACAAAGAAAACTCTTCAAAACACACACGCAATCAGTGTTTTCATGCACTGAATCAGAAATTAGAAGTCAGGGTCCTGGTGTATGGATACATCGGCCGCCACACCAACATTGGATTCCCTAAATTGATAATCACACTCACTACACTTGACACTATTTCCATTAAAAAGAAAGATCAGAGTCCTATGTTCTACGGTAGAACCGACTCCTTTGATACCAATTTGTCACGACCCGTCCCCCGGGGCCCGTGCCGTGACTACCCCAAGCCTGCCTTCCATAGGTCAGGGGCTGACGACTAGCACCGAAGGCGTATTCCCTAAATCTGGGAAGGCGTTGCCTTTATAACATGTAACACACACAACCAAGCACACAACTAAGCACACAACAAGATAGGAACTCAAGTAAACTGAATAGTAAACAGAGTGAGTACAGTAAGTAAAAGGGGTCAGAATACAAGTCCAACTGGAAAGTACAAAGAAAACTGGAAAGTACAAAGAAAACTAGAAAGTATAAGACGACTGATAGGTGAAAAGCAGCTCCTGGATTGTCCACCACGAATCCTACCTGAAGGGTAGGTACAGCTCGCGAACGGTCATCTCTGCAGTTCACCTCGTCTAACGTCCGCCTCTGAGCTACCTCCAGTCCTGGTACTCTCATCCTCAGTCAACGTTGTTTGTCGTCTGCACCAAACACAATAGGGTGCGGGCAAAGCCCATGCAGGGGTGAGTATAACGATACTCAGTAGGGACCCCGAGACCCTCAATGTCTCACAAAATCCACCAAGGATAAACCACACAGCATGAAATCAACTGACAACCCTACTTAGGTATATGCCCATACATATACCTAAGTTATCAAGTATACTCATCTCAATCATGAGGACACACATGGTCCAACTCACAAGCTCAAAGCTCAATTGTTCCACAAAGGAAGGAGTACCACGATGGTAAGTATCACTCAGGTACGCCACACAGAAGAATACCACCAAGGTATTACCACAAAGGAAAGTACTGCTCAGGTACGAACTCATCTCACACCAGGTATAACTTAAGTACAGTAGTAGAGATGATTGGATGTAACTACTAATTCATCTTACTCTATTGAGAGGCTCTGCTGCTGACCCACATAGGATCGCTCGATGCTGACCAACAGAGGATCGTTGGGTGCTGACCCACACAGGATCGCTCGGTGCTGACCCACACAGGATCGCTCAGTTCTGACCCACATAGGATCGGTCGGTACTGACCCACACAGGATCGCTCGGTACTGACCCACACAGGATCGCTCGGTACTGACCCACACAGGATCGCTAGGTGTTGAACCACAAAGGATCGTTATTCATTCTTCACGTCACAGCCAGCTACAGGGTTCCCACAGGATCGCTCGGTGCTGACCCACACAGGATCGCTCAGTGATGACCCACATAGGATCGGTCGGTACTGACCCACACAGGATCGCTCGGTACTGACCCACACAGGATCGTTAGGTGTTGAACCACAAAGGATCGTTATTCATTCTTCACGTCACAGCCAGCTACAGGGTTCCCACACTACGCTCGCTTGTCTCCGGGAGGGTCCGCTCCACAATCCACTGGTCGATACTCCAACTGTCATGAAGTCTCACGAAGAAGTATCTCAAAGGACCGCCACGTCATAGGGGTCTCAACGCAACAGACAGTGCGTCAATCGGACGCCCAGTCTGTGAGTTATTAGTCTTTTAGTCCCGAGGGCCCGGTTGGATTCGTGCTCGATTCAACCCGACCATACTCCAACTTTATCCAAATCTCCAGTGGGGTATACTCAAAGGAACTGTCTCGCTCCAAGGTTTCCAACGCTGCTGGCGGTTCGTCAATTGGACGCTCGGTGCCAAAGTTATGGCCAGTAGAGCGAAAAGTTTAAAGTTAGCTCGGGTCTGGTCCGACCCGGTCGGGCCGACTCGGCCCGACCCGGCCTGGGCCGACCCCATCCGATTTTGGTCGACCCGGCCCGCTGGGTCTGTTCCGGCCCACTGGGTCTGGCCCGGCCCGCTGGGTCCGGCCCGACCCGCGTTGGGCGGCATGGAGGTCGCGAGGGCGGCGCGAGGCCGCACGGGGGGGGGGGGGGGGGGGGGGGGCTGCGAGGTTCGCGGGGCGGCAAGGCCGCAGGGGACGCGGGGCCGCGGGGGGCGCGAGGCTACGAGGCGGCAGGGGCCGGGAGGGCGGCGAGAGGCCGCAGGGGGTCGCGAGGGTCGCGGGGCGGGGAGACCGCGAGGCCGCGGGGGCCGCGGGGCGGTGTGGGCAGGGAGGGCGGCGAGAGGCCGCAGGGGGCCGCGAGGGCCGCAGGGCGGCGCGGCGGGTCGCGGGGCAATGCGGAGGGCCGCGGGGCGGCGAGGCCGTGGAGCGGCGAGGTCGCGAGGCGGCGAAGGCTGCGGGGCGGCGGAGGCCGCGGGATCCGGCGCCTGCGTCGCGGCCGATGATGTGTCGGTCGCCGCATTCGTTCGTCACCGTGGCACAAAGTCACCTTCTTCCATTGCGAAGAACACACCATTCAAGAAGAACGACAGAGGGGTCGGGCCATGTTTGTTTGGTCTGCACCCTTCCGCGTTAGAGCGGTAGCAAGCGGCTCAACAAAATCTTGAATGAAGAACGTCAAACCCTACATCCTCCCGCAATGATTATTCCCAAACCCGCAAAAAAAATCATATGTGGATCAACTAGTTAGAGAGTTGATCTGTGTTCTTTGTTTTAGAAGGGAAGAACATGAGAATATATAATCATACACAACTAAACCCATACCTCGTTCGTTTGTTGATGTCGATGAGGAGGGAAGGACGATCGTCGATTGAAGACGTCCTACATTGGAGGATGTCCCGAGGAAGAAGTCGAAGTCGTGCGTTGGCGTTCTTTGTTGGAGGAGTGTGCTTTGTTGGAGGAGAAAAAAATTTCCAAGGTTCTCTCCCAATTTCCCTTTGCCAACACTTCCCACAATTCCACCAAAAAAAGGTAGCCAATATGATATGTTTCCCCAATTTAATTGTTGGCACAAATTAAATTGGCATCATAATTACATTGAGGTTGGCATAATAAATTTTGGGGAAACTTATAGGTCACCTCCCTCATTAAAGAGGGAGTTCAAGAGGTTTCTCACATTAGGAGGGTTCGGGTGGTCCCCACCCTTAAATTCAAATTGGGGGTTTTAGGTTCGGTGGTCCTCACCTCCATAACCTCACATGGGAGGTTTAATTCTGGTGGTCCCCACCTCTCAACACTCAAAAGGAAGGTTTAGTTCTGGTGGTCCCCACCTCTTAACATCCACATGGGAGTTTCAAAAGAAAATAAAATGTTACGCATTTTTATTTTATTTTATTCTTTTACGAATAAGTGAAAAACTAACTTCCATCATCGACCTACTGCGGTCGAGGTGAAGGTCTCCTTAAGTGACTATTGGAGTTGCGAGTTCAATGATGCCCTCGAATTTCAATTCCGAGCACCGGTTCAAAAGTTAGAAAAACTCGCTCGCACGTTTACTGTGTCACGAACCAACCCGGGTCGACCCTGAACCGGTCACCCGAGTCGGCCCGCGACATGACCCGATAGGCGTTCCCGATCCTCCCGGGCTGGCGACAAGTGCCAGGGAATCAACAGAGGCTATGGGAACGATTTCTCCCAATATAAATAAACAAGACTGCAAGATAAAACAGAGCAGCGCAGAAAAGATAAATCAAACAAAGTGACTAAACAGGAATAGAAGAATAAAACTGACCAAACACGACGTCCGAACAAACTCCGTGTGACCTCGCGGGTCACTCTCCGACTCAACGATCAAGTGTCGCCCTAGGCGAGCGCACTCAAGCTATAGCCTGCACAAACACTAAAAACAGAAAAGAACTATAGGCGTGAGTATTAAAACTCAGTAGGCTAGCCCGATATCTATTCCCAATGCACTAGCTTTAAAATAAAAGATACATCATTTCAAGTTTGAACTACAATCTATAAAAGTATGTTTTTAATAATATTCTACTTAAAAACAAAGTACGAACCATTGCCCTTAGCCATTTTCCAAATTTGGGTTTATTTCATCAGTGTCAATGACATTTCGGGAAAAGGGAAAGTGATGTTTAAATTTTCAAATCTTTACAAAGGGGATTAAACACTTTCATTTGAAAACAATTTTTTTTTGAAACTTAATCAAAAGCAATTTAACATTTTCCAAGGAAAACATTACACCATAATGCACAAAGTAAAACACACAGCAAGGGCAATGTAGGTATACATGTGAGCATCATAATCATTACTGCAAGCTACAAAAGCTGAATAGACATGGGTGGACCTAGGAGATCAAGAATAAACCAGAAGACACCAATACATGAGAAATCATCCTTATCGACATGTCACATGAGCGTATTGTGTGTTTTGATTTCATTGTGACATGTCGATAAGGATGATTTCTCATGTATTGGTGTCTTCTGGTTTATTCTTGATCTCCTAGGTCCACCCATGTCTATTCAGCTTTTGTAGCTTGCAGTAATGATTATGATGCTCACATGTATACCTACATTGTCCTTGCTGTGTGTTTTACTTTGTGCATTCTGGTGTAATGTTTTCCTTGGAAAATGATAAATTGCTTTTGATTAGGTTTCAAAAAAAATTGTTTTCAAATGAAAGTGTTTAATCCCCTTTGTGCAAATTTGAAAATTTAAACATCACTTTCCCTTTCCTGAAATGTCATTGACACTGATGAAATAAACCCAAATTTGGAAAATGGCTAAGGGCAATGGTTCGTACTTTGTTTTTAAGTAGAATATTATTAAAAACATACTTTTATAGATTGTAGTTCAAACTTGAAATGATGTATCTTTTATTTTAAAGGTAGTGCATTGGGAATAGATATCGGGCTAGCCTACTGAGTTTTAATACTCACGCCTATAGTTCTTTTCTGTTTTTAGTGTTTGTGCAGGCTATAGCTTGAGTGCGCTCGCCTAGGGCGACACTTGATCGTTGAGTCGGAGAGCGACCTGTGAGGTCGCATGGAGTTTGTTCGGACGTCGTGTTTGGTCAGTTTTATTCTTCTATTCCTGTTTAGTCACTTTGTTTGATTTATCTTTTCTGCGCGCTCTGTTTTATCTTGCAGTCTCGTTTATTTATATTGGGCGAAATCGTTCCCACAGCCTCTGTTGATGCCCTAGCGCTTGTCGCCAGCCCGAGAGGATCGGGAACGCCTCTCGGGTCATGTCGTGGGCCGACTCGGGTGACCGGTTCAGGGTCGACCCGGGTTGGTTCGTGACAAAATGGTATCAAAGGAGGTCAGTTCTTAGCGACCTCACTTTTTAGAGCGCCCTTTGTTATTTGGGATGTCAAGGTAGATGGAGTAGGATTGTCGGGACTTGAGGGGTAGGTGCGAGAAGAGCGTCGCGAACTCTTGCTTGTACCGATCCTCAGGTTTCCAGGGGAAGTCCAATTTAATTTGTTTGTTTGGGTTTTTATGGAAATGTTTTGCGATTGGGATACGACAAAGGGAGTTTGGGCCATTAGTCCTCCTAACCCACACGGCCTGGCAAGCCATGCAGAGCTAGGGGCATGGTCCAAGGAGGCTCTCTGTGTCAGTGACGTGTTTGGCATATGGCCGCCAACCATATGGTCAAGCCACCCACTGACACTAGTCCCCTGTTTGAGTTGTTTTGGGTTCCCCTTGATTTTTGAAAGTGGTTTGAATTAGAAAAGTTGGTTTTGAGAAAAAAAATGTTGTTTGAAATGACATGTTTAATTTGTAGTTTGTTTTAAAAGAAGTGGTATGAATAAATTGTTTTTGGAAAATAAAGTTGCTTTGTTTTGGCCTTGGTGTTCCGATGAGTACTCACATGCATTGTGGTATGTTGAAAATGTGGATGGATTTCTGGTATGGTGGATGGATGCCCGAGGTGGCACGAATACTTTCATGTGAGTGAGACTCTAAAGAATACCAATGGCGAGGGTTTAACCCACTAAGCTTGTTTTTAATTAAAGATGTTTTCAAAGAGAAAAGTTTTGATGTTATGGTAACTTGCTTTCTTGTCATTTGAACTTATCACCTATGCAGTGTTTGATTTCGAGGTTTTTATTCACTCATTGAGTTGGCCTTGATTGGGTTTTTGACCTTTCCTTGTCCAGCGGTTATCCTTTTGAATCTTCGATGGGTGATCGTAGTGCGGTTGATCAACCTAAGGATTTTATGCTTGAGTTTCGGAAGCTAGATCCACCTCTCTTTTATGGTCAAGCAGACCCTTCCGTGGCAGAGGAGTGGATGCGGAAGATTGAAAGGGACTTTAGCCTCATTGAGTTTCCCGAGTCGTTGAAGGTCATGTTCGCGACCTTCATGCTTGAAGGTTCACCGTGGATGTGGTGGAAGTCAGTGTCTCGGAACAAGCCCCGTCAAGAGATTACTTGGGAGTTCTTCAAGGCTTTGTTCGTTCGCCAGTATTTCTCTGAGGAAGAAAGGGTGAGAAAGGGGATGGAGATGTGTTGTCTGCAGCAGGGCGACAAATCCGTGTTGGAATATTTCCAGCGCTTTGTAGATCTAGTACCTTATGATTCAGAGTATGCCACAAATGACCCCATGAAGGCTCGACGCTTCGAGGCGGGTCTTCGCCCTGATCTGCAGTCGAAGGTGTCAGGGTCCAACCTAACTTCTTTTATCGATGTGGCAAGACAAGCTTTTTGTGTCGAAGCCACGATGGCAGGAGTTCTTGAAGTAGTTCTCCCTCCTTCGATCCCTATGAGCAGTGGTGATGATTCTGGAAAGGAAATGAGTAATCAAATGGAAGTGGATGGATCAGGTCGTGGAATCAAGAGGCCTCGGGATCTTTCATCAACCTCTTCAGAGCGAGAGATTATTGTGTGTTATCAGTGTGGCAAGCGGGGTCACAAGAAGTCATCGTGCCCAAGCACTCCGAAGCCCTGCCAGGCATGTGGACGCTTGGGTCACTTGCGACGATTTTGTCGGGACGTTGCAAGGAAGCGTCGCAGAGGAAGTTCTCGGAAGTAGTGTGATGTAGGGTTTTTGTTCAAAGTTTCCGGTGTAAGTTTCCTTTCAGTTTAAGTGATCTATTGTCGTGGCCTTTGTATGGTTGTTGTTTTAGGTTTGAAATGTATGGGAACTTCATGGGTCTTTTGACGAACCTCGGCTTTCAATGATGGTATGTTTTTAAATTTTAAAATCTTGTCCTTTCTTTTTGTTAAATCAAAAGATGTATGTATCTCATTGAGATTATCAGAACCTGACTGCGAGGCAGAAGATGCTTCATCCATCAGAGCTCCAGCCAAAAGGTCTCAGAGTGAAGCCGGCGCATAGTCAGGAACCCCCGGGGGGGAATTTTAAGGGGTCTGGTTAGAGTTGTGCCTCTACCGTGTGGTGAGATAATTCTGGTGTTGTTTCTCTGGTTTCTCTATCTTTGTAGTTTTCCTCTTGTTGCAAAGCGCGCGATGGACTTATCCCTCGCGTAGTGTCGGGAATCGTGCCTCTTGGATGTAAGTTGCTGATCAGTGACTTTGCATGGGCCACTGATGTAAATCAGTTGCAGCCCTGGTTTGTGTCCATCCCGAAGTGATGGGTTGTGAGTAGTCGTACGTCGTAGTTTCAGTGATTTGATCCTTGGGCCCACCCTCCCCGCCCATGGGGTTAGAGTTTACAGTTCGTATGGAGTTTTGATTCATTTCTTATCTCATTCAGACGGGAGTGAATGTTTTAAATGTTCTTATTGTGCTCTTTCTAGCTTGGGTAAGGCCTGATGCAGGCCTAAGTTGGTTTTCTGGTTGGGCGCTAGTAGGTTAGTTCTTTATGGTGGGGAGACCCACCATGAGTCTCTTTGGGTTTTCTCTTAAGTCGTTATCGGGAGCTAGTGGAGTTCTTATGGTGGGGAGTCCATTCAGGCCTCCCCTTTGCTGTTGGTCTGTTTCGGGAAAGGAGGTTGAGTCCCGTAGATGGTTGATGAAATTTCCTTTGGTTAAGAGGTTGGATCTTGTTAATGTAGAATCCTTAGGCGTCGATCGATCGGCTGGACAATGTTGTGGCTTTCCGGGGGCGGAAAGCGTTATGGTGGGGAGAATTGTCACACCATGACCCAGTTGTTTATTTTATATTATGATCTCTTTGGCTTTAAATATTATTGTTGGGTGCACGAGCGGAGTGCGTTTCAGAAACTCTGCCTAGCTCCGCTTGGTTAACTGTGCGTCCCGCTGTTCTTGAAAATTTGAAATAAAGAGTTTTTATATTTAAAGCGCACATCTATTGTTGTCAATTAAAATTTTGTTATTGTTAGTATTTATTTTTATTATTACTATTAACACAAAATGAATATTTTTATTTTTATTTTTTATTATTATTTTATTCGTTATGATTATTATTATTATTATTATGTTTATCATTATGTTATGAGTAATTAATTAATGATGTTGGAAACGATGCGGATAATGGTATTATTATTATTAAATATGTTTTGTCATTAATCTGTATTGCTATTATTAATACTAATTTTTTTATCACCACTGTTGTGTCCATATAATAATTATTATTATGATTTTGATTATGATTGTTATTCTTATTATTATTATCCTTGTAATCGTTATTATTATTTCTCTAAAATGTTAATTTTGGAATTTATTATTCTTAGTTGTGTAGAATAATTATTATTTTAAGTTTTATTTTTATTTTTTTTTGTTTTCATTTTTTTTATCTCTTTTAGGGTTTGCCTTTTTTTTAGCTCATTCCCTCTCCCCGCATGCGGCACCTCCCTTTTTGGCCGCCTCCTCCCCCTCACACACAGCCCAGCCGCACCCCTCTTCTTCAGTCGCCGCCTCTTTCCTCTGTCCGCAGAAGCCCCGCACCTACTCGTTCTTCTTCCTCTAGCGCGCGCCCCCTGTATGCGCCGACCCCCCTCTCCTCCAGCAGCCGTAGCACCCGGATCTGTCCCTTCGCGCGACACTCTCCCTCTCGGCTCCTCCGGCGGGGTTCCCTCCGGCAGCGTTCCCTACGGTCGTGCCTCCTCCAAGCCGGCGTCCCGGCCTCCTCCGCGCGGCTGCCTCCTGGACGAGACCCAGCTGGCGTCCCGGCCTCCCCCGCGCAGTCTTCCGGCCGCGCCTCCTCCCTCCGCCTCCCGTCCGGCATCCCTCCTCCGGCCACGCTCCCTCCGGCCGCGCCTCCTGTTCTGCCTCCCCGTCCCGGATCCCTTTGTTTTTTTTCAGTACTCCCTCCTCGTCGTCCGCTTCGTCCATTGTAGCAGCAACCCCCCCCCCAAATCCCTCCTCCTATCCAGTAGCGGAGCCCCTCGCACCCAGCTCCCTTGTTGTCCGGCGCGCACCCCCCCCCCCCCCTCCCCTCGGCCGGATTCCTCTAGCATCCCGTTGTTGCTCCCTCCCTTCCTTTGCCCGCAACAACCCCTTCGAATCCCTCGGACCTCCCTGCCACGGCCTCCCAGTAGCCACGCGACTCAGCCCAAGCTCCTCTTGGTTCGCCGCTGCTCCACGGCCAGCCGCACACCTCCCCAAGGTTTCTTTTATTTATTTATTTAGTTATTTTTACTTTGATTATCATTATAATTATTATTATTATTAATACTATTATCATTATTATTATTGTTATTATTATTGTTATTTTTTTACTATTTTTATTAATATTAATCTTATTATTGCTATTAGTATTATTTATTATTATTTTATTGTTATTATTATTATTATTATTATTACTTATATTATGATTATTTTATTCTTATTATTATTATTACGATTATTATTATTATTATTATTGATATTATTATCATTATTAATATTGTTATTATTATTAATCTTATTAATCTCATTATTATTGTTGTTATTATTATTATTATTATTATTATTATTATCGATATTATTATTTCAATTATTATTATTATTATTATTATTATTATTATTATTATTATTATTATTATTATTCTAGCTTTGGCCTTTTCTTTGTTTGGGGGTTATCATCTTATGTTTGTTTTGGTAGGTTTTTTGTTTTAGGACCCGCGCAGGGCGTTTCCGAGTGAGCGTCACCGCCACGCCTTGTTTCCGAGGTTCCGTTGTCGCCGCGCTTTAGTTTCAAGGTGAGCGTTTATTCCCGCCGCTTGGTTTCGAATGCTCTGGTGAGTTTTTGGATGTGTCTGAGTCCTTGATATTGATTATGCAGAGTGTTAGACTTTATCACGTGGTTTCGGACACACGTTGTGTCATCACGCCTTGGTTCCGAGGTTGTTTTGTCGTCGCGCTTGATCTTGAGGTAGGTTCCATTTGCACTGCTTTTAAAATTTAAGTTATATTATTCCATGCTGCTTGCGCACCTTAATTGATCAAAATAAATATTTTATTAATTTTAATAAATATTAGATAATATACGATAATTAATTTTTCATATAAGATAGTTAATTTTTAAATGGTAATTTAGTGTCAAAATGAGCCGTTTATTTTATACACGACACATGAAACATCCTTTTGACGAGCGGACACCCACTAATGAAATAATGCTCGTTTGGCTTTTAAACATAATCTACGGAATATAAAACAGAGTTCTAGTTTAATGAGAAATGATTTCTTTTGAAGCGTGAACAAGTACTTTGATTCTTTTAAGAAGTTGTCTGGTGGGTTCTTAAAGGTTATTTGGAAAAATAAAATGTTTTGGTTTGGTTTGGTTTATAAAAATATTGTCAGCCTGTGACGTAGTGTTTTTGGGGTTCTTTAAATTGTTTTAAACTGGGTTTTGTCTCATAAAGAAGTTGTACCTTTCTTTGAGTAGTATTTGTGAAATGTATTAAATGCCCGTTTGGCACTTTATGGAAAGAGATGAAAATGTTTTGATAAAAACCCTCTTAGGACAACTCTCATGTCTTGGTCCCAATTGATTGTTTGGGAGGCCGCGCTTAGAGGATCCCAGGTACGTGAGTAGTTTAAAGGCAAGAGGTTGTTCCACGGAGTGGCTCGGGGTGATGCATGTTGTGCTTTATATATATATGTATATGATTGGATGCTCGGTTGGCATCAGTTGGCTCACCCCTTTTCCAAACACTTGAGACATGGGAATCTGGCATATTGAGAGAATATTCTAAGAATGATTGTTGCACTGGTAGGTTATGGTACTGACCAGTGGCCCATAGTAGGTGGATATATTGGGTTTATTACTATGGGATTTGCCCTCGACCTGCCCGAGAGTGGATGGTCGAGCGTATTGTGTGTTTTGATTTCATTGTGACATGTCGATAAGGATGATTTCTCATGTATTGGTGTCTTCTGGTTTATTCTTGATCTCCTAGGTCCACTCATGTCTATTCAGCTTTTGTAGCTTGCAGTAATGATTATGATGCTCACATGTATACCTACATTGCCCTTGCTGTGTGTTTTACTTTGTGCATTCTGATGTAATGTTTTCCTTGGAAAATGTTAAATTGCTTTTGATTAGGTTTCAAAAAAAAATTGTTTTCAAATGAAAGTGTTTAATCCCCTTTGTACAAATTTGAAAATTTAAACATCACTTTCCCTTTTCCTGAAATGTCATTGACACTAATGAAATAAACCCAAATTTGGAAAATGGCTAAGGGCAATGGTTCGTACTTTGTTTTTAAGTAGAATATTATTAAAAACATACTTTTATAGATTGTAGTTCAAACTTGAAATGATGTATCTTTTATTTTAAAGGTAGTGCATTGGGAATAGATATCGGGCTAGCCTACTGAGTTTTAATACTCACGCCTATAGTTCTTTTCTGTTTTTAGTGTTTCCTGAAATGTCATTGACACTAATGAAATAAACCCAAATTTGGAAAATGGCTAAGGGCAATGGTTCGTACTTTGTTTTTAAGTAGAATATTATTAAAAACATACTTTTATAGATTGTAGTTCAAACTTGAAATGATGTATCTTTTATTTTAAAGGTAGTGCATTGGGAATAGATATCGGGCTAGCCTACTGAGTTTTAATACTCACGCCTATAGTTCTTTTCTGTTTTTAGTGTTTGTGCAGGCTATAGCTTGAGTGCGCTCGCCTAGGGCGACACTTGATCGTTGAGTCGGAGAGCGACCGGCGAGGTCGCACGAAGTTTGTTCGGACGTCGTGTTTGGTCAGTTTTATTCTTCTATTCCTGTTTAGTCACTTTGTTTGATTTATCTTTTCTGCGCTGCTCTGTTTTATCTTGCAGTCTCGTTTATTTATGTTGGGCGAAATCGTTCTCACAGCCTCTGTTGATGCCCTGGCGCTTGTCACCAGCCCGGGAGGATCGGGAACGCCTCTCGGGTCATGTCGCGGGCCGACTCGGGTGACCGGTTCAGGGTCGACCCGGGTTGGTTCGTGACATACTGAATGTACCCGAAAAAAAAGTTCAGAAATTCATTCTGGGCACTCCGGGCCTCACGCGCCGTCAATTTTCGCGGACTTGTAAAATATCAATTTAATAAAAAAAATTACATGGAACCCTAGGGTTACAGACTAGGGTTACACACTCATGAAACCCTATTCATTCCATGATCTCAAAAGGGCCTCAATTCCATATAAACATATTTTATAGACAACTCATGTTCATCATCTCGAACTTCCATCTGAGGATAAATAATGAGTATGTGCCTCTTCATTTATTGAGAAAATTGAGCTCAAATAATCTTGAATAAAGTGAAAAAGATACAAAAGTCTAAAGGTGGAAACCTTACATTTTTCCTTTTGAAACAATTTCAAAAGATCACTCGAGAGAAAAGTGTTAGAGCCACCGACCTCCTCATGCACTCCTTCGTTAAAAAGCGCGACTGCAAGTGCATTGGATTCTCAAAAAATGTGTGTAATGATGTAGCTCATTTTTCCATCCAATGGCCCAAAGGCCTTAAAATTTTTTATTATAAGATAAGATAAGCCCCATTTTAAGGGAATAAGGGGGGACCCAGACTTCATGGTCATAGGATAACACACGACCTGAAGGTCAAAGAGGGAAAAAACTAGACAATAACATAGATCAGATCCACCCCAGCATATGATTGTGATGAATCCCTCCACCTTTGCACGACAAATCAGCAAGCAAGTTTCCTGCATCAAAGCACATGTCTGATCCGATTGTTGATGTCATACCCTCTCAAACAATAAAATCTAAAAATCCCCGCAAAGATGAAACGCCAGCTTTGAATCCTCCTCTGGGACTGATCCATGCGGTCAATTCAGTTGCATCGCCACCAATCACGAGACCATGTCACCACCATCAACGACTATCCTAGTCGAATCTCGTCTCACTCCACAAGAGACCTCACCACCACCACCGTAGAGGCCTGAAAGACATTTCATGAGACATGAATCCAAGCCATCATCTCCCAGGATTGGATGGACCAGTATCATGCCGAGGGAATGCCATCGATGAGAGGATCTGGGTCATCTAGAACCAGAAGTGCCGCTCTAGGCATGGATCACCTTCATTCAGACCATGAAAGAACCCTCGTCAGGTTCTAAAGCAGGCCAGATTTGGTGGCAAGAAATCAGCATGAAGATGCAGAGAAGAACTAGAAACGTCAAAGAAGGAACCCAAAACACCAGATTCACAGTCAATCAAACGAATCCAAATCATCAAAGACAAATCCCTACAAAAAAACAAAGCAGTAGAGACGTAATGACTCCCCCTCCGAAGAACTATATATCGACACAGCATCACCTTGGAAACTTGCTTGAACCACTCGCGGTGTCGCCAAAATGCGCCAGAAACCTCGAGCTGGAACCACCCTCAGCGCCTGACTGACCGAGCCGTTGGAACCGCGCCAAGACATCGCCGACTGAAGGGACGCTGGGCCGAACATATCGGCACAATTGGAGACGTCGTTACAAATTCCATTGAGGAGTGACGTCGGGCTGCATGCTGTAGCACCGCCAACCATCAACATCGGGAGCGGGAGCTGAAGAAACAATCCCCGAATTCTAGACGCGCCGCTCCGAAGCCAGATCACGCCCGAGCCGAACCGAAACCAGAAGAAGCCAAGCCAATCTAGGCTGGAGGGGAAGGGGGAGGAAGAAGAGGGGAGACCCTAGCCACTGCGGGAGAGAAGATATACTCCGCTTAGAGACTCCTAGTTTAAATGATGTAGCTCATTGAGGAGAGTTTATTGAGGCAATGTTGCCATTTCACAGTCAGCTTCCAAGAGAGATTTATCTACCAATTCCTGAAATCCTGAACAATAGTTGTGGAGTCACATTCAACAAAAAATTCTTTATACCACTTTTTTTAGCAACGATTACTACATAAACCAAGCCCATAATCTCTACATCAAGTGTGGTTGAAATTCCACACGGGCCATAGTGATATTGCATAACATTCCCTATATCATCTCTAAAGATAAGACCATAAACAGCTAGCCATGGGTTCCCTTTGGATGCTCCATTAGTATTTCATTTAACCCGGCCAGAAATAGGAGGACGCCAAAAAACATCCAGCATGTAGCAAGGAGGAAGAAAGTACCAGGGCACCTTTAGTCTCCATAGCACCGAGAAATCAGGAACAGAGTTATTGCAGAACTCAAAATGTAGCGATTTGGCATGCTTGGTGGCTGAAATAATTTTCGAAAAATCAGCCTTGAGGTTGAGGCCAGCTCCCTCGTGCATCACCCTATTTAGACCCCTCCAGATCACATGTACCAGCTCGGCACATGCCGCCTTTAGAAGGATGATAATCTTCTTTGACATGGAAAAGATCAGAATTGCAGTTAGGAAATCAATAAAAGTACCTGCTTGGGGTGGCCACAGCTCAAATATGTCAAAGAGTAAATTCCAGAGGGATGAAGTAGTAAGGAAGCTGATGAAGAGATGGTCTAGGTCCTCTTAGTGTTTATGACATCGAACACACTGAGAGTAGAGTGAAATACCAACTTTATGAAGATTGCATTCGACATGGATTCTGTTGTAGAAAATCCTCCAAAGAAGGGTGAACCAAGAAGGTAGAATCCAGTTATTATTGAGTTCCCCAATCCAATTCTGAGTGCCCCATGAGTTGTGCCTATAAATGGATTTTGAGGTGAGCTTCCCATTCAAATATGGTTCCCAAATGAGTATATCCTCCTAGCATGAAAAGTCAGAGTCGGAGACTGTTTGATAAATCTCATTGGGAAGAGTGTCAAGGCTGGATATTTGATCCTTGATAGAAAGGATATCACCAATAGCATCATTCAAAGTATCAATCCTATCAATGAGTGGTCCATTGGTCCAATTTTCAGACCAGAACATCATGGAGGAGTTAGCATTTTCCATCCAATGAGAGTCCATAATGATCTTTTGGAAAACAGCCTTACGACCAGGCCAAGTCAAAGATTCCATGTAGCATGTTCTTCCTGCACTCAGCTTGTTAGAAAACATGAATCTAAGGAAGGAAAATTCATCAGATTTAGAAGTGAGCAGTTTCCAAATGAATTTAGCCTGGATGGATTGATTAAAAAGTGTCAGATTCTTAATCTCGAGTCCCCCAAAGGCATAGGTTCTGCAGCATTGCTTCCATAAAACTGTGAGAATCTTTCTCTCAAAATACTTCCACTCCATATGAAGTTTCTCATAAGAGATTTGATAGATTTAATAACTGAGGAAGGCCATGTGTATACCAAGGAGTAAATAATTTTTGAAATTATAACATGCTTGCCAAGGCATATCCTTCTGGCCATCGAGAGTGATTTTACCTTCCATGCGGCCAGAGTTATTCTAATATGACTGAGAATAGCTGTGAAATGGGAGGCACGTGGTCTTCCCCAATATATAGGTACTCCATGATATGTGAAGGGGAGAGACCCCTCCCTTGTTCCAAAAACATTGATCACTCTGGTTTTCCTAGGGGTTGAGAAGTTTTTCCCAAAGTATATAAAAGATTTTCCCCAACTGACTTCCTAACATGAGACACACTCATATAATGGAGGAGGGCCTCATTTTTGTTTTTGATGTTCCTCCTGTCAACCAGATAAAATATAATAATTTCATCAGAAAAGAATATGTGGGATGGAGCACTAGCACCCTGAGCTGCCCTGATGGTTTTCAAATCACCAGAATCCACCATATGAAGGAGTCTACTGAGATAGTCTTCAGCAATGGAAAAAACTATGGCTGAGAGGGGATCACCTTGCCTCACCCCTCTGGAGAATCTAAAATAGGCTTCTGGGGATCCATTGATTAATATAGAGATGCGAGCAGCAGATTTCTGATCCAACAAATGAACTTTTCATTAAAGTCGAAGCTTGTGACAACATTTCATATGAATCACCAGTCCTTGGTATCAAATTCCTTGTTAATGTCAAGTTTCAGATCAATGTTTCCTCTTCTCGTTGATTTCTTGAGTAGGTTTAGACATTCTGAAGCATAGATCAATATGTTTCTACCATGGACAAAGCCAAATTGGTTCCAAGAGATCAACTTATGAGAGTTTCGGGCAAACCTACTAGCCAAGATCTTGGAAATTATATTATGAATTGTATTAACATGGGAAACATATCTAAAATGCCTAATTTCACTTGTATTCTCAACCTTCAGGATGAAAGAAACAAATTGAGCATAAAATCCTTGGGATAAGGATCCACCCTTAAAGAAGTGTTTGATCAACTCACAAACATCTTGTTGAATGACATCCAAGAAGTTCTGAAAAAAAGTGATTTGTGAACCCATCTAGACTGGGGGAGCTACCTTTGTTCAAACTGAAGACAACCTATTTTATTTCGAAGTTAAGGGGAGTGGAAGTGAGAATCAAGTTTTCATCCTCAGTGACCAGACTTGGAATGATTTCCTCCTTCAAATCCACATTCACTTGTGGACCATTAAAGAGATTTTCATAGTAGGAAACAATAAGTTCAGTGATGTCTTGTCTGTCATTTAGAATGTGATAACCATCCTTCAGAAGGGTGAGAGGTTTACTGGCCTTTCATGGCCATTGAAGAGCATTGAAAAACATGGTATTATGGTCCCCATCATTAATCCATTTGACTTTGAAAGTTTATTTTAGAATATTTTGTTTGAGTCGTATAAGATCTTGGAGTTTAGAGGCCATTACAGCCTCTTGATAAATGACAACATGAATGTTATGCCAAGTGATCACTTCTTGCATCAAGTGGAGGGAGAGATATAGAGAATCAATTTCTTCATCATGTTTTCTGAAACTTTTCATGCTCCAATCATTCATAATATCTTTTAGATTTTTCAGTTTGGAAATGCACACATGAATATTTCTATAACAACCAGTCCCAGCCTAAGAATATTGCACAAGATTATTGCATTCCAAGAGGTCAGTCCATGAATTCTAAAACTTGAAATGTATGGGAAGTTTCATGTCATTAACAAGAAGACTTACCAATATGGGATGATGATTGGAATTGTTTTTTGAAAGTGTAACACATGATATGGATCTCCTGTTTCCCAACAAGGAGTCATTGACAAAAGCACGATCAATCCTGCTAGCTCTTACACCCCCCAGATGCCTTCTGTACCAGGTGTACTTAGCATCGGTGATATTCAATTCTAAAGGATAGCATTATCAATGCAAGTATTAAACTATTTGATAGAGGTTTAACTGTATATAGAACCAATTTTCTCATCAGCATGAAGAATAGAATTAAAGTCCCCAATGATCACCCAAGTCTCCATAATTTAATTCACAATTCCCTAAATTTGATACCATAAAAATCTCCTGTCAATATAATTGTTGAAAGCATAAGGGACAGTATAGAAGACTTTCCTATTGTCCATTGAGAAACTTCAAGTGATGTACTGGTCCTCCTACTGGAGGATTGTGGGCTTATCCAAAAATTTATGAACAAACAGCCATAATCGATCATGGCTATAAGGGGTCTGAATTCTCCCCAATAGATGATAGTCATTGTCAACAGAAAATTTGTCCTATGTCAGAAGATTCCTTTTAGGTTCAACAACACCAATGATCATAGGTTTATACTTACCTACAAGAAGCCTTAGGGAACCTTTAGTGCTAGGTTTGTCAATTCCTTGGTTGATCCAAAACAATATCTTCATTTAGGCCTTGTTTTGGGGGTGCCAGTTCCTTTTTTAGTAAGCTCCATTTTTTTGGTTCTACCTGACCTCCAGTTCTTATTCTTTGAATCTGGAATAGATGAGCCATCATTTTCCCTAGACTGATCATCCAGGGAGTCTTTTCTCAACTTCTCAGAATAGGGAACTATAACTTTTCCTGCTTTAGTGCCATAGTTTTTTACCCACAACAAAATCGTCTCACACGATTGCAGTTCTGACGAGTCAGAACGAGCAATTGTCAATTGGGTGTCGGAGTCATTCAGCCTAAGTGAAGTAGTCTCCTACTTGTCATTCGCCTCCTGTTCCAGGCCTTCAGTGTTGTCCAATCACAAAAGTACATCATTGATGTCATGGTAGATGATCCCAAGAAGGAAATCCTCTGATTGTAGAGATGTAACCATAGATAACAACTTTGTTGAGAAGCCAAGAATGATATCAGCATCACTATTATTAACAAAGTCATGATTATCAATATTAGGATGCTTGGTGACCTCTGATATATTTCAAAGGTGTTGTGGGGATTGTTGCTTCTCTTCCTCTTCCACCAATGAAGCCCATGAGTTACTTGAGATGGCCACATTCCCCCATTTGACAGATTTTATTTACACAGGCTTATCCTTCCTGTTTTTCACTGACTCGATCTTTTTTCTTCTTATAGATTCCCTCCAAGCCATAGCACTTGGGGTGGAATCTACGAGCATTTTGACCACTCTATAGTTATTTATGAAATGCCCCAACATTTTTTAGTGGTCACAAAATGGAGGAAGATGCTAAAATTAAATCTTGACCTCAATCTTGTGATCATTCGCAATGGGGGAGATGTGGTTCGGTGTTGGTAGTTCCATATTAATTTCAACAAGAATTCTTGAATAGACACCAAGGTCCCCCATTGAGCATACCTTGATCAATTTTAAGCAGTATGTCAAAGCAGGTTTCCAAGTCCTTAAGGATTTTAGGGTGCCAGTAGACCCAAAGTAACCCATGGATTCGAGCCCATACCTGAGCATTCGTGTGCTTCTGGTTGCAGGGATTGAAATTTTCCACCCATTCCGAATGTCATGGTATTCTAGACTTCATGTTGAGATTCCCCGTCCTCCAAGCCGCAGTGATGGCCTCCTGCCTCTTCAAGATGGTATGAAAATAACCTTTGCCGATTGGAATGAGCTTCCATTTAGCATTGTTCCATTAATGAGAGATCCGATCATTGAGCTCCAAAAAGGACTAGGGTTTAACTCCCTACTCATAAGCGATGCACTCGAGTAAAGAAAAAAGATATAGATCAATCCTTTTCTTAATTGATTCAGGATCCGCAACCATTGAAATTGCACCATCTTCCAAACGATTAATGATAGGTGAACCACTAGAGACATTTGAAGAACGTGCGGAGCCAATAAGTGCTTATGCAAAGGAAATGCTTTTTCTATCAAGACTGTAGGGTTTTCTTCCCGTGTCATCTTTGTTAGGAGAGGAGACAAAGGATGTATCCCATTCTGGATTAAAGGACTCCATGGATCAACAAGACCTAGTTCAGATTCGAAATGCTCCATTCCCAATTTGCAAGTCAGGCACGCCTGTCGGCTCTCGCACTTCCCATCTTCCCCCCAATGCCTCTTCATCCACTAGATGATAAAAAAAATATGTGGCAGGGGAATCCACCTTGGCTTAATTCACTCGTTATTTCAAATATCATGTCTTGTAAGACCAGATACTCCTATGAGTATATCATCCTTCCATTTCTATCAGCGGACGAGTGGCGGGTTCTTACATCATCCTACACCATGGTGTTTATCCATAAGGTATTCCAATATTTATTAACTCTATATAAATAACCCTCAAGAGTATTAATTATCTATCTTAACCCATCTATCGGTTAGGAAGAAAGAGAACTGAGGAAACTGATTTCCTAATTCATGATTTCCATATCTAATATTATAATTCTCTCATATACATCATTTTCACATGATGTTAAACTACATTGTACGTTCCTAACTAAACAATAAGAACTCTGATTTTTTTTATGAATAGGATATGTAGGATCCCTTCCTATAGCTTCATCATTATTCCAAATCCTCCATGGTACTTGTCATAAAATATCATGGTGTCCTTAGTGTGTAAGCCCCATATATGTTCAATCATTTTCCCTCTTGAGATGCTTCTGATCTTCTATTGTCTCTTGTTTCTCTCAATGAGAACAAATCAATTCATTAAAGTGACGGGTGATGATCATACCATTATCATGACACATTCCCCCATTATAGATCTTCATTTAGATGTAAGTCCTATTACATATCCACTTCTTTTAGAGGGTGAAAATCATGATGATGCTTCTTAGTGTGGACCTATATCCATAATCCCCTCTCAAACATCTTATTTCATGACTTTTATGGAATAAAAATACAATGAACAGTGAGAAATCTTATTCCTATATTCATAGTGTATGAAGGATGCCTCTTTAAGGCTCATTACCTATCCTAAATATCCAATTTCCATAAAAAAATTCCTTTCTAGGTGAGATTAATCTGCATGATGTAGTCCTTCTGTACAATCGAAACCTATGTCAAAATACATATCTGGGATTTTATTCACGTCTTCATTGGATACGTAGGATGCCTCTCAAAGATTCTATCTCATTTGAAATCACCAAACACCTCCCTAGACAATGATAAACACCAAAGTTCCTAGATGTGTCTATAAACTAGAACATCAAAAAAATATAAGAGAATAATGAAGAATCTATAATACACACAATTATCCTCATCAACACATGGTTTTGATCATGTAACTGGAATAGGGGTAAACACTAATGTTTCAAGGAATGGGAAGGATTCATGAACATATCATAAATTTTTATGTGTGTCTTTGATAGGTCGACAATCCCCACCAAAAAGGGGTTATGCTCCCAACCACTCATCCTCTCAACCAATGTGAGTTCCTAATTGTTGTGGGAATAAAGATCCAATGAACTTATTCCATTGTAATGCTTGAATGTAGCTCATAATATATATGAGATCAATTTGATTTTTCCATCACAAAAAAATATAAATTAGATGTGAATTGTTTTGAAACTACACTTAATAATCCATCATCATTCATCAGGAATTACCTCCACTTATTTTAGGAAGCAGTTATTTAATTAATATATTCTTATTATTTTATAAAATATTAATTATTTTTGAATAATTAAATGATTGGATAAAAATTTAACTTCTTGAAATTATGTAAGAATATTTCAATAAAATACATTTTAATGATAAAGAACAATATAAAGATATAAAGTTAAGAATTCTAAGTAAGAGATTCATGATAAAAATGTGGAATTGTGAGAAACATTAGAGATATCGATTAATAAATTTTAGAGTATATTAAATATTTATGAAATATAATACTCTTAATTAAATAAATGATTATAAATTTAAAATTTTGTTAGATGGAATAAATGAAATATATTCAATTCTAATTACAAAAAAAACATACATGAAGAAATATGGATGTGGGATAAAGTATTAAAATATAATTGAAGTTAATAAGGGTTTATGTTATAAATGTAATAATGGAATAAAAATATGTCAATAAGATAGAATAGACATGTAAATCCTCAAAAATGTGTTGAAAACAATGAATACAAAAAATTTACTTAAATAATATATACATATTTTCTAATGAATGATCATACATTGATAATATCCAATTTTAATAAAGATCAAGAGAAAACCTATTACAAAATTATGAACATAAAATGAATGAAAAATGAAATAGTGGGTGTTAGAAACATTAATATTCTAATAACAATAATAAATAATGGTATTATTTGATTTTTAAATTTTATGAATGCATTACATAAGTGAATATAAAAAATGAAGGGAATGAATTAATAAGAAGATGAAAAGATGATAAGAAGGTAAATATGAAATTTCATAGAAATTTATTAAAGTGTGTAATGTTTTGTCCTTGTGCGGCATTAATAAGTCCCTACCCTTTCTGATTACGAAATTGAAAAGAAATATGAATTTTTAATGATTGCGAGAGATTAATTTTTTAAACCGTGATTTCACTCTACATTCGAAAGTTTAGAACATCATAATCTAAATCTTATAGATGTTGATCATGACTATAAAGGTGATCTGGTGGTTGCATAGATGATGGAGAGATATCGGGCATACTTGAAACTAATGTTTTGTAAAAAATTCAAAACTATGTTGACTACCACATCGTTATGGACTAGATTTAGAGGTGGAAACACCTATGTTAAGGAACATGGATCCCAAGAGGGAAGTCAGGATGTGGTCCATTATAAATGTCCATAAATATACATTAAATAAAATATTTAAATAATATATCTCATAGATATTTTTATAACCAAACGACTTAAATATTTTTGCCTTGGAAATTAGCTATAAATACATATAATTTTACAATAATTTTGACTATTCTCAATAATAACACTCTTATTGTCCCACTTATAGACATCTCATATGAAATAATCATCATCATATCCTTGTGATTTTAAATATAAGAATGGGGTGAGATTAGATGATTAGTAAGTGGAATATGTCAATTCATCATAATGGTTTTACTATAAACATTCCAGAAACTTTAATAAGATATAACTATATGATAAAAAGATCATTTTAACTTGACACCACAGTAAGGTGATCGAAGAGAAACATAATAATAACATAACATAGAAGAATAAAATAGAAGTCATGAATTATGATCATAACATAAATTTTTGAAATATAATACAAAAAAGCATAAATAAGGAATGTAATATTTTATGAAATGAAAAACAACATTGAAATATGGAACAATCATAAGCATGTTATTTTTTTTAATAAAACTCATCATTCTCATTCCTATATGAACAAAATCAGTAAGTGAATGAATTAAATTATAAGAAAACTAATTATGAAAACACAATTTTAAATAATCACATTATTTCCATTTCATATATTTCATGACATATTAAATATAACCAATTTTTTATAGGATGATATATGAACCCACATATAATCATCAATACATTTGTCTGCTACATAAAATTATTCATCATCAAATCATAATGAACCCTTGAAAAGGGATTGGGTTTCATAATCTTTTAAAAAAAATATCACATAATTAAACTTAAGAAATAAAAGTACATAAAAACCATCATTTAAAAAATCAAGGCAATCACAATAAAATATATATATGTTTTCAAAAAAATTCTTCAGGAGACAAAATCATTAGTGGAAAATAATCATGAAAATTAGAAATCATTCACAAAATAATTTTAGACATTTTCATTAATACACAATGATTAAAAAGTTATTTGAATTTTTTTCAGAGAAAATAAGAATTAATATGATAACCTTATTATAATTGTTTGAAAAATTTATCTTATAATGGTGAAAAATTCCATGAAATTCGAATTAGAGTAGAAAATATTTTAAGATCTTTGGGGTAATTAATTTAAATCTATATGGAAAAAAATTAACCATGTTATTTCATGGAGGCGGTAGTTCACACATACACACGATAAACATCATTTGGTTTATCTATGTTGCTTTGGTATATGAATAGTGGTTTTTTAATATATTAAAATTTAAGAATATTATTAATACTTAATTCACTATATTATAATATATTTCTAGGATAGTTACAAATGAATGTAAGGAACAATGACTAAACAAAAGTGGGACACTTGCGAAAAAGAAATTAGTCTTCTCATGAAAACCACCTTAATTTTGATTGGGTTTGGGAAATACTAAGGACACAATAGCTCTGAGAAATGGGAGATTTTTATAGGGTAAATAAAATGGTATATTTGAGTGATGAAAATCATTTATATTGTTGTGAGATGAAGTTTTTGAAGTGTGTCCCTATTATTTGCAAAGAATAGGGAACTTTTCTGAGTACCTGTTATTTTTCAATAATGATATAATGCTATTTATGGTTCAATATATCCAAATTGAGGATATAATATAGGTTAAACGGTCATTAGGTCTAGAAAAGTCACCAACATTCATTTAGAGACAATATTTCATTATTTAGGGCTTTGTTCCTTTGTTTTTAACTTTTACCAAAATTAACCTCCTACCGTGTTAATTAACACAAAACCTCGGTAATTAATTTTAATGAAAATAATTAATATTAAAAATATTGAATAATTTGGATCTTTAAATTTCAAATATAAAAAAAATCAAATCATATTTATATATGTTTTAAAAATTAAATTTAGTATTACTGCACAAAATAAGTAAAAATCATTCATTTCATAAAATGGGTATATTAAGATTAAATATTATGTGTAGGAAAAAATTTAAAAAAATTTATTGTTAAATTTTTTTAATATAAATAAAATAAAGGTTATGTGGCTTAAAAAGAAATCCAAAATTGAATATAAAATTGTTTAATTATGACAAAATAATCGAGAACAGTTTTTAGATTAGAATAATTTTTTTCCTAAATTCAAAAAATAAACATAGTTTTTCTAATTATTGAAATAAATTTATTTAAATAATTTTTAACCTTTAATAAATAAATTATTAATTAAAGTATATAATAAATTTCAATTTATTCTTTATATAATGATAAAGTCATAAAATTTACAATCTTGGTAAATGTTGAATTTTTCACCATTCTCTTAAAATAATATATTTTATATAATTTTAAAATATTCAAACTAAAATAATATTTATAATATTTATTCAAAAATTAAATTAATTATGTCAAATTAAAATTCATATATCTGTAAAAAAATTAAATAAAATTTTTATTAATATATAAGGAAAACCTCTATTAATGAAAGATGAATTCTTCAGGATTAAAGTGTCCCCAATCCTACATTGTATACATTTATAATTGATTGCTTTCATTTTATATAATATATGATTTATTCTGGTTTATAATTTTCTTGTCTATTATGATATTAATTTTTTTAGTTTTGTGTGTGTGTGAAACTAGATTTTAGAAAATGCTTTTTTTATGAGGAATATTTAATAAAAAATCATTACATTATACAACCATAAGAGAATTTATTCTATTAGATATTAGAACATGGAGGAAAATAATTGTGGGTTATTTTATATCATCACATCCCTATGAAACCATGTATCATTCTCAAACTTCTAATTCTATAATAGAACATTGATTTGAGTAGTAGTCCTTCTCCTCAAAATCTTGTCTCTGAGACCCATGATCCCAATATGTTGTTCTTCAAAAAAATGAAATTTTATAATTATAATTCTTCAAGTTTTGGGTATGATATTTCATTCCACAAAATAAATATATAAAAAATCTTATACCTGATATATGTGTGAAGTTGGTGTTAAGAGACAGACTACGACCCTGATATAATCACGGATCTTGAAGGAACCTATGTATGTATGTAGCACACAATTTCCCTTTGTTTACAAATCCAATAACCCATGTACATGGAGATAGTCAAATGGAAACAATTAATTTAAATTCAAAATTTATATATCATTTATTATTATCATCAAATTTATTCAACTTGTATTTTACTACTTCTTTATACCATTTGATTGGATATGGAAGAGTACGGGTAGAATTGAGAATGCTCTAAATATGTCAGTAATGTATGTCGTGAGAAGTCAAATACAACCAAATTCTTGAAGAATTCATCACTGTAATATTGTGTTGGTTATAGATATCCATTTCATCATGCCTCTAGGAAGTCTATTATGGAGGATTGGGCTCTAGACAAGGCGGTCGACATGAAGAAAAACTTTGTTGAGGTAGTAAAATTGGCCACTAACCCTTAATTCACTAACATTGAAATTCATCCCCTTGGAAGTATTATCCACAAGGTAAGGATGTCCCATGTCTTAGAAAACTA
This sequence comes from Viscum album, assembly GCA_963277665.1. NCBI lineage: Eukaryota > Viridiplantae > Streptophyta > Magnoliopsida > Santalales > Viscaceae > Viscum > Viscum album. Next base: position 1,169,734,253 of record OY728130.1, read on the forward strand.
GAAGGAATTTGATGAAAGGGTCCACTTATGCACGTACTTGATAATTGCAATGGTCCTGGTTTAGAAATGTGAGAGACCTTGGAAATTTCATGACTTTACTATAGGATTTCTGAACTCTGGGGACTTAGTGAATGGAAGATAACTACAATGGGAAGGTGGTATTGTCATATTGTATACCCTTCTGATGACATGAAATAGAGAGATTTGAGTATGGTACCACTATCCTTGTGGCCTAGTTTCCAAAGAATCCTAGAGTGGGATCAGAATTTTGACCTGGACATAGCCAGAAACACACATGCGCATGTTTGGATCTGTATTTAAAAATTGAAATAGATCTATTAGCGTCCACACATCATATGGTACATTACCTCTACTACAGGGAATCCAATTTAGATGTATAAATAGGCAAATATCCAAAGGTTTGGGCATTATGTGAGAATCCTTATTGAGGTTGACATGTATACCACACTTGTGAAAGATGTTGTCTTAACAAAAAGGGATGACAATATCATCCTACTGATCCAATATGAATGGAAACCAAAATTCATCTTTAAATTCATGTTCATTGGTCATCTTTGTTTGGAATGAAACATGGATAATGAGTGTTCATTCTTCAATATGAAGGGTCATGGGGACTCTAAATGTCGAAGGAGGAAGGTTCATGAGAATATTCTAGTCCCTGATCTAAGAAAAGAAATTTCTAGCCCATTTCATATGGGAAAGAAAGGGGACATATCTATTGAAAAGAAAGAAACTGGGAAACCTAAACCCTTGGGAACTTATATTGTGCCTAACTATGGTCTTTTGAAATTTGGGATCACCAAGATTTCCTCTCAGGGTGTTGGCTTGCCTCCATAGGGATCACTCCAGATCAATGGTCTGAATAAAGATAGTGTATCCATACATGACATTGAGTTTACTACCAAAGGGAACACCTAGTTGGAAGGACATGTTTCTTCAGAGTTAATTTGTACTAATTCTATGTGTGGTTCTATGGAGGAGATGGAAATTATCCCTGTACAGAATAACTCAAAGGAAATAATTACAGTTGCACAGTGTAGTCAGTATCCAAATGTGGCTCTCTTGTCAAATGCAACAAGACTTCAGGAAGCTGTTGTACTTGATGCAGCATCTGATTCTATACAGATGTGTATAATCATCTTCTCCCCGTTTTTGATGCACCTCATGTTTATAAATAGGTGGAAAATTAGAAGGAGTTCCCACATGTTCCCATATCTTCTGAGCTGATGGTGATTGATGAATCGCTCATGCCTATTCCTGACACAGTTGAGTAGGAGAAATACTTCAAATAAACATCGCCTATTTCCCTAGATGTGACTATAACCAAGGCTCACCAGAATGAATTTCAGCAACACTAGCCTACTGAAAACAATGAGCCAGATGAGGGTTTCTCACAAGCACCTACCTCTAGTATTACCAAAAAGAAGGTATCCAGGGATCCATATTCTCAAGATAGAAAGTCTATGATCAAATTCACACCCCCTAAGTGGTGTATTTTGGTCTTGTGGAGCTAAAGACACACCGGTCAGTGAGAAGGTTGTCATCACCTCCACTAATGTCAATGAGGTGGAATCTACATAATCTAAATACAAATAGGATAAAGGCATGGGTAATGATTTAAAAGAGAATAAAAAGTAATGTAAATGGATGAAAGGTAAGGGCTATGTACCTGTGGTAAAGTGACAATGTCCCCAAACAGGGGTTCAAACTCATTATCAATGAATATATGCTATTGGAACTGTCATTGTCTAGGGAACCCACAAACAGCCATAACCCTTCAATATTTTATCATGGCCTAAAAACCAATGCTCATTAGAATTACTAAGCAGAACCTACTATTTACTAACTGGACACAATTTAGGATGGATTCTCTTGGATATGAAATTGTCTCACAAAACTATCATGACTCCAATATGGATCATCTATGGGTCCAAAGGCATGAAACCATTCATATAAACATTTTCATCAAGAAAACTCAGAGTGTTTTAGTCTCTAAAAAATTATCATGTTGGGATATATCATTCTCGTTTGTGTTTTATTCCACATATTACATCATAATAAGGTATTTATGGGGATAAATCAATGTAATTTCTGATGGTATGAATCAAAAATATGGGGAACTATGAGATTTTCATATTTTTTTGAAGCCTCATGAGAAAATTAGAGATAACTTCAATTATAATGTCTCTCTTGAATTATCCTCTTATATTGATCACATTAACTTTGTCGAGGTCCTAGTTATAGTATATGGTTTTAATAAGAGTTGATAAACACTGAATTATGGGAAAGAAATTAACATGGAAAGATTATTTTTTCAGATGGATGATCATAGTGCTGCTCATGGGGTTTCATGATTCACTCTACCAAAATGTCACTCTAATCATTATCCTATTATTGTGGATGTCAATACACAAATAAAATGTTCAAATCTTATTCCATTTCAATTTAATAATGGGTGCATTATAATTCATGGGTTCAAGGAACTTTTTTTGATGCTTGGAAACTTGATATTGTTTGAATTCTTTTTCAACAGTTGGCTAGGAAATTGAAACACACCAAAAAATTACTCAGAATTTGGAGCATAAATTTGTTTTCACAATTGGTATTAGAGATTAGAATTACTAAGGAATAGCTTACATGCAGCCAAATCAGGAATCAACATCAAGATACTCTATCTAGGTAGGATATTGAGGAACATAACAGGTTGGATGGACTTTTACAGACTAAAGAAAGGTTGGAAAAAATCATATGAATCTCAAGTGGTCAAAATATGGGGATTGAAACATAAATTTCTTCCATAGATTGCATAATAATAAGTGTTCCAAGGTTGGTCATAAAGAAATCATCATAACTGTACAAAATATAAACTTCTAGAAATGAAATTCCTTAGGTAGTGGTAGAGAATTTTATGGGGTTGTACTCTGATGATGGGCTGACACACACACACACATAAAATGGTTTGGATTATAAATCCTTACATTGAGGAGCCTCAGAATCAAGATCTTATAAATGATACACTTAAAGAAGAAATTAAGGAGGCTTTATTATCTCTTAACATGGAGAGTTCACCCAAACATTAGGGGTTTTCAAACAAAGTTTTCATGTCTTATTAGGATATCTTGCAGGATGGTATTACTCAGGTAATCAAGGAATTCTTTAATCACTCCTATATGACTTATGGGATGAGATGATGCTTTATTTCCTTGATAGACAAGAAGGAAAATTCACTTGACATTAAGGATTTCAGGCTCAAATATGTTGGGAAATCAATCCATGATATCATTAGTAAGATCATCATTAATAGTATTGATATAAATGTTCAAGAATTTATCACCCCAAATCAATTTATATTTGTTCCTAGAATAAGTATTCAGAATTTTCTCTTCACATCTTTAGATAGTATAAACTAAATAATGAGGAAATCAAAGGAAGGTATTTTTTTCACTCAAAATTAAAATTTATAAGTCCATTGAAACATTTAAATAGAGAATTATTCTTGAGGTACTCAGAAGATGTGGGTTTTCAAATATATTCACTATGCATATCAGTGAAATACCAAGCTCTTCAAGGATTTCCATTTTTATATATGGGGAACCCATATGGTTTTTCACCTTCTAAAGTGGTGTGGGAAAATGTAATCAGCTATCAGAGATTTTTTTCAAGCTATGATGATTACTTGATTAGATTCATCAATTACTTCACCCAAATTGTATTTTATAAGAAAATTAAGACATGGAATAATAACTTTTTTCTTTCACACCCACTTTATAATAACGACATTATATTGGTTGGACATGCCTAGAAAAATACCATATCCTTCATGAAAGTACTTTTTACATATTATGGGGAAGTTGGTGGACATTCCATAAGTTGGAAAAAATCCTTCATGGCCTTTGTTGAAGGTATTTTAGTTGGTAGGAAAAACAAGACAACCAAATGTATTGGAGTGAGTAGGGGGTATCTCCCCTTAAACTATCTTGGTGTTTCCCTATTTTGGTGAAAGTTAAAGAGGAAATATTTGTAATGAATATATTTAATAAAATGGAAAAGTGGAAATGGATTGAAATGACCCATACTGGAAGGGATTGTCTTGTTAACTCTATCATCATGCCCATATTTTTTTATTCCTTATCAATCTATAGATTGACCATGGGTCTTTTTAAGGAGATTCAAAGCATGGTTAGGAACTTTATATGGACATGATCAGTCCATGAAAAGAATTTTATTACTATAGAATTAAAAGGAATGCATTAAACTCCTGGAACTAGGATGCCTTGGGATAAAATACCATATGATTTTTAAAAATAGTATAATTAAGAAATATATATATATGGAACTTTATTTCTAATGATGCACCTGGTGATTTTCATACTATCAGATTTAAAGAGAGACTATTGAATGGATTTAAATACTACCTCACCTCATCTATTTGGACCTCCATAAATAAATCCTTTAATATTATCATGTGTGATACTAAATGGATGGTAAGTTGGGGCTCCACTCTTATTTTTTGGACCACTGAATGGATTTATAATCTGCTGTAGGACAACAAGAGTATTCAACCTAATGATAAGAACATGTCGATTGATGATTTTTTATTACATCTTCACAACTATGGTATCCTGATCCCACCACAATTCCATATGGTTATTTAGTGTTATACATTCATGGATTGTGATACCCTGGTATGAAAACCAAGCAGGGATGGACATTTCAATAACAAGGAGTTTTATAAATGGAATATGGAGCCTCCACCCAACCAATATCCTGGTTAATAAAATTAAACACTCACTTTATTCTGCCATCTTTATTTTTTATCCTCCGGAGGATCTGGAAAAACTGATTACCCACCCATAATCACCTTAAAATGTAGTTTTTTCAGATGGATTTTATTTGTCTTCTATGCCTGAGTGCTGAAGAAAGTATAGAGCATATATTCCTATCATGCAGATTTTTGAAGAAACTATGAGAATACATTATCTCCATGTTTGTTCTAAAACCTGACACACATATATAATATCATGTCTTCATGAAGGAGATTTGTAATGCTGATTGTAGTGTAAAGGTACACAACCTACTGTCGTCTGCTGCTACTGCCAGTTTTACTGGTATTGGGAGGATCTAAAATGACAAGATGTTTTAGGCCAAGAAACCCACTCTATAGTTGGTCATGATCTCCATCCATCATGTGATTTATGAAACAACTATGTTACAAACTAGAATCATGAATAACATCTTGAATTATTTGAATATACTTTGACTCTTGGGTGTGTAATCCCATTCAAGAAAACTAAAAATGGTAAATTATATTTTCTGGATATCTCCAATAAACCCATGGATCAAATTGAATGTTTATGGGGAAGCTTCTGCACCACCAAGTCCATCAAGATGTTGAGGTGTCTTCTGAATATATCATGTATTTGTTAAAGGGTGCTTTTATTACTACACTTTAGTTGGAGTAGCATATGAATCTGATCTATGGGTGATGATATATGTAGATTACTATGTTTTCTAATACAAATGGAACTTATTATGAATTGAATCTAACTCTTAAATTGTAGTGTAGGATTTAAAAACAATAATAAGGAATGTACCTATAACACCCTACCTCATTGGGTGGAATGCCTTAATAAATCCACTCAACTCAACTTGGTTATCTCACATGATTACCGGGAGTAAAATCAAGTTGTGGATGTTATGTCGAATAAATATGTTGTGGATATGGTTAGGATGTTGTCCTTCATGTCCCCAAGAATATTATGCTCCAATGTTGGAGGATGAAATTTTTGGCACAGTTCCTTATCGTATTTGTAATAACCCCTTATAATGCTTGAATCAATATTCTTTGTTATATATTTTTCATAGGACTAATTTCCATCAAATCCTAGACATTCTTATATGCCATTAAATGGCATAAAACATACATGTCATTTCATGGACAAGGTCAAGGGATATCACCTTCCTCTCCCCAACATCATCCCAACATGTTTTAATCCTACATATATTTTAATAAAGATACTCTTATAGAACCATTGTATTTCTATAATGGAAACTGTATTAATATGGGAACTTTACCAACGTATGTGTTGATCCCATCATCCTTGGAAATCCATCACACGATATCTCATCATATCATCTAGATTTTAAATGGTCATCGTAGAATGATAATTTATATGGGGATGTTATATTGTTCTTATTCCTAGTTCTATGTAAATTTTTATTGAATTATTCTTTATATTTTCAAGGTAATATTAAGATCCCAATAATATTAAATGGATTGTTGTACATAATGATTCCTTACCATTTCACTCATGTTTATGATGCAAAGTTGGATAAAAGTAAAATATTATATGATTGAAAAAAAATGTTCCGACATCATAAGGTGATTGAAAAAAACCCAAATATCATTATGGACCTCATACATTTTGGGGATCCCTTTGATGAAAATTATTGTGATAATTTATAATTTCAATATAGGTATTTTTAATAGTTTCATAATACCCTTATAATTTTTTCATTCATCCTTCACTTCCTAGAATACCAATACATAAGACATGTATTCTACAATATCTTCCTTTATTCTATCCCATCATCAATTCTTATTTATATCTCTATAAAACTACATTTTTTCTAGAATAATATAGAATAATGAGCTTCTAGTATCATCCTAATGTTATTTTATTAATTACATTCATTGGATATATATTCTTCTTCCAATCCTTAATACTCTATATTTTTAGAGTTTGAACTCTAGAATATTTTCAACCTTTATATTTATATCTAAATAATATTTTTTAGGAATTATGTAACATTATGTGCATGGAAGGTTGACCATCTAGTGGGGAATGATAGGATTTCTCCATGCTATTATGACTTCAAGAATCATCCTCCTCAAATCCAAGTGTATTGGGTATTTTTCAATCCCTAGCATAGTTATGAAATCATGATATTCCCTACTCAAACCATTATCAACATTATTTTCCATCCTTTGGAGGTTTTGTATTGATAATTCATAATAATTTAATTTATATAACCATCTACTTTGGTTCATATTAAATTAATTCTATGTGAATATATATTTCATACTTTTATGACAAATATAAAGTTCAAAATTTTTACCTAATTGATAATGTAACCATATTTTTAATGTAAATATCACTTCCACCAACTCAAAATTGTGCATCATGAAATTTTTATAATGATTCATTAATTTTCCTACAAAATATTAAAATACCTTATCATTATGCACAAGGACACTACCCAATCCACTTTTTAAGAATAATTGTATAATAGAAACCCTTCCTAATTGAATGGTAATATATTTATTGGAGTAGTGGCCAAAATATTTTTTTAGTTCCTTGAATTATTATTAAAATTACTCTAACCAAAGGAAACTCACATTCTTATATTTTACTAGAGTTATTAGATTTAGTATATATTTTAAATTTCTTGTAAATAATTATCAACATAATTATAATTCTATAAAACTACAATGCTTCGGTATAGTGGTAAGTATGTTCCATTTTTTAATAAGTTTTATCACTGATGGATCTACTGATAAACCCTTTCATATTGTAACATGACCCAAGATTGGTATTCTCATTATCCATAATTAATTCTTACTGAATTTGGCTCATAATTCCTCATTTAGGAGGGTTTTTAACACAATAAAAAATGTTCTTCATTATCATCCATTCTCATAAAATATGTAAGAATAATTTCTATATATAAAACAATGAAATAATAAATGTATTATATAAATAAGATATTCATTAAATCCATGAAGATAGTGGTGGAATTCACAAGTCTAAATATAATCACTACAAATCATTGTATCCATATCTCAAACTAAAAGTTTTATTGTAACTTACATCCCTTATAACATTTTTCTGATGATATATTTATCAAAGGAAAATATCAATGATGTAATGAGATTATATGATTTGATCAAAGATATCATTGATATGGGGGATGGGATACTAGTTATTGAACATTATTATATTAAACATGTAATAATAATTGTAAAGATTCATTGAACCATCCATATTTTTGATAAATAGGATTGGTGTACCCCATTGTGAAGCACTACGGTGTATAAAACCCTTGACCATATTCTCTTGCAGTTGCTTCTATGATTACTCCAATTAAATGGGATCCATTATATATGTAATAATTGATAAAAGAATGTATCTATGTATGAATTTGATTAAAAACTCAATCTCATGATCGAGGGGAATATCTGGTAGTTCATTTGGAAAAAAATCTATACTACAGTACAATATTCATTTCAAAAATGTTGAATTTAGACCCAATGATATGAGTCATGTGTCCCATATTTCTAGATATCATAACCAATATCATTATCATTCTTTTATTGGGTATTCATAATCATCCATGAATTAATACTTTATAATAGTGTGATTTGGGAAATGAAGTGAGATTCCTTTATCCCAAGAGTTGATACAAGATCTATGTAAAGAGATCGAATCCATGTCTAATATAATATAAAATTATACCAAGGGAAATATAACCATATTATTATGAAGTATAATCCCATAACTCTTAAATAGAGATGAGTTATATATCTTGGATTCAACCATCATTCCACCAAGAGTTTTTATAGATAGATAAATATCAATTGTTTGAGGGGACGAATCAACATTCATAAAAACATGTATAATATATAATAATGTTAAGAAAGAAAATAAAATAATCCATTTCCCTATATAGAGTAAAGTATAAGTGTACTTTAAACTAATTCATTATTTTTATCCACTTTAGTTGTGGTTATTTCATATTCTATCCTCTCCCCTATTCTCCAAATTTAGTTGGTTTTTGGGGTCTATTCAATTCATTTTATTTGGGGTTATATCATTTATTTGTATAATTCCAAAACTACTTTCATTTTTTGAATTAATTTATTGGTGGTTCATTAGTTGGGACTTTATTCTACTCAACTATTTCAATCATCCTCTTAAAACCACTTTTCCTATTTTAAGCATGGTGTACCACTTTAAAATATTTAAAACATAACCTTGTTCCCCTAAGGAAACCATCTAAGTGATTCTACCCATATTTCTAACATTTTGGATGTTGAATTTCCTTTGAGAAAGTAACTTTTCATCACTACCTTTATATTAATCTACCTTCCTTTTCTTTTTACAAAATTAATTATATTACCTATATTCCATTTGCACCATAATAATTCATCAAACAACCTCTTCATAACATCAAAAGTATCTTACAGTTATATAATATCAATTAATATTCTTTAAAAGTGGTAAATAATAGATTGGTTTTACTTTCAATATCCGAAATAAAACAATATTAATACATAACATGCCACCATTAAGTTTTCTTCATTTGTTCTCCTTGATTTCTCTTCCCTTTTCTACATCATTGAATTCCCTATCCATCTTCATTAAAACAAAGTAAAGAAAATACTTGATGAATAAGAATTTATCAAATTTCTCACATTCTATAGAGTATAAATCATCAATTTTTTTCATATTTGTAATGATATACCACTATTTTTTCAACCATTACTTCTAGATGATTAACTACCAAAATAACCCTATCATGTTCTCAGAATTAGAAAATCGATTATATCTTTTCCGTCACATTGATCTATTGATCTATAATATGATTATTCTAAGACCCGCTAAAGGACGGTGGATGTTGAAATATAAATGGTTCAATAGGAATTGTATCCTTGGTGAATTATGAGCTCCACATGGTTATTATTTTTACCCATATCCTAAGATATTTGAGTGATATTAGACACTATATTTTATTCTCAATTTCTTAACCTATTGCATATTTCATTGAAGAAATTTACACACGTTATTCATATATTACTAAAACCAAAAGGATATAACATATGTTATAATAAATTAATTTTATAACCAAAATATTATAAATATTCACCAAAAATTTTAATATCCAAAATTTTCACAATTAGATAATAAAATGTTAGACTAGAGTTCTATGAATTCAACCTAAAATACTCATATTTATATCAAGGTTTTCAATTTAATTTACATAAAATAATTCATATAATAAATATATACAAATTCCTTGTAATGGTAAATAAATATTCAGTGAATTACCAATGAAAATCCCTCAAGAAGGACTTTATTGATGTGAAATATTATGCCCAGTCATCATGACTAATTAATGATTGGGTAAATAATCAACCATCCATTTTTATGATGATTACACATAAGGTATTCTATGAAACATTTGCATCCACATTCTAACATCCAAATAGGGATTTAATTTTGATTCAATTTATACATTAAGAAAACATAAAATTTTATAGTATAATTAGATTTACCCTTAGGGGTTTTCCTAAATTTCTCTCATCCTAACTCCCAAAAATAGCTATACTAATTTTAAAAAATAACTAAAACATTCTCTGATACAAACTAGGAAAACCCTAGGTAAAAATTCCTTGATAATATAAAAAATCCAATATTAAAATAATACATCTCATAAAAAGTCACACAACCCAACGACCTGATGGTTTAGTGCCTTGAATATTTTATATATAATCATCATATTTTACAATACTTGTGATTATTCTCTATAATCACACCCATCTAGACTCTCTTCATGTAATCTCATTACATATAATCATATTTATAACCTATGAAATAGAAACACGAGAATAGGGTGTGATTAGATTCTTAGTAAATGGAACTTATTTTATAATCATAATTAGTAGATCCTAAGGAGGTTAGAAAAAAAATTGAAAAGAAATATCTAATAAAAAATATCATTGGAACATAAGACCACAATATTTTTTATTAAAGAGTTATAATAACAATGACCAGACATAGAAGCATAAAAAATAATTATGAACCCTAATAATAACAAAAAAGTGAGAAGTATAATAGAAAAGGATCATAAACATGGTAATTTACTAAAATATAAAAAGAAAAGAAACATAACACCAACACCACAATCCATTTTTTATTTTATTGAAAACTACTTTGGGGGTAAGTGGTAACCTCTAAAAAAACCTCTATCAACAAGTCACACCCATACAAAACACACATTACAGATTTAAACCCATAATCACCATTCAAAATTGGAAATTCAAACAACCATTACCATACCTCAAGCGGCCACACTCCACATTTTCATCTTCTAAAATTAAAATCAAATGAAAGATCTAGTGATGGACTAACCAACCGCATAACACCTTGAGCTGAGAAAATCCATCACCTGAACTAGATTTAGGATCAACCTGCACCTCCTGACCATGGGTAACTACATGAACTGCACATCCCAAAGCCTCCAATAGAACCAACACACCAGATCGACCTGGAGAGGAGCATTGGGACAGGAAACCAGAGCAGAGTTTGATTAGACCCCCATGAACACCAGGAGAAGCTAAAATAAATAGAAACGAAGATAATAATTTCCTTTTACACCAATAAACAACTAGAGTCGAAGAAATAGGAAAAAAATCCAGGAATAAGAAGATCTGATGAAGTAGTGACACCCAACCATCAGAACATGACAAAAACAAACAAACATCGTTGTTGATGAGGATGAATACCAAATTCTTCAAAAACCATAACTTCAAAAACCAAATTACCGTCAAGGTGGAATAAGAAAAACCATAGGGATAGAAATCGAATAGATTATGAGAAAATGTAAAATGCCAAACTAACACCCGAGCAACCAAAGATCCAAACCATCAGTACACCGTCACCATCCCAAACTATATAGTTCACCATAGTATTAGACTATGATGGGGTCTTAGTACGATGGGAAAGGTAGAAAGGGAATAGGAGGAGGAATCAAGAAACTCAGGTCGCACGAGGGAAGAGAAAAAGGTTAAGTAATGAGAAGGACCATTGCTGTAAGAGAATAACTTTAAAACCATGGAAAGGGAAACATGAGAGATCTGGAGGCAAAGAGAAGAAGTAAAAAACTTCATATTAGTGGAGAAGGTGGTAGAATATGGATCATAAGGGCATAACTCTAAGACGAATGATGAAGACACCATCAGGAGAGGAATCATGGGAAGATTAAACCAATAAAGGAAGAACGAAACAAATAAAACCAAATAAAAAACTTACTACATAATCATATGCTTGGAAAACCCTTATGTGAAAACAAATTATTCTCACACCTATGAAAATAAACAGATTATATACATATATTATTGTTTGAGGAGATATAAAAAATAATCAATGCACTATAGGGACATATATGACTCCACAAATAATCATCAAAACATTTGTGTGTTATAAAAACTCAATCATAATTGAATCATACAACAAAACTAAATGTAGAATGGTTTTTATAACTTTTTTTAAAACAAGAATCAAATAAAATAAACATAACAAGTCATATGATATCTGAAGTATCATTTAAAAATTGAATCATATTGTAATATTATATTTGGCTGATAAAAACTTTCTTCATGTGACACAAGACATAGTGGAAAAAATTGTTAACTATATGAATTTTCTCATAAATGTATTTAAAAAATTGTCATTAAATATATAAAATTAAAATTCTTTCAATTTTTTTAAGAGGATAAAATAATTTTATTGAGAATAGTTTTATAAAAGTTCCAAGCATTGGATCCTTGAAATTAAATAGATGCCATAATAATAAATTCGTAGTGGAAAATATTGATTTAAACTGGAAATGGAATTCATTTATTGAAATTTAGTGGTCCGTTAAAGGAAATATACATCATAGAAAAGTTGTATTTTGGTTATTTGAAAGGCATAAAAGGAAATAATTAAAATAAAAAAGGAAGAAATTATTTGTATTTAATTAAATAAAATAATTTTTTATAACAAATGTTGACAACAAAGAGAGAGATAAATTGATATAAATGGGGTTTATTATTAACAAAATCACACTTTTGGATAAGTTAATTTATTGAAAAAATGGTATTAATACAGATAAGTAATTTATTAAGAATAAAGTATGTAATAATGAAAATATTTATGACACTCAAGAATTTATGACCCATTATATTGTGTAAATACTAGTTATGATGTTATTTTTTGAAATTTATAATGGTGTTGAGGAGTGGATGGTGGATTTATAGTTGAAATTATAGTTAGGGAGATATTTTACATCATGGATATATATATTGATCCATATAAAGGGTGTTGTTGTGTGTGGAATGTTTGGACATGACATGAATATTTACAGAGTGGGGTCTTGGTGGTCTTTAATTTTTTTCATAGCTTTGGCATGGCTTCTAGGCTATGGATTAGAGCCTTATAGGATATATTCTTATTGTTTTTACAATTTTTGTGTATTTCCATTGTACGGCTAGGATGAGGTATGGAATAATTCATGGTGATTGAATTAAGCGGCATAGTCATTTCTCCTACTATGTGTTCCTTCTTATAGTTTATAAGATCATTGGTGTGAACCTCATTATATTTCTAGAATGTTTTTTAAACAGACCGATTACAATATGTCCCCTTCATTTATATCATAGAATTGTCCTATGTAAACACCCTTTAATCATAGTGAAGGATGATGTGTCATGAAATTTTAGTTTCTATTTTTCAATAAATTCATGAACCCCATTAATCCATGTTTTCCTCTAGTATTTTCTATCAAATCTTTTTTGTATCCTAGGACATTTTAAGAGGCCTTTACTACACTAAATGAGTTCTTTAATCCTCATCATTTATAGATCATGCATATGTTATTCAATGTTGATCGGAGTTATTCCTTATATTTTCTAGCATGGATGTTTTTTTCCACATAAATAGTTATTTCAATGTCCTGTTTTATCTATCTACCTTTTATGTTTATGTTATTTAATACACACCCAAAAAAAGTTGGATAAACATAACAACAAAAAACTATTTCAGGTTCCATGTATTTTTAATAACATCCAGAATAATGGTGAAGTAGATGATGGATTCCACTACTTACTCACACAGCCTTAAGTAGGAATGATGTGGGTTAGTGTTGATGTTTACCCAAGGTGATTTCATGTTTTGGTTTTGGATATTATGAAGGTGATGGAATGGGGTTGTGTTAGAGAATACACAAAGAGTGACATGGGTTAGTGTTAGATATTACTTATAGATAATGATGATGTGATTCATGGTGGGTTCATGCATGGTTAAAGGAGGACATGAGGTTTATTTCAATTACCTTTAAGATACCCTATTACCCTGGTTATGTTGAAAATATTATGATGTTATGATTACAAATGCTAGAACTATATTCTAGACTCTATGGGAGATTATGATACATTAGGATGCATCTCAACCCAAATTAGATATGGATGGGAATGTGATGAGATATTCAAGGAATGAATGGGAGAACATGATATTGGTCATTGGATATTCTATTGGGTCAATGTTATTGGAAATTTCCCTTACGTATTCATTTTGATACTTTTTTAGTGTTTATTTCTATTTTATATTTAATTTTGGATAATTCGAGTTCATATTTACTTTCATGTGATGGAGCATCTGAGTGGATGATTGTAATATCTCTTAATTATATACAATTATGTGGGTAATACCATCCATGTTTTATAATTTTGTTCCCTAAATAGTAGGTGATGACCGTGGGCCTGTTGAATATGGGGATTATGGTGTAATTTTCTCTCAACCTTATTTTTCAACCCAAGATAGATGCCTTTGGATAGCAGGGTCAATACAGAGTGGTATCATATCATTATTATGAGAGATGGGATGCTATTCGGAGTTAATAATTATGTGGATTTTATAGGTGTTTTTTAAAATTTGTTTGTGTATTATGGATCCGAACATAGTCTAGGGATACTAGCTACAACATCATATTTTAGAGCACCCTTGATATGGAACAAGGATCATGATTTCATCAAAATACCATGTGTAGTGGTCCTTTTTTCTAGGTAAAAAACAAGGAAATGTTATTTGAAAATTTATTTCTTGTATTCACACATTAATTGGGTGTTATTCAGGAAGAAAAATGAATCTAATTAAACAAACCTTGATAATGTTCCACACTACCATGATGATGGGTTCTCCTTGCATTTCTAATAATGGTTTCAGGTTGTTGTTTGTGTATAGCTCTGGTGGGGGAGGTCCAACTAGCTTATTTGGTTCATCATTGGTGGATTCACCTAATGTGGGGGATAATTCATGGAATATAGGTTCTTTTCCATTCAATGAAAGATATTTGTAATGTACGAGGGGAATGTCTCTGATCTAGACATGGAACACTACATGGAAGGCCATGAGAAGGTTTTTAGATTAATTCATGCTCATGATAATTCTTTTTTATCCTTGGTATTCTATCATAAGTGGGGATTTTTTCACCAATGGTGGTTATTTTATACTATTTATTGGAAGGAGGTGGATTCATCATGCTTTGAATTTTAGAATGAGATCTATTTGGAGTTCTTATCATCGATGATAAATGTGGAAAAAAAGTAGGAGACACCCTTACATCATTATAGATTCCTGAGTGTGAAGAGTTTATAGTTATTTTCAAGGAACACATAGATTTTTATCATGATGCCTTTACATTTGAGGATTCTCAATCATGGATTATAAAGGAGGTTCTGCACCTAGTGATCAGATAAGTAGTCACACAATATATCCATCCTACATATTTTAATGTGTAGAAAAATATAGAGGTTATTTGGAAGATACATTCCCTAGGGTGTGAGCCTATGAAGAGTTGATAACATGGGATATTAAGTATAAATGATATAGGAAATATATAGTGTATTTCTAGCTAGTCAGGGTTTTCATTGGAATGAAACCAACATCAGAAGGCCTTCCCATGTGATTCTGTGGTTGGTGTATCCAGACCATCTATCATAATTTTTCAATTTTAATATTGCATCTATGTGTGTCATGTCTACCATAATTATTAGTGTCTAATATCATAGATATTTTATTATCATATGGCAGTTACTTATAAGTTTCCTAATAAAATCAATTTCACCAAAGGTGGTATCATCCTTAGGGACCTCTGGTGTTTATTGAGTATTTAGTGTAGAAATAATTTTTTAAATGAGGGAAGATGAAGGTAGAAAATTAAATCCTCAAGATTTTCCTAAAAAACAAAGACCCATTCCAGAGTGTGGTCATAGAGGTCTCCATTATAGAGGTAGAGAAACTAGGCATGGGAAGATGCATGAAATTGTTGTTCCATCACTAGATGTGCTGAATTATAGTGACTCTAAATTATCAAAAATTGATATTACATCATTGTCGAGGAATATTAATTACATTACACAAATATATTACTTAGGACCATAATAGTTTAGCATCATTGGAAATATGTAATCCTAAGAAACTGGTCCATAACCAAAAAACATCATCTCTCCCTTTGATCATCATACTATAAACCTTCATAGAAATATAATACGTAATGAATCTCTTTATAAACTAGGAAAATACACATAATAAAGAGTGATATCATATGATTAGTAAGGGTAAAAAATAGATATACATATCCATAACATAAACATAAGGGTATGATAACATGAGAGTATGATTTTAAAAACACACCTTGCATATCAATATTCATAATCTTGAGTCATGGAATAATTATTAAATGTTCAAAAGGCATGAATCATAAGAGAATAAAATAAAATTATCCATGAGATAATAAAATTGGAATAATACATATATTTGTGGTTTAAACATAATAATAGAAAATATTATGTCAGGTATACCCACCTGGATATTCATAACATATTATTCTTTGGATAACCAGTCGTGTACCTGCTTCGGGGTTTGTTTAACCACCTATGTGCTGTATTTTTTAGGCTTGGGAAAACCACATGTGTAACCTCTAAGATCATAGAAGATTTATATTCTCTCTATGCATTATAGAGAGATATAGGTGCATCCCATCATATAAATAAAATAATATATATCTTATCCATAAGGAAAAAAACACTCAACATATCATAACACATGGAATGAAATTGGTTTAATAAAAATTTCATCGTATAATAAAATGTAGAAATGAGATGAGATTCATAATCATTTCATAGTTTTATTTACCATGTGGTGTTTTTCGAGTGGTATGCACAAGTTAAACCCCTTTCTCTCAGTAGGAACTGGTGCATGCTCGAGTCCCACTAAACATGGACATTGTGCCAATTATGAATAAGGTGATTCAAATCCATTAACAAGATGTGGAAAAGCAGCGTATTCTAGGACTGGTCACCCCCCATAAGGAGTTGATCATAACACATATACTTTTTTTAGTTGGGGGGAGGTTGAGTGGAAACCCCCGTAATATTTTACACAAAAGTCCATGGTTCAAATTCAATAAATCCCTTTATTGATTTGTATCATAGGCGGTGACACAGGTGGTAGTGTAGACATGCCAATTCACTAGACCTTCAGTCCAGTATAATTAGACACTTAGAATTTAGCCTATGGTCTATGTAACAGTTATCCCTCTACCCATATAGAACAAGGTCATTTATTTTATAATAAAAATAGGATTTTGGTTTAATTTTTTTTAGAAAATCATTTCAGAACCCATAAAAAGTAAAAAGGTTTCATAATATTTTTACCATGGCATAACATGTGGACAAAAAAATGTTTTTATAAAGATCATTCAATTATAAAAATAAATCATTAAAATAATAATGTTATACATGAATCATATCCCCTATAAGGCATAGGTAACTTCAATATATGTCATCTTAGATGGATGCTGATTTTGATTTATCATTTAAAATATTACTTCTGAAAAATGTTCATTCTGATTAGAAAAATAATTTTTAAAGATAAAACATTTAGAAAATATTTTTATTTGAATATAACCATGAAACTTTATCATTGAAAATTCAATTAAATTAATGGTCATGATAATTGGATGTTTTATTCTTGCCATACATGTTTAAACATTTATTCCTTTCACATTTTTTTTAAAATCCAAATAAGTATTTTTTTGAAAAAAAGGTATGAAGTTTCCTTTAAAAAATATGTAAAACATAAAAATAGGTAAAACTTTATATTAAAAAATAATAGGATAATAATATAAAATTTCATAAATATTTTTTAGAAAACATGGATTTGGAAGAAAACATATTTCTAAATGAGGAGAGAAATAAAGTCATATTTTCATAAAAACAATTCTCAATTATTTTTGGTAACGAAGAGTAAAAAAAATGAAATGTTATTTGGTTATATAATAAATAAACATATTAAAATAAAATTCAATAGATTATTGATATATGGATTATTTTAGTTTATCATTAGGAACATAATAAAAAACAATCCCAATAAACATTGAGATTGTGACATAAAATCACCACTTTGGTAACTTTTAATCGTAAGAACGTTGATGTGATAACCTAAAATGGAACATAAAATATCATGATGATATATAAATTCTTGATATTACAAGGTAAATTTTCTATATACACACTTTGTATAATAATATTGCTTCATAACATAACATGCATCACTAATAAGGAAATTTGAGACAAAAATACCTTACTTAATTTTCCATCTCAGTCATACAAATTCAAAACTCATGAATAATAAATATAAGTTTACAATAAATATAAAAAAATACCAAACATATATATATATATATCATACCATATATTATTTACTTATGATCATTTATGAACCATTTCTTAACAATTCCATGTTAATATTACGTTTTAGGTAATAATTCCTTTGTTTTTCATATATGTTTTGAATTTTTATATTTGGTCATATTAAATTGATTATGTTTACATAATATCTATAATTATTTCCATGATATAAATATAATATATATTTATTTTATATTCTCTAGATTAATCCATGAAATTTAGTGATATAAAATCAAATACATCATCCATGAAGATGGTAGGTCGTACGTACGCATGAACATGTTTTCCATTTTCTTTTTTGAATTGAAGAATGAAAGGAAAATGATATATTAAAATTAAATAATAATTTTTGTTTCAAATTTATCATACATTTTCATTAACTAGATCCTTATTACCTTCATTTTAAAGCACGAATGAATCACATCACTTCACGAGGTAATATGTCATCGTAAACAAGAGGGATGTTGTTAGATTCCCATAAAATAGAGAGTATGAAGGTATGTATGATATAATAATTCCAGATAAATTTTAATATCATAAAAACTATATATAATTCATAAATATATCATTATGTTCAACATTTATAGGTGTTAATGTAAAAACAGTTCACATTAGTTCTCGACGTGGTTGTCCGCCATACACACGAATGATGATGTCGTAACACATTTAATGTAAGTAGAGATGGTTGTATGTCATTAACTGAGAATAATAATATATAATTATATGTATGATTCTGATATAATTTCATCCTCATTTTATAATAATAATTTTTGTTGGTGCTGGAATAAATAAAACAAAAATACCCATTGATGGATATTACCTTATCTCCGAATATCTTCCTTATGTTTTCACAAAAAAACCTTCTAAGGTTTGCTTTATGTACAAAATAAGGATTCCGTGATGAGAGATGGTATTTTGGGAATTTAGTTTTTTATTTTTTTTATTAAACAATAGAGTTTGAATGTGTGAGGATGATATGAGAATGGGTGACCCTATATAAGTGATGTGAGTGGCACAATTGTAATTTTCTTAAATGAAATAATCCCACCCATGTGGTTTTAATGTCTTAACAAAATAATAATGGACCATTATAAAGACTATAAGAGATAAGGTATAAATATGGGAAACCAATTGGTGTTAGAAATTTTTTGGGTTATTATTAACCATTATATTTTTAGTTTATCCCATCCCCCATTAAAGCCATTTTACATTAACCGTAGTAAATAATATTTATGGTTTTTATAATAATTTTGATAAATTTTATGTTGAAATTATTATATAATATATATTATATTGATTCCAAATATGCAATCAATTTTCCCAAATTCCATTATTAAAATAAAAAAAATCAATTTAAAACTAACTGCACAGATGTGACGAGATAACTAGTTTTTAAAGAGAACATGCCCAAAAGTTTACAATGTTTTTATATCATAATTAAATATTAAATTGATTAAAATTACCTAAACTAGATTATTTTGTTTATAATTTTATAAATTTTACTTTTAAAAAAATTAATATGTAAATTAACATTATAAATAAATTAAACGTAAAGGCAGTTTTCAAATAAAATTCAATATTTTTCACTAGTCGGTAAAAATGAATCATTTTAGAAAAATCCAAAAAAATAACCATAAGATAATTTTAATATAATGATTTTAAAAAATAAATTTTGTTTATCAAATTATTTTTCTAAATGTATCAAAAATCATTTTTTATTATTTAAAAAAAATGAATAAATAAAAACACACTTTTTTGAGAAAAATACATTTTACAAACTTATGAAGATTTCAATGAAAATTAAATACCTTTTTATTAACATGTTTTCTTTATATAAAACAATTAATTTTTTTGAATTAGTTGTTACTATTTATCTATCTATGTTTAATGGCCTGGTTATAATGGTTGAATTTGAATAATAATATTAATTGAATGTTGTGGTTTTGTTAAATATTTGTGTTGTGTGTAATTAAATATAACCTAATGTTTCTTGTAATACATTATTAATTTTGTGTTGTGTGTAAAAAATATATCGAAGAATTTTTTTATTAGAAAAAATTAATTCATAAAAACTATATGTGTTATATTCTACTATTTTAAAATGAATCTTGACATCAAAATTCATCACCCTGATATAAAAAATTTAGGATATGTATGCCTCATCATATCCTCATATTCCCACATAGATTCCTCAAACTTGTGGTTTCTCCAAAAAACATTGACCTAGTGAGTGGTATTTTTCTTAGAGCATTCTCTCTATGATAGATAATCTCCACTAATTTTTCTTCATAAGAAATATCTTTCTCTGGTTGTATGGCCTCAGAGTTCAGTACATCTAAAGGGTCTGGTATGAACTTCTTCAGGAGAGATACATAGAATTATTCATGAGAGATACATTGGATTCTTCATGGTCATGAGATAGGTTTTTTGTGGAATCTCTAACTATTAGTATACCAACATTATAAGATAAATAATTTCAAAGGCACTAATATACCTAGAGATTAGTAACCCTTTATTCTCGAATATCATAACCCTCTTCCATGGAGAAATTATTAGAAACTCCTTTTTACTAACTTTGAATTATTGATTATTATAATTATTAATAGTAAAACTTTTCTTCTAACTCTGGTCTTCCTTGATGTGTTTTTGAATGGTTCTGACATTCCCCACCAAGTATTTAGAAATATCATGTCATAACATATTTATTTCTCTAACTACATTCTAGCATGATGGATCTCTATATCTATTTTTTTAGATGGATTCATAAGGATCCATATAAATTCATTAGTAAATGATATTGTTGTAAGAAAACTCAAATAGAGGAAATTGTTGGTCTGAACAACCTTTACAATATAAATAACATTATATCAATGTATCTTATTTTGTTTGAATTATTATTTCAGATTGACCATCTATATGAGGATGATACACAATCCTAAAACTAAATTCTGTATCAATATTATATTGTAGGATTTGATTGAAAATAGAAGTAAAACATATATCCTGATTAGAAATAATGTAATGTGTCACTCCATTAAACCTTTAAACATCCTTAATGCATGTATTGTAATGATTCTACTAAGAGAAATCTTCTCTAATAGTGATAAAGTGTACTGACTTAGTAATGTGGTCAACCACAACCCATATGGAATTATGCCCTTTATATGTTTTGGGGATTCCAATAAAAAAATACATGGTTATGCACTCACATTTCAATTTAGGTATAAGTATTAGATGTAAAATCCCCTTATACATATGTCTTTGACCCTCAACATGCTAACATACCAATCACTAAGATACAAACTATGTGATAACTCTCTTCCGACCATCCCGCTAGAAATAATATTTCAAATCTCTATATATCATCATACATCCTAGATGAATAGATAATATAGAACTATGATCTTCCGCTAAAAAAATACTTCCTTATTTCTGGTATGGATTGAACATATATATGTTTCTGTAATATTATCATTCAATCCTGGCTAGGGTTAAAATTAATAACATTTTTAACCTTATTTTATAACTCTATATCTTCTATATCTTCCTCTTTGGTCATCACTTAGATAGATGGTTGGACATTTAATCCAGAAAACATTTTACCCTTCCTTCAGGATTTATGACTTGATATGTGGAAAATATTGAAATTTTGGATCTTTTTGTTACATTAATCATGGAAAAGATAGTATTATCCTTTTGAATCAAAGCCTTGAGCACTTTTTTTATATTCCCAGTGTGGTAATGTATTGAGAAGTCATAATTTTAAATCATATCTAACCATATTTTTTAGCACGTATTCAACTCCTTCTATTTTAATATACACTTTAAACTATTATGATCAGTATATATATATATATATATATATATATCAATATCTTCTAAATATTTATAATTCAACCATGTTATTAATGAAAAAATACCATAGCTATATAGAAACTATGGGTTTGGTCATTTTTATCAAGAATATTAAATTACCATGAGGCATAATATATAACCATGAAATTCAGAAAAAGAAAAAACCTAATCCCTTATGGGATGCATCAGTAGAAATTAAAAACCATTCTCAACTATAAGGTAATGTATGAACATGTGCGCTGACTAACGTTCACTTAATATTTGTGAAATTTTACTAAGAATATTTTTTCCAATGGAACTTGGCTACCTTTCGAGCTAGAATGGTGAGTGGATTAGGTAGTGGTGATAAATTCTCTACAAATCATGAATAATATCCATATAACCCAAGAAAAATACAAATCTAGGTCAACATGGTTTGTATGGTCCAACATTCAAAAGCCTCTATCTTTGATGAATCTACCAATATACCCTCTCTTGAGATTATATGAACCAAAAGTGAGACTTTTTTAAACCAAAATTCAAACATTGTAAAATTTTCATATAGTTTCTTCTTCCTCATTCTCTTAATTACAAGTGTAAAACTATCCTCATTCTCTAATTTTCTCATTGAATAGATAATAATATCATAAAAAAGGACTACCAAAAACATATAAATTTAATCTATGACGAATCTATTCATGAAATCCATTAATATAGTAGGTAAATTGGTAATATTTAATTGATTAACTATATATTAATAGTTTCCATACCTTGTATAAATTTTTTTTGTGGGCACAACCTCCTTTTTGACCCTAAACTGATGTTATCCATAACAAAGGCCATTATTGTAAAATTATTTAGATCTATGCAATTTCTCCCAAAATTCATCAATATTAGGAAGATGATACTTTTTCTTAATTGATATCATGTTTAGATTCTGATAGTCAATGAATATTTACATTAATCCGTCGTTATTCTTAAAAAAATAATAGGTTCGCCCAAATGTGACACACTATGCATAATGAATAAATTATTAAGGATTTCCTATGGTATCTTCATAAATTCCTGAAACTAAATTAGGAATATTCTATATGGAGTCTTTTAAAATGGCTTGTAATTAGGAATGAGTTCAATTTAGAACTAAAATTCACATTTTTGTGGAATGATATGAACACATTTTGAAAAAAATAGAAAACCTCACACAATAAGCATATCATTGATTTTGATTTTCTCCCCAACCATCTAAGATAAACACCCCTTCTAAATGGGAATGAAGACCCATATAATGTTTTTGACCTCTTATAGAATTTCATACATAACATCACATTTATAGAAGATCATATGTTGTTATGGAATATAAAATTTGACTTCCCTACCTTAATAATTTATGTGTTGATTATATAGAGAAAGCCAATCCATACCTAATATAACATCAAATTCAAGAAGTGTAAGAGTGAAAAGATATTCAAGATGCACATTCCCACAAACATTAACTATATAGGGATCATATACATGAGATATGATCATCATACCATTATATATTTTCACTATTAATTATATATCTAATCATTTGGGTGGAATATTGACACATTTATAAAATTATTTAGATATGAAAAAATTGGTTGAACTATAGTCAAATAAGACATTAATAGTCCAAGAGAAGATGATAAGTGTCCATTTAATGATGTCATTATCAAAAACCTCATAAGAAATAATTATTTCAATAGATTTCCACTTATCCCTAGGCTTGAGAGGCTACTGGAACTGATCACCGTCATTAACCATCATATTTGGGAACTTGTTGACATAATTCAAAAACACATTTCATTTAAAGCACTAGAGTGTGGGTGGCACATTATATGAATATTTATCAATATTCATATCATTATATATCTTCTTTCCATTATATCATCATTTATCTACTCAATGACCATCACTTCCACCTGTGACACATTTAGTTCTCCCATGAATAAAATTTACTCCTTGATTCCTCCCACACATTGAGAATAAAGGAATTATATTCTTTATTATTCCAAGGTTTCAATATTTTTTATTTATTTACATTTTCCACCCCTTTTCAAAACCATGAAATTGATATGCAACTCCAACATCCATTTCTACCTTGATAGCACATAGAACAATATCATTCTAGATACTAAAGTCTCTTCTAGATAACAACCTTTATAGAAATAGTTTTAAGTTACTAATGTAATGATAAAACTTACATTCAAGTTTCATGATAGTACCATATGTGTACTTCACAAGACTTTTAAAGTTGACACTATAGGTACCAAACAATTCATCATTATTTTTATTTATCTCAAGTAACTCCTTCTCCAACACCATACAAATAATGCGAGGAAAGGATTTATTAGAAATTTTTTTAAACTCCTCCCAATCTATTGAGTCAATTTTAACTTATTTTATTGTATTCCTAATAAGATTCCACCATTTAACTTCTTCAAAATAAAAAAATGGAACATAGTCAAAATGAATTTTTTAGGCTCTGAAAACTGGATAGTGAAAAATATAATTTTAGTGGTGTTAATCCATTGTTCATCAACTAGTGAATTAAAATACCCAATAAAAGAATGTGGATTTTTCTTCATTAAGGACACACCAAAATTCTATTTTCTTTTGTAAATATGAGAAAATGTCCAAAGGATAGGCCTATTGAATAAAAAAACAATTACCTCAATCTAAATGAGTTATTTATACATTTATCTCTTTGAAAAAGAAAAAGAATCCCAATAGAGAGGGTTTGAGAGAATATTCAATCACCATAACACTCACCTTTGTTCAAAAATCCATTAAAAA
This sequence comes from Viscum album, assembly GCA_963277665.1. Classification (NCBI taxonomy): domain Eukaryota; kingdom Viridiplantae; phylum Streptophyta; class Magnoliopsida; order Santalales; family Viscaceae; genus Viscum; species Viscum album. The sequence continues at coordinate 1,169,759,496 of OY728130.1, forward strand.
TAGTGTAAGGTTCACCGAATTCATGAGTAATGATATAATTCACTAAGAAGAGAATGTCTAGACATTTGATATATTCAGTAGTCATCTACCAAAAAAGTTGTATGATTCAATTTTTCACATCTTTCACAACCATGGTGGATTCAAACCCAACCCATGAATTATTCAAATCTCATTAAAATTCCATATCCACAACAATGATTAATCTGATAAACTTGACATAAAAAGAGGAGACAACACCACATGATCCGTAAAGGAATCCCATGATATCAAAATTGTGGTTTATAAAGACATAACCAAAGTTTATAGGGACTGAATTAGCACTAGAGGATTCAACATAATTTCATTTAAAACATTAAGGAAACAAAAATATCCAAAACACTTAAAATTTATCGAAGGTAGGGGAAGTTACCTACAGCCTACAGGAATCTCTATAAAGATAAATCATGTGATGATTTATTGTAACTTCCTTGCTGAAGTAAGTTAAAATTTTATACAGCCACTAAGATTGAATCGATGCCTAAAGAATAGATAAAAGATGTTATATGATGAATCATTACATTCTTACCTCACCAAATTTCATGGAAGAGCTTTGTGCATGAGACCATGAGGAGATTCATAACATTATGAAACATTATAATACTATAGACATCCTTGATATGATCAATGATCTAATTAACATAGAAAAGTAAAAAGGTCAAATAGATCAGAAATTTCATTCCATAGTACTGATGTCATACGAAAACTTAAAAATATATGATCCACATATTCCATGTGATGACAAAAAAAAAGATTATATAGTATATTGAAATACCAAATTTTGGAAATCTGGAGTCCATAGGGAATCATGAATATGATAACCTACATAATAGTTTAAATCTTGATGAATAAATCCATTAATTATTCAAATATTCAATACATCTTGTCTAGCCATGCATTTCACTCATGTAATAATGTTTGGAGTTATAAATGCTATCCATAGCTAGTACCAAAATCAAGAGATCCTCTCTACATAAAAAAGAACATAATTGTAAAGAGTTGTTATAATATCATCAGGGTGGAAGTCATGATAGTCCATTTGATCTTTAATGGTCATATTAGAATCCATCACTAGAGAGAAGGGGTTAAGCAGATTAATGAGAGGAATCCCAAACCAATTACTAAACTTGATCCTGAGAGGGTAATTTAAATAATCCAACCAGTGAGACTATAGGGAAATTTTTGAAATGATAGGCATGATGTTACACTAAATGGATGAGTCAAGAGGGATACAAATTCTAGACTTCATTCTAATCATTTATATCAATCTAATAAATCCTAAAGAATTTTTTTTATCATTTACAAGCCTCCAAATAAATTGAGCACGTAATTATTGATTAAAGAAGAAAATATTTTTGATTCCCTAATATCCAAGTACAAGAGCTTTATAGAAATTCTTCCATGAAACCATGATGATTTTTCAATTAAGAATACTTACACTCCAAATAATGTTCTCTATTGAGGTGTTGATTCTATTAATAAATGAAGAAGTATAATTATAGACCCTAGAAAATAGAAAAAATTATAAATAACAATGTGTTTAATATGGAATATTATACCTACCATGGAGAGGGACATACCATTCTAGTAGGCTAAGATTCTTTGATTTTGAATCAAAATATGGTTGAAAAAGAAGAATCTGGTGTTTCCCAAATCATGGGGACCCCTACGTAATTGAATGTAAGATATCCTTATTTAATTCTTAGACCACTTATCATGTTTAATTTTAGGGTAGTTGAAATATTTATTCCAAAATAAATGAAGTACTTGTTCTTACTAATCACATGAACTAACACTTTCTCACAATGTATGAGTTCCTTTTTTATGTTCACGATATTTATTCTATCAAAAATTGTAAAATGAATAATATAATGGAAAAAATATGTGATATTGAGTAGATAAATCTGGATAATCCTTGATGGTTTTCAAATAATCCTTATCCATATTATTAAGGAGAAAAATGCTAAGATAGTCCTCTATAATAGAAAAAAATTCTGAGAGCAGGTCACCTTCCATGAACCCACTCGAACAATATAAATAAACTTCTTGAGATTCATTAATATGGATTGATATATGACCAGACCCAAGAAGATAATTAATCCAATGAACAAATTTTGTATCAATTCTAAATTTGATAAATACGTTACCACTAAAACCTCATTACATGGTGTTAAAAACTTTTTTACATCATCACTAAAAGCTATATTATCTCCCCTAGTAGTTTTAATAATAATATTAACACATTTAGAGGCCTTGATGAGACAATCATGAATAGTTCTCCCATTAATTAACCTAAATTGATTCGAAGAAATTATTTTATCTTAGAAAAGGGGGTGGTTATTTGAAAGTACTTTTCCAATATTTTTATAGATGGTTTTGTCAAGAGAACCATGTTATAATTGACGAATATCTTATTCATTTTACTTATTTGTATTAAGAGAAAGGAAATGATTATTAGTACCCTATGGGATTAAATATAAATTAGAAAAATGAATGACCAATTTAAAAATATCATGTTTTTTTTCTTCATAGTAGTTTTGGATAAAATGATTGGTGAAGCCATCTGATCCTGAATAGCTCCCCAAATAAAGGACAAAAACTGAATCTTTATTTTTCAATGTTTGAAAGAATTGAAGTGATAATTATATTATCCTCTTCACTAACCATTTTATAAATAATATCCACCATCAATTCTTGGGAAGTTAGGGAGTGATTGAAAAGATTAATATAGAATGATACATCATGGTTTCAAAGATATTTCCTATGATTAAAGAGGTGGTACTCATTTATGAGAATGGAAATTGTTATACTAATCCTTTGAGATCTCATAATTAAATTAAAAAAATCATTTCTATCACCATCAATAATCCACTTGGTCTTAAAGTGATTTTTTTTGAATTTTATTATTCGGATTCAACATGTTTATCAGCTCTGATAACATCTCAACTTCTTTTTGAAGGCTTCCATAGAAATTGTTCCCAATGATTTCCTATTAGAGGAGGTATATAGATTTATCAAGATAGTATATCTCCTTTTCCAATGATCAAAAACATTTTTGAAACCAATATTTCATTCTTTCCATGAGAAATTTGAAATTAAAAATTAAGACCAAAGTGTTTACTTGGTAATCAAATGTGGACCTAAAATCACAAAAATGTTTTCTTGATTCATGATGTAAAATCCAAGCACTATTAAAGATGTTGGGTAGAATTGGATTATTTTTTTTAGAAAAACAACTTAAAAAATTTTCGTGATGATCAAAATTAGATCATCCCAAGGAAGTGCATTAAATGGATTCCAAGGTATCCAATGATGAGTCATTAAAAATGGATTTATCAATTCCACTAAACTTCATTCTGCTAAGATCTTTTATGTACTAGGTGAATTCTTCTCCAACTAGATTAGTCTATAATATATTTATTTCTTCAATGTATAACCTAAACTCCTTTCTTGAAATATAATGTGTAATTGGACCATGATATTCATTAGGATGAATAATTGAGTAAATTTTTCCAATGATGATCCAAGGATCAATGATAATATGAGAGATTATGCTCATTTGTAGCATGATATACCTTCTATATATGCATTTTTTGATGGAATAAACATGTGAGAAAATGGTATGCTTACATTCCCTGAGTAATATGCATGTAATACACTTATCAATTTCACAAATAGTTCTTAGATTATCAATATCAATATGATCCAAAAACCAAATCCTATTCATAATAGAAGGGGGTTGGTTTTCCCCATGTAGTTTTTATCCTCTATTTCCAAAAGAGGAAATAATATTAGAGAGACCTATATTTGGTTCAGACCATCCAATAAAATTTGGATTGTAATTATTCATAAATAGCCCAAGGGAACCTATAGTGTCAGGGTTGTCAAAGACCTAATATTTGGAAAAATTAGCCTTCATTTGAGCCTTGTTTTTATGGTGAATTCCTCATTTTATTCCATTTGAGACAACCTTATTATTAATAATCTTCTGGTTTGTTCTTCCTTTAAATATAGATGGTATGTGAACCACTCTAGTAATATCATGAGTTAATTTTTTGGATAATCCTATATCCCCATACTCCTTTAAAATAGTGGAAGGGAGGTTTACTATCCTTGTGCAGATATAATCTTGATATTCCAGGGTCTTTTGTGGTTAATCCATGACTAAAATATCCTATTGTAGGGAATACATGTATGAATCCTTGTCTCTATTATATATTTGAATGATTACAAAAAATTAACTTGGATAATGATTATTAGGAACTCCTATGACTGTAAGGTGGTCACCAAGTTAGTGATTTTAGTGGAAAAATCTAGACAAAACTCAAAATGTTCTTCTAAACAAGTGTAGTGTTTTCCAATCACTTTGGTGGAATCAATTTGTTCAGAGTTATAGATGGGTGAAGGTAGGATCAAATAATTTTTTCTTCTTCAATATAAACTATCCATGAGGGTCATATATTAGCTTTGTGGCTGTTCTATTTAGTAGTATCATATTGTTGTGATGATTCACCCATTTCAGATCCCATATTTATTTATAAATCTACCTCCATGATTTGGGGTCATTATTAGGATTCACCTACTTTTTAATCACTCTACAATTAGTAATCACATGTCCCACCTTTTTTAAAAAACCACATAAAGGTTTAACATGTTTATATTCAATTCTCACCTTGAATTTGTGATCATTTTTTGTGAGGTAAACTATATCCATAGGATTGTATTCAAGGTTGAAATCAATGAGAACTCTTGTATAAATGGTTAGTTCCCCATTGAGAGTGGGATGATCAAATTTTATTTGGATATAAATGCATGATGCTAGATCATTTAGAATATTGGGATACAAGAAGACCCAAGGGATTATATGAATCCTAGACATGATATGCACATGAATTTTCTTCTGGTTGAAGGGATTTAAGTTCACATACCATTCCATGAGGTGAAAGATACTTGGATTCATGTATGAAATTACAATCTCCCAAACATAATTTAAATCTTCACGCCTCTATATAATGATATAGAAATATCCTTTTTCCAATTGGAATCAATCAATATTTCACAAATTTTTGGCAGTGAAAAACTCTGTATTTAAGATCTACATTGGACCAAGGGTTATCCCCTTTCACATAAGAAACATGACCGGGAAGATACAACATAAAGTGTTTAAGTATTTTGTAGAGTAAATTCGGATCCACAATAATAGTAAGGGTTCTATCATCTAACTTTTTGATAATTGGAAGCATAATAAGATAATTTATGATGGCCTCCAATTCAGAAATAACATCCATAAAATATACAACATTATGGTTCTAAAGAGTAAATTAATTCATGAAATCTTTTTCATTCAGGTTTTCTAGCATCATTCCTCCACTTGGAAAGGAATCCCTGACCACATATTTAAAATGATATTTCTCATTCATGTTGAAATGAATCCATTGATAAACCAGAATATTAGTATACTGATGTTTTATAATTTTCATTCAAAAAAAGAGTATCTCTCTTGATTTCCGTAAGTCTTATACAAAACAATATATAATTATTCACACAAAAAATTGATTTTCCATCATTTTATTATTTGGAAGTTTATCATGATTCACATATTTAGAATGTTATGTGATCATAGAAATAATATTTAACATTCCATATCCCATAAAATTTTGGGGGATCATGAGGAAAATCATTACATTATATGTCACACTCATCATTAACATGGTTCCTTCAGGATCCAATTATTGTCTAAAAAAATCCTAGTAAATAAAACAATAAACATATTGGGGACCATTTAATCAAGAAAAAATTATTTATAGGATGTATAAACCATGAAATATTATTTAATATATGACACATTGTGTATATACAAGGTCATTAAAATCATCATATATTTAAATAATTCATGATTGTTCATAAAGAGTTTGTGATTTTCCAAAGCATATCCCCTAGGATTTTCAATCTAGTTGGGTAGGAAGGCCCGATTTCATATAGTATTAGATGACTGTGTCAAGATCAATACACCCTTTTTGGAGTTATTACATATAGGTACCTCTTTTCTAGAGCCACATTCATATCTTATATCCTGATAGGGATGTATTTTTTGGTAAATCACTTGATCTATCCTTCAGAAAAATTCCATGACATTTTCCTATACTTGGAATCATTGTTAGACATATTAATAGACATTTCCTTAGGGATATAATGTATTTTTTCTCTTCAATGTTTACAAAATCTAAATAAACCTATCATTAAATAACAATTAGAGTGGTTTAAAATTATTTCAAGTGAACTATTATTGATAACTATTAGTGGAATACGTGTGAGACTACCCCTGGGTGGGACACACCACCATCACTAGTGGAATATATTTATTTATTAAGCCCTTGTGTGGAGAGAAATTATAGAGACCCTAACCCCAGTTTCCTGGAGACGGTTCTGTGAATTATTACATTGGTATAAAAAACAAGAAATTCACATACTAAAGGACTGAATATTTTATTAGGTTTGAAAAACCATATACAAACATAAGTATTACATTACAACATAAAGGTAAAAAACAACATAGATGTTCCATTAAAAACATCCACAACTCATTGATTATACGTGCATGTTGTTCATAATATATATCTTCGTATCCTAGGGAAAAATAAAACATAATAAAGGGTTGATATCAGATTCTTAGTAAGAGTATGTAATATATAATAAGATAACATAAATAATAAGGCATGGTTAATAATTAAAAACACATTCCATTAGAACATAATCCTAAGAATAATATGGAAATAATAAATGTTGAATAAATAATTCCATATAAATAATCACATAAGAATGAAGTTTCACCATGGATATTATACTAGTTGAATAATCATATGGATTATCAATTAATAATATCGAAATGAGTGAATTCACAATTCCATAAATCATAATCATATCATCGAGGCCTCGTCCAAGGCATCTGAAAATAAATGGTTAAGGCCTTGACCAAAACCATTTATATTTTGTCTCATGAATCCTAATGATTCATCAAGGGACTATAGATGGCCCCACCCATCACATAAAAATTCCAATTCATTCCTCATAAGACTTTGATTAAACATAAACAAAATATAAATATGAAATGTAAAAAACATTCCCCAATTTGTAAACATAATTACTAACAATTCTGAGTAGTATGGTGAATGGTATCAATGTAGAACATAAACAGTAAAACTATTCATAAACCATTTAATAAAATATGGTAGATGATAATAATAGTATATAAATATAAAAAAATCAAAATATTCAACAATGGTTCTAAAATAGATGAAAATACTCTAAAAACACATCAATGAATTCTTGAGAGAAATACCCTTTTTACTTTGTAAAGAAGAGTTCTTTTTAAAAAATCATTTGTATTTTTCATAATTGTTTTTATAAAACTAGAAATTAACAAATAAATTTTTTAATTACAAATTTAGTTATTTTATAAAAATAATGGTGTCTTAAAATAGATTATGGATGGTACTTGAAAATGGGTATGAAATCGAGAAGTTCCCATTAATCGAGCTTTCTTATTGGGAGGAATTTAAAAAGAAAACATATAAAATATGTATTTAACCATAAAATAACGATGAAATGAAATGGATAAATTAGTTTGGTACATATAAAAATAATTTATAATAAGTATATAAAAGTAATAATTAATTAAATTTGTGTAAAGTGAGAGAAAACATAACCCAAATGAAAATGGAGGTTTAGAAGGAAACCCATACCTTATGTCCAAAATTGTTATGAACCTTTACTTAATATCTAGAATAATGAAATTAGATTCATTTATAAATTAATTTATAAAATATTCCTTTTTTATTTGATTTATTATAATTTTATTAAGTTCATATATGAACTTTTGGATAATTTATGAGATTCAATTTCGTCATTCAGGAGTGTTATTTTCCTTGGCTTTCATGATCGGTTTACTTTTACTAGTATATGGAAGATCATGTAAAATGGAAATAATTATATAGAATTGAGATTACATGTGATTAATGAACCTATATATGATTAAATGGTTATGAAATTCATTTTTTTTATTATGTGAGGATAAATTATTTTATAAGACATTAGTGATAATCGTTTATATTATTTTTTGTTGTTCTTTGATCATCACAAACAAGTTTTGTTTCATTAATTAATATCATGTATATATTCTGGTTCCAAAAAACTAAATAAATTATAATATGTATAATAAAATATTATTTAACCATAATTATGGTTTTATGACCATCCATGAATGTGTTAGTGGAAAATGAAAAAGCATAATCCATGGTGGTGGTAAATCGACACACCATAGACGATATTTTCAGTTTTAGAATAAAATGGAGAGGGAATAGATTATAAGTTAAATTATTACATTATCATAATAAAATTATAGTATATAAAATATAGTGGATTCATCAATAATTTTCGATACGTGGTAGTGAGGAGAGGATAAGAAAATAAATTAAATTGAAAAGAAAAGAAAAGAAAAGAAAGAGGGTTTTACCTCTTCAATTTCTCCACATTGAGAACCTCCTTAGGGAAAATGGTTTGGTATTATTATGAGACCATAGAAAATGGGAAGTGGGGGAGGGTTTTGGGAGATTAAATGGTAAAAATATAATAAATATTCAAGGTTATGGAAGTTTGAGAAGAATAGGTGGTGAGAGTGGTATTTATAGTGGGAAGAGAGGAGTGTTTTTTTGAATATTTTCTTCATTTGTTTTTTATTTTGGCATAATATTATGAACACATTAAGAATTATCACCAAATATATTAAAATAATTAAGTATAGTAAGATATGTTAGGCTTACATCCACCATAAATTATATATGACTCAACAATTCATGTATTTATTAAATACGATAAATTACTGTATTTCACTATTCAAAAACAATTCATGTATTTTAGAAAAATAAAAAAAATCAATCTATCAATTTTTCAATGTGTAAAATTCAAAAATTAACACCATTTTATGAAAATAATTTCCTAAATATTGGAAATTTATTTTTTAAATAAAACCGTCATTTACTCGAAAAGTACTTATTTTAATATTATAACAGTTTTTCTGACACTTTGAAAAATGAATTAAGGTCTCATAAAATTATATTATAATTATAATACAACAAATTATTAATTTATGATTATATATGAAGAAAAAAAATTCATTTAACTCATTACATTATTTTTAAAATTGTAATTAAATATTTATGACTTACAAAAATACAAATATTTAATTTATTATTTTAAACCATTTATTAACATATTATATGATATAAATATACCATATTTTAATTTATAAGATACTTAAATTTTATTTATAGTTTAATTGGAGATTTTAACATTCTATTACTCATATTAATATTATTAATTGTTGTATTACTATTCCAACGATCATATTTAATAGAATATTACGGTTTTATACTCAGTGTTACATAAAGAATAAAATATCAAGGATTCTAAATTATAATAGGGACATACCATAAGATCTCTGGGGGTTACATTCTCCCCTAATACAAAAATTTCTTTCTCTAAATTTCTATAATGTCACCTCATAAAAATATTTTAGTAGTTTTTCATCATAAATTCCTCTGATTCCCATATTACCTCTTCAATTATGTGATTTTTTCGAAGTACCTTTATCATCATAGTTGTAAAATTGATCAAAACCTACTCTCTAGTGTCTAAAATCCAAATAGTCTCTTCATAATAAGATAAATCAGGTTCCAATTATATTCCTTTATAAGTGATTACATGTGTTTGGTCCGGCATGTACTTCCTTAACAAAGAGATGTGAAACACATTGTGTAATTGATAAAGGGTAGGTGGAATTTGAAAATGACAAGACACAACTCCAATTAAATCAATGAATTCAAAAGGTCATATTTATATGGGTCTTAGTTTCCATTTATTTCCATAACTTCTAACACCCATCCATAGAGATACTTTTAGAAAAACATGATCTCCCACTTGAAACTCCAAACCCATTATTCGGTTATTAGTGTAGCTTTTTTGTGTTCTTTGAGTTTTTTTGATATATTTTTTATTTGTATTTACCTTTGATTTTGTTTCCTCCACATGCTCGGGTCCTATGTACTTCCATTAATAAACAATATCCCAACAAGTTGGTGTAAAAAATCTCTTTCCATACATTTCTTCATATGGTGACATTTAAATACATGAATGGGAACTAATATTGTAGGAAAATTTTACCAAAGGTAAATACTAATGCCCCATAACATGAAAGTAAGGTGATCATGACCTCATCATGTCTTCAAATGTTTGTATCGTCCATTATGAATGCCCATTAGTTTGATCATGATACGAACTACTCAAATAAATCCCAGTATCTAAATATTTCCGAATAATTTTTCAGAATTTAGATAAATATCGTGGATAAAAATTATAAAAAATAGAAACAGGTGCTCTATGAAGTCTTACAACTTCATTAATATAGATTCATGTATGGAGTTCTAATGTAAAATCCTCCCTTATAGTGAGTAAATGTGAAGATTTAGTAAGTTAATCTACAATTACCTATATCACATCATTCTTTCCTATAGTTTTGGGTAATCCAGTGAAAAAATCCAAAGTAATGTCATCCCATTTCCATATCAGAATATGAATATGTTGCATGAATCCTCTATGATGTTGTCTTTCAGCCTTAACATGTTGGTATACTAAACATCTTGATACAAAATCAACAATTTCACACTTCATACTATCGTAATGGAAATGTTCCATCAAATATCTATACATCTTAATGGTAACATGGTGTATAGTGAAATTCAAGCTATGTTTGTCATCTAGTAATTTCCTTTTTAGCTTACCTAAAGAGGGAAAACAAAGTCTATACAAAAATTTCATAATTCCATTCTCATACATGATGTCTTTCAACATCCCATCATTCATAGGAATAATTCTACTTTGAAAATTCTCACCATCAGTATGAGAACTTTTAATCCTTTCCAACAAATATGGTTGGGTAACCAATTTAAAAAGTAATGATGTTTTAGCTTCCTTGATAATTCCTATATCCAACTTTTCAATATTTTTGTACACATTTTCCTTTTCAATCCTCATATTTTTCATAAATCCACGATCCTTCCTGATCAATGCATCTGCTACTTTATTCTTCTTCCCTAGGTTGTTATGTATTTAACAGTCATAATCATTGAGTATCTCTAGCCACCACCTACTCCCCATGTTATTTATTTCTATGAAAAGATATATTTAAAACTCTTATGATATGTATGTATCACACATATTTTAACATATGTATATTTTCTCCATATTTTTCAGATCAAATATTACAGTTTCTAACTCAAGATCATGAGTTAAATAATTATTTTAATTAGTTTTTAATTACCTTAATGTGTAGGAAACAACTCCATCAATCTGTATAAGGACAAAACCATGTCCTTTCATTGTTCTATCACTATAAATAATAAACAAACCATTTCCCTATGGTATATTCAAGATAATATCTTTAACTGTAATCATATTCAATTATTCAAAAACTTTTTTTAATTATTTTGTCTATATTAACTTAACCCATTTACAAGAAATCTTGGTCAACATGTTAACTAGTTGAGAATTTTTTTGAATGAAACACTAATAATAACCTACTAATCCAATGAAACTACATACCACAGTTATGTTCATTGGTATAGGCCCTTTCTAGACTACCTTTTTCTTTACTGGATCAACTAAGATTCCATCCTTAGAGATAATATATCCAAGAAAAGAAACTATTTGAATCCAGAATTCACACATTCTAAACATCCCATATAACTCTTTTCTTCTAATAATCACCAGAAAAACCAGTTAGTGTCTCTCGTGGTCCTTATATATTTTTGGAATATATTACGATATGATTGATAAATACAACAAAAAAATCCTCAAGATTTTACTTCAACACTATATTCATTAGATCCAAAAAAAACATAGGGTGCATTAGCCAGTCCAAATGGCATTATTGCAAACTTGTAATGCCCATACTTGGTTAGAAATTTCATGTTCAGAATATCTTCTTTACTCAAAATCAATTTATGATATCCATATTAAAGGTAAATATTTGAAATACATTAAACTCCATGAATATGATCAAATAAATAATCAATGTGAGGAAGAGGTAATTTGTTATTTATTATAATAGAATTTATTTTTTTACAATCTATGCACATCCCCATGGGTTGATATTTATTCTTGACCAAGAGAACATGGGATCCCCATGGAGAAACACTAGGGAGAATAAGTTCCCTTTTACACAATTCCTCTTGTTATTTCTTCAGTTATACTAATTCCACATTTTTCATTCTCTAAGGAGTCTTTAATATATGTATTGCACTAGAAATTAAATCAATATTAAACCCCAATTCCCAGTATGGAGGATGTCTAGGAAAATCTTATGGAAATATTTAAATGTATTCATTCACAATAGGTTCATATTCAATTTGAAGATCCATATATGATATTTTCTCTTCCTCTACAAAAAATTCCATTTATAAGTGCTATTAGAGGTGGATCTAGATGAGAATGATATTATGAAGTTTATTCTCAAAGGATAAGGGATTCTACATCATTATCAAAAATTGTAACTCCCTTATTCTTACAATATATTTTGGTATAATATTTTGAAAGACATTACATACCATGTATTTTATAAAAAACAACCATAGAAATGATGATAATATTTCCAACTAAATAACATTTATGTGTCATAAAGTGGACTGAACAACACATATTTGTTGTAATGATACTTTACTTAGGAGTTTTTACATACAAATCTCTTATTAAATCAAAATGGAAATGTCTAATTTTCTTGGAAAACTAGGAATATATACAATAATGGGATGATTTAGAATCAAATAAATCACTGGATATGTTTTAGGAAAGTATTAAAGTACCTACAACCAAATCATTAGGAACTTCAACCTCCAAGTTTTTGATCACATTATCTTAGACTTGCTCAATTTCTATTTTATATGGAATGTTTCATTAGCTATTAGGAGAATCATTTTTATAGTGTAACATTACCTTCAATTGTATCATTGAACATTGGTAGCTTCTTTCTTTACCTTGCAATTACAAGCTTGGTTTCCTTTTCTCCATAATTGTAATAAAATCATTTTCCTATCAAGCATGAACCACTGTGTTTCCATACACAAGTATTGCATGTTAGAAAATTCCCTTTTTTATTCTTACCATTATTCATTATTTCCCCCTCCACCAACTTCTTCTCGTAATTCCCTTAAATCCATCAGACATACATAATTATTTCTTTGTCTTGATAGCACATTAGATTATATCTTCGAATGATGATAAATTTTTGTAGACCAGTACCCTTTGTAGAAATAGTTTTAAACCATAATATAATCGATCAATATTTCTCCTTAGATTATGTTTGTAGTTTTCGGTATGCCTCTCTAACTGTATAATGTTGGATTCATACATTGAAACATTCCTATCTTGTTTTTGTTTCTAACTCAAAAATTTCTTCTCCATATCCACTCATTGTTCTCAAGGGAAATATTTTTCTAGGAAAATTTCTTAAAAATATTCTGGTTCCATATTTTTAATTTCTTCCCCCTCCTTTGTGTTTTTAATAAATTACCACCATTGGTTAATATATCTTTAGAGACAATAAAATTCCATGATAACCATGTCCCTTTCATTACTTCCCATAGTGATAAATATCTTCTCTAAGGAACTTATCCACCTTTACACTAAAAATTGGTTCATAGTCCAATTGAATGATTGAGGTTATTGTCCTATAAAGCATTCAAACATTACTCTTCCACATTTTGGATATAGATGATCCATATGGGTAAGGTAATTATTCTTAACTAGATTTAGTTGTCCTCGTATAGTGATATTTTTCCCAGCAACAATTGTATCTCTAGTACCAACATCATTATCTTTCATTAGAGGGAAATTCCAACATGTAATGCATATATTGAAACGGTTTCCATTCCTTCCACCAGGATCCATTTATAGATAATTTCATACACTAAATTAGGTTATTAGTTACACTTCATAATTTATAACTAGAAAAATAATTCATATAAATTTTAAATTTATGCATTGTTAATCTCATAAACATGGTTTCCTTAGAGAAATATTTAAATACTTAAAAATGATTTGAAAATATTAGCCTAATAATATCCCTCGGGAGTGTTAATCCATGTACACTATATCGTATGTTGTCATGTACCAAGATATACTGAGTCAGGCCCAACACACCTTGTCTAAGTTAGTATATCTTTGTGGGAACAACATCTACTTGAGGTATCTAGACAGGGGTTTATTTTTAGGAATACCCACTTAATCATTACCTTACCAAAATTCAAGGATTTTATTATATAATTATCCTCTAAAATATGTATTAGGGTTATGCTCCCTAATCGATGATTTATAAATCCAGTTTCCATGTTTTCTATTAAACTTCCTCTAATACCAGTTGTAGAGACCCTGACCCCAGTTGCTTGGAGCCAATTATTTAATTTATAACATTGTAATAACAAATAAGTAATTCATATCCTGAAGGAACACATAGTTTAGTAGTTTTGGAAAACTAGACACAAACATAAGTTTTACATTACAACTTGAAAGGAAAATATCATAGCATCTCCTTTGGAAACATCTATAACTCCATGATTATCAATGTATGCCATTCATAACATACGTATTCAAATCCTAGGGAAAAATAAAACACAAAAAAGGGGTGATATGATATTATAAATAAGGGTAACTATTATATCTTAAGTTAATATAAACAATAAGACATAGTGAATGGCTAAAAACACATGCCCTTAGAATATAATCCTGAGCATAATATGGTAAGAATAAAAGATGAATAAATAATACCATATAAATAATCACATGACAATGAATCTTAACCAGGGATATTATACTATTATAATAATCACATGGATTATATATTAATAATATCATAACGATGTAATGAATAATTTCAATCATCATAAACATACCATTGATGTCTCAACCAAGGCATTTGAAAATAAATGGTTAAGGCCTCAACCAAACCCATTTCTATTTAGTCATATGCGACCTACTGAGGCATAAATGGGTTATAGGGGGCCCCACCAATCACATAATAATTCTCATTAATTTTTCACATGAATGGGGTTATACATAAACAACATATTCATAAGAAATATAAATAACCTTTCCCAATATGTAAAAAGAATCACAAACCAGTCTGAGTAGTATGGAGAATGGTTACAAAGTAGCACATCCATAGTCAAACTCATAATAAAATATTTAATAAAATATGAAATATTATAATCAAAATATATGAATATAAATAAATAATAATATTAAATAGAGGTTTCTAAATATATGAAAATACTCTAATAAAATCATTGAGGGATTCTTGAGAGAAATACCCTTTTTTCTTTGCAAAGAATAGTTCTTTTGAAAAATAATTTATATTTGTCAAAATTGTTTGTATAAAACAAGAAATGAACAAATATGTTTCTTCATGAAAAAATTAGTGATTTTAAGAAAATAATGGCGTGTTAAAATATATTATGGATACTATTAGAAAATGGGTAAGAAATCAAGAAGTTCCCTTTAATCGGGTTTGCTTATCGGGAGGAATTAAAAATGAAAACTTATAAAATATATGATTCCAAATAAAATAAAGATGAAAAGATATAGATAAATGTGGTTGGAACATATTAATATAATTTATAAGATTTATAAAAAAATAATTAAGAATTAAATTTTTGTAAAGAGGGAGAAAACATAACCTGAATGAAAATGGAGGTTCGTGAAGAAACCCTTACCTTATGTCCAAAAGTGTTCCGAACATGTACTTAATGTCCTAGATAATGAAATAATATTCATTAATAAATTAATTAAGAACCTGATAAACACATATTTTATTTATTATTATTTTAATAAGTTCATTTATAAGTTTTTTTATGTGTTATGAGATTCTATTTCGTCGTTTGGGACTGTTCGTTTCATGGGGTTTCATCATTAGTTTACTTTAACACGCATATGGAAGGTCATATAAATTAAAAATAATACTCCAAAATTGAAATTATATGTAATTAATGAAATTAAATAATATTAAATTTTTATATATGTCATTTGGTTATTTGGGGTGATGATGAATCATTAGATAAGATTTTAATGATCATTATTTAGATTATTTTGGCGGTTCTTCGATCATCAAAAATGAGTTTTGTTTCATTAATTAATATCAAGTATATATATACAGGTTATAGAAAAATATATGACTTTTAATATGTAAAATAAAATATTATTGAACCATACAAATGTTTTTATGACCATCCATGAAGATGTTAGTGAAAAACGAAAAAACATCATCCATGGTGGCTGTAAATCAGCACACCACAAACGATATTTTCATTTTTAGGATATAAGTGATATGAAAGATATTATAATATGAATTATTACATTAAAAAAATAAAATTAAAGTGTATTAAATAAATTTGATTTATAATGCCTCTTGGATATGTGGTTGTTAGGATATGATAATAAATGAAATGAAATTGAAAAGAAAAGAAAATAATGGAGATTTTACCTCATGAATTTCTCATACTTGACAATCTCCTTTGAGAAAAGGGTTTTGTATTTTGATGATAAAAAGGGATCTTGGATATTTGGAGTGTTTTTGGAGAGTAAATAAGAGTAATATAATCATGATTCATGTCTATGGAATAGTGAGGAGAAGAGGTGACACAGGGTGGTATTTATACTGGGATGAGAGGATTGTTTTTGAATTTTTTATTCATTTTTTTATATTTTATATTAAGTTTATGAATATTTAAAGAATTATCACTAAATATAATAAAATAATTAATTATAGTTCTAGATTAGGGGCTTACATAATCCATACATATTATATGACTTAATAATTCTTTTATTTATTAAATATGGTAAATTGTCGTATTTCACTATTCATAAAAATTCAAGTATTTTAGAAAAATCCCAAAAATATACACTTACCATTTTTAATGAAAATAATTAAAAAATAACTCAATTTTATGAAAATAATTTACTAAATATGAGAAATTAATTTTTAAATAATATCATCATTTACCCAAAAAATACCGATTTTTATATTATAACTATTTTATGACACTTTTAAAAATTAATTAAGGTCTCAAAAAATTATCTTATAATAAAAAGAAAAAAAAGTATTAAATTATGAATATATATTATAAAAATAAATTTTATTTTAAATCCTCACATTAATAATAAAATTTTACTTAAATATTTATAACTAAAAAATAAACATATAATTTATTTTGTTTAAAACCTTTATTTACTTATTCCATGATATAAATACACAATATTTTCATTTATAAGATACCTAAATTTTATTTATAATTTATTGGGTGAGTTTACTATTCTATTGGTTATATTAATATTCTTAATTATCACATTACTATTCTAATAGTCATATTTAATAGTATATTATGTTTTTAAACATAGTGTTAAGTGAAGCATAAACTAACAAGGATGCTAAATTTTAAAAGGGACATACCATAAGATCATAATTTTCAAAACTGGGCTCTATCCAATGTTCACACATGATAGTTCACTAGGATCAGCTTATTTCCTTTTCATTTGATACCAACTATATCATACCAGGATTACCAAACATAGATATTAAATAAGTTTTTATGAATATTCATTATATTATAAAAACACACACCAGAGGAGCATAATAGTTTAGTTTATTTGGAAATTTGGAAATATAAAAAACTATTCCATAGGTAAAATAAATCATCTCCCATTATGATCTTCAAAACTAGATCCCTTATTAGTCATATCATACATAATGATATTCCTTATATCTTGGGGAAAGGAAACATAAGAAACAGTGATCACGGATGAAAAAAATCAGAAATAATGGTGATAAATAAGTATTACATGAACATAAGTGTATAAAAACACAAGGAAAATATTTGAAAACAATAACTTGAATACCAAAGATCATAATTATAGTCATGGAAGAGATATTGGTAGTTCATAATACATGAATCCTAAGGGAATCAAAGAACATGAGAAATGTGAGCATTACATTATCGTAAGATATGGATTTATGAAATACAAAAAAAAGAATATAAAATATTATATAAATGATACCCACCAAGAAATTCATAATAAGTTGGGATTTGTAAATCCACACATTTATATATTTCATGATTTGGCTATGTAAAGACCTGGAAATTTCAAGGAATTTTTTTTCTTAATTTATTTGGAATTTTACGAGTCTGCAGTTTCTGATGGCGCCTGATTTTGAGGCCCGGTGTGCCCGAAATGAATTTCCAAAGTTTTGTTCAGGTACGTTCAGTAAACGTACATGCAGGTTTTTCTATCTTTTGAACCGGTGCTCGGAATTGAAATCCGAGGGCACCGATGAACTCGCAGCGCCGGTAATTGCTTAAGGGGGCCTTTAACGCAATTTCGTTTTGTGCGGGTTGTAAGTTAAAATTGGGGTTTAGTTAAGGAGTTAAATAAAATTGTTAGAATAATTTTATATCTATGGAAGTTAATCTCTCCCATGGGAAGTTTTTGGTGGGACCCTCACCCACCCGACTTCTCATGTGTGGATATTAGAAAAGTGGGGCCCACACGAGCCCCAACCTTTCACCTTCCCCCTAAACTCCCTTAAACTCCCTTCAATAAATTTGCAACCCCTCCCTTAATTAAGAGACCTCTTCACCTCTCTATCTCTCTCCCTCTTTATTGTTTCCAACACATGTTAATCAATGAAGGTTTTTAATTTTATATCTTTTTTTGGGTGAATAAAAATAATATCATGAGCTATTATTTTATATTGGGAGCTTTTGTTGTGTTGGAAAATCTTGGGAGAGCTCTTGAGTTTTTGAAGAACACTGACTCTCTGACAAAGAACGACCTTTCCTCGTGGCGAAGAACGCTCCATGAATATCCAATCCTCTTCTTCCTACGCATCAAGGGAGAAGACACCGACACGGGGAACTCGCCAACGACGATGGTTCTTTCTCCAACATTGATGAAGCGACACCGCTTTCCGCGTCTACGACGAACAAACCTTAAACGAGGTAGGGGGTTTTGTATATTTTATATATGTGATTAAACCCTCGAGCATGGGCGTATAATTGGTTGAATGATATTTTGAACCACTAACGCAGTGGGTACAGACTAATGAAGAAGTCCTGACCCATCTTTGTATCATCCTTGATGCGCGGATTTTTTGGCGATGATGAAACGGGACCGCAACAGCGATTTGGAGCCTTCGTAGTAAAGTTCAGGTCCCGAGATGACCACTGACATAGACAGAAGCTAAAACGGACCACCAGAATGACTCCGGTGGCCCGCGAAACATCGCGGCGGCGCGGGTCGCTGGCGACCGGAGGCGACGACCGGCGCCGGCCGGCCGCCTAGAGGCGGCGGTGCCCCAGTGCGTCGCCGGAGGAAGTCCGCCATGACAACAGTCGTGGCGGTGAGGTGGAGGATCCTGCGGCCGCAGGGGATCTGGGACGGTGGGGCGGCGCCAGCGAGCGCTATCGGTTTCAATCAACGGGCCCCCCCCCCCCCCCGCTCCGCGCAACCTGCTCGGCCAGCCTGGCCGACCCACGGCCGGCCGCGGGCCGGTCTGGACCTAGACCCGGGTCGGGTCGACCCGGTTTCGGCTGACCCAGGGTGGTTTGGGTCGGGTCGGACTGGGCCCAGACCCCCCCTTTTCAGATCGTTATTGGTTAATTGCCCATAACTTGAGATACAGACCATTGATCGATGCACCGTCAATTGAATAGGAATCCTTGGATCGAGACGGTCATTTAGGTATATTACACTCAAGGTTTAGGCAAAGTTTGTGTATGACTGGATTGGTTCGAACCCGAAACCAACCGGGCCCCTGGAATAGAAAAGCCAATAACTTTCAGACCGGACGTCTGTTTGATGAACCGTCAGCGGTGCTGATAATCTCGTTGAGAAGAATTTCCTTTGAGTAAACCACATGGGAGTTCAGGGTAAAGTTGAGATACGGTCGGGTTGGTTCGAACACGAAACCAACCAGGCCCCCGGGATAAAAAGGCTAGTAAATAACAGACTGGGAACTGATTGACACGCTGTCTATTGCGTTTAGACCCCTATGATGAGGTGGTCCCTTGAGATACTTCCACGTGAGGTTACGTGACACTTGGAAGTATCTACTAGTAGCTCGTGGAGAGGACCCTCCCAGAGACGAGCGTACGGAGTACAGAGACCTAGTAGCTGGCTGAGACTTGACGACTGTTGATTGATCGACTCAGAGTGATTCATATAGCCCAGTGGGGTGCGCTTGGTTGTAGCAACAGACCCATGGAGGAGGAGCACTTGGTTGTAGCGGCAGACCCATGGTACTCGATAGAAGGAGTACCTCTGTAGGCTATGAGGGGGTGCGCTTGGTTGTAGCGGGAAACCCATGGTGGGAAGCGCTTGGTTGTAGCAGCAGGCCCACAGTACTCGACAGGTGGAGTAATAAAACAGTCCAAGGTTAGTGGTAAGCACTTGGTTGTAGTAGCAGACCCATTGTAATCGGCAGAGGAGGAGTTCTCCAGCAGCCGTGGTTTCGACATCATGAATAAAATCCTGGTTTGAGCTGAGTCAATGACCTTTGTGTTTTTCTCATGATTGAGATGGGTTAATTAATAACTTAGGTATATGTATGGGCATATACCTAAGTAAATGTTATCCGTTGAGATATTTCTTTTTGGTTTATCCTTGTTGGATTTAGTGAGACCTTGAGGGTCTCTGGGTCTCTACTGAGTATCATTATACTCACCCCTGTATGGGCTATGCCCGCACCTCGTTGTGTTGGATGCAGACGATGGACAACATTGACCGAGGCAGAGTGTACGAGGTCTGGACGGTACCCGGAGGTGGACACTCTGCGTGATGGCACACGGGGCGGACCGATATACGTGGAGTGCTGAGGAGAACATATGTACCTACCCTTCAGGTAGGAACCCGGAAGATGATCCATGAGCTGCTTCACCATTCAACTGTTTGTCATTTTAGTTTTACTTTCTTTCAGTTGTGGTTGTACCTTTCCATTGGGCTTGTATTTCTGACCCCTTTGTACTTTCAGCATACTTGTTACTGCTTTACTTAGTGTTTTCTTCTGCTTATACTCTGGTTATGTGTGTGTTTACGTTTTAAAAAGGCAATGCCTTCCCTGTTTTTAGGGAGTTACGCCTTTGGTGCTAGTCACCAGCCCCTGGCCTAAGGAAGGAGGGCTTGGGGTAGTCACGAAATGGGCCCCAGGGGATGGGTCGTGACAAATTGGTATCATAGGAGTTGGTTGTACTGTAGAACTTAAGATTATGATAATTCTTTTCTGTGAAGCAATAGTGTTAAGGATACTAAGTGTGGTCTTCAGTTCAGGGAATCCAGTGTTGGTGCGGGCGGCCGACGTATCCATACACCAGGACCTTGAATTCTGATTTCTAACTCAGTGCATGAAAACACTGATTGCGTGAGTGTTTTCAAAAAATTTCCTTTAAGTCAGCTCAAAACCAGGTATAGTCTTTTGACTATGTCGCATCTGTTTCTTTCAGGATGCCTCCCCGCGGACGACCAGCTAGAGCCTCGAGAGTTGTACGTACTGATAGACTACCGAGCGATGAGGCCTCAGTACAGGTCCCTCTTCCAGTTGAGGAACCAGCGGAGGCACTAGTGGTACTACCACCCATTGGGCCACCGATACCACCAGCCCTAACAACAGGAGATGCACGCTGCTTGAGCGCGCTGCACGAGTTTCAGCACCAGAGGCCACCAAGGTTTCGGGGAGAGACGGACCCACAGGCGTTTGTGGATTGGATGGTGGCTGTGGCGAGATTCTTTATACTGGTAGGGACACCAGACGACTACATGGTGATCATTGTTGCCAACCTCCTATAGGCAGCAGCAGGTAGATGGTGGAGCCTGATGCTCCAGATGCACGACGATGCGACACTTCTATGAGCAGACTTCGAGAGCCTATTCCGGGCGGAGTTTGTACCAGCCACCCTTCAAGAGGTGCGTATACAGGAGCTACTGCATCTTCAGCATGGTACCATGATGGTGGCGCAGTACTCAGCGAGGTGCACCGACCTCTCGTGATACTCCACTGATATGGTACGGGACCCATTCTTTAGGGCCCAGACCTTTGAGCAGGGACTCAGGCGAGAGATTAGATCTTCAGTTGTCACTCACAGCATCCCGACACATATAGGGGTGTTGGAAAGATCCCTCTTAGTGGAGAGATTCCTTGTTGAGTAGTCTCCAGTAGCGGGACCCACCACTAGCTAGCATGCGGCAGAGTCTTCTGTAGCGGGCAATAGACAGATGACGCAGAGGTCCAAGAGGACCAGACCTACAGGTGGTTGACCACATGACACATGATCGTGTGTGCGAGGTACCCAGGGTGGAGAACGACTTAACAGTAGCGGAGAATGTTACTCCTGTGGCGGGCTTGGTCACATGACACGTGACTGTCCGACCCACCATACAGATGATTAGCAAATAGACGAAGGACCTCCCAAACAGAGGCAGAGGTTCGATCGAGGTGGACCGCAAGGAGCTAGCCGTGCAGTTGGAGGTGGAAGACGCTTCGAGGTGTTGCCACCACCACTACTAAGAGGCTCACCCCGACCACAGGGAACAGGTGGACATGGGAGAGCACAGCTGCAGGCAGTTGAAGCATAAGACTATTAAGCTCCGAAAGCAGGTGGAAAGGAGCGGGACTAGTTCTAGGCATAGAGGCCTTTGTTCTTGGTGCTTCTAGTTTCCATGTTATTGTTGTTAATGGTTGTTTTGTGTCTTTGTACTTTGAGCTGCAGTAATCAAAGAAACTTTTCTTTGTGACATTTTCTTTCCTACCTTATGTATGGTTAATACTAAGAGGTTCCAGTTTAAAACTGTTGACTTGAACCTCAATTTCGAGATTTCTACTGGGGAGACCCAGTGACCACACACTGATGCCGACAATGTGACCCAACCCTTGGAGGTGAGAGTAACGGTTGGATCTCTTAGTAGTAGAGTCGAGGCCTTACGACGTCATCCAAGACATGAATTGTACCATTCATGTCAGGATTGACTGTATTAGGCAAAGAACGTAGTTCATCCTGGGGATGAGACTAGATTTCTCTTTTTGGCAGAGGAGAAATCTTAGCATCTCTTGTAGAACGTAGATGGAGAAGGGTGGAGATGAGTTCTTATAAATGGATAGTCTCACCATTGTTCGTTGAGCGAATAGTTTATAGTTTACTCTAAATTCAAAAGTCTTAGGTGTGTCTTCTCATAGAAGGACATGAACCTGAGATAACAGGGATGGCTTGAGTTCCTCCAGGACTATGACTTCGAGATAGTCAATACTCCTGGGAAGGGGAATGTTTTAGCAGATTCTCTTAGTAGGAGATCGGGCATTCAGCTGTCAGGAGAGGTGAGACAGCAGCTGGCCGCTTTTCAGATATCCTTTGTGGATAGTGATGGAGTCAGTATGTGTAGAACCAGAGATAGTTCAGGCTATGATGGAAAAGGTTCAGATCATCCAGGAGAGGATGAAGACTACACAGAGCAGACTGATGTCCTATGCTGATAGGATGCGAAGATCACTAGAGTTCGAGGATGACGACCATGTCTTCCTACAGGTCTCACCTCGATGAGTTCAACGAAGATTTGGCCGGGACGATGAGTTATCTCCGCGTTTCATTGGACATTTCTAGGTCCTCAGCAGAGTAGGTGAGGTGGCTTACTGCCTGGCCCTTCCACCTTAGTTGCACTGGGTGCATGACGTCTTTCACGTATCTCAGCTGAAGAGATATGTGAACAACTCGTTCCACAACATATGTGAACAACTCGTTCCACAACATCGACCAAGGAAAACTAGATATCGATGATAGGGAGACTTTCACGAAGGTTCCAGTAAAGATTTAGGATCGACAGGAGATGGTCCTACGAGGATGGTCGATTCCTCTGGTGCGCTTTTACTGGCAGCATGGGAACCTCCAGGAGAGCACATGGGAGCGGGAGGCTCAGATGCGTGCTTAATACCCCTTTTATTTCCCTAGCGTGTGTTGTAACTTTACAGGGAAGTGAATCCCTGAGGTGGTAGTAATTTAAAGACCTGAAAATTTGAAGAAATTTTTTTTCTTAATTTATTTGGAATTTTACGAGTCTGCGGTTTCTGACGGCGCCTGATTCCGAGTCCTGGTGTGCCCGGAATCAATTTCTGAAGTTTTGTCCGGGTACGTTCAGTAAACGTACGTGTGAGTTTTTCTATATTTTGAACCGGTGCACAGAATTGAAATCTGAGGGAACCGATGAACTCGCAGCACCGGTAATTGCTTAATGGGACCTTTAACTCAATTGCATTTTGTGCAGGTTGTAAGTAAAAAATGGGGTTTATTTAAGGAGTTAAATAAAATTGTTAGAACAATTTTATATCTATGGAAGTTAATCCCTCCCATGGGAAGTTGTTTGTGGGACCCTCACCCACCCAACTTCTCATGTGTGGATATTAGAAAGGTGGGGCCCACACGATCCCCAACCTTTCACCTTCCCCCTAAACTCCCTTAAACCCCCTTCAATAAATTCGAAACCCCTCCCTTAATTAAGAGACCTCTTCACTTCTCTCTCTCTCCCTCTTTATTTTTGCCAATACATGTTAATCAATGAAGGTTTTTAATTTTAAATCTTTTCTTGGTTGAATAAAAATAATAGCATGAGCTATTATTTTATTTTGGGAGCTTTTGTTGTGTTGGAAAATCTTGGGAGATCTCTTGAGTTTTTGAAGAACACCGACTCTCTGATGAATAAAGACCTTTCCTCACGGCAAAGAACGCTCCACGAATCTCCAATCCTCTTCTTCCTCTACATCAAGGGAGGAGACACCGACGCAGGGAACTTTCCAACGACGACAGTTCTTTCTCCAACATTGATGAAGCGACACCGCTTTCCGCGTCTACGAAGAACAAACCTTAAACGAGGTAGGGGGGTTTTGTATATTTTATATATGTGATTAAACCCTCGATCACGGGCATATAATTGGTTGAATGATATTTTAAACCACTAACGCAGTTGGTACGGACTAACGAACAAGTCTGGACCCATCGCAGTATTGTTCTTGATGTGCGGATTGTTTAGCAATGACGAAATAGGACCGCAACGGCGATTTGGAGCCTTCGTAGTAATGTTCAGGTCCTAAGATGACCACCGTCACAGACGGAAGCTAGAACGGACCACCGGAATGACTTCGGTGGCCCGCGTAACGTCACATCGGTGAGGGTCGCCGGCATGCCAGCACCAGTGACCAGAGGCGGTGGCTGGCGCCAGACGGCCGCCTAGAGGCAGCGGCGCCCCAGCGCGTCGCCGGAGGAAGTCCGCTGCGGTAATAGCCGCGGCGGCGAGGCGGTGGATCCCGCGGCTGCGCGGGATCCGGGACGGCGGTGCGACACCAGCTGGCGCCGCCGGTTTCAATCAACAGCCCCCCCCCCCCGCTCCGCGCAACCAGCTCAGCCAGGCTGGCCGAGCCACGGACGGCCGCGGGCCGGGTCGCACCCTACCGGGCCGACCTAGTGTGGGTTGGGCCAGGTCAGACCGGGCTCAGACCCCCTTTTTCGGATCGTTATCAGTTAATTTCCCATAACTTGAGCTACTGACCTCAAATCGACGCAATTTCAGTTACATAGGAATACTTGGATCGATACGGTCGTTTCAGTATATTACACTCAAGGTTTTGGCGAAGTTTGGGTATGGCCGTGTTGGTTCGAACCCGAAACCAACCGGGCCCCTGGAACGGAAAAGCCAATAACTTTTAAACCAGATGTCTGTTTGACGAACTGTCAGCGGTGCTTGTAATCTCATTGAGAAACGGTTCCTTTGAGTATACTCCATGGGAGTTCGGGGTACATTTGAGATACGATCGGGTTGGTTCAAACACAAAACCAACCGGTCCCCCGGGATAAAAAGGCTAGTAACTAACAGACCGGGTGTCCGATTGACGCACCGTCTGTTGCGTGAGACCCCTATGACGAGGCGGTCCCTTGAGATACTTCCACATGAGGTTACGGGACACTTGGAAGTATCGACCAGTATCTTGTGGAGCGAACCCTCCCGTAGATGAGCGTACAGAGTATAGAGACCTAGTAGCTGGCTGAGACTTGACGATTGTTGATCGATCAACTCAGAGTGATTCGTATATCCTAGTGGGGTGAACTTGGTTATAGCAGCAGAACCATGACAAAGGAGCGCTTGGTTGTAGTAGCAGACCCGCGGTACTCGACAGAAGGAGTACCTCTGTAGGCTATGAGGGGGTGCGCTTGGTTGTAGCAGCAGACCCATGGTGGGAAGCGCTTGGTTGTAGCAGTAGGCCTACAGTACTCGACAGGTGGAGTACTACAGTAGTCCAAGGTTAGTGGGAAGCGCTTGGTTATAACGACAGGCCCACTGTAATCGGTAGAGGAGGAGTTCTCCAATATCCATGGTTTCAACATCATGAATAAAATCCTGGTTTGAGCTGAGTCAATTACCTTTGTGTTTTCCTCATGATTGAGATGAGTTACTTAATAACTTAGGTATATGTATGGGCATATAACTATGTAAAGTTTATCCATTGAGATATTTATTTGTGGTTTATACTTATTGGATTTAGTGAGACCTTGAGGGTCTGGGGTCCCTACTGAGTATTATTATACTCACCCCTGCACGGGCTATGCTCGCACCTCGTTGTGTTGGATGCAGACGAGAGACAGCATTGACCGAGGTAGAGTGTATGAGGTCTGGATGATACCCGAAGGTAGACACTTGGTGTGAAATCACACAGGGCGGACCGATAGACGCAGAGTGCTGAGGAGAACATCTGTACCTACCCTTTAGGTAGGAACCCGGAAGACGATCCAGGAGCTGCTTCACCATTCATTTGTTTGTCTTTTTAGTTGTACTTTCTTTTAGTTATAGCTGTACCTTTTCGTTGGGCTTGTATTTCTAGAACCTTTGTACTTTTAGAATACTTTTTACTACTTTACTTAGTGTTTTATTCCACTTATACTCTGGTTTTGTGTGTGTTTACGTTTTAAAAAGGTAATGCCTTCCTAGTTTTTAGGGAGTTATGCCTTTGGTGCTAGTCTCCAGCCCCTGGCCTAAGGAAGGCGGGCTTAGGGTAGTCATGAAACAGGCCCCGGGGGATGGGTCGTGATAGGATAACCACCCATGTACACCATTTTTAGGCTACGTATAACCACCTATGTACCATCTGATCTCATAGAAAATTAATAAGTACCCCAAGCATTGGAGGGATATATAGGTCCCACCCTTCATATAAAAAATTATATGTTTGTGTTATAAAATATCATAAAACATTCATCATATCATAACCCCGAAAATGAAATTGGTTTCATAAAAATTTCATCATATTATAACATGTGAAAATTATATGGGTCTCATATTCATTTCATCATTTCATCATAACATAACCAATAAAAAAATAGTTGGATTTTGTAATAATATTATCATGGTATTACCCATGGAAGAGAAAGAGGTTTCATAAACATCATTCTATGATAAACATAAAAAATTATAGAAATAATAAAAATGGTATTAAGGGATCATATCCACTGTAGTACATAGGTAACATTGACAGATGTCATCTTATATGGAAAATGATTTTATACATCTTATAAAACAGATTTTAAGGGAAAAATTCATTTTGGATAGAAAAAATTTATTAAATTATATACTATTTAAAAAAATCTATGAAAATAAAATTGAAAATAAATAATGTATTATTCAAACAAAATAATTTCCATAATGAAGAGTCATTTTTCTCATATTATATATGTTAAAACAAAGATTCATTTTACATTTTCAGAAAAATACAATTGGAATTTTTTGGAAAACTATTTGAAGATTCTATTAATTTTTTTTAAAAAAATTCAAAATGTGTAAATTTTTCTTTTAAAAATAATTTTATAATAATAAAACTTCTTTTAAACTTTTTTTAGAAAACATGTATTTGGAAGAAAATATTTTTCATAAAGAAGAGGTATATAATCTGGGGTTTTCTTAAAAACATTTTCAAAATTACATTAAATAATAAAGAGTAGAGAAATGGTAATATTAATTGAAAATTCTATGAATAACTATATTATTATTAAATTCATGAGTTTCAAGGGATATCTATTATATGAATTTATTATAAAAATAATAATTAGGGATAATTTTTATAAATGACGAGATTGTAACATAGAGTCATTAACACTTTGGTAACTTTGAAACATAATAACTATGAAAGAATAAAATAAAATGAAACTTAAAATATCATGTGGAAAAATAATTAATGATATTACATGTCAAAGGGTATGTATATACACATTTTGAAAGAATATAGGTTCATATCATAATGTATGTATCCAATAAAGAAAATTGATAAAAAAACCCTTACCTTAAGTCTTGAATTTCATTTTAAAAATTAAATCATCTTTTATAATAAATATTTCTTCAATATAAATTAATTATATAATGATATATATATCTATATCATACCATATATTATTTAATTATGACATTTTGTTATCCTTTTATTAATAATTCCATGTAAAGGCTTTTGGTAATAATGACATTTTTTTCATATATGATTTGATATGTAATTTTTGGTATTATTAATTTAGTCATGGTTTCATCATATCCAAAATTATAAACTTTATATAAATATTATATATATTCATTATATTTTTCTAGATTAATCAATAAAATTTTGTGATGGAAAATGAAATAAACCATTGATTGAGATGGTAGGCTATATATACACATGAACATTGATTATGTTTTCATTTTGGATTAAAGGAATGAAATTTAAATGATATATTATAATTAAATAATAATTTATATGTCATATATATCATATATTTTCATTAAATCTATCCTTATTTCCTTCCTTGTAAAGTGTGAAAATCGCATCGCTTTGTGAGGAGGTAGTTTACCAAACACCAGAGTGACACTATCATATTCCAAAAAATAGAGCGTATGATGGTATGTGTGATATAATAATTAATAAATTATAATAATATAATATATAAAATGTATAAAAAATAAGTCCATCATTATTTCCAACCCTAAAAATTGGTAATGGGAAAAAATGAATGACATCAGTTCATGAGGTGGTAGTCAGCCATACATAGGAATGATTATTTAATAACACATTCGATTGAAGTGAATATAATTGTAATTTCAACCCATAATGTAAAAAAATCATTATATGTAAGATAATATAGTTATTATATAGTCATGGTATTATAATAATATATGTTGGTGGAGTAAGAAATAAAACTAAAATGCTTGTTGATAAACACTACCACATCTTTGAGTATCCTCTTTTGGTTTTCACAAAACAAAAGTATTACTAGGTTATATTTTGGTGAAAAAAAATCTATTATGAGATGAGGTGATTTTATATGTGATTTGGTTAGGTAATTTTCTAACTAAAATGGATTGAATGTGTGAAGTGAATATTGGAAGTTGTGGCCTTCAATAAGTGAGTTGCGTGGCACACATATAATTTTTTTAAAGAAAGAATTTAACTAATGTTTTCTAATTTAAAAACTCTCTGATAAAGAATGATTAATATTTCAAGAAGTTTTTAGTTCTAAATATTTTTATCCAATTAGTTTGGTATATTTTTTTGATTATTATTAACCATAATCTTTTTAGTTTAAACCCCATGTTAACCTCGTTTTTACCTTAACTTTGGTAGATATTTTTTAATATTTGTATCATTAATTTTGGAAAATAAATTTAGTGAATTAATTAGATAATATAAATAATATTGGTTCCAAATATTTAATCCATATTCTAAATTACATTCATTAAATAGTAAAATTTAATTTAAAATTAATCACACAGATGCGATGATAAATAGTTTTTTTGTAGAGAAAAAGATCCAAAGTTTACATAGTTTTTATATCACATTTTAATATGAAATTGGATATAATGACATGAATTAGAATATTTTATGTATATTTTCAGTAATTTTATATAATACCTATTTAAAAATATTATTTAACTTTATAAATAAATTAAATTCAAATGCAATTTTTAATTAAAATTCAATTGTTTTCAATAATAATCAAAGTTGATTCTTTTTGGAATATTCTAAAAAAATAACTTTAAGCATGTTTTGAGATTAATATTTAAAAAATGAAGTTTATTTTATCAAATTATTTTTCTAAAAGTGTTAAAAATTAATTTTATGATCATTTAAAAAATTATAAATAAATAAAAAATTTGAGAAAATTTTATTTTTAAAACATCAAATTATTTTCATGAAAACTAATAACTAATTTATCAATGTGATCTATTTTTATTAAACTATTATATATAAAATTTATAAATTAGTTATTACTATTCATATTGATATTTTTAACATTTATTTTATAATGATCATGTTTTAATAATAATATTTATATTATATCATATTTTTGTTAAAAACTAGTGTCGTGTGTAACAAAAGCTAACCCAGTGTTTTGTATAATGATAGTATAACATGGTGTTGTGTGTAATGGAAGATATTGAAAAAATTTATTTTAGTAAAAATACAACAATTAATAAAAACTTAGGGTCACACATAGAGGTTGTTAAGGGTATAGTCTATTTTTCTACTACCCTAGTTTATTCCTTATTTGATTCGGGAGACTCATAATCCATTTTTTCTCCAACATTGTCTGTTGAATGGAACTAGAGGTGTAGATAATTTATGTTCCCCTGGTTTGATCCCCACTAGTGGGAGTTAATTCTTCTTTGTTTGATGTGTTTATGGATGTAAACTAGTAATTTTACAGCACCAGTTAGTGGGGAATATCTTTTCTCTATAGATACAACAATAAAATGTTATCATTGGAATGGATTTGTTGTATTCTGTGACAATATATATTAATTATTTCCATAGGTTAGTTTCATTTTCTGATGGTTTGGGATAGATATTGGAGTTTATTTTTTTTAAATATTTATCAAATCATATGAAGGTAAGTGAACCTCTATTATCATAGTTGGAAAGAACCATCAGTGTAATCATGGGAAGGGGATGTTTCCATGGTTGTTGATGAGATTCGTGATTTCATTTAAAATTTAGTTGTGATCCTCCCCTCTCTATGTGACATTGATTTTGAGATATATTTATGACTAGGAACATCTTAAATTTTAGGGTAACCTAAGAATCTACATGAGTAGAGGCTTCAGGTTGATGATATAATGAATAGGGGTTTCATATAACCAAGTTTGTCTCATCGGCGTACTTCAGTGTTTTATTTTATTAATAAATAATATAGTACAAGGGTGTGTGTATATTATAAGAGGTTTAATTAAGTGATAGTTAATAACTCTTACCCCTTATTAGGATTGATGATATTTTTGAATATATAGTGGGTTAGAGTGGGGTTTTAAATATCAATTTTCTATATATATACCATCATATTAGGGTAAAATATGTTGATAACATGAAAATTACATTCATATATAATAATAGGAAATTAAATTTCATAGTCTTACCAATTAGGTTTTTGAAGTATTTTCTTGTTTTCATGGTGATCATGAAATCTTTGTTAAATTTGATCCAAGACCAATTCATTATCATGTTCGTTAAATACCTCTAGATCTACATGATGTAAGTGGTGGAGTTTGTTGATCATCTCAAATATTTCTTGTAGTTTTTTACACTATAATATCTATAGAATAAATCTATGTGCATGATCTAGACCATATGGGTTCATTTCATTGAGAATGTTGTGACTAGGTAGTGTGTGTCCATGGATCCATCAATGATTTATGTAGTAGTTTCTTAGGTGTAACCCATGAAAATGGAAAGGGTTCATGGTTTTAATGATATTAAGGGATATTAATAGTGGTTTATGTACTATTTCATGATGATATCAAACCCATTTATGGATTTAACTACAAAATATTTGGATTTCATCTAGATAGATTTATGTCAGATGGGTTCTGACTACCAGTAGAAGAGACTAATCAATGCCCCAATGCTTCAGTTTCTAAAAGATATTTTGAGTTTTCAGGTGTTTTATAAAGATTATTTTCAATTTTTTGGATATGTATAATGTAGGATTTGGTGGTGATCAATTAAGGGTTAATTTAGTTATGATATGTTATGTTTGACTATGACGCACATGCTTTGCAGTTAGCAGTAGCTGTGTTTTCACTAGAGTTGTGGAGACATTATCACATTAATAAGGGATTTGTGGCTTTCAAATACCACAAGGTCCTGAAATATATTTTCTCTCAGTGATATCTAAATTTTTGATAGTATATGTGGATGTATTTTCTATTTTTTTATTATTTACATATATCTAATAGTCTATTTATTGGTAGTTTTAACTCTTGATACATTATGTAAGCCCTGAATAAACGTGGTTTGTGAGTTCAAGGATGTTTATAGAGGGATGGTGGAGCTTGATGTGATTCATATTAATTTATAAGAAGTTATAAGTATTTTTTTATTTATCAAATTATTTAATAATCATCCATGATGCTTCAAGTGAAGGATTCTATGTGGGGATACACATCTTCAAAGGTGATGTGGGACCGTTTTGGCCACAGTGAGGTTATGGATGGATGTTGAGATGGTAGCCAGAATCAATTTTGTTTCAAGTTATGAAATTTTTATTGAAGTTATGTGAGGTATTTATCCATGAGTTTTAAAAATATTTCTTTGTGCTATATTCTATGATGTAACATTGATTAAGTATATAGATTTTGTTTCATTGAATGAAGCTTCAGTGGTGGAGTTCGTGGTGCAGTGATCAATCTATCATAATATCAATGATGAAAATTTTTTATTAGAGATTTATGATATCCAATGTGTGTCCCTAAGTGGAAATGGGATTAAATTCCAATGTGTTTCATTATTGGGTAACCCCAGATCATGGAGTATCTGATGAAGTTTGGTTGGTAGTGGACCGACTGAAAAATTTGGCTCAATTTTTTGGTGATCTATAGATCGAGTTCCATGGATGTTTTTCAAGGTGGTATATTGATGGTTTTTTTTATTATTCATTAGTTAATGAGGAAAATTATTTTGTATCATCATCCTAGTTTTCCATCATGGTTTTGGAGAGGAATTGATCATTTTTTCTCTATGTTGTTCCTTAGCACTAAATTTCAACCATAGAAATATGTGTAGATGGAGTGTGTGATCCATATGATGTCATATATAATTCATTATTATATTCCTGATTTTTAATGGTTGTGGGTGAAAATGATACATCTACTTTGGTTTTCCTATGATAATGGATTTAACTCATCCTTCATCACGACCCTATTTGTGGAATTGTATGGGAGATCATGCCCTTCTTCATTATGTAGGATAGAGGTTGGGTAGTGGGTATTATTTTCTCATAAAGTGGGGTAGTGGAAGTCTAAGAAGATTAAAATTATATATTTTTGGATAATGTTTATTTAGTACAATTAGAATACATATTATTAATGTGGTCAGATGCCGCTTATGTTTTAGGTAAGATACCATTTCTGTCGTTGTCATTGGGTCTTTTGAGGTTATGGAGTGTTTGGATAAGGTTTCTTATCTATTGTGACTTCCACAATATCATTAATGGATCCATGACACCATCAATTTATGCCAACTTCATTGGTATCTTCATAATGAATCACATGAAATTTATTAGGTATTGATGGATTTCAAGGATGACACGACATTCATGGAGTGACCAGTAGAGATATATGATCATTATGAGAAATATATTCATGGATAATCCATTACCATAGTTCATGTACTATAGAGGAAAGGTGTCTTTTAGGATAATATTTTGGAGAATGAGAAATACATGTGTTTCCATTAACCTAATCTATTTTGAATTGATTTAATATTTCTTTACTTTGTTTTCTTTAATGATGTAATTCTTGAAAATTATCTAATTTATTAGAAGTGCCTATTACTTATATGGAGCTATTTTTAATGTATTAATATATATGAATAGGGTAAATCACCTTCTATATAAGGATGCATTATATTTATAACATGTTTTAAAACCAATAAAATGAGTTAGTTTTACCCAAATAATACAATATATTGATATAAATGTGTGGTTTCCTCTGATTTGTGTGAATGAGGTAGTCTTGTGTGATTATTTTGGAAGTTTTCAGAATGGATTTATATGATTTATTAGTGGAATTATTTTAGTATAAATTTGATCTCAAAGTTGTATCTAAAGAAGTGGTTTTTTGGTCCCATTATTTTTTCCTTTATAGGTGTTTGGTTTTCATTCATGAGGTTGAGAATTTTTTTAGATGTATCTAAAGTGTTGGTCAAATCTATTACATTATGTAAATTCAGATGATGATAGTGTTTTAGGGATTTTCTGAGGGAATAAAAGAGTTGATGGTGGTGCTGTAACTAAAAATCTAGTTGGTGAAGGATTTTGTAGTTTATATGCATATATTGTGCCATAAAAGAAGTGTTTGGGGCCTAGAATGGTTGACTAATGTGTGGATCCTTAATGAGTTGTTATTTATTGGTTCTTAAATTTTATCATAACTTCAACACATCCTTTAGGCAGTGGGGTGGATCCTTATAGGATGAATTCTTGTGGTTATATTAATTTTGTGGTATATTCTCTATAGAGATAGGCCATGGTATGGAATTCTTCTTGGAATATTAATTTTTAAGCATGTGTTTTTCCCTTACACTGTGGCCCTTCTCATAATTTAAAGGTTATGTGGTTTGGGAATTTTGTGTATATTGAATTTTTTTTTACCAACCTTATTATAGAAATGCCTCTTTCTTTATATTATATCCTTTTCTTGTATTGGATCCCCTACAAAATTGTGAAGGGAGTTCAGTTGTAGACTTATAATTGTTTTTTTTCCTATAAATTCATAAAACACTGTGAAACCTATCTTATACTAGTATTTTTCTTGATCATTTGGTCATTCTTAAGTGGTTTTATAAGAACTTTCACCCACTCCTTATGTACTTTCATCATCGGAATATGGAAACCAAGAATGAGTAATTCTATGTTGATTATGGTTCTTCTTTATGGATAGATCATGATATATGGATTCATCTTATTATATCCTTATAGAATAATTTATAATTCATTGTTTAAGGCAGGGGATCATTTTGCCTCACCATTTTAAGTATATATGGGTGAATTGAATACTTTTTCATTCCTTTTTTTGGATAGTATAAATAATCATATAAATATAACTAATCAAAATTACAAAAATTTATGGGAAGGGTTGTATTAGTGTGTATTAACTAATTTTGATGATATTTCTAATGGAATTATGATTTATTTACAATGTTTCTAAAAATCATGGTCATTGGGAGTTTTTTTGTATTTAATATATTAATTATATAAAACCAATGTTTTATCGATTCTTTTTTTCCACCCTAAATAAATGGTTTGGAACATATATATTCTAATATAATTGGGTACCCATGGAAATGAATAATTTTATGATAATAACCATGTAATGTAATAAAATAAAGTGATATGATTAGATCCCTTAATTTAATCTAAATTTTTTGGTTTGTTTTGGATTAAATAGTGTGTCATTACTTATTAAAATTATTTTTTTGATTTTATTATAGTTATATGAATCTTTTTGAAGCTTTTTTGGTGATGGTGGTGATTATCTTGGGGTTTGAGTGTGTTAGAAAGTGAAATGATGTTTTGTAGTCAATATATGTGATATAGTCTTATGTGTCATGGTTAGATTGTGTTTTTTATGGTGATATAGTTTTTTGTTGTTATAGATAATAATATATTGTTTTTAGTGGTTGTATATTTGATATGCGTAATATACTATGTGGTGAGGTTCTGTTAGTTTCCTAGTTTACATGGAATGAATAGAAAGGATAAAACTGAATATCATGGGATTAAATTAATTTGCGGTAACAGGATTAAATTAATTTTATATTAGATTTACTAGTTAAATTAATAATGTGTGTGAAGAAATAAAACAATATCTCATTTAATTAGATAATTGGACATTAAAGAACAAATTTTTGTTTGAAATTTTAATTTCTAAGAAATGGGGGAACATAAAAGTGAATGTGGAAATTATGGGGTTATGTGTGGTGGTTGTGTTGTGTGATGAATTTAGTGGTGGGTGTGGTTGTAATAAATTTATTGAGGTGTAATGGTGGTGTTGTGGATTATGCTAGAGCTATTAAAGGAAATCGAAAGGTTGGTAATTGAATGTTATCTATCCATATTGTATTTTTATGTTATTTTATACACCCCCTATCCAAGATTGATAACCCTTCCAATTACTAATTGGTTTGGGTTCTAGGTGTTTTCCCTCAACATCTAGGTTAGTGGTGAAACATAAGGTTGGATACCCAATATTCCTCAATCTTTCTTTAGTGTTAGTGACGTTTAAATGGGTAGGTGTTAAGGATTAACTTAGTGAAAAAATGGGTTGGTGTTGGAGATCACTCAGGTGATGATGAGGGTTTTTGTTGGAGATTAATCAATTGGTGACATGTGTCGGAGTTTTAGATTACCTAGAGTTTATTATGATGTGTTATATTTTGGGAACAATTTTAGTAGAAAAAGGGAATGATGTTGATATACCTTAAATTCATGATACCCAACTAATTATGTTATGTAGATGAGATTATGATGCGATGCTGACTGATGATATCACAAGATGCTAAGTACATTAGGAGTATGGGAGAGGTAGGGATGATTCATAACCCACATTAGTGATTTATTTACATGTGATGAGATATATATGGATGGAATGGGAGTCTATGATGTTGTACATTGAAGCTTCCTTTGATTTATCATCGTATGATTTTTTCCTCTGTGTATACATTTAGAGACTTCTGATTATGTTTTATGTCATCATTTATCTATTTTGGTATGGTATAGGTTTAATTTTAATCTCATGAGATGGAGTTTCATTATGTTTAATTATCATATCTCATAATCCCATATTATGTTAAGGGAATCCCTTCTATTCTTGTGGTTTTTATACCCTTGATTCTAGTCACCCCACTGGGGCCTACTAAACGAAGAACTCATGGTTCATTATCTATTTTATTCTATTTTCCCCAAAAGGGGGTTACTTTTGATGGGGGGAGGGTAATGAAAATATTTAATAGAAGAAATATGAAATCAAATAATACTTGAATATCATATTCAATTAATAAATCCTATAATATAATGACTATAAAATTGGGTCGATGAAACCCTTACCTTGAATTACCACTTAGATGATCACACTATAAACTCAAATAAAACAAAAAATAATATATTATTTACTTATTTAGGAACCTAATTCATATATATCTACTTTTATATAATTTAGTTATAACTATTTATTTAAAATATATTAGTTAATTTTGGATTATATTTACCATCCAGTGTTAATATTTTTTATTTTGCTGTGTTAATTTTGTATTATTGATATCTTCACATGTTAATTAATATTGTATTATTATTCATAGATCATTTATGTAATGGGATTTTTTAAATTTTTTTTATAAATTTATTATCTCATTCAGTGAGGGTTTTATTTATGATTATTGAAAATGAAATCGGTGAAAAGAATATATTAGTAATTTTTAACAAAAAAAGGCTGATGTAATAATAATGGGGTAAATTATATTATAAAAATTCCAAATCCATAAGTATAATAATATTTTTTTCATTAATACCAAATATCACAAGTATTTATGCTTCCATAATCATCCATGATTGGTTTTATAGAATCATTAGTGTAAGTGGTTAAACTGACCCAAATTGAAACATGGTAATATTTGATCGGTGAATATGGATATACATATGTTTAAATTGAAATATTATATATATAATATAATAATAATGAAAATAATTATATTTTTTTAAGACTTTGAAAAATATTTTAATAGTTTTGGATGAAGAATAAAAATCTATATTTTAAAAATGAAAAATGTTATTTATTTGAGGTGTTAGTCCCCACATACGCATGATCAACATTATTTTGTTTATCTATACGGATTGGGAGGAATAAATATTTTCTTTTCCATTTACAAAAAACCATTTAATCATAGTGATAATAATGAAATAAATATATGACAGTGGATTTGTGGTTGGTAAAAAAGAATGTATGGAACAAATTTATTAATAAGTGAGACACATTCATAGAAGAAATCAATAATCTCTTGGAAACATCCATTGTTTTGAATGAATTTGGGAAATATTATAACCCTAAGGGATTAATAACATGGGATAGGGTTCAAGGTAAAATATTAAACCTTATTTTTAGAATGAAATTTGGATTAAAATGTGTGTAATTAAGTGGTGTGATTGTGATACTTTTACTAGTCAAGAAAAGGGAACTTCTGTGAGATCCCACTAATTTTCAATAATGGGAAAACACTATTGAATGGTCAATCCCTCAAATATAGGGAAATGATTAGTAGAAATTTTAATTCAGTTTAGGATGATATCTATCATTCATTTTTTGAAAATGTTGTGTGATTTAGTCTTTTTCTCTGTATATTTTAACTTTTTCCATAATTATGCTTTTAATGTGGAAATTAATTCTTAACCTTGGTATTTAATTTAAAAAAAATCAATTTTCGATAATTGAATAAGTTAGATATTATAATTTAAAACATGTAAATAATATTATTACCTAGAATTTATTAGGGTTATAGAAATTAGTTTCATTTTTAGCACACAAAACAAGTAAAACTCATTTATTAGAAAATGTGTATTTAATTATTATATTTATGTGAAGAATAAAATTAGAAATTGTTTGATTTTAATAGAATGTATTACTTTATAATAAATGAAATATATATATTTTTCATTAAAATCATTCCAATCCCAAATATCCTTTTTATAATTTTTATTTAACATGAATTACTTGAAAATAGTCTTCATATTTGATTAAAATATTACATAAGTACTAAAAATTAAAAATAGGTTTTATAAGGTAATAAAAATATTAAAGATGCATAATTTTACCAATTAAAAATACCATTGATTAATTACATTTTGTATAAATTTATAATTCTTTTTTAACTTAAGATAATGTTATAAAATTTTCAATTTTGTTAAAACCTGTATTTTACATTACTCACATAAAAATTAACTATTTCAGAAATTTCCCAAAAATTCATCCTAACATAATATTGACATGATAAATCCTAAATTAATCCATATTTTAAAAATTATATTTCTAAAATTTATGAATTTTTTTAGAATAAATAAATAAATATAAATAAAAATTATTATTATGGGAGAATGATTTTTTAATCTTTAATAGTTCTTAATAAAAAAAATTCTACATTTCAAATTGATTACTATATTTTGATCTACTGTAGGTTCTATTCTAGTTATAATTTTGTTATATAATATATAAGGGAATATTATAGTTTGGGGTTGTGTGGAAAAAAATATTCCTGGGATTGTATTTATTTAAGTATAAATGTTTACTAAAACAGTGGGTTGTTACACATGATTACTGGAAAAAGAACCTATAGGAAATGAAAAGGGAGAAACACATGCCTTTGTGGCCATGGTTTGGTGTGAAATATAAAGGGTTGAACCTCTATGTATTGGATATTTCTATGTAGGGGTGATCGGGGCTTATGTAGAAATATATCTTGAGGATGATGTGGCATCCATTATGGGCATTTAACCTTGGGGTCCTCCCACTATAATAAATATAATTAATATTCAAATTTTACTAAAAATAGTGATATGGGAAACGTAATGTAGGGAGATATATATCATGGGGGTCTGGTGAATCATGTATAATGGTTCCCTACTATTGTGAAGGGTATACATTCTAGCTAGAAAAGAAACATGAGGATTTTCCATACCTATAATGGGCATTATAAAACTGTCATTTTTGGGGGTCTGATTCAAGGAAATTTTAAGGTAAATGGAACAATTATATGTATTTTTTACATGGATGTGAAATCCTAGAGGGCGTTTTAATGGACCATGAGTAGAACCATTGATTTTATACCAATATTTCAATTATAAATATTATATATTATAAGATGGCCATTCATTACATATTATTACTATCCACTAAAAAATATTAATGTTTAATTTATGTGGAATATTGAATATATAATTAATTGGTATATAAAGGAAATAAATCATCTATCATTATGTTTCTCCCTACTAAAACCCTACTTATACATATCATTCATAAAATATTTATTTATACCATAGGGAAAATGAATCCTAATAAAGGATGAGCTGATATGCTCAGTAAGGGTAAAAAATAGAGATATAAATGATCATTTAATCATAATATAATATCAAGAGTAAGATAAATAGGACATAAAATCTCAAAACCAAAACAAAAAATTCACATATAATAATATTTTTTCATAGCATCAATATTAGTGGTTTATAATATATTAATCATAATTTAATCAATGATAAAAATCTACGAGTCCATAACATTAGCATAAAACCATGTCATAAAAGAGTGGAAATGTTTAGAATATCAATAATTATAAAAATATAATATTAATGTTAAATACTAGGATATTATACAATTTTTGGCTTAGAATAAACACCCATGTACTAGTTTTCAGCCTTGTATATCCTCTTCTATTCCCACTTTGGGATTGGGATAACATCCCATGTACCCTCCTTTGGGAAGTGGGAAGGCTTCTCATGTACCCTTTTATATTATAATAAAATTATACCTATCAATAAATTGGAGTTCTAAAATTGATCCACCTATAAAATAATAATAATACATTAATATGTATTATACAAGAACATAAAAACATTTATCAATTCATCATTTCTTTACCCGTGAAAAAATAAAATTAGTTCCTTATGTCTTTGAACATCACAATCATAAAGCATTGAGAGGAATAAAAATGATGATATCACTCGATCGTATATCTATTGAATCATATGTCCCATTGAGGGATTTTTTCATAGATTAATGTACATTTATAATATCACTAGAAATATTTCATGATGAAAACACCCCTTTCATTTAGAAATCCCCAATTTTAAATCTAAATACGTGAAAAAAATTATAGAAAAAATATTAATTCAAAATAAATATTGAAATTATGAAGGAATATTCTAATCACTTATTGATAATTATGGTGGGAAATTTAGTTTGGAAAATAATAATTAAAATAGAGATTTATTTCACACAACTAGTAAAAACTCATAGTTTAGAAATTAATAGATTATTATTTTAAAAATAATTACCTAAAAAGTAAATTAAGGGTCAAGTTGATGTTGAGTAATTATTTTATGATTTTAAAAACATTAATAATTTTTTATTGATAATATATACATATAAGAAAAATTATTTTAGGCTAAATAGATAAATAAAGTTAGTTTTCCTAAAAGACATTAATTTGACCTCTTGAGTATATAAATATATGTAAATGATATGAAAACATGTATTCTATATATCTGACCATAATAAAATAAAATCCCTGAGATTTATGAGAGATAGATCTTATATTTTTTTCTGTGTGAATTAAATCAAAAATATAAAACCCTTACTACTTTTGTAACATTAGAGTCAGAATTTTCATTAAAGGAATAACATCAAATGAAATATTAAATACCATTAAAAGAAGGATATTCATGATAAAACATATAAAATGTTTAGTAGATACATATAATAAAATAATTTAGGTATATAACATAACAAATATCACAAATAAGAAATTTTGAGACTGTAAACCCTTACTACTTTTGTTAGTTTCAAATCAATTCCACTTGGATAAAATGATTTGAATTATTTCTTTATATAGAATGAATTAAGAAAAATCCATTTTATAAAATGTAAAAGGATCATTATATACACATCATAATAAAAATAGGATGATTATATAAGGCCTTATCCTTAAAAATAACATAATATTGATTATTAATTAATGAATTAATTCTTTTGAATTTAAATATTTTTTAGGTTTAGAATTTTAGATAATTTGGTCATAAATCAAACATAAAAAACTATATAATAAAAAGTATACACATTCAATCATATTCAATTTTCTAGAAAATATAAAACTTTTAAATTAACACATGAATTATTTTGATGAAAAATTTTCATGACTTTCATGGTAACCTCTTATTATCACTTACCCATCATTAAACTCTTTAAAATATATTTAAAAACCATAGTGAGCAGAAAAATCCCAACAAAGGAAAAAAAATATGAAATCCTTTAATCTAGAGAAAAACATGAAAACCCATATAATGTTAGCCTTTATCATCAATGTTCTTTGATAATATGAAATAAAATATTTCCACAATAAAAACAAAAACAAAGTTTTATCATTGAAAACATTTAATACCAATAGAAAGAAAAACCAACTTTTTTATCTTAGATCATCACATTCAAAATCCATTTTAAACTCCTATAAAAAATAATTGGATCAAAGTTGAATGTGTAATGGAAACCCTCTGGTAACACTATATTTATTTCATCTAAGTATAAGTAACATTTTCTAATGAATTGGGGTCTACATATAGACATATCAGTTGGTTTATTCCCTATTTCCTTCTATTTTGGCATTCTATTACAATTTTGTTCTCAAGGAAAACAATTTTTTAAAGAATCCATATAAAATTTATTATAATAAAGAATCACTTTCTCATAACATTAAACTTATCATATAGCTAATTAACTATGTAAAAAAATGTACCTTCCCGAATTAAAGTCTATTAATTTTACTATAAATGTCATGAATAAAATCTTTTACATACCAATCCAATCTTGTAATGTTTTGTTAATATATGGACACTGATTTTAAAAAAAATTACTATCATTAGTTGAATAACCATAAAGAAATATTTCTAAAGAAAATGATTCTTAAATGTGTCACATTTCATCAAATCAAGATTAGATATTTCTTCGGCACTCTTAACTAAATACAACTATCGATTAGATTCACCTTCAAAATGATAAATGACAATTTTTTTCTTTTCTTATTATTAACACCCCATGACATAAAATATATTCTCTAGTGCATTGATTCATCATTCATCTATAACTGGATATTAGGATTCACGAAATTATTGATGATGTTGTCTTATAAAATTAAACACTATCTTCATGCTCATCTTGGAAATTTGGGATTCTCTCCTGAATGGGAATGACCACAATTTATATATTATTTCAATAAATCCATCACCATAAAAAACAAATCAGTTCCAATTCCAAAAATATCATGATACTAATTTTGGAAGGATATTTTCCTCTTTGTGCCTTCCTAATATATCATGTATATTTACTATATTAAAATATTTAGATAAATCATACTCTTGGTGAATAAACATGGAAATCTTCAAATAATATATCATTTTTTCTTAACCATAATGTATAATCCTTCAAGGGTAAACTTATAAAACTATCCAAAATCTAAATTTACCTAAACCATTTTATAGATTACAACTTTAATGATCTGACAATTAATATTTCATAATCATGAGTCTTATGTTAATAATACATTATTTTACATTTTAGGATATTTAAATATTATATTTATACAAAATTATGTCCTTAATCATATATAAAAAGACGATATAATAAAAATTGGACACTACTGATCATTATCCAATTTTACCACAAAAAATTTTAAGATAAAAAAATATTTCTATTCATGTAAAATATTCATGAGTTTCATGTTGACCTATTCCATTCCATTTTCAATCCTTAAATCCTTTAAAAAAATTATAAACATAAAATGAGAACAAAAAATCATATTAGATGGCACAATAATAATAAATAAGTTAGTCTTGGAAAAAACATGGAAACCCATGTAATTTTAACCCTTTTCTTAAATTTTATTATAATATATTAAATAAAACATTTTCACATGAAAAAAAAACACATTTTGTTCTCAATGAAAACCATTAATATTCATTACAAGAAAGAAAATCTCATTTTTGGAAACTTAGCGCATCACCTTCATAACATGTTTTAAACCCTTGTCAAAAATAACAAGAGACTAGTGACATCCATATGAAAACCCCTCTTATAA
The DNA here is from genome assembly GCA_963277665.1 of Viscum album. Classification (NCBI taxonomy): domain Eukaryota; kingdom Viridiplantae; phylum Streptophyta; class Magnoliopsida; order Santalales; family Viscaceae; genus Viscum; species Viscum album. Next base: position 1,169,803,558 of record OY728130.1, read on the forward strand.
ATAAAAAATTCTTATATATTAAGACATGGAATAGTAACCAAATAATTAGGGTGTTATCTGGGATAACCTATTATATAATATTTATCGGTCTCACTCGGTTCTATCTGAGATCACCCATCATAAAAGATATGAAGGGCTCACCCGTAAGATACAATGGAGCCCCACCCTTTTCATATGTTTTATTAGAAACACCCATTTCTCTTTTATAATGTGTAGGTACTATTTAATGAACTAATCATTTTATGCATCAACCTTTTTAATAATAAATTTTCTGAAAAACACTTTTAAAATCACGTGAAAATAACTTTCAGATATCAAAATACCCTTTCCTTTTTTAAAAACTATTTTCAATTGAGAAATATCCAAAACTTATGTCTTTTATTTTAATAAAACATGAAATATTTTAATGGAATCGATACATAAAATACCAATTACTATTGCAGGAAAGGTCATTATAATCGTAAATGTCAAAATAAAACATTATTTTGTCATTTATAATAAAAGACTTTCATTCCATTAAAATAATCATATTCTGAAAAATTGAAAAAGTCAAATGATTCCTTTATAAAACTCTCATGTACATATTTTTACACTATTAAAATCATTTTAATAACATGTGCATGGAAGGAAATATATTTAGAAGAAAAATTATAAAAGAGTATTTTTTAATGACAATTCCCCTAACAATTTGGAAACTTTTGAATCAAAATACACATAAAATTATAATATTAAAAAAATTAATTAAAATTATAATAGATAAATTAATAATAGTATATGTCAATGGTGACTTTATATACACCTCATAAAATTATAAATTTATAAAACATCAAAATATGCATCAATGAAAGGAAATTGAAATGAAGTACCCTACTATGATTCTAAATCTTCATGTACATTCCTTATCATCCTGAATAATAATCATATGTTAACTATTTAATTCTTTAAAAAAATTCATTTTTATTTTTCATTTTCCTTCACATATTACCATGATAAATATAATTACTATATCTATTAAATTTAAATCATATGTTTAGATTATATTTGAAATATGTTTCAAAAAAGACTTTGGTAAGTTAAAAATGGACAAATATTTCATTATTCTATCATATCTATAATAATAACCATGAAATAATTATCATTTATATATATAAATTATAATTTAAAAAAAATCATGAATGATTTTTATGAAAAATGTACTATGTTACAATTAAGGAGGTGGTTTGTTGTACGTGCATGTGACCAACATTTCCATTTTTCAGTGATCATTATAGAAATGTAGTAACTAATATTTTTTATTTAATAAGGATAATATTATCATAAATAAAATATTATTTCTTTAAATTTACATTTATTTATAATTTATTTCATTTGGTTATGAGAAAGAATCATAACTCTTTGTGGAGGTGGTAGACCACATGTACACATAAATGACATTTTCATTTTTCAAGGAGTGGAATGGTATGAAATGAAATTATATACTATCATTAAATAATTATAAATACATTTTTCATATAATAATTATTTAATATATATCACATATATTCCTTAATAATGTCCTTACTACCTTCCATTTAAATCTTTAGTTAAAAATTAATTGCAATGCTTCACGATATGGTAGTACGTCATACTCACAAGTGATGTCATCATATCCCCTGTGGAATGGAATGAAATAAGGTACATGTGATATAATAAATAAATAAGTATAATTATATTATATATATCATATATATACATAAAATACATAATTATAACAATCCATGAGAGGTGATGATGAAAAATGAATGGCATCGGTTTGCGGGTAAGTAGACTGTTGTACACATGAATGATGGTTTTGTTTACCATTTGATCAATAATGAGATTAATGTAGGATATTTAATTAATATAATAACATCTACTTATATGTGAGATACTTAATTTTTATATTAGTTTAACTTAATATATTTTTATGGATTTGGAAGAAAAAATAATATAAAAACACTTGACTAAGAATGATACCTCTTATTCGAACAACCTCCTTAGTTTAGCACCACAATACTTCTTGGGATGGATCTATAATAATACAATGTGACCTAGGAAATTAGGGGGGTATGTTAGAAAGGTAAATTTTTAGGTAATGTATTATCAATTTTTTTTGAAGTTGTAAATATGAGATGAGAAGGAGTGGACTTTTATAATTGAGTTCATTGGCACAATTGTATTTTTTTAACACAAAAAGTGATGCCCACATTTTTCTCCTGCCACAAGGATAAAAAATATACCATAATTGATAATTGTACTATATAATTTACAAATATGACTAGAAAATAGATTTTATACATCTTTTTAATTCATTTTAACACTTTTATTTTTAGATTAACCAATGTTAAATTTATTATTACCATGACCGCGATAAACTATTTATACTATATTCATCATAAATTTTGACCAAAAACTATGTTTACTATATTAGAATGTATAAAAAAATATTATAAATATGGAATATATTTTACCATATTCAATTAACATATTATGTTGAATTTAATTTTTTAATAAAACTCACATATATAATTAAAAAGTTGTTTTTTGAAGAGATGTATTTTTCAAGTATTATATGATTTTATATTAACTCTATGACATGAATTAATAATTTAATGGATTTAAATTTATAATTTATGATATATAATATTTATATTTTTTTAAACCATTCTTCAGTCTGGGTATTTTTAATTATTTAAAATTGAGAAATACTACGAACATTGAAAAAGTTTTTCGAAAAAAAAAACACATTTTTAATCCCAAAATAAACATATAATAATAAAAAATAAAAAGATGATTAAAATGTAATTAAATGTATTAAATAATAAAATTTATATTTATGTAAGTTTAAGTAATATTAAAATAATAATTGCACTTTCTTGTTACATAACATTTTTAAAACAGATGACATTTTACAAAAATCAGTGTTTTCTATATTCAACAAAAAATCAATATATTTCAAAAACATAAACAAATTAAAATAGGTTTATTTTATCTTGATTAGTTCAATAATTAAATTAATTTTATCATATAAAAATTATATAATTTATAAATTAAAGATTTAAATAAATGTTTATATAAAAGACAATAATTAAAACTATTTTTTTGTTTTAAAAAATTCTTAGTCTTTTTATAATGAATATAACAGTATAATTCATATTCATATACTAGGAAATTATTTATACTAAAATTAAATATTTTTTACTAATAATATTAAACATTTATAAATGGGAAAAATTGAGATGATGAACCTTTACCTCATGTCTTACTTTCTTCGTAAGCGTTCTAGCCACTTCTTTGTTGAGAATGACCCATTGGCGTATAGTTTAAGCCTTGAATGTAAAGTCTTATGATAAACCAAGAGCTTTAAAAGATTTGGATAGATATTAGGAAATTATTTTATTAGGGATTGGCTAAGATAATATTCTTTGAAAGTGTGTTGAATATGGGATATGGGGTGACTTTTATAAATGTGGGTGAGGAAACACTTGAAATTATTCTAATGACTAAAATAATATAATATCTTTTTCTTGTGAAGGTGGAAATTTTTTTCTAATAATTAGATGTTATAATAACATAGGTTTAAATTATCCCCCAAAAAATAATAATGATAAAATTTTATTTTGTAATGTTACCATTAATTATCAATTTAATACCTACCCCACAAGTAATCTCATTTTAACTGTAATTGTGGTACAAATTTTTTAGGTTTTTTACTTCACATTTTGTACAAAAATGAAAGGGTTATCATTAAAAATGTGGAAATTATAATTAATAATTTGGTATTAACATTATAGAAATAAATTTTAATAATATTCAAAAATTTATATAAAAATAAGTGTGTCAAACACAACAAAAACTCATTTTTAGAAAAAATGAATTTCTAAGAATAATAGTGTGTTTAAATTTATTAACATCATTGTAAAAACCATTAAATGAATATAAAAATATATTTTTGAATATATAACTTAATTTTTTTTATTAAAATCATTAATTAATAATTTTTTAACTTATTTATTATGATAAAAACACATTAAGAACATAAAATCAGAATTATGAAAAATAACACCTACTACATTAAAATGATTTTATCTCTTCCCCAAAATATTCGATAACTAATTTATAAATGATTATTAATTTATCCATATATATAATCAATATAATTAATTTTAATCATTTTAAAATAGTTATCTATATAATTTTTTAGATAAAAATGCATAACATGTATAAATATTAAATTTCATAAAAAATAGGTCTTTAAAATATAAATAATTGTATTAAAGAAATATTTTTACATGTTATTACAGAATTAATTAATTTTAGTTTAGATAAATATATATATATATATATATATATATTATAATCTATTTAACCCTATTCATAACTGCATATCTAACAACAAGGTTATAAAGTATTAATTTTTCATTAGTTCATTTTTCCATGGGGATGTGTGTAAAGAAATATATCGATTAATTTAAGTTTATATCAAAGGAAATTCATACAAAATATTTTTTTTATTTCATTATACTCCCCATAAAATGAATTTTTTTAGGAAAATTCTATCAGTCTAATAAAAAAAATGATGATATCTCTACTTTATCACGTCATAGGGTTCCCGTATTTCATCCAAATATTTCTAATTTCTCCAAAACAAACCATGTATATGGTATTCTCCCATAAAAAATTATTTATGTGATATAATTTTTATAATATTATTTAATAAAAAAACATGATCCTATAGTACAACCTCTACTTTCAGTACATGTTAATGCCAACTATGTACTTCCTTAGTATTGATACTTGGAACACATGGGGAACCTAAGATAAGATTAATGTAAGTGCCAAGTAATAAGATATTGACTCGACCAAATCATAAATTTTTATGGGGATAATATACCTAGGTATTATCTTTCCATTCATTCCAAATATTGTAACCTTGTTCTCTAAAAAAATCATTGGTATCTATTCTCAGCAACATCAAATTATAAATCTCTCTAATGATTGTCTCTATATATCTTCTTTGAAATTATTCTACTATTATGTGTGTATGATTGGTTCACTCTATATATTACATTTCATCAGCCATATTACATTAAAATATAATTCTTTATCCAAAATTATACCATTATGTTGGACTTACACACTTCATTCTATAGTTTCACAAACCAACCTGAGTCGAAATTGAACTGGTCACCCGAGTCGATCTGTGGCATGGCCCGAAGGGCGTTCCTGATCTCCATGGGATAAAAACTGGTGCCATGCCTCAACAGAGTACAAAAAGGGAATGATTTCTCCCATTAAATAAATAAATAAATAAACTAAAAAACAAAAAATTTTCAAAAGCATATCAATATAGAAATGAAACTGGCATGAATATCATTTATACAGGAATTTGAAAATGCAACTAAACCACACAATACTACCAACCAGATAAAAATACTACCAAAAATCTATGTCACCCTGTGGGTCACTCTCCAAGACATGATCAACCATCAGCTAAGGTGACTAAACTCAAGTTGTAACCAACACAAGGGTAAATAATAGAAAATAAATGACTATTTTAAAAATGACTAATTAAATTAACTAAAACTATCTAAGTGAACTTAGCTATGAAAGAAACTGGCAGAGATGGAAGTGTCAGAGTCGTGACGTCCGTTCAAGTGCATGCAATGTCAATTATTTAGTCCCCACATTTGAATATTTATTTATTCAATTATCACCGATTCCAAATTTAATCAAAATACTATCTGGTCTCGTTCTCTGATGTTAGACAATATTTTAATATTTACACAAATTATCCATCATTTCGTTCTCTGTCCTGACGAATAATTTGTGCATCATTAAAGCACTGAATCACTTAGTGAAATACAACGACCCGTTTCTCACAAAGTCGAAGTATCTACCTGCGTTGGGTTCGCTCACATGATATTACTTATTCGGTATCACTCATGCAAGTTTGAAGGAGAGCGCACACAAAATATTAATTTTTCAATTAATATATTTATTTATTCAAAATTCGATCGCGCGCTTGATCGAATTCCAGATAAATAAATTCTCTGATGAACTCCCGTTCGTGATTACTTATTAGGTATCACACGAACGAGCACCAAAGCACGTGTGCAGATCCCAAATGACAATTACTTTAAACGCAGATATAATTAATTAAATAAACAACCAATTAAAATTAATTTAAAAGGCAATCAAACGTAGAAATAAATTAAAGACATGCATTCACCATCACTTTCGTCACAACTCCGACACAAAGAAAGTTAGCCTGTCATCACGGCGACAACACGACACATAAAATAATAAGCAGATATCACCGTGCTCATGTTGTCGTAGTTGTCACCACAGGACGCCGTCAACGATCGCAAAATAATAATCATCGCTCCGCTCTGTGCAGTCGTTGACGCCGCACCCGACTCAAACCACCGCGCCACTAGAAATATAATCTGATCTCCACTCGCTCTCGCCCTGCGACGTCAATCTTCGGAAGCTTAGATGAACCGCCGCGCACGTCGATGATGTGTCCAAACCTTCGCTGCGCTTCTGGAATGGTGAAGGTGTGGTCGCCGATTATTGTGCTGGGCAGCAGCGGATGTCGGTGGCCTGTTTTTCACCTGCCTAACGGAGAGAAGAGTGGGGTGGCGTCGGGTGTACAGCGGGGCCGAAAATGGAGAGGGCGAGCGGGGTGATGAGGGGTGCGCAGGCTTGGCGGAGGAGAGGCCGGTGGGTAGAGGATGGGATGAGGGGGCTTGGCGCTGGGAATGCAGCAGGGAGCGGGGTCGGCCAGGTTGATAGGAGGGCAGGGCCGGCGTGCGTGAAGCAGAGGGAAGGAGGCGCTCCTAGGTGCAGTGGGGCATGAGTGGAGAGGGAGGTGCGGGTTGGGAGTGCGGCCGAGGGGCTGGGTCGGCGGCGTGGAGAAAGCCGGGCGGCTGGGGTGAAGAGGAGGGGAGCGTGCGGCTGGCGAGGGATGGGGAGGCGGCCGGTGAGAGAGGATGCCGCACAGGGGGCCAAGCGGGTAGGGTAGAAGGAATGGGGGGCGGCGGGTCCAGCGGGGGAGAAAAAGGAGGCGGGTTGGGGGAGATAAGGGGGGCCGCGTGGGATAATTGGAGAGAGGGAGATTCAAGGGGGCGGTTCCGCGGGTAAGGGGAGAGAGGAGGCAGGTGAGGAATGGGTCAAAAAAAAGAAAAGGGGGGAAGGGGAGTGCGGGTAAGGGGGATAAAAAAATAAAATAAAAAATGTTAAATTCAAGATAAAAACTAATTATCTAATTAAGTTAAATAATAATAATAATAAATAAAAATATATTAATGCACATGCAATTAAATATAATACTATTATAATTAAAAAAAACTACTAACAAATCTTATTTTATTAATACAACAAAATAATGAAATAAAATAAAATACAAATTAAAATATACATACTAATAAAAATTAATAAAATAAACTAAACTAAAATTAGAGAAACTAATAATAATAATATATTGTTAAATATAATATATAAAATTAATATAACTAATAGAGATACTAAATTACTAATATAAGTATATAAATTAACTAAAAATTATCAAAATATCTAAATTACTACAAAACTACAAAAATAAACTAAAAATATAAAAATTGGTTAAACTAATTAATTAAAACTATGTTAGAATATTATAAAAATACATGTAAAATCCATGTACATCAAATCCCCCACACTTAAACTTTTGCACTCCTGGGCAAAACAATCAGAAAGAGAACACAAGTGGACCCATAGACAAATCAAAACATCAAAATTACAAGTTCAAAATTTTTCATTCTCTTTCCTCATAAAATATCATGCTTCATTTAAAACTTTAGTTTCAAAAACAATTTTTCTTTCACTTGCATTTTTTTCAAAACAAGTATGTGCACTCATCAATCATGTGACCTACCTTGCCATTACACTCATCGCTCGAAAAGATTGGATCAAAGTTTTTCTCAGTTCTCATGCACATGCATGCTTACCATAGGCTTGCCATGAATTTCACATCTCCACTAGTGGAAATCAAAAGAATGTACCAATCTCAAGGACTTTACATGAGGTTCAAATGTTTCTGAAGCTATGGGACGGTGGGTTAAAAAAAATTGACATCTTTTTGGTAAAAAGGAGGGTTGAATCTTGAAATAAATGCATGATAAGTCAATCTAAATGTCTCCCTCAAACTCTCGCTCCCCCACACTTAAAACACTGCTTGTCCCCAAGCATTTGATAATCCAATGTTTCACTCTCTTTTTTTTCACTCTTTTTTTTTAAAGACAACTCACTCAAATAATATGGTCAGGAAAAACAAGTGAGTATCAGTTCCAAAACCCCATGAAATAAATGTCAGAAAATAATCCCAAAGAAAGGTACACAAGTAGCGTATACGATGTAACATCTCAATGAAGGTAGGTCATATAGAAAACTTTCTAGTTCCTGGAGTAATGGATCATCACTTTAATAGGTATCCCCAAAGTCGAGGGTTACCGCGTAATGACCACCAATGTACTCATTGTTGGAACTGAAAAGGATTCTATATTCCTATATCAAAATAATATGAAATGAATGTGGCTACTGTGAAAAAGAACTCATATGATCAGGATGGGATAATGTCAATCCATGTACATCAAATGACTCACTGCCCCTCAAAGAACCCTCTCCATGAGTAAGTCTCTCTCCCCCACACTTAGATTGAAATAATCATGCAAAAATCCAAGAAATTGGTAGGGAAGGGTATCGGCTTGGGCTCATCCTAAAAGGCTCCTACATGGCTTCTAAGGGCTATACGAAGGAGAAAATGTTTGGGTGGCTCAGTGGGTCAACGGGGCTAAAATATCAAACAGATGCCTCGATCATTTTAGTGCAACTTTCAAAAATTCCTATCGCTTTGATGGAAAAACATGGCAAGTTCTAGAAGAAAAAACATGGTTGAGATTACCTCAAGAAATAAGAGAAATAAGAGATGATTGTAAAATAGCTCAGAGTCCTCACGAGTATGGAAATATAATTTTGGACAGCACAGATGATCATGAGTGCGAATAAGTGTCTCAAACAAAATACAAGTTTTTGAAAAACATTTTTGAAGCATGAAATAATATCAGCAATCATCTAAGTCATGAGAGAAAGGATCAGATAATTCCAAAACAAGAATCAGGTGCTCAAACTGCCTAGGGACACAAGTGTTATGTTCCTGACTGTGTTGTGACAAAAATACAATGGCTTTTATGTGGGTTCATCAATGACAAGAATGTTAGTTTTTTTTTCAGATTTTTTTTTTTACATGGTGTTGTTGGAAGCATAAAATATGACAAAAATAAAACACTTCCCTGTGTAAGTGCAGATTGACGCGGAGAGGCTGTTTGTATCTGATGAAGCTCCAGAAATGGTATACCTGTAAAACCTACACATTGACAGCACATACTCGCATCATATCAAAGAAGTCACACCATAATAAAAAATGTGGATGATAAAAATATTGATGATGAATTTAAATCCACTACTGTGCCGGGAGAAAACAGATTGTTGTAAATGCATGCCATTTTATTTAAAATAAAACTAAATGAAATGAAATGAAATGCAGTGAAAAGAAAACAAAAAAATGATGGGTTGCCTCCCATTGAGCGCTAAGTTTACTTCGTCTTCAGCCAGACGTTATTGAAACTCCACCAGGATCGAATGGAAATGTAAACCATGCATCTGCTTCTTTTTCAGTAGGAGCGCGGAATCCATTCATTGAAGATGAGTTTATCCTGCAAGCTGCACAAAATCTCAACGGAATCTTGTTAGAATAGTGGATGTGTGGAATGAAATGAAAATATGCCAACTCACAAGGGAATGAGTATACCTCACCTGAAGAAAGACTCATCGAATTGTTGAATTTTGGGAAAAGGTTGTCAATGGAAAGATCAAGAAGATTACCTCCTTGAACATACACAGGTGAAAAAGTTCCATTACTAGAATCCTTCAGTGGTTCTCTTATATCCATCACATTCTTGAATGCAGTATCTGGGTTGATGATGTATCCCAATTCGTTTTCACACCCAACTACTAGCATAGAAAAATCCACTGGTTTCCAACTCAATTCATGCTTGATGGTTTCATTGATTGTGCCAAGGTCAAAAATATTGTTAGAATATGTGGGTATTTCAAGTGAAGTGTTTTTAACCTCGACGCATAGAGCAAGCGGCGCAGGATCAATTGGAGCAGATGACTCCATTGTGTCAAGAATGACATCTTTTTCAAAATTTTCTTCTATACCACCCTCATCATTTTTCTCTGTTGGTGCATGTGTCACCACGAAATCAGGATCCTCCAAGCAATCCCATTCTTCCATTGTTTCTAGAAAATTATGAGTGTTCTCTGCCACCAATGCTGATTGATTCTTCGACTCCAGAAATGTTTCAGATGTCTCCATTTTAGAAAAAGTTTCGGACTCACAAAGATTTTCATAAAGAGGTGATTCGATGTCATTTGAAGTGATGTCCTCTTGAGTGTGGCAATCCAATGTCTCTTGGTTCAATTCTAAATCTATCATGGTAAAGAATGATCCTAGTTCAATGTCCTCTTTATCCTCAAAAGGTGCAGTTTGATATACATTGAATGTGTCCTTTTTCACTTTGGGATGACTAGGTTGTGAATTCACAGAAGGACATGAAATCACATTTTCTGAGGGACCATTATGTTCAACAGGGCGGAAGACCAAGCTCTCATATTCTTGAAATGTGATTAGATTGGAAGAATTATTTTGTGATGGAGGGGAGTAATCAATTGTATGATAAGAAGGCAGATCAATCCCATTATCAGACTCAGGACATAGATGTTGTTCAAATGGACCCTCTATTGCACTCTCCTTAAAAGAATTGTTTTGAATTAGATCATCAAGGGGTAATGAAGCAGCTAGTTCGGAAATATGATTCATTTGATCTACTAAATTATTCAATTGATTTTCTAGATCTTTTGTTGAGGAAAGCAACTTTGCATTGCATTCATCTTGAAGTTCAAACCTCTGATTGGTCTCAGTGATAGCACAATGCAACATGTGTTCAATTATTGAATCATTTGTTTGACATGAATTGTCAAGTTCTAAATTTTCAGGAATGCATTGACTTTGAAAATGATTAACAGATGTATAAGGACTTGTTTCATAGCATGGTGAAATGTTCTCATATGGATCATAGCATGGACTTGAGTAAAGACCATTGAAATAAACGGGATTACCTGGATAGCTCATGTGCGGTGAAGCATTATATGTCATACCTTGAGTCGGGGCTGCATAGGGCGGATACTGGTTGTAATTGTGTGGTGCGGCCCACGTCATTTTGAACTTCTGGGTGTCTTGAAAATCCCTGCAATGAAAAATTCCCAGAGTAGTAAACTTTTTTTTTAATTAATTTTTTTTTTTAATTTGTGACCTAAATTACTCTTTTAAAGGAACTCCTAATGCTACTATTCTCCCCGGCAACGGCGCCAGAAATTTGGCACGCGCGTCGCAACGCGTGCAAATTTGCAATATTTATTTACCTACTAACTACTGTAGAAGTGGCGAGCAGGGTCGAACCACAGAGAGAATGTGAGTAGACACTAGAAATGTCCTTTTGGAGGAATGTTCAGGCGGATGGGCTTTAATTGTGTGATTAACAACTAAGTTCTAAAAACTAAATGACTATTTTAAAAATGACTAATTAAATTAACTAAAACTATCTAAGTGAACTTAGCTATGAAAGAAACTAGAAGAGATGGAAGTGCCAGAGTCGTGACGTCCGTTCAAGTGCATGCAATGTCAATTATTTAGTCCCCACATTTGAATATTTATTTATTCAATTATCACCGATTCCAAATTTAATCAAAATACTATCTGGTCTCGTTCTCTGATGTTAGACAATATTTTAATATTTACACAAATTATCCGTCATTTCGTTCTCTGTCCTGATGAATAATTTGTGCATCATTAAAGCACTGAATCACTTGGTGAAATACAACGACCCGTTTCTCACAAAGTCGAAGTATCTACCTGCGTTGGGTTCGCTCACATGATATTACTTATTCGGTATCACTCATGCAAGTTTGAAGGAGAGCGCACACAAAATATTAATTTTTCAATTAATATATTTATTTATTCAAAATTCGATCGTGCGCTTGATCGAATTCCAGATAAATAAATTCTCTGATGAACTCCCGTTCGTGATTACTTATTAGGTATCACACGAACGAGCACCAAAGCACATGTGCAGAGCCCAAATGACAATTACTTTAAACGCAGATATAATTAATTAAATAAACAACCAATTAAAATTAATTTAAAATGCAATCAAACGTAGAAATAAATTAAAGACATGCATTCACCATCACTTTCGTCACAACTCCGACACAAAGAAAGTTAGCCTGTCATCACGGCGACAACACGACACATAAAATAATAAACAGATATCACCGTGCTCATGTTGTCGTAGTTGTCACCACAGGACGCCGTCAACGATCGCAAAATAATAATCATCGCTCCGCTCTGTGCAGTCGTTGACGCCGCACCCGACTCAAACCACCGCGCCACTAGAAATATAATCTGATCTCCACTCGCTCTCGCCCTGCGACGTCAATCTTCGGAAGCTTAGACGAACCGCCGCGCACGTCGATGATGTGTCCGAACCTTCGCTGCGCTTCTGTAATGGTGAAGGTGTGGTCGCCGATTATTGTGCTGGGCAGCGGCGGATGTCGGTGGCCTGTTTTTCACCTGCCTAATGGAGAGAAGAGTGGGGTGGCGTCGGGTGTACAGCGGGGCCGAAAATGGAGAGGGCGAGCGGGGTGATGAGGGGTGCGCAGGCTTGGCGGAGGAGAGGCCGGCGGGTAGAGGATGGGATGAGGGGGCTGGGCGCTGGGAATGCAGCAGGGAGCGGGGTCGGCCAGGTTGATAGGAGGGCAGGGCCAGCGTGCGTGAAGCAGAGGGAATGAGGCGCTCCGAGGTGCAGTGGGGCGTGAGTGGAGAGGGAGGTGCAGGTTGGGAGTGCGGCCGAGGGGCTGGGTCGGCGGCGTGGAGAAAGCCGGGCGGCTGGGGTGAAGAGGAGGGGAGCGCGCGGCTGGCGAGGGATGGGGAGGCAGCCGGTGAGAGAGGATGCCGCACAGGGGGCCAAGCGGGTAGGGTAGAAGGAATGGGGGGCGGCGGGTCCAGCGGGGGAGAAAAAGGAGGCGGGTTGGGGGAGATAAGGGGGGCCGTGTGGGAAAATTGGAGAGAGGGAGATTCAAGGGGGCGGTTCCGCGGGTAAGGGGAGAGAGGAGGCAGGTGAGGAATGGGTCAAAAAAAAGAAAAGGGGGGAAGGGGAGTGCGGGTAAGGGGGATAAAAAAATAAAATAAAAAATGTTAAATTCAAGATAAAAACTAATTATATAATTAAGTTAAATAATAATAATAATAAATAAAAATATATTAATGCACATGCAATTAAATATAATACTATTATAATTAAAAAAAACTACTAACAAATCTTATTTTATTAATACAACAAAATAATGAAATAAAATAAAATACAAATTAAAATATACATACTAATAAAAATTAATAAAATAAACTAAACTAAAATTAGAGAAACTAATAATAATAATATATTGTTAAATATAATATATAAAATTAATATAACTAATAGAGATACTAAATTACTAATATAAGTATATAAATTAACTAAAAATTATCAAAATATCTAAATTACTACAAAACTACAAAAATAAACTAAAAATATAAAAATTGGTTAAACTAATTAATTAAAACTATGTTAGAATATTATAAAAATACATGTAAAATCCATGTACATCACATATCAATATAGAAATGAAACTGGCATGAATATCATTTATACAGGAATTTGAAAATGCAACTAAACCACACAATACTACCAACCAGATAAAAATACTACCAAAAATCTATGTCACCCTGTGGGTCACTCTCCAAGACATGATCAACCATCAGCTAAGGTGACTAAACTCAAGTTGTAACCAACACAAGGGTAAATAATAGAAAATAAATATAGGGGTGACTATTAAAACTCAATAAGATATATAGATTATCTATTCCCAATACACATCCTTTAAAATAAAAGAAACATAAATTTCAAGTTTGAAATAAAATATATAAAAGTATTATTCTCTACACATTTTACTTTAAAACAAAATAAAACCCATTTTCCATATTCATTTATCAAAACCATTATCATTCTAGTAGTGTGATGTTTACATTTTAAAAAGGGAAGTGATGGTATAATTTTAATTTTTCATAAAGGAGGGTAAAACACATTTATTTAAAAACACTTTCCATAATACTTTTTAAAACCAACACATCACATCCAAAAAAACTATACAAAATAGAACCATTATGATCATATAATAAGGGAAATGTAAATAATAATATATAAATCGAACTCATTACTACAAAAATTAAGATCCAATAGAAATAGGTGAACCAAAGAGATCAAGAATAATACAGTACATACTAATACAAAAGACCCCATCACTAGTAGCATGTCACACCTAAAGAAATCAAAAACTCCCTAACACACTTGGCCAACCCTATCTATGGATAGGATTAGGGAAAAATTCCATTCTAATAAACCCAAATATATCCACCTAATATGGGACACCTGCTAGTGTATAAACTAGCCAGGGTAACAATCATTGTCAGAAAATTCTCTCAATATGAAAGGTTCTCATGTCTCATATATAATAGGGGTGGGCCAACAAAGGCCAATCAAGCATCAAATAATATGAATATATGATAATATATTAATAATATAAATCACCCCAAGCCACCACAAAGATTGATCTAATGCCATAGAATAAATAGAGAACAAAGTTTCCAAACTGAGGAACTATGATAATAGATCTCAATGATTCCACATTAATAACATCCCATCCATTATATGTAAGTGAGGAACAAGAAATATCTAAAGGAGTCTTTAATAATAAACATTTTCATCAATTTTACAATGTTTCCAAATGGGCTTTAAGCATTTTATAAATCCATCATTTATTAAAGACACAAATTCAACTTTTTATAAATGGTGTAAACATAGAATTTTTTATTTAATAATTATTTACAAAATCTCTGTAAAACATTCAGGATAAAACTTTAAGAAATAGAAATTTTCATAAAAATTACAAATGATCCATTCACTAGGAACACATGAAAAAAAACATTAAAATCCAATAATTAATTCTTTTTAAAAACTAACAAGACTTGGGAAAGTATATAAGGAAACACAAATATAATTTTGCACATAGAAAAAATATTTATAAATCAAATCTAATCATTTTATATCACAATTAACCCATAAAATCCAATAAGTAAATTAATAAAATACTTGTCATGTAATATTTAATTGAAAATTTTTCAGTTAACACTCAATATGTTATAAAACCCTAATTTTCAAGAAACAATTTAATTTAAAATGCTAAATGATGTTTTAAATATCAAAAAACATGTGTGAAAGCTAACAGAACATTTTATTAAACACTTACCGTGTACATTTTAGCCAAAAAATTAATACAATGATGATAATTAAATATTTATCAATCAATAGAGCTGAAAAAATCGTGAAATAGATAAATTATAAATTAAAATTGTAAGTGCATTGGGAAACCTACCTCGAAACTATGGTGCATCAAAAATTCACACCCAAAACCACACCACAAATGTTCTTAGATGCATGATCTACCAATAGAAACCCTAAATAAACAAAAAACCAAAATAAATCAAGGGAAAATCAAACCATAGGTTGAAATAACCATGGTAGAAGAGAAACTCAAGAAGAAAAGGAAGGGGAAGAAAGAGAGGGAGGATAGGAGATGGTTTACCTTGAGAAATTATCCCGAAACCTTACAAGAACTCTATATCTACACCATATTATATGAGAGGTGGCTTAGAGAAGAAAGGATGGGGCTCCTTAGGGTCACATGCACTAGAGAAAGAATGAGAGGGGCGATTTGGGTTAAAATCCTCAAATCAGTAAACTTGGAAAATCCCAAAAATTTAGATATGGGAAACTCACACCATTTATCTACACGATTTATATAACCGTGAAGTTACCATGAATAATCCACTATCTGTGAAGATATCGGTTTCACATACAACCTACATGGTCACACTGATCATGCATAAACCCCGTGGTAGGTTATTTTAAAGGCTATACTTAGAACATGGTTTATCAAACCGTGCGTAGGTCTCTGCCAAGACAATATTTCCATGTTTTCTCCAGAAACTCCCAAAAGAACTGAGGGACTTTCATGAGAAAAAATAAGACAAAAAACACTTCAAAATTGAACCCATGTCACACCTGGAACTCAAGATAAAGACCAATATTCCCAATAAACTATAATATAAGACAAGGATTGAAAAAATGGGTGTAACCATTATCCCCACCATTAACACATTCCATCCCCAGAAATCCACAAGACTTACTAGTAAATTTATCAATGCCTAAGGATTGAATAGACACACAATATAACCTCTTAAGAAAAGAATGTTTTACCCGATACCAATGGATCTTATGCCTCTTTCCCAAAACAAAACAATTACACAAAACTACTTCCCAAAAATCAACCAAAATATCAAGACAAAAAATCTATAACCATTCTGAAGTGCACTGTGTTGCATTTGTTGTCAATGAGGTATGTTGTTGTCAAGGAATGAATGGATGGATGTCAAGGAATGTCAAGATGTGAATGACAAAGGATGTGATGGTGTTGGTGAGGAAAGGAGAATGGCCATGGTACTAAGATGAATGTCACTTAGGAGACTCACTAAGTGACATAGGATGTTGTGGTTGAAACATTCTCTATGGATATCAGAAGATTGTAGAACTGATCTTAATGTTTCAATACTTGTATCAAGATGATACTAAGTTACACCACTTGAAGAATGAATGATGATGGAGCATCATTAAATCAGACGATTGTTGAGCTGTTCTTAAAGTTCCAAGAACTTGTATGAACTGGATACAATGTCACAACAATGTTTGAAGACCATGCATTGTCATAACAATGCATGAGGAGATGAAGATGATCCATCCACAATCACTGAGTGGATGATGTGCATTAATGAAGACCATGCACTATCTCTTAGTGCATGATGAATTGAAGTTGATCCAACTTGATCTCTAATTAGATCAATAAAGAACTTTGATGAATATGTTTGATTCAGGAGAATCGGTTGAAGAAAGACCCTTCGGGAATTCCTTCGAAGGAATTGATGAAGTCTAGTGAAAGAATGGAGGAATTCTTAAGAAGAAGAAGAATGGAGATGAGAAGAAGAAGATTTGTGGCTTGGCATATTACATTTGGTTAACATTGTTTTTACACAAAGTCCTAACCATTACTTAGCCAAAAAATTGGCCAGCCAAGGACACCTTGAGGGTTCAACCCCAAGGCACATGTGGGCCTAAGGCTCCACGCCCAAGGGGGAACCCGTGGGGAAAGCCCAAAGCGGCAGGAGGCCACGCGGTGATCAAATCCGCGCGGCAGGGGCGCATAGCGCGCGGCCGCGAGAGGCAGAGTGGGCGCCAGTGGCGCGCCCGAATGGCAGGGGTGGGCGCAAGAGCGCGCCCGCAGAGAGAACACGGTGCGGGGTGGCACCATGGAGGTTGGAAGTTCAATCGAGGGGTTGTGGCAGTGCCTGGTTGATAAACCGTGGAGATTCCGCGAGGCGATTCGATGTGGGACGAAAAATTTCGCCGCGGATCAGATCTGAGCCGTCCGTCTCATCGCGCGCTTGATCTCCGCCGCTCATCGCATCTCGTCACTCCCGTTCAGATCCAGGCCGTCCGAGATTATCTGATCACCTGATCCGACGACTCCCCGTCCGTCCTCAACCTTGAGCTCGCCCGAAGACACCCGCGAGCCCCGTTCGAACCAGAGGCCTCCCCGACGACAAAATTCGAGTTCCCGGCCATCTCCGATCAAGCCGAAGAGTCCATTGGGATCGTCTCAACGCACTGAACCTATCCATGCTTAAAAGTGGGCTTGCATGCAACGAGAGGAGAATTTGAAGTTTGGCCGAAGCAACCGAAGGTGCGAGGCCATTCGGTGTTGATGCTTTGCATGGATTGGGTTTAAAGAAGGCCGTGCATGCGTTCTAAGTCGCATGCACGTGGAGGAGAAAAACAAAAAGAAAAGTACCCGCGTGTGAAACAGAGGAAGATATCAAGATTTTCAAAATCTTGAAATACCCGAAAACTTCGGGGATTCAAAGATTGTATCACGCGGATGGGCCGAGGAATTCCTCTGCCTATAAAAGGAGAGCCCGAGGCATTGGAGAAGCTTGCTGATCCTTTGTTTAAAACCTGACGTCCCGTGAGCGCTAAGCCTCCCGAAGAACACCCTGCGCGCCCCCTGCGCGGCAGTGAAGCCCGGAGCCATCAGAGGCTCCGTGAGGTTCCTTTTGCGCACTCCTTGCGCGAAAGAAGAAGAAGGGGGACCCCTGCGCGCCTTCCCTTTGCGCGGCAGGAAGACCCGAGGCAGCCGCATCACTTGCGCGCTCTCGTGGTTTGTTGAGGCTTACGCGGCCAAGGTGCCTTGCACCTTTGAGGATCTTGCGCGACAGAACACTTGCGCTCCCGAGCCGCTTACACCAAGGACCTTGAACGCCTTGTCCAGTGTGACCTTGCGCGGCTGTGAAGAGAGGAAGGTCGCACCCCTTGCGTGCCTCCTTTGGAGTTCGGGTGGAATAGCAAAAGAAGGCCGAGACCACACCATTGTGTGTGTGTGCTAAAGTGAAGGAAGTAAGCCGAGGCCAAGTGTGTGCAAGAAATAAAGTGAAGGCCGTGGCATTTTGTGCCTTTTGTGCAAAAAGAACAAGAGGAGGCCGTAGCCATTGGTGGTTGTGCAAAGAAGTGAAGGGTCGTAGCCTTGTGGGTGCACACATTAAAGAACAAATAAAAGAACACCTTTTTATGTGTGCAAAAAAAGAAGAAGAATAGGCCAAGTCTCAAGTGTGTGAAAAAGTGAAAGAAGTGTGTGCAAAGAGAAAAGAGGCTGAACCTAGTGTGTGTGCACTAAGTGAAGTGAACACACTTAGAAGAAGGAAGAAAGAGGAGACCCTCACACTAAAGTACAACACACTTGTGAGTGTGTAAACAAAAAGAACAAAGTGTGAAGAAGGTTGAGAAGGTGTGTGTGCTTAATAAGAATACACCCTTTGTGGGTTTATCACACCAAGACAAGAAAGAGGGGAGTGCATGCATGCATGCATGCACGTGCACACGTGAACAGAGCCAAATCAGTGGTGTGCATTTGAGTTGACCAATACCAGAGGATCTTGAAGAAATTGAGAAGTTCATGCAGTCAGTGCATGAGGATTCAGAGTTTCCATGCATTCAGTGCATGAAGCTGTTTTGAAGTCAGACTGAAGCCAGACTGAAGTTAGAGATATCAGTTGTCTGAGTTTTCAGTAATTGAGAAGAGCCTGATCAACAGAAGTGATCAGAATTGCTGAGCAAGACCAACAGACCTTATCAGAGGCTGTTGAATATTCTTGAAGAGAGAAGGCCAGGTCATCCTTAGAAGAAGGAGATAAAGCCTGAGCAAGACGAGAAGACCTGATCAACTCAAATGATCAGAGGTACAGAGCAAGGCCAGCAGTCTTTATCCCAGGCTGCTGAAGATACTTGAAGAGTTGAACAAGAAGAAGAGCTACTCGTGTGACTCGAGGAGCCAGGAGAAGCCCCCTGTGAGACTCAGGGTGGAAGAAGTCTTCAGTGGGATTCTGGAGCAGGCCAGTGGGACTCTGGTAACACTGTGAGACGCAGTATAAAGACCCTCCTGTGGGACTCAGGAGAGATACAGTGGGATGTTGTATCGACCATTGTAATACTAACAGATTATAATGGGAGAAACCATGTTGGGGTGTATAACCAACATGGCAAGGATGTAGGCCTTTGGTGCTGAACCCTGTAAATCCTTGTGTCCAGTGCCTTTACATTTACTGCATCATTCGAGGAAAGGTAAGAGATATAAGAAGAGTGGATCGAGGCTTTAACCAGCCATAGAGGTTTAATTGATAAGGAATCAATTAGTAAAACGTTTTAAGGGATCATTGATTCACCCCCTCCCCCTCTCAGTGATTCACACTGATCTGGGCACTTCAATTGGTATCAGAGGGAGGTTACCTCTAAAAGATCCAAGGGAGTCTTTATGAAGTGCAGATTTGAGGAAATGAGTGACCAGCCTCAAATGGAGATATCTTCCAAGACTCAGAAAAATAAAAAGAAGAAACAGGCCAAGAAGATGAAGAAAGCTTGTCCTAGCTGTGATGAAGTTGGAATAATGAATGATCTTCAAAGTGCAATCGAATATCTTCAGAAGACAGTCCCCAAGGAAGTGGCAATGTGTATAGCTACAGGCATCCTTGATCTTCAAGAAGAAAAATTACAGGTAGAAGAAGAAGCCAATACAATGGAAGATCAGTTGGCTAAAAGGGTTGGCATAACCAACACTCTCAGAAAGCTGGTGAAGGCTAAAGATGAAACCGTTTCTCTTTGCAATGAAAGATATGAAGACACTGCTGAAGAATTGAAAATAAGCCTTTCTGAGAAATAATTCTTTATGATAATGGTTAAAGAAGTTTTTCATGCACTGGAGAAGTTGCACAAAGTGTCAATGAATGTCAGAGATGCTCAACTCGAAGACAAAGTCAAAATGGTGAAGGATCTTGACAATTCATTGCTAGAAATGAATAAGGTGCATGAAGACCAGATGAAGCAGCTGGAAGAGAAATGGGAAGGAAGGCTAAGAACTGTTGAGGATGAGAAGAACTCCCTTAACATGAAATGCATAGAACTAGAGGTGATATTGAAAAATCTGCAATCACCCAAAGATGAATCCTCCCAGTCAGCTGAAAGTAGAAATGTTGCTACTCAAGTATGCTTTGAGAAGGATGATTCTAAAAGAAAGACATACTCTAATGAAAGGGCAACATATTCTAAAAAGAAGGTACCATCCATACCATCTTGTACTCATGCTTCTAAAAGTGTTTCTACTAAAAGTGCAGGATGGAAGAATAATTCCAAACAAGTATGGATGAAGACAATGAAGAAAGAAATCTCTCCTGAAGCAGCACAACAATTCAAGACAAGTACCCTACAATCAGAAGGAATCACAAAGTCAAGATTTGTGGGTCAATGTTGGTGTTGTAACAATTATGGGCATTGTGCAAAGGATTGTTGGTACAATCCACTGAATGCCAAAGCACAGAGGAAGCCCATGCCTAGGGGAGAAAACCAGAAGAAAAGAAGAAGCATCCACAGGTCCAGAGACATCTGTTTACTTCAAATAGATTTGGATTACTTGACAACATTTGGGATGATTGCAAAAGTGGTCAAAAAGATACATGTCAATCTCCAACTATATCCAGAGCTCAAAAGAAGAAAAGATCACAGAACCTGGCTCAGAAAGAATCCTTGGGAAGTAAGCAGAAGAAAGCTGAAGATTCTCCCAAGAAGATTATGAAAAAGGAAGAGAAGACCTTGGAGTCTAAATCCAAGAAGGGTGATTCATCTAGAAGGACCACCAAGAATAAATGCTTCTACTGTGGAAAGAAAGGACATATCATGGATCTTTGTAAAGAAGCCATGAAATTCAATAGAGGCAGACTGGACTCAAACAGACGATCAATCCAAAGGAAGCAGAAGGGATTGAT
This sequence comes from Viscum album, assembly GCA_963277665.1. Taxonomy (NCBI): domain Eukaryota; kingdom Viridiplantae; phylum Streptophyta; class Magnoliopsida; order Santalales; family Viscaceae; genus Viscum; species Viscum album. Next base: position 1,169,825,252 of record OY728130.1, read on the forward strand.
TGAAAACAAGTTTCCTAAGAAAGGTAGCTTGAAAGCATCGAAGGAACCATGTGGAATATCCAGAACTGAGGCCACACTTCCAAGTGACTTACTAGTAATATGGCCAAATCAGTTGCAACTTGCCAAAGATCTGCAAAGAGCTGAAGATGAAGCACTGGCAATTGCTAAGGCAAAAGGGAAGAAGAATATTTCACATGAAGATCAAGTTCTGTGTGTGAGGTGCAATCAAGCTGGACATACTAGTGATAAATGCATGATATTCATTCCAGCTCAGAAGGGATTCTTCAAAATAATGAGGATTTCACCAGGAGACTCTAGTGTTCAGAAGGCACTTAGAAATAGAGGAGTCACACACAAAGAAGTTAAAGAGGTGTTGAGATCCACACCAGCACAAACATCATTGAAGATCAAATGTGCAAGTGTGAAGAATGGTGAAAATGGGACATCTCGGTTGAGAGAATCTTCTCAACCTTGTTGTTCACATTGATGAACCAAGGAGGTTCCATCTTATTCCCTAATCACTTGTATTTACATGTGCTAACACTGCAGGGAATTGAAGATGATGATCATTCTCAACTGGAGGATGGTTTGGACAGAATGGAGTGCACCCCTTAAGGGGGAGCCAATCTGTAGAATATGGGATTCTGAGATTTAATACCATCTTGAGAAAAGCTGAAGGTATTCCAATCATACTTTCATCCCTTGATTCTTAATTGTATTCATCATGACAATTAAGGGGGAGTATTGATTGAAGACAAATTGATGAAAGGGGGAGCTTTATCTTTGCACTGAACTTTCTAATGATTTTTGTGAAGTATGTGCATGATTTAGCAATTCATTGTTATATCTGAAAAATTTAAACCCCTTGGAGCATGATCTCACATGTACAGTGAATGTTGGACAGCATTGAGTAACTTGGTTACATCACTCTTGTTTTCTACACCAGGTTAGCCCAAGTAGACTTAGAGTTGATTTACTAAAGGTTCTTTGCTAAAGAGAACATGTGACATCATCCCTCTCTTAGTGTTTTTCAAGAAAATACTTTTCAAAGGGAGGAAGAGATTTTTGAAAGAGAACCACACCACACCTTTGCATTTTATTGCCAATAAGGGGGAGAAAATATTGGCACACATATTGACCCATTCATATGTGCTCTAGTATATTGCCAACAAATAAAAAGGGGGAGATTGAAGTGCACTATGTTGCATTTTTTGTCAATGAGGTATGTTGTTGTCAAGGAATGAATGGATGGATGTCAAGGAATATCAATATGTGAATGACAAAGGATGTGATGGTGTTGGTGAGGAAAGGAGAATGGCCATGGTACTAAGATGAATGTCACTTAGGAGATTCACTAAGTGACATAGGATGTTGTGGTTGAAACATTCTCTATGGATATCAGACGATTGTAGAACTGATCTTAATGTTCCAATACTTGTATCAAGATGATACTAAGTTACACCACTTGAAGAATGAATGATGATGGAGCATCATTAAATCAGAAGATTGTTGAGCTGTTCTTAAAGTTCCAAGAACTTGTATCAACTGGATACAATGTCACAACAATGTTTGAAGACCATGCATTGTCATAACAATGCATGAGGAGATGAAGATGATCCATCCACAATCACTGAGTGGATGATGTGCATTAATGAAGACCATGCACTATCTCTTAGTGCATGATGAATTGAAGTTGATCCAACTTGATCTCTAATTAGATCAATAAAGAACTTTGATGAATATGTTTGATTCAAGAGCATCGGTTGAAGAAAGACCCTTCGGGAATTCCTTCGAAGTAATTGATGAAGTCTAGTGAAAGAATGGAGGAATTCTTAAGAAGAAGAAGAATGGAGATTAGAAGAAGAAGATTTGTGGCTTGGCATATTACATTTGGTTAATATTGTTTTTACACAAAGTCCTAACCATTACTTAGCCAAAAAATTGGCCAGCCAAGGACACCTTGAGGGTTAAACCCCAAGGCACATGTGGGCCTAAGGCGCCACACCCAAGGGGGAACCCGTGGGGCAAGCACAAGGCGGCAGGAGGCCACACGGTGATCAAATCCGCGCGAAAGGGGCGCATAGCGCGCGCCCGCGAGAGGCAGAGTGGGCGCTAGTGGTGCGCCCGAATGGCAGGGGTGGGCGCAAGAGCGCGCCCGCAGAGAGAACACGGTGCGGGGCGGCACCGTGGAGGTTGGAAGTTCAATCGAGGGGTTGTGGAAGCGCCTGGTTGATAAACCCTGGAGATTCCGCGAGGCGATTCGATGTGGGACGAAAAATTTCTCCGCGGATCAGATCTGAGCCGTCCGTCTCATCGCGCACTCGATCTCTGCCGCTCATCGCATCTCGCCGCTCCCATTCAGATCCAGGCCGTCCGAGATTATCTGATCGCCTGATCCGATAGCTCCCCGTCCGTCCTCAACCTTGAGCTCGCCCGAAGCCACCCGCGAGCCCCGTTCGAACCAGAGGCCTCCCCGACGACAAAATTTGAGTTCCCGGCCATCTCCGATCAAGCCGAAGAGTCCATTGGGATCGTCTCGACGCACTGAACCTATCCATTCTTAAAAGTGGGCTTGCATGCAACGATAGGAGAATTTGAAGTTCGGCCGAAGCAACCGAAGGTGCGAGGCCATTCGGTGTTGATGCTTTGCATGGATTGGGTTTAAAGAAGGCCATGCATGCGTTCTAAGTCGCATGCACGTGGAGGAGAAAAACAAAAAGAAAAGTACCCGCGTGTGAAACAGAGGAAGATATAAAGATTTTCAAAATCTTGAAATACCCGAAAACTTCGGGGATTCAAAGATTGTATCACGCGGATGGGCCGAGGAATTCCTCTGCCTATTAAAGGAGAGCCCGGGGCATTGGAGAAGCTTGCTGATCCTTTGTTGAAAACCTGACGTCCCGTGAGCGCTAAGCCTCGTGAAGAACACCCTGCGTGCCCCCTGCACGGCAGTGAAGCCCGGAGCCATCAGAGGCTCTGTGAGGTTCCTTTTTCGCACTCCTTGCACGAAAGAAGAAGAAGGGGGATCCCTGCGCGCCTTCCCTTTGCGCGGCAGGAAGACCCGAGGCAGCCGCATCACTTGCGTTCTCTCGTGGTTTGTTGAGGCTTGTGCGGCCGAGGTGCCTTGCACCTTTGAGGAGCTTGCGCGACAGAACACTTGCGCTCCCGAGCCGCTTGCACCGAGGACCTTGCACGCCTTGTCCAGTGTGACCCTGCGCGGCTGTGAAGAGAGGAAGGCCGCACCCCTTGCGTGCCTCCTTTGGAGTTCGGGTGGAATAGCAAAAGAAGGTCGAGACCACACCATTGTGTGTGTGTGCTAAAGTGAAGGAAGTAAGCCGAGGCCAAGTGTGTGCAAGTAAGAAAGTGAAGGCCGTGGCATTTTGTGCCTTTTGTGCAAAAAGAACAAGAGGAGGCCGTAGCCGTTGGTGGTTGTGAAAAGAAGTGAAGGGCCATAGCCTTGTGGGTGCACACATTAAAGAACAAATAAAAGAACACCTTTTATGTGTGCAAAACAAGAAGAAGAATAGGCCAAGTCTCAAGTGTGTGCAAAAGTGAAAGAAGTGTGTGCAAAGAGAAAAGAGGCTGAACCTAGTGTGTGTGCACTAAGTGAAGTGAACACACTTAGAAGAAGGAAGAAAGAGGAGACCCTCACACTAAAGTACAACACACTTGTGAGTGTGTAAACAAAAAGAACAAAGTGTGAAGAAGGTTGAGAAGGTGTGTGTGCTTAATAAGAATACACCCTTTGTGGGTTTATCACACCAAGACAAGAAAGAGGGGAGTGCATGCATGCATGCATGCACGTGCACACGTGAACAGAGCCAAATCAGTGGTGTGCATTTGAGTTGACCAAGACCAGAGGATCTTGAAGAAATTGAGAAGGTCATGTAGTCAGTGCATGAGGATTCAGAGTTTCCATGCATTCAGTGCATGAAGTTGTTTTGAAGTCAGACTGAAGCTAGACTGAAGTTATAGATATCAGTTGTCTGAGTTTTCAGTAATTGAGAAGAGCCTGATCAACAGAAGTGATCAGAAGTGCTGAGCAAGACCAACATACCTTATCAGAGGCTGTTGAAGATTCTTGAAGAGAGAAGGCCAGGTCATCCTTAGAAGAAGGAGATAAAGCCTGAGCAAGACGAGAAGACCTGATCAACTCGAGTGATCAGAGGTACAGAGCAAGGTCAGCAGTCTTTATCCCAGGCTGCTGAAGATACTTGAAGAGCTGAACAAGAAGAAGAGCTACTCGTGTGACTCGAGGATCCAAGAGAAGCCCACTGTGAGACTCAGGGTGGAAGAAGTCTTCAGTGGGATTCTGGAGCAGGCCAGTGGGACTCTGGTAACACTATGAGACGCAGTATAAAGACCCTCCTGTGGGACTCAGGAGAGATACAGTGGGATGCTGTATCGACCATTGTAATACTAACAGATTATAATGGGAGAAACCATGTTGGGGTGTATAACCAACATGGCAAGGACGTAGGCCTTTGGTTCCGAACCTTGTAAATCCTTGTGTCCAGTGCCTTTACATTTACTGCATCATTCGAGGAAAGGTGAGAGATACGAGAAGAGTGGATCGAGGCTTTAACCAGCCATAGAGGTTTAATTGATAAGGAATCAATTAGTAAAAAGTTTTAAGGGATCACTGATTCACCCCCTCCCCCTCTTAGTGATTCACACTGATCTGGGCACTTCACATTCTAATAACAATATTTTTTGGACTTATCCCAATGATCCTGATGATCACTCAAACCAAGAGCACTCACAAAATAAAACGATTTAAAAAGAGGATGGACCAAACTCCCCACCATTAAAGAAAAACTAGGACTTGAAAATTTCTTAAAAGAAATCCCAACGAGACGAGGCCTGCAGTGGGTCTCCCAACCATTAAGAACCATCTAGAAACAAAAATATGAGAATTCATAAAAAAAACAAAATCAGGCATTTCCCACACATGAAACCCCAAAAATATCATACAATGACCTATCAACTTAGGAGGAGAATAATGTAATTGGAAAATTTTAACTAGCCACTCCCTAATGGAGGGTCATAGAACTGATCCAAAACTCCCCCCACAAACCCAAAAACTCCACCACCTAGGAAGGGGAGGGAAGGGGCCAAAAGATTGTAATAATGAAACAAAAATTAACAAATCACTACTTAGATGACCATAAACCAAACCACATCCAATTTACAAGGGAGGTCGATGTAAGGACACTAATCTGGAACTTTCATTGATTGAGGAACTGTAAAAGTGACATAGGAACTGTAGGATCGAAATATAATATGAGTTGCTCAATATACAAGAGGGGGGGTGAATTGTATACTTTAAAAATTCCTTTGGAACCTTTAAAGTTAGTTATGAATAACTAGAGTTTCCTTAAGAAAAGGAAAGGGCTAAGTTTAACAAAGTTAAACTAAGTAAATTCACAACACCTCTAACACCGAACTGAACTTGGAAAGAGATTCCAAAAGTAGGTTCCGGAAATATGATTCCGGAAATTGAAACTTAACAAAAGTTACAAAATAAGATTCTACCTTAAAGCATATAGAATCTAAACTAATCAGAGTAAGTAAGGAAGTATAAGAAAGTTATACTTTCCTTAAGATACAAATTGCAGCGGAATAAAGACAAGTAGTAAAACTACTAGTAACAAGATAATAGTCTTTTAACCCAAAGATAAGGGTATCCAACAACCTTGGATAAAAGTCCCTTGATTTATACTTTCAAGCAAGTCTGTCTTACCCACACCAGGGTAAGCCCTCGATACGAAGATCGGTGTCTCTGTCTTGCTATCCCCGCAAGCCCTCAACTTCAAGGTAGTTGGCAACCTCTGTCTTTCTCAGCAAGAAAGCCCTCGATCTTTAAGGTAGTCGGCACCTCTGTCTTCCTATCCCCGGAAGCCCTCGAATGTAATCACCAACATTCGGAGTCGCACGAAGCTTTGAGAGTTAATAAGAGACTCTCTCTCTAGAAATCACTTCAACAGCATGTAGGCACAAAACTCAGTTGTTTTTCCAACAACAATCAGCTTATGCATCAGCCATCAGCAGCGAGATCTTTCAAATGAGCTCCTATTTATAGGTAAGATCGGCTCCTCTCCAACGGTCATATTTTCCTTAAAGTTTGGAGGGACCTGTACACGTGTCACTTAGACAACGGTTAGTTTATAACAAAATGGATGACATCGTTTTATAACAAAACAAGTGTAACAGAAAGTACGACATCGTTTTAAACTCTAACATAAAGGTTCAGAATAGAAACTTCGGAGTGAAGGTTCGGAGTGAATAAATTCAGAGTGTATAAAACAATGATAATCAGATTCTGTTTAATAGGTGAATTCGGAATGAGAATTCGGAATAGGAATTCGGAATAGGAATTCGTCATCAGAAATCGTAATGAGAATTCGTCATCAGAATTCGTAATGAGAATTCATCATCAGAATTCGTAATGAGAATTTATCATCAGAATTCGTAATGAGAATTTATCATCAGAATTCGTAATGAGAATTCATCATCAGAATTCGTAATGAGAATTTATCATCAGAATTCGTAATGAGAATTCATCATCAGAATTCGTAATGAGAATTTATCATCAGAATTCGTAATGAGAATTCATCATCAGAATTCGTAATGAGAATTTATCATCAGAATTCGTAATGAGAATTCATCATTAGAATTCGTAATGAGAATTCATCATCAGAATTCGTAATGAGAAATTCGGAATGGGATTTCTTCATTAGAATTCGTAATGAGAATTCTTCTTCAGAATTCTTATCCTGAATCTGGAATAGAACTTAGTCAGAATTCATATCCGGAATTCGGAATGAAACTTCCTTATAGTTCTTGTCCAGAACCGAATCCTAAAACAGAATGCTTTTATATCTAAGTTTTAATGACTCCGAGAAAATGAATCCGAATCTCATACTTAAGAACAAAATATGGATGAAAATATGATAAGGATAATTTTTCTTATAAAAGTGATTTTCCTTAAGAAAGCAATTTTCCTTATAAAAGCAATTTTCCTTAAGAAAGCATTTTTCCTTATAAAAGCGATTTTCCTTAAGAAAGCATTTTTCCTTAAAGATAAGGTGTTTGTGATTTTCAAAACAAGAAGGAATGGAAAAGTCATAAGGAAAACCTTATTGACTCAACAGGAACTACCTCACCATAATGGTAGAGGCATGATCATAGCCAAACTTCCCAAAATCCTAAGATTCATAACTACGCACCAGCTTCACTCTGAGACCTATGGTTGGATATCTGGCTGATAAAGCATCTCCTGAATCACAGTCAGGTTTTGATAATCTCTACAAGGAACATGAATCACTTGATTAGATAAAAATAAAGATTGTAATTTCTGGAATAGAAACCACACTTTCAATGAAACCAGGAGAAAAAAAAGGCTCACATTATCCCTTACGTATCAAAAAACCAAGACACCATCAGCATAAGCTCTATAAAAAGGGAGCCCTTATAATTGGTTGCACAATTCAATAAAGAAAATTTAAACAAATACCTAATAATAAATCAATTCTGTAAATTTCAACCATGATTCTTTCTATAAACGCACTAAAAAAATTGTTTTAGGTGACCCATGAATCTACAAGCATGGAAGGGAATAAGAGAATTTGGATATGATGACCTCTTGTGACCTGAATGGACACACTAGTAACAAACCAAATTAAATTTCCTAGAAGAGGTTGATGAATGATCCTAAGGAATTTTGATTCTGTGACATGCTCCATCAACATTGAACATCTTTCTCATCTCCTTATCAAAATCTTCCCCACTATTTCATGATTTTTAAGGAGGGTAGACCACCTTGAAAACTTTTTCCATCAAGGCTTAATCATGAACATATTTCCTCACTACACTGGTATAAGAGGTTATATTGGACACCAACAACTTCAATTACAGATTGGTATGAAGCCTAACCTCAAAACACTGAGCCTTAATGGAATCATCTGCAACATACTCTAGAAGTTAAGGAAATAGGTCCCCAAAAATATAGAAATACTCCAACACTGATCCCTCACCCTTTTTCAAACAACACATCTCCATCCCCATTTTCACCATTTATTTCTTAGATAAATTCTGATGAATGAAAAAAGGCTTGAAGAATTACCATGTAAGATCTTTATGAGGCTTGTTTGGAGACACCGACTTCCACCGCTTCCACAGTGAACCTTCAACCATGAAATTTTCATACTTAACCTTAAACAACACAAGTAACTCAATGAGGATGAAGTTCCTTTTGATTGTTTTTATCCACTCCACCACCTCGAGAGGATTTTATTTTCCTTAATTGAAAGGAGGATCTAGCTTATGAAACTCAAGAATGAAATCCTTAGGTGGATCAAATAGAAATCCCACTAATAAGGAATCACCCATAGCCTCACTATGATCACCCATAAAAGCTCCATGGGGACAAACTCTATGAAAATCAAAATCCAAGAACTAAATACAGGACAACTCAACAATCAAGATCCTCATGGACAAACACCACATAGACATTAAAATTTTAACATAAGAAAGCAAGCCACTATTAATCATAAAAACATTCCTTTTGAAAACATATTTAATTTAAGTAAAAAATGGTGGTTTGAAAACTCTCCATTTTTATTCCTTAGAGTATTACTCAAATTCATGTTTCTGGGACACCCCAGGAACCCATCAACCATGCCATACCGGGTATCCATCCATATTCCCATATACCACCATACATGTAAGCACCCATGCGAACACCAAAGGCTAAAACAAAACATTCTCATTTTCTAAGACAAATCATTTAAACCAATTTAAGAAACAAGATCCTTCCAAAGTATTTCTAACCACCAAGTCAAAATCATTTTCATATTGACACATCAAACCATTTCACCATACTTGAAAATAAAATCCCATAAATTTCCATCAAAATAATTATTAAAGCATTTTAAAAAAAATACAGTATCTCAAAAAACCTCATTTAATCAAAACCATTTGTTTAAAAACTTATTACGTTTCATTTAAAACAACTTCTAATACAGAAATCCACTTTCCATAAACCCCATGTTTTGTATTAATAAATCCCTATTCCATTAAACTATTTTAATTTTACCCCCAAGAGGTCATTATAAGAAAACTACTTTTTCTTATGTCATTAACAAGGTTAATTTGGGAAATCCAATTTCCACAATTCCAACACAATGGTTTTTCAAAACAATTATCAAAATTCGAAGGATATGAAAAGAGACACACAAGGGGAACTATAATCAGTGTGTGACTTTTCCATATGTTTGGAGGTCATATTCCTAACACACCACCATCATAGAGAGCCTTCTAGGATAATTCCACTAGATCCACATGTCTTATGAGGTCCTGTGAGCTCATGGAGACCACTATCCTAACTCCCCTTTTCATGTCCCAATAACCAACAAATCCCTAAATTCCATGAAACTAAAAAAACTAGACTTCAAATGGAAACCAAAGAGTCACAATGATCAATAGTTCGTGACTCTCTTCCTACACCTACCCCTCGAGTCCTAAAAATCCTACTCTTACTACAATTGCATCCCCAAGTGACAAAGGGTGCTCTAAAAAGCATGTTATATTAAGAGACAACCTCTTCTAATGCCATTTTTTCACGAAACTACCTGATTCAACCCTAAACCAATCACCCGATCAGATCTGTGGCATGGCCCAAAGGGCGTTCCCAATCCCTACGGACTGGTAACTTGTATCTGACATCAATATAGTAAAATAAGAGAATTATTTCTCCAAATTAATAAATAAAGGAACTAAATAGCTGTAGGTTTCACAAGAAGATCAATATATAAATGAAACTGAACTGAACATCATCTATAAAAGAATCTAAAAATACAACTTAACCACACTAACAACTATATAAGAAGACTAAATAAACTTTATGTGAACCCTTGGGTCACTCTCCAACACATGATCGATTGTTTCTTGAGGTGACCAAACTCAAGCTCAAACCTGCACAAGGGCTAAAAACAGAAAATAAATATAGGTGTGAGTATTAAAACTCAACAAGAAAGACCTATTATCTATTCCCAATTCATATCCTTTAAAAATAAGAAACATAAATTTCAATTTTGAACTACAATATATAAAATTATTATTTTATACACATTTTACTTAAAAACAAAGTACAACCCATTTCCCTTATTCATTTCTAAAAAACTAGCTCATTCTATTAGTGTGACATTTACATTTTAAAAATGGAAGTGATGATTTCATTTTCAATTTGCACAATGGAGGGTAAAAAACTTTTCATAATAATTTTTAAAACCAGTACATTACTTCCATGAACACACTACACAAAAAGGACCACAATGATCATATAACAAGGGAAATTTAAATAATCATACAATTATCACACTAATCACCGCATAAATTAAGATCCAATAGACATAGGTAAACATAGGAGATAAATAATAATATAAAACATACTAACAAATTAGACCCCATCCCCAGTAGCATCCCACACATGTTGAAATCAAAAACACCTTAACACTCTCGGCCAACCTAGCTCAGGACCGACCGAGGGGAAAATATTATAGCAATAAACTAAAATATATCCACCTACTATGGGACACCAGCTAGTGAAAAAACTAGCCATTACAGAAATCATTCTCAGAAAATTCTCTCAATATTCCATGTTCCCATGTCTCATGTATAATGTGGATGAACCAACTAATTCTACATGATCATCAAATCACATGAATATATAATAATAAATTAACAACAGACATCACCCTGATCCACCCTGAGGATTGATCTCATGCCATAGAATTAATAGAACATAAAGTGTACAAAATTAGTAACTCTAATAATGGATCTAAAGGATTCCACAGCAAGGACATCCCATCCATTTTACATAGACAAGGCACAAGAAACATCCAAATAAGGTTTTTATAATAAATACTTTCATCAATTCTACAATGTTTCCAAACATGCCTTTAATCATTTTACAGAACCAAAACTTATCAAAGATACAAATTCACCTTTTCATAAAGTGTATAAACACACCATTTTCCATTTAAAAATTATTTACAAAATCTTCTTAAAATATTCTGGTTACACGTTCAAGGCACAACCATTTTTATGAAAATTCCAAAAGGAAATTCACCGAAAACACATGCCAAAACACATTAAAATCCAATACTAATTTCTTTATAAAAACCAAAAAAACTTTTAAAACCATTTAAAGAACTTAAAATATAATTTCACACATTGAAAATATATTTATAAATCCAATACAATCATTTTATGTCACACATAACCCATAAAATCCAACCAGGAAATTAATCAAACATTATGCATGCAGTATTTAACAAAACATTTCCCTTTAATACCCAAAAAGTTATAAATAACCAATTTACATGCCATAATTTCATTTAAAATGCTAAAACATGTATTAAATATCACAAATCATGTGTGAAATATAACAAAACATTTTATCAGACACATGGTGTCCACATTTTAACTAAAAACACTATTTTTTATAAAGCAAGGCATAAACATTGACTTTTCACACCAAAAAAATAATCCAAGAACCATACAAAAATATTTATCAATCAATAGAAATGATAATAGCATGAAATAGGTGAATCATAAATTAAAAAGGCATGTGTAATGGGAATCCTTCCTAGAAACCATGGTGCACAAATAACGCATGCTCGAAACCACACCCGAAAGGATCCAAAATCCTAGATCTAACAAAAGAAACCCTAAATAAATAAAACCTCAAACATAAATCAAGGAAAAAACCAAACCCTCAGTCTAAATAACCATGTTATAAGATAAAATCATGAAAAAAATTAAAGTATAAGGAAGAGGGAGATGAGAGGAGAGGGTTTACCTTGAGAAATTAGCCCCAAACTTTGAAATACCTATATATCTACACCATAGGATAAGGGATGAAGCTTGGATAAGAATGGAGGGGATCTCTATGGACACATTATCCAAGTAAATAAATTGAGGGTATATTTGGGTTAAAATCCAAAAAGGGGTAAACTTGGAAAATCACAAAAAATTAGATCTGGGCAACCCACACGATTTATAAAATTGTGCGGTAACCATGTGGAAGACACTATCCGTGAAGAGATCGACTACACGTCCAAGTTTCACGATATCACTTACCATGAACAGACCATGTGGTAGGTTCTATCTGAATCTATACATGCCGCATGATTACCTGGGTTCGGTTGCATGGTCTATAAAACTGTGTTTGAACCATTCATAGGTCTCTGTCAAGGAAAAATTTCCATGTTTTCTACAAAAACTCACAAATTAACTAAGGGAATTACATGGGACAAAGAGAGAAAAAGAAACATGTAAAAATTGAACTCTTGTCACACCCAAACTCAAGAGAAAAACTTATATTCCCAATGAATTAGAAAATAAGACAAGGATTGAAAATCGGGTGTGACACATAGATGGATTTATTAGTATACATCTAAATGATCAAGTGGAATCTATTATTATAATAGAATTTGATAATAAGAATGTGTTGATCCCAAACACCTCTTAAATATAGATAAAAATATCTAAACATATACTCTAGGGTATGAATGGTTCTCTTAGACTAACTATCTATCATTGGATGATATAAAGTACGAAAAAATAACTATTTATAGAGAGTTCTCTGAATAGATCTCTAGAACATAGAGTTAAACACCATATCATGAAAAAATAAAATAGAATATGGTTCTCCATACGTTATTACCATATATTTAATATATTATCAAGAAATCTGATCAAGTAGGAAATATTTTCTGACAACATTGTAGAGTGATGAATTCATTTGATGATCAACTAATACCGACCTAGCATTAGAGCCTTTAAATGTTTTGGGTAGTCCAATGACAAATACATGGTTATGTTTTACCATTTTTGTTATTGTATTCATAATGGTTGTAACATCTCTAATGTATTTTTTCTCTCAAACTCTACTTGTAGACATATCCATAAAAGACATACATTGTATACATATCATGAAAAGACATACATACATTGAAATATCTCTCATCATATTTCCCCACCATAAATTCCCTTTTAGATCTCTTTACATTTTCTTTCATCAAGGATAAATTAATAATGATGAGATATGATAATTTTCTAATATACCTTTCTTCAGGTTTGGTATTTACGGGAAACATACTAAGTTATGGAACCATAACATTACTTTATAATCAATGTCGAATTCAAGAACATCTCACAAATAATTTTTCTAATCTATGACTACCTTTTTACCTCTTTAATATCCATATGAAAAAATGGTTGAACACCCATTTAAAAATGATATGGTTTCCTCTATTCCTTAAAGATTTCATGGTCTATCATTTGAAAATGTATAAATAATGAAACTATTTTTATCCTCATCAAATATAAGATTATACGATCCTTCCAAGTCCCATTAAATAGATATAATTTCTTTTGGAATATCATATTTATCCTCAACCTGATATATGATCATTGGTTGGTTCCAAATATCAAATGTGACATCCCATAGAAATTGAAATGGAAAAAATAATCCAAAATCTAATCTATGCCTAAAAATAGCATCAAATTCAACTAGAGAAATAATTACTAGATTTTGTTGAAACACATTCCACCCAAAAAAATTAAAAATGATTTAAAGACAAGAGATGATATTTCAATAGTATTAGTATTTCTCAAAATTAATTCAATATATAATCATTGAGGGGGTATTGTGATACCCTTAAAAAATTCTTTAGATATAATAGAGGGGTTGGTTAAAAATCATGATAGAGATTATCTATTCAAGATTGTATGGTAGGAATACCATTCTCCACTTTGTTATCATACCTCACATATAAAGTAGTGATCACATGATAATTCCCTTTGTCTCTCCGTCTATGAAGTTACTGGCACTGATAATCATCCTGAGATAGATGGGTAACTCAAATTTCCAATTCTTCCTTGATATTTTATAGAACAATTTCTCCATAGAAAATGAAATCCCTTATGAATATACTTCATAAGAGAATTTTTTTTAATAAATTCAATAAGTTATCAATATTTCATTGAGTTTGGAAGATAATTACATAAGCATAACTCTCAAGTCTTGAAAATTTTACTCATATTTACTAATGGATTCATCACTCTTCTTCTTTAACTCACGGAAATAGTTCTTTATTTTCATATAAAGAACATGAGGAATATACTTTTTGAAATATAAACCTATAAAATAATCCCAATCCATATCCAATTTCTTCTTGTTTCCACATGTTCTTGATAATAATCCATTAAAGATTTCCTTCACCTTCGAAATGATAAAGACCCAAATTATCTTTTTCATCCTCTATGTATTGGGGAGTGGAATATATATTTTTAGTGGAATTGATCAATTTCACATAAATTATTAGATAAGTGGACCCACTATTATTAGGTGTGTGTTACCTTAGGGATTACTGAACATAAAGTCATTCCTCACTTTTCTTATTTAGAATCGCATCATGATTTATATCTTGAGAGTGTTTTATAAGCATAAGAAAAATATTTTTCATTTTCAACACCACAGACATTAGGTTCCTTAGGAGGACAATAATTTGATTTTCCATCACATCAAGAATTATGAAGGTTTATTTAGATTATAACCATTGACTAAAACCAACAAATATAGTATGATAAAAAACTAAAATAGTGAAAAACCATATAATCTTAGAAAATTATTGCTACTATTTCTAACTCGTAACACCTTATATTAAATCTTTGTCTCATTTGGTTTCATAAATGTGATACATTATTATCATAAATTCAAATCCTTTGTAATAGTTCATAAAGGAAAGTGGTATTATACTAAGAATATCCTTGGGGGTGTCTAGCTAGATGTGTAGTATTAGGCATGCTCATCTTGTACAAGTTACAATCATATTAGTACCAAATCACCCTCATTAAAATTTATTAACACTATGTGATTATATTTAATATCATCATAAAATTTATAGTATCCAAACTTTGATATATTTCCTAGAAAATAAAACACATATTTATTTACCATAACTTATTATTTTCACATATAATTTGGACCATGATAAGGGTTATCACTACTATTTTATCATCATAGTTTCCAGATATAACAAATCCATTATTGGATAATAATGAAATTGAACCAAAAATTTCATATATATATTAATATTATATATTATTAGTTTAATACTCATTTCATGTATTTATGATACATGATTGAACTATAAAAGTTTAGTATCTATGGAATATTGGATACATAAACATTAGGTGAATAAATGAAATAAATCATCTCCAACTATGTTATTCAAAAATATCACCCATATTAGATATATAATACATACAACCATTCATTATTTCTAGGGGAAATGGAAATATAATAATGGTTGATTATAGATTCTAGGAAAGGGTAAACAAAGGAGATATATAATATCATTTATGTATAACTTGAGAATAATGGTATTAGAACAAGGTCATATCATTTGAAAAAAATACCCAATAATTCATCAATCATAACCATTAGTAATTTAATAAATCATACAATTTTATAAGACTTGAGACATATAGGAATCAAAGAACATGATACCTGATAACATAACATTAGAATAATATCATGACATAAAGGAGTGGAATAATATTTGGAATAATTATTAATATAATATTTTTATATAAATTTTATAGATTGATTCATTCATCATATTTTAGGCATAAGTGAACCAACCATGGTCCAGCTTGGTTATTGGAATAAACTCTTTTATACCCTCTTTTGGGATGTGGGCAACCTATCATGTACCCTCTTTTTTTGGGATACTGATCAACTCCCATGTATTATTTGATTTCATAAAATAATATTCTTTAATTAATGTCATTAAGGGATATAAGGGACCCACCTATCACATATTTATGATTAATTAATATTTATTCCATAAGAATTATGAAAATATTTATAATTTCATCATAACATAAACCAGGTAAATGGAAATGAGTTTCATAAGTATTGCATAATAATAATAATAAAGAGTCCATATAAAGAATTAATATTTTATCAACAGATCATATCCCCAAACAAGAATATGTAAAATAAATTTATATTAAAAAAATTTAAAATATCAGTAGAATATTTTATTCTAAGAAAATATTCATTCCATTTTGAAATATCTAATTGAAAATCTATTTTTTTTTTGAAATATTATGCAAATAATTTTAATAAAAAATAACTATGGAAAAATGTAATGGAATAATATAATCATTGATTGGTCATGATGGTTTGAAATTTTGTTCTTTTATTAATTATTAAAATAATTAATTAATACATTGAGTAAAAAGTACCTCGTTTAGAAAATGAGAAGATATATATTTTTAAACCTTTTTGTAAAAAGAAAAAACGCTAAAATAAATTAATTAATTATATTTTGATACTAAATAAAATTCATGAATTTTTTATTATGAATATAAGTACATGGAATAAGGCAGATTTTTGACTAAAGAAAACAAAGTTAAGTGGGTTTTTCTTAAGAAAGTTATTTTAATCTCATAATTACTTAATAAGAGAAAAATGAAAGTAAAAATTTTATTCTCCGAGGGTAACAAAATGATTATAAAATAAATAATATTAATGAGAGATATATTCTATAATTTCACAATAAGAAATTAAATCACATATAATCCTATAAAAATTGATATTCTAACATAAAAATC
The DNA here is from genome assembly GCA_963277665.1 of Viscum album. NCBI lineage: Eukaryota > Viridiplantae > Streptophyta > Magnoliopsida > Santalales > Viscaceae > Viscum > Viscum album. Next base: position 1,169,841,944 of record OY728130.1, read on the forward strand.
TTACATCTTCGGTAACATTCAAGCCATAATTCACATGAAGAGAATAAAAACAAATGAAATTTTAAATACCATAAAAATAATGATATTCAAGATTCAATATTTAAAATTTTATGTATACATGTATCATAAAATAATATAGATGTATAACATAACATATTTCTCATATAATACTATTTTAGATGAAAAAGACTTACCACTTGTATAACTTTAGAATCAAATCCTCTTGATAAAATAATTTGTATTACATCAATAAGTTCTATGAATTAAGAATGATCAATTATAAAATATGTAAATGGATCATTATATATATCATATAAGACAAAATTAGGGCTAAAATTAAACATGTATCATTAAAATAAAACTTAGATGAAGACACCCTACATAATGTTCTACTTCCATTATAATCTCTCTAACCACTTCCTCTTTTAGAAACCTCATTTAGATTAAGCCTTTAACCTTGAAAGGATGGTATTATGAAAAAAGTAGGACCATACAGACTTGGTGATATATGTTATGAATTTTTTTGGGTAGGTCTTTGATAATCTAAGAGGCTCTTGAAGTATAGAGAAGAGAGGATATGGGTGTCCATTTTTTTGTGAGGGGGAAACACATATGTAATTTTTCAAAATATTAAAACAATATAATATCTATTTCATGTGGTAGATGATCTAAATTTCCAATAATTTAATGTTTCGATAAAATAGTTTTAAAATACCTCTAACCAGTTACAATTATAGATATTTTATTAAAAATCATATACTTAACTCTTGATTTAACCCCCCACCCTTCAGTAAACTTATTTTAACTTTAATTGTGGAATAAATTTTTTTAGTTTTTTTACTTTTTGTTAAAACTAAAAATGAATGTGGCTAAATTTAAAAAAAATTCTAATTTCCAAATTTGGAATCCATTTTATTAAATACATTTTCTATATATGGTGTAAATTAATTTTTAAATAAGTGTGTGAAACACTACAAAAACCCATTTTAAATAAATATATTTTTAAAAATAAAAATGAGATTACAATCATTAAATGAATTTTAAAAACCATAAAAGGGAAGATAAAATATTTGAGTACATATATAATCTATAAATTCTATTAAAACCAATAATCAATCATGACTCATTGAATTTATTATAATAAAATCTCATTACACACATAAAATAGTATTCTGATGTATTAATATTTTTAACGTAAAATGATTTTATATCCATTTAAAACCATTAGAAAATTAATTTATGAAATATTATTCATTTATTAAAATAAATTAATAATATAATTAACTTAAATCATTATTCAATAGAGATCAATATAATTTTTTACATAAAAGTACATAACAAAAAGAAAAGTAGATTTCTTCAAAAAAATATGTATTTTAAAAATTATATAAATTTATTCAAAATTTAATTAATTTTCATTGGGTATCAAATATTAAATCATAATTAATGAAAAAATTTCTATATATATTTCATAATTCATTTAATCATATCCACACCTATATATCCAAATCCTTGGTTATAATGGAATATTATATCATAATTTCATTTAGACTCAAGGTTACAGGTAAAGAAAGATATCAAAAAATATCATGTTTATTTTAAACAAAACATGTATAAAATATTAGGGTTTTTAAACAACATCACGGTTCATGTATTGGTCAAATATATGATCATTCTATGGGAAATGGAAAGTAGCAAGGGGTGATGGACTCACTGTGGTCCTCAAAATTTTGAGGCCTTCAAAGGATGATAGGAGTTGAACCATAGTGCTGTAAATGTTGGGGTGTTTTTCATGGTTCCCTTTATAGGTGAGTATTTTTTTTGTGTTACTATTTCCCCCTCATATATTGTTAGGGGTTTTGGACCTTTTCTCCAAATATCTACTACATTTCAACTAAATTATTTCTCATGGAGTCCCTCCCCCATTAAACTTTAATTTTTCTTATTTGGATCATTTTGGATATTGATTCATCAGAGATTAAGGTGGGATGTACTCTATTCCTTCTAGTTTACCCCTTTTGATCTACCATTATTTTCATTTTTTGCATGACATAGGGTTTCATTGAATATCAAACCAAATAATGGTAGTATTTTTCAATATTATATGAGTTTTCCTCAGTGTGGCATGAGGACACTACAAAATAAATGGCTTATACCAACAGAAATTTATTGATAGATAATAAATTTGTTGGTAAAAATGAGCATTTACAGCATATATTATGTTTAATTGGTTTTAATTTTTAATACCAACACTTATTTTTACCAATAGATATATCTATTGATATTGATCGTTCAATACCAACAATTCTTTTACCATTAGTTACATCTATCGCTTTATCATATTAATACCAACATTTTTTTATTAACATGTGAATATGATATTAATGATAACTATTACCAACAAAACTTTTACCATCAATAAAAATTGTTACAATTAACCATTTAATAACAAAAAAAAACAGTAAAAAATTAAGAGAACCCAATTTTATATATATTACTATTTTTACGAGCAATGTCAATTCCCATTTTTTGAGGTCTTATTAAAAATATCTCATTAGCATATTTTAATTTTCAATTTTCTCTAAATATCAATTGTGTTTATATTTTTTAATGTTGTTCATTTCATAATCATTTAAATAATTTTTATAAAATGAAATTTCAATAAATTTGATATTTCATATATTTACATATATGTTTGATATTCTCTACATACTTGGTAAATTAGTATTCTTATTTAAGCATAATAAAAATAATAAAATATAATCAAAATAAATTTAAAAAATTAATAATTTAAATTTAATAAATAATAAAAAAACAATGAATTGATTAATATTATTTAATAATAATTTATATTCATGTATTGAAATTCTTTTTTATATTAAATGAAAATTAATAATTTTAATAAAATTTTATACCATTCATATATATAATTTTTATATCTTTAATTTTAAAAACTAAATGAAATTGGATATATTTTTTATTTTATTTTATTTTTTCAAATCTTTAAAAATCCCAAAACCTAATTCACCATCTCGAATGTGCAATCCACCCCACCCATGCCTCCTCCGGCGACCCACAACATCGCTGCCTTCCGTTGACGGTAGCACCGCCTCCGCCTTCGCGACCCTCATTCGTGACCACCGCTCCCCTCGGTGCCCTTCTTCGCATCCTCCACCACTCCCCATATATGCAACTCACCTCCTCCACGACCCCCACCACCTCATCCAGAACCCTCCTCCTACAACACCGCCCTCCTCCATGTGACCCTAAATACCCACCACACTCTTTAAACGACCATCGTATCGTCCCCACCGGAAGACCCTCGCCCTCTCCAACCTTTCTCACTCGACCCTCACCATCCCTGACCTTTCCTGATCAACCTCATCCATCCTCGGCCTTCCCCACCCAGCCTTCCCCATGCGAGGTATGCCCTAATCATCATTTGGTTTGAAATTAGGAATTGTTTTTAGTTTTATCACTAAAATATATTGATTCCTCATCCGTTTTTGAAATCTAAGTAGAAGCTAGGTTGTTTTATATGTTGAAGTCAGACGAGTTTCTTACATTATGAATTCTGTAATCTATGAATTGTGTGTCAAATTTGGAATCTATGTATTGTTTTTGAAATCTGTAATCTATGAAATCTCGAATATGTGCAATATGTTCCCTCACTTCTTGGTATTCTTATTGTTCCACTTGAATTGAAAACACGGTCTCATATAGGTTTCTTACTATTTCACTTAAATTTTTTCCACCGAAAACTTTTCTTTATCCCTTGATGGGAAAATTGAAGTGCCAAATATAGACAGGGATCTCCCTTCATTCATCTCAACTGATACATCCTTCAATATAACTCTGTAGTTCTTTCATCTTTTCCTCCTCTCAAAATACCCTCCATACCCTATAATTCTCACAATCACCAGTTGCTTATTTTTTCCCTTTCCTCTCATTCGACGAGCATTCACCCAACCTGCAAAGGTGGCCATTTTGTTCCAAATTACAAGGATTTGATATTCTTCTAAGAATCCTCTACTTATTTCACCGTAGAGTTTTTGTGAAGGATTTAATTACCTATTCTCGGTTTAATATATTTTTATATCAGTTTATTTAATAGAATTCGTCTCTTTCATTTGTTGAGTGTTAGCTACAAGGGGTTTTGTAGCTGGTGATCCTTCTCCGGGCGTATGGGCATTTTTTGGTAGAATTATTTGGCTTCATAATGAATTTGACCGCATATTTGCTATAATTTTATTACTTTACGTATCAAAACCCAACAATCTAATAACATGGAATTAGAATGAATGATGCTGAAGATGGAATTCCATTGTTTGGGTAGCGTAGAAGACAGTTTCAAGATTCTGGTTTTTTTCCAACAGGCTAGAATTACATGGAAAAATTTCAAAGGTAAATACTATATTGTGATTTCATTCTATCATTTATTTCATCGCTACCTGTGATTTCCATCAATGCCTGCTGCTGCTCCTAAGGTTCGTTGTCATCTATCTTTCTCTATATCAGTTCATCTTTAACCCTTATAACCCTTGCACCAATGTCTCTTGTAATGGTGTGTGAAATCTATTTCCAAGAAGAGCATGACTCAAAATTCTGGTGTTCTTGTTAACACGACAACAAATACTAGTAATGTATCATATTATGGGGTTTTTACTACAATTACTAAGCTGAGTTATCTAGTTAGAAGCAGTGTTATTTTATTTCAATTTTACTTGGGTAAATCCTATTAAATGTATCAAAGAAGATATGTTTGGATTCACTCTTGTTAGTCTTACGGGTATTATGAAAACAAGTGAGCTCTTTGTTCTTGCATCTAATGCATTACAGGTGTTTTATATAAAAAAATCGAAAGCGAAAAATTAGCATGTTGTCATTACTATACCAAGAGATTTATTGGAAATCCAATGATGCATTTTGAGAAGAACTCATATGTTTTGGTGAGTCAGATTTTCTATTTGTCTCTTGTCATCTCAAGTCTTTTGTGTGTCCGTGTTTTTGTTGAAGTTTCCTTTGTGACTTGATTTTTTTAATGGCTCACTATTTATATATTTTTATGAATTAGAAAATGGTAAATAAAGCATAGTTTCCGGAGTCCTTTATTGAGACTTTTCTTTTACATTTAAAATTACATATAATAGAATGAATTCATGTGAAAGGCTACACTTTATATAGGGAGGGTTTTCTGGTGACATTGTATTTTATTTCGTGAATGAAAATGGCTCCTTTTCGTTGTATCATTGATATCATGGAATCTATAGATCGGGCATAAGATTCATTCATTTCATTTCATCACTTTTTGTTTTATCATTTTGTTTCTTGTTAATGGAGGACATCAACATACCGACATTGAAGAGATGAAACACCGAGTATCATGACACTGGAAATGCCTCCCACTATAACCAATGCCTCAATCAAATGTGATAGCGACTAGGCCTTGGATTAGAATGACAAGGTAAAAATTGCTAATAGGGTAACACTTGAATACTTTAATGATAAGGAAAACCTCCAAGTAATATACCTTAATTTCAAAGCAGTGAATATATTTTTGGATGATGAATTCAATCTAAATATCTCTTATTTTAGGCTTCCCAAGCTCAGTCCAACTGGGGATAAGAACCATGTTTCCGCAATGGCAACGGGTACCTTTGGATACTATGCTCCTGATTATGAACTGACTTTCTAGTTGACTACCAAATCTGATGTGTACAACTTTAGTATCATGTTCTTGGAGATAATTGATGGAAGGAGGGTTATTGCCAATTTTGGGCCCACTGATAAGCATAATATGATCTTGGAAGTTATTATTTCAAACCTAATTTAAAGTCTAAATTTTTTTATAAATCAAAGAATATGATCCAAAATTTCAATTTTGGTTTTTAATTTTGTAATTTTATCATATTTGTACATGGTATCCAACTTTTCAAGTATAAAACTTATGAATGTTTCAGACTTTATGATATTGGTAGATTTATCTATTGATGTTTCAATACATTATGTTTCATCTTCGATTGAATCTCAATTCCATTTATGATGGAGATTCTAGAACATGTTCACCTTTGATTGAGTCTAGATCTCAATTATATTCATGCAATTAGATTATTTCCTTCAAGACCATCTTTGTAACTCTATCCTTAGCACCTAAGGTTTTCATTTCACTAAATAGTTCTCCATCTATTGAATTAGGTGTCATTATCAATTGGAAAGTAGTTTCATTATAAATTGAATGTAGATTTACTTGATTATAGAATTTCATGCAGTGTTACAAGATTATAAAATTTTGAGTTATGCGTCACTCTTATTTGAAATTAGTGTCATTCTCAATGGTGTGTGGTTTGAGGTTATGTGCCACTCATAATTGAAATTAGCGATCATGATTTTTTTGTTTCAGGTTTATCCTGGTGGACTTGATGTCAGAGATGGAAATAACACTACAGTGGGAGGGGGTTGTGGAACCCCAGCTTGTAGTTGTAGCACCCCATTTATTTTTTTCATCATTAGTTTCAGATGAGGCCATGGTGTATGCGACAATGAAACCAACGAAACCTAGTCTGGAGGACCCCCTAGAGAAGATTCACACGACTAGGATCACACTTTCCTTGAAAAATGTCAAGAACATCTAAATAGGTCTTCTATTAATTCCTTTCAATGATTTCTTGTTTGATTTTCTATATTGATTATTAATTATATTATAATAAAATATTGACTCTTTTATTCTCGTTCCAACTTTTGTCTTTATCATAGTTTGGGATGGATATTTTTTCAATTAATTTGATCTTGAATCACTTAAAAATATTTGTTTTCATGAGTTTTGATTTTACATTAACTCAATATGATTTGTTTTGTCCTGGTATGTTAGCTCTCCACATGTACTAAGTTTAAGTGGAAGAACATTAACCACTTTAAATTATTATTGAAATTAAAATTTTTCAAATACAAGTTCTAGAAATGAGGACAATATTCAATCACACATGTAATGTTATATGATTAAAATGAACAAATGGATTCAGTAATATGAAAAAGCCTTCTAGTCCCTTGTTCTAATGGTATTTTCTTTTTGTTATTTCATAAGTGGATCTTTTTTTCCCTATTTTTATGTTGTTTTCAATGTGTTATAATCTAGTTTGTGGTGCCAAGGATAGTAATCCAAAAGTAAAGGGACCTATTACAATCCCTACCAAGGTTCTTCACATAACTACCAGGATATCCCCTTGCGAAGAAGGTAATTTATAATTTCTTCTTTGATCACTTCCCATTTTGACCTCAAATTCATGCAAACTTACTGCATTATATCAAATCAGACATGAAACATTATGTTTTGGAATTTAAAGTTAGTTAATTCTTTAATATCATTGATGTGAATGTAAGTGATGGTGCAAGCAGGTTATGTTTGCCTTTTAATCCAAGAGTAGAGTTATTTTATCAAACATCTTATATGTGGGTTTATATGCATTCTATAACATAACTAATATTGGAGTTTGTTTTATAGCTTGATATTCTTTACTCTATTTCTTTGCTTTTTTATTAAAAAGTCTAGGGACCAACACATAAGATCGGTTTGAACTATATGTGCAAAAGTGGAGGGACCAACACGAGATTGGTTTGAACTACATGTGCAAAAGTGGGTGATAGATCTATACAGCTCGCCAGATGTGGTGAAGAAAATCACATCCATCACAATCAAGCCTGGGTGGAGGTTGAGGTCACTATTGCTGATACTTCTTGAATTTTTTCGTCCTTTGAAACTTCAATGGCGGGGAGAGATGCATTCTATCATTTTAGTTTGGAGAAACCCATTTGTTTGAATTCTGTTTCTGTTTATGTTTTATTTTGGGAAATATTTTTAGGGGGTTTTAGTTGGTTTGGGAAACATCATATATGGATTAGAGTTTACATACCTCTGATGAAATATCAATAGATGATGAAAAAAGGTTACTACTGAAATCATTTTTTATACCTTTTCATATTTTGGTTTTAATTCATGTAGATATTTTGCACTGATTTGAATTATAGTTGACTCAGATGAATTGTTGGTGTTCGTCCTTGGTGTGGCATGGATGGACTTGAGATGGCTCGTTGGTCTTTGGGTAGGGATGGTTTGTTAGTGATCGCTGGTCCTGATGTGGCATGGTTGGGTGATGTTGGCATGGTGGGATGGATTTTGTATTAATGGGTGTGATGGATGAGGGGATGAATTTTGTATTGATTTGTTTTTTAATGAATTTCATTATTAATATAATTAATTTTTTTATATGTTTGAACATGTGTTAAAATTTTTCTATGATTTAATAATTAAAATAAATATATTATATATGATAAATTAATAAATTTAATATGATATTTTATTATAAATAAAAATTTATAATTTTTTTCAAATATAATTTATAAATAAATATTATATGTTGGTAATATTATTACCAACAAAAAAATTTGTCACCCGAACCTGTTTCTAAATACTTAAACCAACATATCTTTTATCTATTGGTATTATTATAATTTCAACAAAACTATTTTATCTGTCGCAAAAACATTTAGCGACAGAGTTTTTACTGACAGTTTAGTGACAAAGACATATATGTTGGTAAAACGTTTTACCAACAGAAAATGCACTTTTACCAACATCTATTCCCCTGTTGGAAAAAGTGAAATATTTTGTAGTGGGATATCCTAGAATTATGATCTAAAATGGGTTTTTAATTATATGAAGATATTTCCATAGTAGAATTAATTTCATGTTTTTTGTTTAATTATTTTGTCTATTTTTTGGTGTCTCATTTTAGGGATGTTTCTTGTGGGGTTTTCAAGAGTATATCATATACCATACATGATTCCTTAGTAATGGTTTTGGTGTGGTGAGATCACCTGATGTGTTTTTCATTGTTATTCCTTTTCAAATTAATTTTTATTTGGTGAATTATGAATCAATTAATTAATTTAGATATAATTGTTTAAATAATTATAATTAATTATCTTATTTAATGGATTTAGGGCCTCATGTGTTTTGATGGTGTCAAGTTGATACTTATATGAGAACATGTGACAGTTTTCCTTCAGTGATAAAAGTGTGTAACTCTAGAATTGAAGTTGGTGTTACATTGAATAAACCCCTTTGGAAATAAATTTTATTTATGGGTGCAGTTGGTTGTGTTCTTTCCACATTGATAGAATTACATTTTTAGATTTTTTACGTTGTTTAGATAAAATTAAGTTCCTATTAATGAAATTAACAAATTGATAAGGGCCGTAATGGACCCTTTTTCATTGGTTGGACTTCACAACTGATAATGGTACAAAATATAATTCTAATTGTATTCCATGTGATATATGAACACCATTAAGTTTATAAACTAAGTAATGTGAATGAGGCATATTGTTCATATAATAGGTTACCTTAATTCATCTTTGTAGAGGTGAACATTGAATTAAGATTGATAAGCCAAATTATGCCTTGATGGACCATGGGATTTCTTAAATCCATTATAATAGTTGATGTGAGGGTGGGTGAGTATTTATTACCCTATAATATGAGCACCTGGGAGGGTATTCCTTGGGTAAGACTGACTGAAAATTAACTTTTTTATTAGCAAAACACTTTTAAGGAAAAAGTGAGAAACCAAGAGATCCAACAAAGAAAACACATACAAACAAAACAGAGAACAACCTAGAACAAACTACAGAATCTGCCCCTCCCCAAAAAGTGCGCCATGACGAAGCCTACACCAAAGCATGACTGTTCGGCAAGCAGTCCCGTGCAGGAATGCATGGGCATGAAATCGATGGCTAATCCATACCCTCTCGATCATCCAAATCCAAAAGGCATGCACCAGTGAAGGTTTCCTACCCTGAACCTCATCTGAGACAGATCCAAGTAAAGTGCTAGCATCATATCCCCGCAGCATGAAGTCTCATCCAAACATAAAGCAAAAGCAGAACCGGAAGAAGAAACAACACAAACCCACCTTCCCCAACCAAACAAAAAGAACCCTCCATTAAATAGAGATATTAAAAAGTAATTTGAGATTCCCAGAATCTGTTTCTCTAAACAATTTCCAGGATAAAGATGAAACCTGAATACCTGATGACTCCATCATTAGCTTTTCAATCTCCAAAGCCAGCTGGTCCCAGGACCATATGTATTCCTCAATGATAATATTCCTTTTATTGAGGCCTCCAACCATAATTAGGTCTTGCTTATCAATCCACGGAAATTGTTCCTCACTCAGAGTCACGTTTAGAGGCCTCCCCATCATTTTGGCCGCTTCCTCATCAGTTGCATTAAGCAGCAAGACCTGTTCAACCACTTCATCTTTAGAACTTAGAAGCAAGTCCAAGTTTGGATCACCCTGATCCCCTAAATTCTGGTGACGAATACATTCCGTGTGTCTTCTTGTCGTTAACCTTTTTAGCAGAACGAGTCTCTAAAGGAGGAGGTAAGGAGGAGTAATCCTTCCTACCCTTCCTCCTCCTCAAACTCCTATTACTCTTCGGACTTAAATCTTCATCTGCTGAATGACTTGAGTTAGTTCTCTTGGACTCCTTCATGTATACCTCATCAACATACACCGGGCTAGCTTAGACCAAGCTCAAACCTGCCTCATTAAGTCCTTCGAACCTATTGCTCAGGTGAATGGACGTTCGGTTCCGGTGGCCCGAACCCCCCTGCCTTCCCTTACACGAATCTGCACAACCCAAACTACCCACCTCCGTAAAAGATACAACAAGAACAGCCTCCTCACTGCCTTCCATCTTCACCATAACTGCCTTGTTCCCCTTCCCTTGTTCTGCCACTTGAGCAACATACTATTGGGGAGACCCACCCCCCTCCCGAACACTATCATTGATAAGACCAGCCTGATCCTGCCTCAACCTGCTGACCACCTTGGAAAAATTCAGAGTCTCCCAAGGCACTTCCAGAAGAGAAAAATCCGAGCCAGCCTCAAGACTCTCATTGCAGTCCACTGTGCAGTGAGCCTTCCAAATTTGAGAGGCCTTAGTTGTCTTTTGTCGGATACCATCCTGAAGATCCCCACCCTGAGAAGCCTCCAACATCACCATACCTGCATTGAAGTCAGCCCCTCTGCCACTACTATCACCCGAAGCCCCTACATAACACTGTAAATTCACAATACCAGAGGAGCACCCCACATTTCCCCTCACACAGCCTCCAGTTGTTGTGTCCTGGGCACGGTTGGGCACCCTCATGTCAATCCCTCCATCGGAAATTAGATAATTCCCCCTCAAAGGATTGTCACAATCAGCACCATCCCCTGGAGCCACAGTCAGCAGTTTCGTTCCAGAGCCCCGGTGCCCTGCTCCATATCTACACATCCTCAGAGAGTGACCCAAAAGTTTGCACTCAGTACAGAAATCAGTCCACGATTCATACACCACCCATTGCCAACAGCAGTACTGCTCTCCTATTGTAATCCAAACAAACTCCGGAGGTTCCCTTGATGAATCAACTTCAACGCAGACCCGAGGATTCACCGGATGACATACTGCTGCTGTTCATTGATCAGAGCATAGGTATCTCCTGAAAATATTTCCTAGCATCCTAATAATCGATGGATTTTGGAAAGGGAGTGGGAGATTAGGGAAACTTACCCAGTTCTCAACCATAGGTGAGTCCCGCTTCATATGAAAATTGTAAGACCATCTTTGTAGGAAGAAGCGATCCCCTTTGCAGTCCCGAGGTGCACTTGACCAGGCATGAATAAAATCATCCTCCGTCGCAAATCGTATTAGGATACATCTGCTGTCAAGAAAACCCATCGTAGCCCTCTTTTGAAGACCCCAAGAATCAAACACATACCTGTCGAAGGTGTCGACCGATGGTCTTCTCCGCGGAAAACAAGAGATTAAGGACATATTGTGAAGCGCCGAGGCCTCATTGAACTCTGCGAGCGAAAGCGGAAGATTCGGGAAACCACCATGGATCTTGGGAACCTTAGGGCACAAGAAGATTTGTGGAAAAGGGGAAAGGATCTTTGGCTTCGAACCGGCGGCGAAGGAAGTCCCCACCTCCTTAGAGGACGGTGAAGAAGGAGAAGGTCCCTCCCCCAGCGGTGGGGGAGGGACCGACACCACGACCTCCATCGTCACAAAAAGTGAGAAGTCGCCTCCCTCGTCATGAAGAGAGAGCTCCCCCTTGGGTAAGACACTTATGAATATATATTTTTTGAATTTAATTTCCAATATTGGATATATTTTTGTATTGAGATGGGCCTTATGACATATCTTTAAAAAAATTGAATGACCATTCAAAAAAGGCCAATGAGTTCATGAGAAGGTTAAAATGAAATAAAGGGACATGATTTCCACTGAGAAATGAGTTTTTACCAATGAGATAAGAAAGATATCGAGTAATCCATCTAGGGTGTTCATTGTGTAATGTGACCGAGGGGACTTTAGAAGGTTCCATAGTGATTTGTATCCCCTTGAGAGGGTGTTCATAGTAATGATAACAGATGATTGATGTTGTTACCATATAAGATGAATTGAACATGTGAGCCAACTATGGCTATAGAAACTTTGAAATTTTGTGCATTTGAGAGGTTGATCTTGATTATACGATCTTAGTTGGGTGGATGTCATATTCTTATGAGTTACATTTTATGAGATATTTTTTGAGGTACATGCTACCCTCAAATAATTATACTTTAAGTCATGTTATATATAGATTACGTGGATTCTTACCCAAGATTTTTATGATATTTCTAATGTGGTGGAGTTCCTTGGTAAACCTCCTTATATTTTTTTGTGATACTAATTTGATATAGAATGAATTGGAAATTTCACAAGGATTATATTCTGATTATTGTCTCATTATAATTCCATGTGAAATCCCCTTGGATTTTGATTTTTCTCTATGGGATACCCAAGATATTATGAACATTCCATTGTTGTTTATTTGGATCACCAAGACCCGAGTCCGGAGCCGCATAACTGGTGCCCCGTAGCCGGTTCGCCACATGACCTCAAGCACGTTTCCCCAAATGCCAGAGGCTGCCGACTAGTAGCGAGGGCCTTGGTGAGTCAGTGGTGAAACTATGCCCTCATTTGGTAAAGTATGCAGTGGAAGAATAAGCGTAAACAATAGCAGAAGCAATAAATAGCATGCAACAACTGAACTGAAAGTAAAAGCAATGTCTGATATAATAATGATGCAAAATGGTACATGTATCTATAGAAAGCAGTAAGCAAAAAAACGTGCTGAAATACAACTGAAACCAAAGTACTAAATGTAAACAACAACTTCAGCAGCATCGCAGGCCAAGGCCCGGTCCCATGCTCTCCAGATCCGACTAGCAATCAAGTACCCAAGGTAGAAGGGCCACAATCCCTACCTTTACCTACACCCATATAATCTGTTTGGGCCGAAAAGAAAGAACCAAAAAGGGTGTGAGACTAATCCCAGTAGGAAACCACCACAAGATTTGTGCCCTACTGTCAGTGAGTGATATAGAAAAAGTAAAGGTAAATAAATGCAGTAAACAATTCTACCAATTACCATTCACATTCATTTAATTACACAACCAGGGAAAACCAGCAAGGTTTTCTATTCCATGATAAGCAAGTAACACAACAGGTATCTAAAAAGACTACCTAACACAAGTAGTACAAAACCCAAGCTTGTTCTTTGTCTTGGTGGACTCGTCACAACCAACCATCAAAATTCACACTAACTCTCTGGGTGGCTTAAACTAGCAGACCCCTATAGTCCAGTAATCAAACAAGGCACAAACACTCTAGGAATCTCTCACGTCAATTCCCCTATGGTCTTGCAATGATAGCTACAGACTCCCTGAGGAAGCACTTACGTCTAATTCCTCATGTGGTATCGATGTGTGGGTAACTAAGAACACTCTTGGGAAGCAGAAAGTCCAATTCCTATAGGTCCTACATATGAAACTAAAACCAACAGAGCCTCTAGGGAAGCACTTAATCGTATATTCCCTGTTTGATCTCCCACACTAGGTTCTCACAGCCCTGAGCAGTCCAGTCGTGCGTAATCGACTGTTAGCAGCCCTAAGTAAGTTAAACAACTTCTTGGATAATAGCTACCATGCATCAAAAGCATTTAAAAAACAGGAAAATCATGCAATCAGTGATAACAAGCAACTAACAACTACAATAGGGTTGCCTCACAGGCAAACGGTGCCAAACAATGATAAAAAACCAAACAAAGGGAGAAACACCCATGGGGTGATCCTCAAACATGCAACCAATCATAAATTAGCAGCAATTTATCATAAGCTAACAATAAATCTTGGGCAGATAAACAATAGGATCAAAATCCTAAACCCAGGATACCCGATACAAGGGTATCCGACACTTTCGCAACCAAAACTCAAGGAACTTCAATGTAGGGAAACAAACCACCTACCTCGATCCTTGAAGATCGATATACTTGAACCTCGGCCCGTGAATCGGCCTAGAATAGAGTAGATCTGCAAAAACATCTAAAAATTTGAACCTCAGATAACTTACATGAGAGGAAGAATCAGGAAACGAGGTTAAAAAAGAACCAAGAATTCACTGCTGTGATTCTTCTGCAATTGACGGAGTTCGATTCGGAAAATCGGTGACAGATTGGTGGCTCGGAGAAGAAACGGCCTCCTCGGATGTTCTGGATAGAATTATGCGGAGAAGAAGATGTTTCCCGTCATTAGGCGTGACCCCGGGTCGATTAATGAAATAAAAAAAGTACACGGCGTGTACTCTTAAAGTACACGGCGTGTAGTGGGTTTTTCCGTACTCCGCCAAAATCGGCCTCCATTTCACCCCTACACACTGTGTGTGTGGCCCGGTTTCGGCCAACACACAGCTTCGAGTGGCCGAGGAGTACACGGCGTGTACTCATAAAGTACACGGCGTGTACTTTGAAAATTTTCAGATCCTCCATTTTTCCTTAAAAAGCCCGTAAAAGAGATCCGTACCTGAAACCGAAGCTCCGGGTTCTTAAAAACTTCCCCCCTTAAAGAAATTCATCCCCAAATTTCCCTAGAAAGACGTATAAGAAGAATCCTTGAACAACTCTGGCCACTGTGATCACATATTAGCCTCCCTCTCCCAAGTCTCGTCCTGTATACGGTCGTGCTACCATAGCACTCGTACCAGAGGAACATACCGACCACAGAGTACCTTTTCACTACGATCAACAATCCTGATAGGATGCTCCTCGAAAGATGAATCCTGCTCCAACTCAACCTCCTCAGGTTGAAAAACATGATACGGGTCTGAGAAATACCGTCAAAGCTGAGAAATATGAAAGACGTCGTGCATAGCCTGGTACCTCTGAGGTAACTACAACCTGTAAGCAACTAGACCGACTCTCTCCAGAACCTCAAACGACCCGACGTATCTTGGTGAAAGATTAACCTATCTCCGAATCCTCTTGTGTCCCAACCTCGGTGCGACACGCAGGAAAACCCGAACCCTGACCTCGAACTCCAGAGGTCGTCTCCGCTGGTTAGCATAAGACTTCTGCCGAGACTGTGCTGTCGCCATCCTCTTCTGAATCAAATATATCTGTTCTGAGGTCTCTTGAACAAGAAGAGGTCCCAACAAAGCTGCCTCTCATGCCTCTAGCCAGCATAAAAGTGATCGACATGGCCTACCATACAAAGCCTTGTAAGGTGCCATCTGAATAGTCGCCTGAAAACTGTTGTTGTAGGCGAACTCCACCAGCGGAATACGATTCTCCCAAGAACCTCCAAAGTCTAGAATGCAAGCTCGGAGCATGTCCTCAAGCACCTGGATTATATGCTCGGTCTGGCCATCAGTCTGGGGATGATATGTTGTACTCAAAACTACCTGTGTACCCAACGCCCTCTGTAGCCCCTGCCAGAAGTGCGAAGTAAAACGCACATCCCTGTCTGAAACAATGGAGTGTGGAACTCCATGCAGACATACAATCTCTCGGATGTACAACCGTCCCAACTCATCAACACTGAAGGTCTCCTTGATTGGAAAGAAGTGTGCAACCTTCGTGAGCCTGTCCACTACAACCCAAACCACATCATTTCCTCAAGGCGATCTCGGTAAACCTGTCGCGAAGTCCATCGCGACATCATTCCATTTCCACTCAGGAATGGTTAACTGCTGCAAAATCCCTGCTGGTCGCTGATGCTCTTCCTTCACCTGCTGACAGGTGGAACACCGCATAACAAAACCTGCCACATCCTTCTTCATACCTGGCCACCAATACTGACAGTGCAAGTCTCGGTACATTTTGGTGACACCAGGATGAACTGCCCACACTGAAGCGTGGAACTCCCACATCAGCTCCTCATGTATGTCCGCTGAAACCCATACGCGGCCATGAAAACGTAGCACCTCGTCATCGCCCACTATCCACCCCGGAGTAGGGTATCCATCTGACACACCCTCCCGTAGGACTAGGCCTTCAGGGTCTAATAGCTGCCTCATTCGAACTCGATCTAAAAGAGTAGTGGTAACAGCTAAAGAAGAAAGAACTGTCTGCCCCTGTCTGTCATGAACCTCCAAATGCATCTCAGAGAACAGAGCCATGAGCTTCCACTCACTGCTGGCGTCCTGAACTGCCTACAACTGAGTCCTCCTGCTCAGTGCGTCTACCACATCATTGCCTTTCCCAGGCGTATAAGCAAGCTCGAAGTCGAAAGACTGTAGGTACTCGAACCACCTCCGCTATCTCAGATTCAATTCACGCTAGCGTTAAGATGTACTTGAGGCTCTTGTGGTCAGTATATACCATGAAATGCTCTCCCATGAGATAGTGCCTCCAACAACGCAAAGCATGAACAAAAGCAGCCAACTCCAGGTCGTGCGTAGGATAGTTTTTCTCATGTGGCCTCAACTGTCGAGATCCGTACGCGACAACACGATCTTCTTGCATAAGCACTGCTCCAAGCCCGATGCTAGATGCATCATAGAAAACTGTATAACTCTTTCCTGGCTCTGGAAGAACAAGAATCAGCACTGAAGTCAATCTCCCCTTCATCTCCTAGAAGGCTGAGTCATAGGCTTCTGACCAAACAAACTTCACCCCCTCTTAGTCAATCCCATCAATGGTGCTTCTAGGTATGAGAAGTACTATATAAACCGCCTGTAGTAGCCAGCCAGCCCCAAGAAGCTCCGTACCTCGAAGACGTTCTTCGGCTGCTCCCAGGTAACTACTGCCCTCACCTTCTCTGGGTCTACTGATACTTCTCTCTCTGAGATGACATGACCCAGGAAGTGAATCTCGTCCATCCAAAAGTGGCACTTTGAGAGTTTAGCATAAAGCTGATGCTCCCTCAATGTACTCAAAATGATCTCAAGATGGGTTGCATGGTCGTGTCGAGTTTGAGAGTACACCAAAATATCGTCCACGAAGACCATAACGAAGGAATCCAAGTATGGATGGAACACTCAATTCATCAGTGCCATGAAAACTGCTGGCGCGTTCATAAGGCCGAATGGAATAACCGTATACTCGTAGAGGCCATACCTGCTCCTAAAGGCTGTCAGAGGTATGTCTGAAGGCCTAACGTGCAAATGATGATAACCAGACCTCAAATCAATCTTCGAGAACACCCGAGCTCCTCAAAGCTGATCGAAGAGATCATCAATCCTCAGAAAGGGATATCGGTTCTTGACCGTCAACTGGTTCAACTTATGATAATCCACGCAAAGCCTAAGGGTACCATCTGCCTTCTTCACGAACAGGATAGGTGAACCCCAAGGAGAAGTACTGGGTCAGATGAAACCCTTTGTCTGCAACTCCTCCAACTGCTTCTTTAGCTCCTGAAACTCAAGTGTAGCCATCCTATAAGGAGGAATGGACACCGGTGCTGCTCCTGGCACGATCTCAATCGATATGTCTACCTCACGCTCCGGAGGAAAACCTGAGAAGTGTTATGGAAAGACATCTGGAAAGCGATAAACCACTGGAGGAAAATCTAACTGTGAGGTCCCATGGTCATCCAGATAAAGACTAGCAATCTGGGCTGTAACTCCTCCTAGCCCATGATGCTCGAGTCCGGCTCGACTTTCCTGAACATCCCACTCTCCCTTATGAAGGAAAGATTCAAACTCTGGTGATACAAAACTCACCCTACGGCGGTAGCAATCAAGGACTGCCTGGAAGGGAACCAACCAGTCCATACCGAGAATGACGTCATAGCCTATCATTTCTAGGACATAGAGGTCCCATGGAAAACGATACCCTGCAACCTCAAGAGGGCACTCCTTGCACTCACATACGGTAGATGTCCTTGTTCCCAAGGGCATGTCGAGAGTCAACATGTCAGCAGACAAAAAGTCACAGAGCTCCAGACTTTCCATGACTGCAACAGAGATAAAGCTATGTGAAGAACTATTATCGAAAAGGGATGAAGATAAAACTGAGGCTACTAAGATCGTACCTTGAACTCTAGAAGGTCCAGGATCCTGCTCCCGATAGATCCGCTCCACTGCAAACGTCTGGCCAGTACCGCGGCCCTGTGTAACAGCCTGATATCCCTAAGCTGATCCCCCTTGAGCCTGACTACTGCATCCATGACCTCTACCTTGGCCTACACGACCCGAAGAACTCCAGCCCCCAGTCTGCTGCGGGACTGGTAATCCTGCTCCTGAACGAGGGGTAGAAATAGATCCTCCTTCCCTAGCCGCTGGAAGAAGAACCCTGCAAAAATGCTACAGATGACCCATCTTGTCACAAGCTAGGCACTCCACTGGATCTCTCGGGCACTGAGTCTTCTTATTCTTGCTCTTTCCGCACTGATAGAACACCACCGGGTTGCTAAAAAGAAGATCCCGTCTACCAGAAGATATACCTCGCTTCCCCGAGTCGTCTTGAGTAGACTCTCGGTGGCGCTTCCTGTTATCAGTATGAAATGAATCAGCCTTGGATTCTGAACTTCCCTGGTCAACAGCTCCAGTCTCCCTTAGATTTCTTTCGGTGATCAGCGCCTGGTTGACTATCAGAGTAGTAGAAGTCAACTGGAAAACATTCACCTGCGATCTGATCTCTGGTTTGAGGCCTTCCTCAAACTTCCTTGCCAAAAACAGCTCGTCATTTCCCAGAATGGGAGCGAAACGCTGTAACTCAGTGAAGCGGGAGGAATAATCCATAACCGAAAGAGTACCCTGCTGCAGGTTCATGAGCTCCCTGGCCCTGTCGTCCCTCAGCGTCACTGGATAGAAGTAGTCATAGAAGGTACACTGGAATTCGTCCCAAGCCATAGTCCGCTGGCGCCCTGCCTGTGAGACTACATCCCACCATCTCTTGGCATAATCTCGCAGCATGTAAGTCGCGAGCTTCACCCTTCTGTCTGGGGGTGTCTCCAGATGCTCGAAGATGGAAAGCATGGTTTCTAGCCATGACTCTGCAAACTGAGGTCCACCATCCCCTATGAAAGTGGGAGGATAGTGCTGTAGGAAGACTCACGTCAGCTCTTCCATAGACGGGGCAAGATGATGAGCTCCCTGGAAGGTCTGCATGAACCTCATGAAACCCTCTCTGAACTGAGCGTCCACACCAGTGTCCGGAATCACTGCAGGTTCCATATCCGGAACAATCGGCGGAACTACTGGTAGTCCCTGGTCTGTCGTATCAGGCGTACGGTCACCGCCTGGTTCCTGACGTGCAACGAGAGGACGTCTTGGTGCCATAGTCCTGAAAGATCAAAATCATGCCTCCGATTTAGGATCAACAAGGATAGAAACACAAGAGTACAAAACGAGAACAGGAGAGAGAAACACTTAAATTTGAAAAAATGAACTACAGAGTGTGTATTTAAACTACACGGCGTGTTTGTTAAATCCATTTACATGGGTGTGTAATTCTGTCACCATTGGTCGTGTAACGTTCCAGACTACACAGTGTGTTGTCCCAAAACACGACGTGTACTTGAACTCCACTCCCCTACCCAAGTCTCTTTGCACGGCTAACTTACACGGTCCTCCTAATTCTAAACTACACGGCGTGTGCACTAAGGACATGGCGTGTACAAGCCAGGCTTCGGCGGCCCGTGTAGCGGTTACATGTCCGGCCACATGGCTAACCCCTTACACGGTGTGTTCCGAACAAACACGACGTGTATAAGTATAGATCACACCGACCCGTGTTGTTCGTGACACAGACGGGTACCTAGGAGAAAACTACACGGCGTGTTCTTATAACACATGGCGTGTACTAGACAGGCTTGACGACCCGTGTAGCAGGTTACACGGCTGGATACACGGCTGACCCCTACACAGCGTGTTCCGAACAAACACGGCGTGTATAAGGATGGATAAAACCGACCCGTGTTGTTCGTGACACGACCGGGTACCCAGAAGAAACCTACACGGTGTGTTCTTATAACACACGGCGCGTACTACATGAGTTTCCCCAACCCGTGTTGTTAGTGACACGGCCGGGTACACGGTTGACTACTACACGACGTGTACTTATGGTACACGGTGTGTCCCTGAATATTTTATGCCACCCCCTGTTTTTGTTCACACAGATAACAACACGGTTAAAAAACTACATGGCGTGTATGAATAAAGTACACGCCGTGTATTCGGGGTTTTTCCGGGCAGTACCTCAGAAACTGCTCCGAACGCCAGAAACACTGAAAAACAACCAGCTATGTGCCAAATTCCGATTCGTGGGGGGCCATAATCCCCGCAAATCAAAGCTTGGAATCATAACAATTCATACAACAAGTAAACAACATAACAAACAATGATCCGCCAAATTCTGATCCTCAAGGGCCCATAACACCTCTAAGACCAGAGCTTGGCGCCCATGCTAAACAGGCTATAAAAGAAGTAACACTCTATCAGCGCAACAAGTATTTCTATCACATCAACTACCACAATGGCATGCATAATCTATCATGACATCTATCACAACAGCATGCAATTCTAATGCACCCTAGATGACATGGTAAAATGCATGACAAATGATTTCCTACCCAGTGACTATATGATGCATGAGATGACACACCCTCATCTCACCAGGTTGCAACCAAATAGAACTATAATCATATAAACTGTAACAACACAAAACAATTGCATCACCCAACAGTGAAATATAATAAACTGTAACACTTGCAAAAACTGAAAATTGCAATTGCGAGGTAATATAGCTTTTCCTTGTACATGGGTTAATTACTCCTAGGCACAGTTAAGTACTAACTACCCATTTCTTCCTGTTGGATTGGTGTTGCCCGATCCGGTAGCGGAGCTGACCGACCGACACCGACAGGCACTGTAGCGGTGCGGACTTCGGGGTCAACTTTACTGTAGCGCTTTTGACAAAGCCAGCCGCCGTTCACTGTAGCGACGCGGACCACTTTTTCGAATAGTGATCGTCTTCTTCATTTGTTTTATAGCCCATTTCGGGCTAGGGTTTTGTGGTTGAAAATCCTCTGTAATTTCTGTGCTCCCGAATCATAGTGAAAATCTGCCTCTCCCGTGGACGTAGGGATTTTTCCCGAACCACGTAAATCGTCGTGTTCTTTGTTGCTTTTCTTTCTTTCGTTTTCTCGTTTTCTGTCGTTCTGTCTCCCAGTGATTCCGCAACACTTCCTATCCCTGGCTATTGTCGCAAAACAGTAAGCAATAGTAAGGAAAGAAAACCCCTTTGATACCACTTTGTAACGACCCGAGTCCGGAGCCACATAACTGGTGCCCCATACCCGGTTCACCACATGACCTCAAGCGCGTTTCCCCAAATGCCAGAGGCTGCCGACTAGCAGCGAGGGCCTTGGTGAGTCAGTGGGGAAACTATGCCCTCATTTGGTAAAGTATGCAGTGAAAGAATAAGCATAAACAATAGCGGAAGCAGTAAATAGCATGCAACAACTAAACTGAAAGTAAAATCAATGTCTGATATAATAATGATGTAGAATGGTACATGTATCTATGGAAAGCAGTAAGCAAAACAACGTGCTGAAATACAACTAAAACCAAAGTACTAAATGTAAACAACAACTCCAATAGCATCGCAGGCCAAGGCCCGGTCCCATGCTCTCTAGCTCCGACTAGCAATCAAGTACCCGAGGTAGAAGGGCCACAATCCCTACCTATACCTGCAACCATATAATCTGTTTGGGCCGAAAAGCAAGACCCAAACAGGGTTTGAGACTAATCCCACTAGGCAACCACCATAAGATTTGTGCCCTACTGTCAGTGAGTGATATATCAAAAGTAAAGGTAAATAAATGCAGTAAACAATTCTACCAATTACCATTCACATTCATTTAATTACACAACCAGGGAAAACCAGCAAGGTTTTCTATTCCATGATAAGCAAGTAACACAACAGGTATCTAAAAAGACTACCTAACACAAGCAGTACAAAACCCAAGCTTGTTCTTTGGCTTGGTGGACTCGTCACAACCAACCATCAAAATTCACACCGACTCTATGGGTGGCTTAAACTAGCAGAACCCTATAGTCCAGTAATCAAACAAGGCACAGACACTCTGGGAAGCTCTCACGTCAATTCCCCTATGGTCTTGCAACGATAACTACAGAATAGTTGAGGAAGCACTTAAGTCTAATTCCTCATGTGGTCTCGATGTGTGGGTAACTAAGAACACTCTTGGGAAGCACAAAGGCCTATTCCCGTAGGTCCTGTGTACAAAACTAAAACTAATAGACCCTCTAGGGAAGCACTTAATCGTCTATTCCCTCTTTGATCTCCCGCACCTGGTTCTCACAGCCCTGAGCAGTCCAGTCATGCGTAATCGACTGTTAGCAGCCCTAAGTAAGTTAAAAAACTACTTGGCTAATAGCTACTATGCATCAAAATCATTTAAACAGCAGGAAAAACATGCAATCAGTGATAACAAGAAACTAACAACTGCAATAGGGTTGCCTCACAGGCAAACGGTTCCAAACGGCGATAAACAACCAAACAGAGGGAGAAACACCCATGGGGTGATCCTCAAACATGCAACCAAGCATAAATTAGAAGCAATTTATCATAACATAACAAGCAATCTAGGTCATATAAACAATAGGATCAAAATCCTAAACCCGGGATACCCGATACATGGTAATCTGGCACTTTTGCAACCAAAACTCAAGGAACTTCAACGTAGGGCAACAAACCACCTACCTCGATCCTCAGAGATCGATATACTTGAACCTCGGCCCGTGAATTGTCCTAAAACGGAGTAGATATACAAAAATGTCTAAAACGTTCAACCTCAGATAACTTACACGAGAGGAAGAATCAGGAAACGAGGCTAAAGAAGAACCAAGAACTTACCGTTGCGATTCTTCTACAATTGACGAAGTTCGATTTGGACAACCGGTGACAGATCAGTGGCTCGGAGAAGAAATGACCTCCTTGGACATTCTGGACGGAATTAGGCGGAGAAGAATATGTTTCCCATCATTAGGCACGACCCCAGGTCGATTAATGAAATAAAAAAAGTACACGGCGTGTACTCTTAAAGTACACGGCGTGTAGTGGGTTTTTCCATACTCCACCAAAATCGGCCTCCATGTCACCCCTACACACCGTGTGTGTGACCCGGTCTCAGCCAACACACGGCTTTGAGTGGCCGAGGAGTACATGGCACGTACTCATGAAGTACACGGCGTGTACTCTGAAAATTTCCAGATTCTCCATTTTTCCTTAAAAATCCCATAAAAGAGATCCGTACCTGAAACCGAAGGTTCGGGTTCTTACAATTGATTCTCCTATAAATTTTCCATATTCTTGTTAGTACTATATTTTCAGGTATTACCTCCTACCAATAAACTTTTTTTTGAATCAATGATATTTCCTTAGTTTACCTATTAGGAGTTTATTTTTAACCCAATATTATAGGGTTTTTTATCCTATAACTGGTTTTCATGGTTACATAATATTCTCAATGAGACTTCAAAACTTGCTAAATCTTGAATAGTTGATCCAGTTGTCATGGAAGAATCTTAGAAATGATAATGGTTATTTAATATATACATCAATGGGTGTTTAATTTATCTATATGATCATGTAAAATTCATATACACTACTTTATTAGTATTTATGGTAGAATTCTAGTGGTTACCTACTAGTTTGTTCTCAAACCTTGATTACATAGCCATTGAACATGGGTTCCCAAGAGGGTCTTCACTGCTTGTAGGTTCTGGTAAGTTAGAGGCCCTGAGTTATTTATTCTTTCAACTAGATAGCTTGTAATGTTTAGAAAACATGAATAAAGTAACCTAGATCTCATGTTTGTTATATTATATTGGAAAATGATTTAATAAATTGCATAAAAAAGGATTGAACAATTTTTTATTCTTGGGAAACTAGACACATATATGAATTCCATAATATATTATTAATGTAAAACACATCTTATAAACACCCTATAAAATTATTTTCTTCTTATTAAATAAATTCATTCATTCAAAATACCATTTTTTATCTATGGAGAAAGGAAATGAAATAAAATTGTGAGTTCAGATGTCTATTTAGGGTTGATTACTATGAAATGTACTGTGAATGTTTAATTAATAAATAATATAGTAGGTTAAATAATAAATAAAAATGAAATATAATCAATAACATAAGCATGATATTTATCCATGAATAATATAATTTTTTAATTAATTACATAGAGAATATTAATATATTTCATGTTGATGAAATTCATGAAGATGGATATATTAATCAAGCAACCAAGGGTTCATGCAAAGATAATAACACCCCAAAATTATAAAATAAAAAATTTTATTTTATAGGGAACGAGAAAAGCATCACAAAGCTTAAACTACCTAAAAGAATATATTTATTAATATTTAATCCCATCGATATATATGGAACCTAAAACCCCAAATCTAAATAACCATTAATATAGTTTACCATTATAACATAGCCATTAAATTGGTGTGTATTAATAGTAATGAATAAATTATTAGAATTATATGGTTTACACACGATACAACTCATTTTTATCTATTTAATATATTTCAATTAAGTATCATTTAAAATAAAAAGTAATGTTTTATGAAAACTAATATTTCTATATAAGATAGTTTAGTCATTATTTGCATAAATAATTTAAAATTAAGTATTACCACATTCATAAGATTTATTTGATAATTTTAAAATAATTTTTTATTTATAAAATCAAAATTATATTAGGTTTTTTTTTGGGAATATTTTTTAAATGTTTCAATTTTCTATGTATAGTGATAAAAATTGAATTTTAATTGAAAATTTACTTTTTTTCATAAAGTTACATATAATGTTGCATTGTATTTTAAACATTTTTTTAAATTAAAATTATTTCAATTTTATTTCAATTAATAAAATTGATATCAATGGATTCATTTTTATAATGAATTTTGATATAAAAAACCCTAAAATATTTTGAACATTTTCTATTTCAAAACAAGCATTCTAGTTGTGTTTGATGGATTAATTTTAAATTAAAAGTTTCTTATTATTTTAATTGAATTTATAAAAATTAATTCCATATTTTGTGTTTGAATAATATTTTTTATTTTTTAATGTAAAATTAATTTTCCAAAATTAAAAATAGTGAGAATGGTAAAAAATTATTTATCATGGCTAAGGTAATAATAGATTTTTTGGGAAGTTAAAATAAAAGATAAGGGATAAAATGACATAAATAATTTTATAAAATCTATTAGATGGAAACATTTGAACATTTTCATGTATAATTATCTAGAATATTGCATTTTTAACCCTTTTTAATGTGAATAATTTGGGTATATTTTTTTTCAAAAACATCAAGCATGACACTCACCTCACATATAAAAGTTATCCGCTCTCGTCTCTTATTAAAACCATGAGAACCTTTTTGATCACCCAATAAATAGAAAAATCACTACCCAAATCCCCTAATCAAAAATTTTATGACTTATGTTGTGTATAAATCCATCCTATGAAGTCTTTTTGTGCGAAACTATGTAGGTTTCCATTAGAAGAAGTAATTTTCTTAAACTATAATTCTTATTTTATTTCTTTCTCCACTACCTTCAATTATTATTAAACCATTATTATATAATTAACTCAATATCCTCATTATAATTTTTTATGTTAGTGTAATTACTTACAACTACCTCCACATTAATCAAACATGTTACAAAATCATTATTCCTGTTTACGGTAGACTACTGCCTCAATAACATAGGTCTTTTGTGTGTGTGACAAACTATCGCCCCATGAAGCGATGTGTTTTTTTACTCTAATGATTATCATATTGGGGAATACGTAAAAATTTAATTAATATATGTGATATAAATTCCATAATAATTATATAAATTAAAAACATATCATTATT
Source organism: Viscum album (assembly GCA_963277665.1). Lineage (NCBI taxonomy): Eukaryota > Viridiplantae > Streptophyta > Magnoliopsida > Santalales > Viscaceae > Viscum > Viscum album. The sequence goes on from OY728130.1 coordinate 1,169,868,226, forward strand.
AAATACAATATATCAATATTTTTCATATACTGAAAAATGATTACAACATTCACGTACATGTGGACATCCACCTTCACGAAGAGATGTGACTCTATTTTCATAATAAAAAAACATGGATGATATATATATTTATATTTAATGAAATAATATGTGATTTATGATATTATTATCATTCTAGTATAAAAAATGAAAACTTAGCTTCTTTCAATAATGATTATCGGAAAATGGAAATTTTACTCATGCATATGTACAATCTACCATCTCCTTGATTATAACATTGATAAATTTTTATAACAATGTTTAATGTATAGTGTAAAAATTATAGTTGATGACACAATATTAAAATTATTTCATTATTATAATTATGGGGATTATGGATCAATATAATATGCACATAAACTAGAATATTCGTAATAAAATATGAATAAGAAAAATGGAAATTAACACAAAAAATAAACAAAATATAGAAGGATTATTAATGAATGTATCATAAGATGTTATTAAAAAATAATATATCATATTATTAATAAGAATATGGATCTGGAATAATTTAATAACATATTTAAATTCATGCTAAAAGAGGTTGAATCGTGTTCAACCAAAAGGAAGCATGATTTAAGGGACTATGACACAATTTTTGTTTTTTTATTCATATTGCAATGTTATGCACCAAATTTATTTCATATAGTGTATATAATACCCCATTAACGTGTAAAATCATGAATAATTTATAATTTATGGTATTTTATGTTTAATTTTGATTTATTTATTCTAAAGGGATTTGACATGAAAATTTACAATTGGTAATGAATTTCATAACTTGATTTCTTTTATTGGGTTATTTACTTATTCATTGTCTTTGAAATTCTATTACTATCTATGTATTTAATTTTTTCTAACTTATATTGTATATTCACTTCATTTTTTGGATACAATTTTTTTACACATAAAATATTTAATGGTTAGTTATCACATCAATGTTATGATCATTATAATGTTTTATATTAAAATATCATTTTAATAGGGATTTTTATATATGAATTTACATTAAAAGAAAATTATATAAAATTTATTTATTAAAAAATATAATTTTATTAACCTCTGGTAATTTATGAACCTTTTATATAATACAACCATTTTCCTACTATTTAGTACTTAAAATAAATGAGAAATGTTTTTAAGAGAATTAACTTTATTTATATCTTTTATCAAAAATAAATTTTCTTCAAAAACTATATTTTTATATGTTTTTTCAAAATCCTTTTATCCTTATAAAAATCATTTATTAAATATATTTTAAACCATTTATAATTAAAAAAATTGAAGAAATATTCTTGACATTTTCAAAATAATTCTCGTTGGGGTTTTACAGAAATAGTGAAAAGAATATTTAATTTAATAAAAGATCAGAATATCTGTTAATCAAGAAAAATAGGACAATAAATATTCCTTTATATGTTTCAGATCTTATTTTAAATGAATTTTGTTATTAATTTTTTGATTAAATTTTAGTTTGAAATAGTGATTCTTAAAATGGAAAGTATATTTTCCTCAAGAATGTTTTTAATGATGTATTAATATTATTTCAATTCATCAATGAAAAAACCCTTCATTTTTATTAAAATGGGTATATTTTAGATTTATACCATATTTATTGTTTCTATGTATTTTTAATGACCATCTTGACCAAGTAAAGTACTGACATTCACTTTCATTTTTGTAGTCATTACCATTCCCTTGAAATATTCACTTACATTTTCTATGGATATATTGATAAGACCATATTATTTACTCAATCCATTATGTGAGGAAAAGGAACAATGTTCATGAATTAAATAGAATATTTCATATATGAAAAATGCTTCAGACATGCAGTGATGGGTGGGGATCAATTTATATAGCCCCTCCATGCATCAATGGGTATGAGGATAAAAATATATAATACAGAAATAAATAGTTTTTACCTATATATTTAAATATTCTTTTGAATGGTTTGGATGGTAGAGGTGTTATGTGCTAGAGACATGAAGTACCAAAATAAAGAATCATTTTTTAAGAATTTTATAATTTTTATTGATGATAATTTAAAAATGGTTTTTTCTCTAGTTTCATTTCATTTCTAGTTTATTGATTTAATTGAACATGTTTACAGTTATTTAACATTCTATATTGATTATGCTGTATTAAGTTATTTAAATGGCATGTGGGATCAAATATTTAACTTGACTTGATTATGCTTATTGATTCATTATTTTTTCTACTATACATAACTCGTACTAAGAATTGGAGAATACACTTGTTTTTCCCCTTTTCTAGGAATACATGATGTGTACTATGAATGATATGCAATTATATTCTATAGTAAATTATTATATTCTCATAAAAACATTATTGTTATAGTTTTTTATTAAAATATAATGTTAGACTCAAGTATCTTTCTAGTTTATAAACAAATATAATCCATTCAGTGCTTTAGGATGTGATTCCTTATATATTATACCAATATAAAAAAGTATATCACCAACTCTAGGTTACTAGAGTTAGTTTCATTACAATTGGTATCAGTTTAAGTTTAGTAGAAACCTTGGGAACTAGATTTAGGAAAATATATTTCAGGTATCACAAACCAATGATAGATACTTATGATAATAATATAAGTACATTATAAAATTATTTCAAGGTAGATAATATGTGATTTCCCCTAGAATTACATTATTCTCATAATACTATAGGTAGAAAATGATCTAGAATAGATATATAGTGGAGTAACAACTTTAAAATGGGTGCATTAGTCCTGACTCGATCATCACCTGGGACACGACAACAAAACTCACTGTACACCTGGTTTGACACTCTCAGGGTATATTGTTAGCATAATTCCCATTTTATATATAAATCATTATGATGTATTTAAAAATTGAGATATAACTAATTTTTTTTATTAATATGAGATTATCCATGGATAAAATTTTCAATTTATAATAACTATTTCAATAGTTATGGGATTATACATTATGTTTCATAGTGATATGATATAATCTAGTGTATTCCATGATCTAAAATCTCACATAGTAGAGGGAATGTGAAATTAATTAATTCACATAATCTAATGAGTAAGAATGGTTATTTCTTTAAAAGACCTATGTTGATCTTTTAAATAGAACTAGTGTCCCAAACAATTTCATCAAAAGAAGGAATGATATCATGTAATAACAATAAAGAGAAATAATTATATAATTATTATGGATTCAAAGGGAAGTAATAGAATAATTGGATGACAGGAAAAAATACTAATAAATAGAAGAATGGAAAGAATTAATTTTCCACATTTGATAATAGTGGAAAGAAACACCCTGGTACCTTCTTAAAAGGATTAAGATATTTCTACTGGTTTGGAGAAAAAATACCCCATGATTGTTATTGTAAGTGAAAGGAATTTTTTTTTCAATGTAAAATGATTCAACTGTAAAAAAATATGGAACTAAAAAATAAACGTCTCAAGAATCAAAGTAATATACCCCAAAAGAGGATAATGGATCAAGGTTAAGAATATAACTTTACAAAAAATGAATAAGAATGATAAATATTCTTGTGTTTTTATTCAAGAATTATGTTATTTTAATATCTTATTAATGATATCCAGGTTATAAGAATTATCAAATGTATAAGGATTGGACTACAATACTTTTCCATTATGAATATGAACATATATGTTAAATGGTATTGATGAACAAGAAAAATGATTCAATGGCATGTTGAACTTCTTCGAGAACACATTTTTTTCCGAAATATAACCATAAATATGGTCCCCATATTGAGATAGTGATTTTGGTATAAAGAGATGACTATTATAGAAAATGTAAATTGTATAATACAAACTACCATTGAACTGATTAATGATTTATTGAAAATTTGATTCATTATATCATTGATGGAGTTTACATCATTTTTGGATTTGTGGAATATATCGAATAATAATTGTTTTACTTTAGTAATAAGGTAGGATGCACATTTTAAATATATATATTTTTATTTTTATTATTACCATAATTCATGAAAATAAATGATGATGGTACACACAAGTTTGGAATGTAATGATTAAGAGATAATTTAGGTTATTTTAGGGCTTACTGATATGTTCATTTTTGAAATTCACTGACCTTATTTCAAAATTTTTAAATCTTAATCTATTTGAATGGAATAATGAAAATAGTTACCAATAAAAAATAAAGTGTACGACAGATGGAAATAAATATCATTGTAGGGTTCCTTTGATAGTTTATTGTGTTATATAAGGAGATCCTATGAATTATCTGAGTCAATTTCATCAACTTAAAGTTAAATTCTTGACCAATTAATGGACAATGTTAATATAAAATGGTTAAAGTATTTTTTTATGATTCTAGAATTATATTATAGTATTATATTAAATAATTATATTTTGGTTTAATAATTATGAAACATTTAACAATTATATTAAATTTTAGAAGCATATATGACTTCATTAAAATTAGATTTATGGATAACAATATGGGTTTTTGAATTTAATATTAATCAATAGTTAATATTCTTAAAATCTACTTTTTAAAATTTGGGTGGAATGGTTATTGCATGATTTAGGATATTTTTAGAAAAAATTTATGAGAATATAGACCATTGGTTTAGTATATAAAATAATTTTTGAGGTAAAATGCCTTTACATTTAGATATTATAATAACGTTATTGGTAACCTTTATGGATTATCAAATCATTGATTTTGTAATAATTATGTTTCTTCACAATTTTCGAATGATATAGAAATTATATTAATATAATTTATGAAATAGTATATCCAACAAGCTTATTGACAACATGTATCATCCAACAATGCCACGGGGCTTGAACCCACAATAGATGTATGATAAGTGTTTAATTAATACAACTATACTATATGATGTTATGATTTATATGTCATTTTTTAGTTAAATGATTTTATTTATGAATTTTAATGTTTAACTAGTGGTGTTATTGTCAATATTTTCATATTAATGTGTTATATTTGGAAATATATTCCGAACATATTATCTTTTGGAAAATCTTTAGAGATAGATGGATAGAAATCCCATTATTTTATGGATCCAAAATTCTCTGAAAAGTTAATTTTAGTTCTCAAGGTATATAAAATTTATTTTTGGATATCCAATTCTTGGAGTAAGAAATTAATTTGAAGTTGATTGAATCTAAACCAAATTAATAAATTATGGTTATATAATTTAAACATATCAAGTAAGTATATTTCCTAAAATGATTAGATAGTAAAATAATTCCTCAAATTTCAGAAAAGGATCATTAATTCAAAATGTTATCCAATAACCTTCATATATGATGAATAAAAAGTAATTTTAATTCATAAAAGATTTGTTATTTTGAGGTCCTTAACTCACCATTGATCATTCACATTGTTATGATCACTGACATCTATCTATCTCTATAATTAATTACTCTTTTCTTCCATGTCAAAATACTCACTTTAAACCAATGTTCTACAACATAAAAATATAGTTATGTGTTATTATATATAAACCTTGTAAATAAATTTATCTCTTATTAGGTAGATATTTTGTTAACCATTTTATAATGTGAAGGTTTTAACAATGTAATTTCCAAATTACAAACCCATGATTGTCGTGATCAAGTTTCAATTAAGCGGATGCAATTTATTTCCAGTGGGGAGAATATAAAACAATATAATTATAAAATAAGATAACTATAATTGATAGAGTATTAAACATTAAAAAAAGTATCAATAATACAAGTAATATATTTCATTAACATTAATCTAATCAATCTCTTACAGAACATGCCTCCTTGAGTCTAAATGAACTGCAATATATTTTACCATTATAATCCATCTATTTTGTTGGTATGTATAAATAATTATAAAAAAATTATAAAAATTATATTTTTCACATGTTGGACAAAAAATCATTGGTTCTATTTTTATTATAAATAAAATAATATTCATTTTAAATAAAAATAAATGTTTTCTAAAAAAATAACTATTTTTTCTAAAGGATGGTTTAGCCACGGTTTGTGCACATAATTTAAAACTAATTTTTACTAAATTTATAAAATTTATTTGGTAAAACATAATTTAATTTTGAAATATTCACATCAATATTATATTAGGTTTAATCTTTTCGATTTTTCAAAAACAAATCATTTTTAATGAATAGTGAAAAATAACGAATTTTAAATGAAGATTGCAATTAATTTTAGACTATTTATAAAGAAAATTTATATTTTAAATTATAATTAAAGAAAAATATGTTTATTTATATATAAATTAAAATAATTTAGTTAATTTAAATTATTTTAATATTAAATTTTGATAAAAAATCATTTTAAACTTTTGACAATATTTTGTTTAAAAACCTTCTTTCTCATTATGTCTGTTAGATTAATTTTAAATTAAATATTCCCACTATTGTTAATTGAATATAGAAAAAAGTATTACATATTTATAATTATAATAATTAAAATTATATAATATTTTTAACATAATTTTTTACCATTATGAATACTAAAAACATTAAAAATTATTTACCATGATTAAGGTAATAATATTTTTTTAGGGATAAACTAAAATGATAAGTGTTAAAATTCACTTAAAACATGTCTAAAATATATTTTCTAGTGATATTTATAAATTATAATGTCTAACTATAGATAATACTCTATGTTATACCCTTGTGACATCCGAATAATGTGGGTACACCTTTTTTCTTTTCAAACATTTCGTTGTTGTTTATATGGATCCCCAAGATTCATTCTCCTATAAATTTTCTATATTCTTGTTAGTACTATATTTTCAGGTATTACCTTCTAAAAATAAACGTTTTCCTGAATCAATGAGATTTCCTTGGTTTACCTATTAGGATTTTATTCTTGAACCCAATATTATATGGTTGTTTATCCGATAACTGGTTTTCATGGTTACATAATATTCTCAGTGAGACTTCAAAACTTTATAAATCTTGAATACTTGATCCGGTTCTCATGGTAGGATCTTAGGAATGATTATGGTTATTTAATCTATATATCAATGGGTATTTAATTTATTTATATGAGCATGTAAAATTCACATACACTACTTTATTGGTATTTATGGTATAATTCTAGTGGTTCTCTACTAGTTTGTTTTCAATCCTTGATTACATAGCCATTGAACATGGGTTCCCAAGAGGGACTTCACTACTTGCAGGTTATGGTATGTTAGAGGCCCTGTGTTATTTATTCTTTCAACTAGATAGCCTGTAATGTTTAGAAAACATGAATAAAGTAACATAGATCTCAAGTTTGTTATATTATATTGGAAAATGATTTAATAAATTGCATAAAAAGGGATTGAACAATTTAGTATTCTTGGGAAAATAGACACATATATGAATTTTATAATATTTTAATAATGTAAAACACATCTTATAAACACCCTATAAAATTATTTTCTTCTTATTAAATAAACTCATTCATTCAAAATACAATATTTTATCTGTGGAGACAGGAAATGAAATAAAATTATGAGCTCATATGTCTAGTTAGGGTTCATTACTATGGAATGTACTATGATTTTTTAATTAACAAATTATATAGTAGGGTGAATAATAAATAAATATGAAATATAATCAATAACATGAGCATGATATTTATCCATGAATAATATAATTGTTTAATGAATTACATGGAGAATATTAACTGATTTCATGTTGATGAAATTCATGAAGATGGATATATTAATCAAGCAACCATGGGTTCATGCAAAGATAATAACACCCCAAAATAAAAAAAAATAGGAAAATTTTATTTTATAGGAAATGAGAAAAGCAACACAAATCTTAAACTACCTAAAAGAATATATTTATTAATATTTAATCCCATCGATAGATTATGAAACCTACAACTCCAAATCTAAATAACCATTAATATAGTTTACTATTATAACATAGCCATTAAATTGGTGTGTATTAATAGTAATGAATAAATTATTAGAATTATATGGTTTGCACATGATAAAACTCATTTCTTATCTATTTAATATATTTCAGATAAGTATCATTTAAAATAAAAAGTAATGTTTTATGAAAACTAATATTTCTATATAAGATAGTTTAGTCATGCTTTGCACACATAATTTAAAATTAAGTATTACCACATTTATAAGATTTATTTGATAATATTTAAATAATTTTTTATTTATAAAATCAAAATTATATTAGGGTTTTTTATAGGGAATTTTTTTAAATGTTTCATTTTTCTATGTATAGTGAGAAATATTAAATCTTAATTGGATTTTTTTCTTAAAGTTACATATAATGTTACATTGTATTTTAAACATTTTTTAAATTAAAATTATTTCAATTTTATTTCTGTTAATAAAATTGATATCAATGGATTCATTTTTATAATGAATTTTGATATAAAAAAACCTATAATATTTTGAACATTTATAATTTTAAAATAAGCATTCTGGTCTCATTTGATTGACTAATTTTAAATTAAAATATTTCTATTATTTGAATTGAATTTATAAAAATTAATTCCATATTTTGTGTTTGAATAATATTTTTTATTTTTTAATGTAAAATTAATTTTCCAACCTTAAAAATAGTGAAAATGGTAAAAAATTATTTTCTATGGTTAAGGTAATAATGGATTTTCTGGGAAGTTAAAATAAAATGATAAGGGATAAAACGACCTAAATACTATTATATAATTTTTTATATGGAAGCATTTGAACATTTTCATGTATAATTATCTAGAATATTGCATTTTTAACCGTTTTTAATGAGAATAATTTAGGTATATGTTTTTTCAAAAACATCAAGTGTGACACTCACCTCACATATAAAAGTTAACCCCTCTCATCTCTTATTAAAGCCTTGAGAACATTTTTTATTGGCCAAGAAATGGAAAAATCACTACCCAAATTTCCTAATAACATATTTTATAACTTATATTGGTTATAAATCCATCCTATGAAGTATTTTTGTGCAAACCTATGTAGGTTTCCATTAGAATAAATAACATTCTTAAGCTATAATTATTATTTTATTTCTTGCTCCACCGCCTTCAATTATTATTAAACCATTATTATATAATTAACTCAATATCCTTATTATAAATTTTTTATGTTAGTGTGATGAAATAAAACTACCTCCACATTAATCAAACATGTTTCAAAATTATCATTCATGTTTACGGCAGACTACTGCCTCGATAACATAGGTCTTTCATGTGTGCGAAAAACTATCGCCCCCTGAAGCGATGTTTTTTACACTAATGATTATCATATAGGGGAATAAGTATAAATTTAATTATTATATGTGATATAAATTCTATGATAATTATATAAATTAAAAACATATCATTATTAAAGACAATATATCAATATTTTTCATATACTAAAAAATGATTAGAGCATTCATGTACATGTGGATATCCACCTTCACGAAGAGATGTGACTCTATTTTCATAATAAAAAAATATGGATGGTATATATATTTATATTTAATGAAATAATATGTGATTTCTAAGATTTTTTTTATTCTGTTATAAAAAATGAAAACTTAACTTCTTTTAATAATGATTATTGGAAAATGGAAATGTTACTCATGTATATGTACAATCTACCATCTCCTTGATTAAAAAATTATTAATTTTTCAAAACCATGTTTAATGTATAGTGTTAAAATTATAGTTGATGACACAAAATTCAAATTATTTCATTATTATAATTATGTGGATTATGGATCAATATAATATGAACATAAACTAGAACATTAGTAATAAGATATGAATAATAAAAATGGGAATTAACACAAAAAATAAACAAAATATAGAAGGATTATTAATGAATGTGTCATAAGATGTTATTAAAAAATAATATATCATATTATTAATAAGAATATGGATTTGGAATAATTTAATGACATGCTTAAATTGATGCTGAAAGAGGTTAAATCGTGTTCAACCAAAAGGAATCATGAGTTAAGGGACTATGACACAATTTTTGTTTGTTTAGTGATATTGTAATGTTATGCGTCAAATTTATTTCATATGGTGTATATACAACCCCATTAATCTGTAAAATCATGAATAATTCAAAATTTATGGTATTTTAAGTTTTATTTTTATTTATTTATTCAAAGGGGATTTGAAATGAAAATTTACAAGTGGTAATGAATTTTATAACTTGATTTCTTTCATTGGGTTATTTACTTATTCCTTGTCTTTGAAATTCTATTGCTATTTATGTATTTAATTTTGTCTAACTTATATTGTATATCCACTTCATTTTTTTGGATATAATTTTTTTACACATAAAATATTTAATTGTTAGTTCTCACATCAATGTTATGATCATTATAATGTTTTATCTCAAAATATCATTTTAATAATGATTTTATATATATGAATTTACATTAAAGAAAATTTTATAAAAATTATTTATTAAAAAATATAATTTTATTATCCTCTAGTTATTTATGAACCTTTTCATGTAATACAACTATTTTACCACTATTTAGTACTTAGAATAATTGATATTTTTTAAGAGAATTCAACTTTATTTATATCTTTTGTCAAAAATTAATTTTCTTCGAGAAGTATATTTTTATATGTTTTTTCAAAATCCTCTTTATCATTATAAAAGTTATTTATTAAATATATTTTAAACAATTTCGAATAAAAAAAATTAAAGGAATCTTCATGTCATTTTCAAAATAATTCTCATTAGGGTTTTACAGAAATAGTGAAAAGAATATTTATTTTAATGTGTATGGAAAGATCCGAATATCTATTAATAAAAAAATAGACAATCAATATTCCTTTATATGTTTTAAATCTTATTTTCAATGAATTGTGTTTTTAATTTTTTAGTTAAATTTTAGTTTGGAACAGTGATTCCTAAAATGGAAAGGATATTTTCCTCAAGATTTTTTTAAAGATATTGTCATAGTATTTCAATTTGTCAAAAAAACACTTCATTTTTACTAAAATGGGTATATTTTTTTATTTATTCCATACTTATTGTTTCTATGGATTTTTAATGACCATATTCACCAAGTAAAGTACTGACATTCACTTTCATTTTTGTAGTCATTACAATTCCCTGGAAATATTTACTTACATTTGATCGTTGGACACTAAATTTGCCACAAATATCCAAATTATCTATCTTAAATATGCTTATTTATTTAGCCATATATCATTTATAAAAACATTTTTCATTATTGAAAATTACTTTTTCTGTGGATATATTGATAAGTCCATATTATTTACTCAATGCATTATGTGAGGAAAATAAATATTGTTCATGAATTAAATAGAATATTTCATATATGAAAAATGCTTAGGACATGTAGTGATGGGTGGGGATTGATTTATATATCCCCTATATGCATCAATGGGTATCAGGATAAAAATCTATAATATAGAAGTAAATCGTTTTTACCTATATTTTTAAATAGTCTTTTGAATGGTTTGGATGGTATAGGTGTCATGTTCTAGAGACATGAAGTCCCAAAAGAAAGAATCATTTTTTATGAATTATATTATTATTATTATAGATGATATTTTAAAAATGGTATTTTCTCTAACTGCATTTCATTTATAGTTTATTGATTTAATTGAACATGTTTACAGTTATTTAAATTCTATATTGATTATGTTGTATTAAGTTATTTAAATGGCATGTGGGATCAAATATTTAACTTGAATTGATTATGCTTGTTGATTCAATATTTTTTCTACTATAGATAACTCGTACTAAGAATTGGAGAATACACTTGTTTTTTCCCTTTTCCAGGAATACATGATGTTTACTATGAATTATATGCAATGATATTCTATAGGAAATTATTATATTCTCATAAAAACATTATTGTTATAGTTTTTTTTATTAAAATATAATGTTAGACTCAAGTATCTTTCTAGTTTATAAACAAATATAACCCATTCGGTGCTTTAGGATGTGATTACTTATATCTTATACCAATATAAAAAAGTATGTCACCAACTCCAGGTTACTAGAGTCAGTTTCATTAAAATTGGTATCAGTTTAAGTTTAGTAGAAACCTTGAGAACTAGATTTAGGAAAATATATTTTAGGTATCACAAACCAATGATAGATACTTATGATAATAATATAATTACATCCTAAAATTATTTCAAGGTAGATAATATCTGATTTCCCCTAGAATTACATTATTCTCATGATACTATAGGTAGAAAATGATCTATAATAGATATATATTGGAGTAACAACTTTAAAATGGGTGCATTAGTCCTGACTTGATCATCACCTGGTCCACAACAACAAAACTCACTGTGCACCTGGTTTGACACTCTTAGGGTATATTGTTAGCATAATTCCCATTTTATATATAAAGCATTATTATGTATTTAAAAATCGAGATATAACTAAATAAAAATTGTTTATTAATATGAGATTATCTATGGATAAAATTTTCAATTTATAATAACTATTTCAATAGCTATGGGATTATACATTATGTTTCATAGTGATATGATATAATCTAGTGTATTCCATGATCTAAAATCTCACATAAAAGATGGAATGGGAAATGAATTAATTGACATAATCTAATGAGTAAGAATGGTCATTTCTTTAAAAGACTTATGGCGATCTTCTAAATAGAACTAGTGTCCCAAACAATTTCATCATATGAAGGAATGATATCATGTAATAACAATAAAGAGAAATAATTATATAATTATTATGGATTCAAAGGTAAGTAATAGAATAAGTGGATGATAGGAAAAAATACTAATAAATAGAAGAATGGAAAGAAGTATATTCCCACATTTGATAATAGTAGAGAGAAACACCGTGGTATCTTCTTAAAAGGATTAAGATATTTCTACTGGTGTGGAGAAAAAATACCCCATGATTGTTATTGTAAGTGAAAGGAAATTTTTTTTCAATGTAAAATGCTTCAACTGTAAAAAATATGGAACTACAAAATAAACGTCTCAAGCATCAAAGTAATATACCTCAAAATATGATAATGGATCAAGGTCAAGAATATAACTTTACAACATATGAAGGAGAATGATAAATATTATTGTGTTTTTATTCAAGAATTATGTCATTTTAATATCTTATTAATGATATCCAAGTTATAGGAATTATCAAATGTATAAGGATTGGACTACAGTACTTTTCCATTATGGATATGAACATATATGTTAAATGGTATTGATGACCAAGAAAAATAATTCAATGGCATGTTTAACTTCTTGGAGAACACATGTTTTTCCGAAATATAACCACAAATATGGTCCCCATATTGAGATAGTGATTTTGGTATAAAGAGATAACTATTATAGATAATGTAAATTGTATAATACAGACTACCATTGAACTGATTAATGATTTATTGAAAATTTGATTCATTATATCATTGATGGAGTTTACATCATTTTTGGATTTGTGGAATATATTGTCACCACCCGTCCTTGGGGCCCGTGCTGTGACTACCCCAATCCCTCCTTCCATAGGCCAGGGGCTGGCGACTAGCACCAAAGGCGAATATCCTGATAACTGGGAAGGCATTGCCTTTATAAAAGAAAAAAAAACACCAAATAGTACAAGCGGAAGTAAACACTAAGTACAAAAGAGAGTGCTGAAAAGTAAATGGGCCAGAATACAAACCCAACTGAAAGTACAACTACAACTGAACAAAAGTACAACAGAAAAAGACAACAGCTGGAAAATTGGAAGCGGCTCTTGGGTCATCCTCCTCGGATCCTACCTGAAGGGTAGGTACAGATGGCGCAACTCCTGGATCGTCCACCACGGATCCTACCTGAAGGGTAGGTACATATAGCCTTCACAATGATCTCGCCCGTCAACCTCCTCTGTGTGTCTTCTCGTCGTGAAGTCCACCTCCGGATACGGACTGGTTGTGTGGTCCACCTCCGGGAACACTCAGCCTCCGTCAGCACTGCCCGTCGTCTGCAACCAACACAACGAGGTGGGGGCATAGCCCATGCAGGGGTGAGTATAATGATACTCAGTAGGGACCCTGAGACCCTCAAGGTCTCACTAAAACCAACAAGGATAACCACAAAGAAGATCTCAACAGATAACCTCTACTTAGGTATATGCCCATACATATACCAAAGTTATCAAGTAACCCATCTCAATCATGAGGAAACACAAAGATTATGAAATCAATGGATAACCACTACCCAGGTATATTCCCATACATATACCTAAGTTATCAAGTGACCCATCTCAATCATGAGGCAAACACAAAGGTCATAGTCTCAGCTCAAACTGGGATTTTCATTATCGAAACCGTAACTACTGATGAGCCCGTCTCTGGAGTGTACAGTGATCCTGTTACAACTCCGAGGTACTGCTCACTAACCTAATACTACTGAGGTACTCCTCCTGTCGAGTACCGCGGGTCTGCCACCTCACACAGTAGTGCTCCTCCGCCATGGGTCTGCCACCTCACAGAGTAGTGCTCCCCCTCATAGCCTACAGAGGTACTCCTCCTGTCGAGTACCGCGGGTCTGCCACCTCACACAGTAGTGCCCCTCCACCATGGGTCTGCCACCTCACAAAGTAGTGCTCCCCACTGGGCTATGCTAGTCACTCCGAATCGAATCGGACAAGCAGTCATCAGTCACAGCCAGCTACACGGTCGCCGTACATTGTATGATCATCTCCAGGAGGGTCCGATCCACGAGCTACAGGTCGATACTCCAAGTATCACAAGTCCCACAAAGAAGTATCTCAAAGGACCGCCTCGTCATAGGGGTCTCAACGCAATAGATGACGCGTCAATCAGACACCCGGTCTGTGAGTTATTAGCCTTTTTGTCCCAGGGGCCCGGTTGGTTTCGTGTGCGAACCAACCCGGCCATATCTCAACTGTACCCCAAACTATTATAGGGTATAATCATAGGGACTGTTTCTCAACGTGATCACCAACGCCACTGACGGTTCGTCAAACAGACGTCCAGTCCGAAAGATATCAGCTTTTCCGTTCCAGGGGCCCCGTTGGATTTCGGGTACAATTCAACCCGGCCATACTCCAACTGCATCCAAACCTCGGGCGAAGTATGCCAAAAGTTTTGTCTCTTCAAGAGGAATCCAACAAAGTCGACGACACATCAATCGGACGTTCGGAGCTCAAGATATAAGCGTTTCCGCTCCGAGGGCCCGGTTGGTTTCGTGTACGAACCAACCCGACCGAACCCAAAGTACTCCGAAACCTTGAGTGTAATATACCGAAATGACCGTCTCTATCCAAGGATCACATCACAGCTGACGGTGCATCGATCGGAGGTCCGTGGCCCTAGATATGGGCGAAAGACTGTGAAAGGTCCGAAAGTGGGGGTTTCGGGCTCGGACCGACCTGGCTCGAGACCCCCTGGGTCGGCCCACTTGGGCGCGGCCCGACTCGGCGGCCCGGCGCGCTGGCAGTCCGACGCGTTGGCCAGGTGGCTCGGCAGAACGGCCGAGCCGTTCGAGTGTGCGGGGGGGGGGGGGGGGGGGGGGCGCTGCCCCCCGCTGTTTGTAACCGCGACCCCCCATAATGGGGGCCGCTCTTTGCAGGCCAGCCGGGGGTCGTAACCCCCGGATCTCCCCCTGACCGGCCGGCCCGCTCCGGCCAGCCGACTTCTGCCGCCACGGGACCGGCAAGGGCTAGTCCCCCTGCTCTGATGCTGGCGGCCCGGTACCAGCTGGCGGTCCCCCTGCTTCGCCGCAGCCTAAGCCGCGACTTATTCTGTTCGACACGGAGAGACGGCACCGCGCCCCTCCGCCGCGGCCCCGCTCCGGCCGCGGTGTCTTCGGGTTTCTTTTCCAGCGCGGCGCGGTGGCGCTGTGGCTTGGTTTGATTTTCAAATGCGCGGCGCGATGGTGCCACACATCCTTGACGCTCGTTCCCGCGCGGTGTGACGACACCACGTCACTTTCCTTTGAACCGCAACAACACAAACAAAATAAGGGAGGAGGGTCAGCCGTGTTTGTGTGGTCCGGCCCCCTCCCGTTAAACAATAGCAAGCGGTACAATTGAATGTGGATAGTTGACAGAAGTAATTCACGAAAAGAAACGCATAAAACCCCTACCTTGACAAAAGTTGTCGAACGGCGGTGTCGCGGAAAACGGCATCGCGGGGTGAGGTTCTCTATATGCCGACGAAGAACGTCTGAGGAGGAAGCAGCGTCTCCCTTCCTTTCACGCGGAGAGAAAATTGAAAGGCGGAATGTCGTTGGCGAGTTCCCACGTCGGTGCCTCCTCTTTTGTCGAGGAAGAAGAAGACGGAAGAAGAAGAAGAAGAAGAAGAAGTTCTTTAAAAACTCCCAAGCTCTCTTCCCTTACCCTCAACACCATAAAAGCCAACCCTTAACAAAATAATGGTTCTACATTATTTAATCAACCCAAGCTAAGCTTTTCCAAAATAAATTCAAAAGTTGAATTCACTTAATTAATGTGTGTGTTGGATAGAGTTAATGAGGGAGAGAGTGAGGAAATGGAAGTTTACTCAAATAAAGATAAGTTTACAAAATTAAAGAGGGAGTTAGGGAGTTTAAGAGGAATGTGAAGGGGTGGGGTTCATGTGGGCCGCACCTCACCTTTAATCCTCTCATGGGTGGTTAAATCTAAGTGGGTCCCACCCATAACTCCCTTACATAGGTTATAACCACTTAAGAGAGGGTCAAAGTGTTGTAACACAACACTTAATCCACTTAACAAGAAAGGAAAATATAATTGTAACAATTATATTTTATCCCTCACATTTTTTTAAAACAACTCCTCCCGAGAAAACACAACTCCAGAAAGGGTCTTATTAAGTAATTACCGGTGTTGCGGTTCCATCGGTGCCCTCAGATTTCGATTCCGTGCACCAGTTCAAAAGATAGAAAAACCCGCTCGTTCGTTCACTGAATGTACCCGAGCTAAACTTCGGAAATTGATTCCGGGCACACCAGGCCTCGAAATCAGGCACCATCAGAAACTGCGTTCTTTTAAAATCCCGAAGAAAATTTAGAAAAAATTTCCCTTGAATTTTACAGGTCTTTACATTACTCCCACCCCAGGGATTTATGTCCTCGTAAAGCTTTAACAGAGACTAGGGATACAAAAGCGGTATTGAGCATGCATCTGAGCCTTCCGCTCCCATGTGCTTACCTGGAGATTTTCGTACTGCCAAAGAAAGTGAACCTGAGGAATCGACTGTCCTTATAGGATCCGCTCTTGTCGATCCTCAGTCCCCACTGGAACCTCTAAGAAAGTCACCCCATCGCCCAAGTCCAGCTCCCCATGGTCGATGATATGTGAAGGGTCGAGCACGTATCTCCTTAGTTGAGATACATGGAAGTCATCATGCACCTGGTGAAATTGAGGTGGATGGGTCAAGCGGTAAACCACCTCTCCTACCCTGCTGAGGACCTAGAAAGGTCCGTTGAACCTCGTAGATAACTTTTCGCCTCATCCACGTCTCCATAATTCCACGTCGAGGTGAGACCCATAAGAAAACGTGGTCGCCATCCTCGAAATCTAGTGGTCTCTACCTCCTATCAGCATAAGGCTTCTGTCAGCTCTGAGCTGTCCTCATCTGCTCTTGGATGACCTGGACCTTCTCTGGTCCCACAAGAGATGCTATGATTTGTTCTTTGCCGATAAGAGAAATCTGGTCTCATCCCCTGGATGAACCACATTCTTTTCCTAATACAGTCAATCCAGACATGAATGATGTATTCATGCCATGGATGATGTCGTAAGGCCTCGACGTTACTACCAAGAGATCCAACCGTCACTCTCACCTATAAGGATCGAGTCACACTTTCGGCATCAGCGTGAGGTCACTGGGTCTCTTCCAGTATGAATCTCGAAAGTGAGGGTCAAGTCAACAGTTTAAACCGAAACCTCTTAGCACTCAAAAAGGAAGGAAGAAAATGTCACAAAGGTAAGTGTATTTATATTATTCAGCTCATGGTACAAAGACACAAATGTAACAACAACAACATGGAACTAGATATACAAAGAAAATAAGGAAACCACTAGTTCCGCTCCTATCCACTCACTTCCGGAGCTCCGTAGTCATAAGCTTCTGCTGCCTGAAGCTGAGCTCTCCCATGTCCACCTATTCCCTGCGGTCGGGGTGGACCTCCTGGTGGTGGTGGTGGCAACACCTCGAAGCGTTGTCCACCTCCAGCTGCACGGCCAGCTCCCCTCCCTCGGCCTTCAGCTCCTAGCGGTCTGCCTTGATCGAACCTCTGCCTCTGCCTGTGAGGTTCTTCATTTAACTGTTGGTCATCTACATGGTGGGTCGGAAAGTTATGTGCCATGTGACCAATCCCGCCGCAGGAGTAACACTGCATGGAAGGTCTGGCTCTGTCATTCCCCTTGGTGCCTCGCACTACCGACCCTGAGTCATGCGGTCGACCACCTGTAGGTCTGGTCCTCTTGGACCTCTGCGTCATCTGTCTACTGCCTGCTATAGAAGTCTCTGCTACATGTCGGCTAGTGGTGGGTCCTGCTGTTGGAGACTGCTCAGCAAGGAAACTCTCCACTAAGAGGGCTCGCTCCAACACCCCTGTCTGCGTCAGAATGCTGTGAGAAACAACAGAAGCTCTAATCTCTTGCCTGAGCCCCTGCTCAAAGGTTCGGTCCCTGAAGAACGGGTCCCGTACCATATCTGTGGAGTAGCGCGAGAGGTCTGTGAACCTCACTGAATACTACACCACTGTCATGATGCCCTGTCGAAACTGAAGTAGCTCCTGTATACGCACCGCTCGAAGGGTGGCTGGTACAAACTCTGCCCGAAACAAGCTCTCAAAGTCTGCCCAGAGAAGTGTCGCCTCATCATGTATCTAGAGCATCAGGCTCCACCATCTGCCTGCTGCTACCTGAAGAAGTTTGGCAGCAAGGATCACCATGAAGTCTGCTGGCATCCCCACTAGCCTGAAGACTCTCACCACAGCCTCCAGCCAATCCTCATCCGCCTGCGGGTCCGTCTCTCCCCTGAACCTGGGTGGCCTCTGGCGCTGGAACTCGTGCAGTGCGCTCAAGCGACGTGCACCCTCTGCTGCTGGGGTTTGTGGCATCGGTGGACCAACGAGTAGTAGTACCGCTGGTGCCTCCGCTGGTGCCTCAACTGGGATAGGGCCCCGTACTGAGGCCACGTCACTCAGCGGGCTGTCAGTATGAAAAAATCTCGGGGCTCTAGCTGGTCATCCGCGGGGAGGAATCCTGAAAGAAACAAACATGACATGGTCAAATGATTTATACCTGGTGAGCTGACCTGGTTTGATCTGACTTTTAAAACTATTGGAAACACACACGCAATCAGTGTTTTCGTGCACAAAGTCGGAAATCAGTTTTCAGGGTCCTGGTGTATGGATACATCGGCCGCCCGCACCAACACTGGACTCCCTGAACTGAAAACCACACTCAGTACCCTTAGCACTATTGCTCCACAGAAAAGAAATATCAGAGTTATAAGTTCTGCGGTAGAAGACTCCTCTGATACCAATTTGTCACGACCCGTCCTCGGGGCCCATGCCGTGACTACCCCAAGCCCGCCTTCCATAGGCCAGGGGCTGGCGACTAGCACCAAAGGAAAATATACCGATAACTGGGAAGACATTGCCTTTATAAATGAAAACAAAACACCACAGAGTACAAGAAGAAGTAAACACTAAGTACAAAAGAGAGTGCTAAAAAGTAAATGGGCCAGAATACAAACCCAACTGAAAGTACAGCTACAACTGAACAAAAGTACAACAGAAAAAGACAACAGCTGGAAGAACGGAAATGACTCTTGGGTCGTCCTCCTCGGATCCTACCTGAAGGGTAGGTACAAATGACACAGCTCCTGGATCGTCCACCATGGATCCTACCTGAAGGGTAGGTACAGATAGCCTTCACAACGCTCTTGCCCGTCAACCTCCTCCATGTGTCGTCTCGTCGTGAAGTCCACCTCCAGATACTGACTCGTCATGTGGTCCACCTTCGGGAACACTCGGCCTCCGTCAGCACTGCCCGTCATCTGCAACCAACACAATGAGGTGCGGGCATATCCGGTGTAGGGGTGAGTATAATGATACTCAGTAGGGACCCAGAGACCCTCAAGGTCTCACTAAAACCAACAAGGATAACCACAAAGAAGATCTCAATAGATAACCTCTACTTAGGTATATGCCCATACATATACCTAAGTTATCAAGTAACCTATCTCAATCATGAGGAAACAAAAATATTATGAAATAAACGGATAACCACTACCCAGGTATATGCCCATACATATACCTAAGTTATCAAGTTACCCATCTCAATCATGAGGTAAATAGAAAGGTCATAGTCTCAGCTCAAACCCGAATTTTCATTATCGAAACCGTAACTACTGATGAGCCCGTCTCTGGAGTGTACAGTGATCCTGTTACAACTCCAAGGTACTGCTCACTAACTTAAGACTGCTGAGGTACTCCTCCTGTCGAGTACCGCGGGTCTGCCACCTCACACAGTAGTGCTCCTCCGCCATGGGTCTTCCACCTCACACAGTAGTGCTCCCCCTTATATCCTACAAAGGTACTCCTCCTGTCGAGTACCGTGGGTCTGCCACCTCACACAGTAGTGCTCCTCCGCCATGGGTCTGCCACCTCAGAAAGTAGTTCTCCCCAATGGGCTATTCTAGTCAGTCCGAATCGAATCGGACAAGTAGTCATCGGTCATAGCCAGCTACATAGTCTCCGTACTCTGTATGATCTTCTCTGAGAGGGTCCGCTCCATGAGCTATAGGTCGATACTCCAAGTATCACAAGTCCCACGAAGAAGTATGTCAAAGGACCGCCTCGTCATAGGGGTCTCAACGCAACAGACGGCGCGTCAATCGGACGCCTGGTCTGTGAGTTATTAGCCTTTTTGTCCCAGGGCCCCGGTTGGTTTCGTGTGCGAACCAACCCTGCCGTATCTCAACTGTACCCCAAACTCCCATAGGGTATAATCATAGGGATTGTTTCTCAATGTGATCACCAACGCCGCTGACGGTTCGTCAAATGGACGTCTGGTCTGAAAGATATCCGCTTTTCCGTTCCAGGGGCCCGGTTGGATTTCGGGTACAATCCAACCCGACAATACTCCAACTGCGTCCAAACCTCGAGCGAAGTATTCCAAAAGTTCCATCTCCTCAAGATAAATCCTAAAAAGTCGACGGCATGTCAATCGGACGTCCGGAGCTCAAGATATAAGCGTTTCCGCTCCGAGGACCCGGTTGGTTTCATGTACGAACCAACCCGGCTGAACCCAAAGTAATCTGAAACCTTGAGTGTAATATACCAAAACGACCGTCTCGATCAAGGATCACATCGCAGCTGACGGTGCGTGGATCGGAGGTCCGTGGCCCTAGATATGGGTGAAATACCGTGAAAGGTCTGAAAGTGGGGGTTTCGGGCTCGGACCGACCCGGCCCGAGACCCCCTGGGTCAGCCCGGCCCGGCCTAGGCGCGCCCCGGCGCGCTGGAGGTCCGGCGCGCGGGCCCGGTGGCTCGGCCGAACGGCCGAGCCATTCGAGTGTGCGGGGGGGGTGCGCTGTCCCCCGCCGTCTGTAACCGCGGCCCCCCATAATGGGGGCCGCTCTTTGCTGGCCAGCCGGGGGTCGTAACCCCCGGCTCTCCCCCTGACCGGCCGGCCCGCTCCGGCCGGCCTGCTTCTGCCACCATGGGACTGGCGAGGGACGGTCCCCCTACTCCGACGCAGGCGGCCTGGTACCGGCCGACGGTCCCCCTGCTTCGTCGCGGCTTATTCTTTCCGGCGCGGCACGACGGCGCCGCGCCCCTCCGCCGCGGCCCCACTCCAGCCGCGGTGTCTTTTGGTTTCTTTTTCGGCGCGACGTGATGGTGCTGCGGCTTGGTTTGATATTCAAATGCGTGGCGCGACGGCGCCGTGCATCCTTTCCGCTCGTTCCCGCGTGGTTTGACGGCACCGCGTCACTTTCCTTTGAACCGCAACAACACAAACAAAATAAGGGAGGTGGGTCGGCCATGTTTGTGCGGTCCGACCCCCTCCCGTTAAACGATAGCAAGCGGTCCAATTGAACGTGGATAGTTTACAGAAGTAATTCACGAAAAGAAAGGCATAAAACCCATACCTTGAAAAAATTTGTCGAACGACGGTGTCGCGGAAAACGGCGTCGCGGGGTGAGGTTCCGTATATGCCGACGGAGAACGTCCGAGGAGGAAGCAGCGTCTCCCTTCCTTTCACGCGGAGAGAAAATTGAAAGGCGGAATGTCGTTGGCGAGTTCCCATGTCGGTGCCTCCTCCTTTGTCAAGGAAGAAGAAGACGGAATAAGAAGAAGAAGAAGTTCTTTAAAAACTCCCAAGCTCTCTTCCCTTACCCTCAACACCACAAAAGCCAACCCTTAACAAAATAATGGTTCCACATTATTTAATCAACCCAAGCTAAGCTTTTCCAAAATAAATTCAAAAGTTGAATTCACTTAATTAATGTGTGTGTTGGCTAGAGTTAATGAGGGAGAGAGTGAGGAAATGGAAGGTTACTCAAATAAAGATAAGTTTACAAAATTAAAGAGGGAGTTAGGGAGTTTAAGAGGAATGTGAATGGGTGAGGTTTTTGTAGGGCCCCACCTCACCTTTAATCCTCTCATGGGTGGTTAACTCCAAGTGGGTCCCACCCCTAACTCCCTTACATAGGTTATAACCACATAAGAGAGGATCAAAGTGTTGTAACACAACACTTAATCCACTTAACAAGAAAAGAAAATATAATTGTAACAATTATATTTTATCCCTCACATTTTTTTAAAACAACTCCTCCCGAGAAAACGCAACTCCAGAAAGGTTATTCTTAAGCAATTACCGGCACTGCGATTCCATCGGTGCCATCGGATTTCGATTCCATGCACTGGTTCAAAAGATAGAAAAACCCCCTCGTTCGTTCACTGAACGTACCCGAGCTAAACTTTGGAAATTGATTCCGGGCACACCGGGCCTCATAATCAGGCGCCGTCAGAAACTGCGTTCTTGTAAAATCCCAAAGAAAATTTAGAAAAAATTTCCCTTTAATTTTACGGGTCTTTACATATATCCAATAATAATTGTTTTACTTTAGTAATAAGGTAGGATACACATTTTAAATATATATATTTTTATTTTTTTATTACCATAATTCATGAAAATAAATGATGACGATACACAAATGTTTGGAATGTAATTATTAAGAGATACTTTAGGTGATTTTAGGGCTTACTGATATGTTCATTTTTGAAATTCACTGACCTTATTTCTAATTTTTTGGATCTTAATCTATTTGAATGGAATAATGAAAATAGTTACCAATAAAAAATAAAGTATACGACGGATGGAAATAAATATCATTGTAGGGTTCCTTTGATAGTTTATTGTGTTAAATAAGGAGAGAATATGAATTATCTGAGTCAATTCCATCAACATAAAGTTAAATTCTTGACCAATTAAGGGACAATGTTAATATAAAATGGTTAAAGTATTTTTTATGATTCTAGAATTATATTATAGTATCATATTCAATAATTATATTTTGGTTTAACAATTATGAAACATTTAATGATTATATTAAATATTAGAAGAATATATGACTTCATTAACATTAGATTTATGGATAACAACTTGGGTTTTTGAATTTAAGATTAATTAAAAGTTATTATTCTTAAAATCTACTTTTTAAAATTTGTGTGGAAGGGTTATTGCATGATTTAGGATATTTTTAGAAAACATTTATGATAATATAGACAATTGGTTTAGTATATAAAAGAATTTTTTGAGGTAAAATGCCTTTACATTTGGACATTAGAATAACGTTAGTGGTAACCTTTATGGATTATCAAATCATTGATTTTGTAATAATTTTGTTTCTTCACAATTTTGGAATGATATAGAAATTATATTAATATAATTTATGAAATAGTATATCCAACAAGCTTATTGACAAAATTTATCATCCAACAAGGCCACGAGGCTTGAACCCACAATAGATGTATGATAAGTGTTTAATTAATACAACTATACTATATGATGTTATGATTTATATGTCATTTTTTTAGTTAAATGATTTTATTTTTGAATTTTAATGTTTAACTAGTGGTGTTAATGTTGATATTTTCATATTAATGTGTTATATTTGGAAAGATATTATGACCACATTATTTTTTGGAAAATCTTTAGAGATAGATGGATAGAAAACCCCTTATTTTATGGATCCAAAATTCTCTAAAAAGTTAATTTTAGTTCTCAAGGCATATAAAATTTATTTTTGGATATCCAATTCATGGAGTAAGCAATTAACTTGAAGTTGATTGAATCTAAACCAAATTATTAAATTATGGTTGTATAATTTAAACATATCAAGTAAGTATATTTCCTAAAATGATTAGATAGTAAAATAATTCCTCAAATTTCAGAAAAGGATCATTAATTAAAAATGTTATCCAATCACCTTCATATCTGATGAATCAAAAGGAATTTCAATTCATTAAAGATTTGTGATTTTGAGGTC
Organism: Viscum album; assembly: GCA_963277665.1. Lineage (NCBI taxonomy): Eukaryota > Viridiplantae > Streptophyta > Magnoliopsida > Santalales > Viscaceae > Viscum > Viscum album. The sequence continues at coordinate 1,169,892,799 of OY728130.1, forward strand.
ATTAACTCACCATTGATCATTCACATTGTTGTGATCACTGACATCTATCTATCTCTATAATTAATTACTCTTTTCTTCCATGTCAAAATACTCACTTTAAAACAATGTTCTACAACATAAAAAGATAGTTATGTGTTATTATATATAAACCTTGTAAATAAATTTATCTCTTATTAGGTAGATATTTTGTTAACCATTTTATAATGTGGGGGTTTTAACAATGTAATTTCCAAATTACAAACCCATGATTTCCGGGATCAAGTTTCAATTAAGAGGATGCAATTTATTTCAAGTGGGGAGAATATACAACAATAAAATTATAAAAGAATATAACTATAATTGATAGAGTATTAAACATGAAAAAAGTATCAATAATACATGTAATATATTTTATTAACATTAATCCAATAAATCTCTTACAGAACATGCCTCCCTGAGTCTAAATGAACTATAATATATTTTACCATCATAATCCATTTATTTTGTTGTTATGTATAAATAATTATAAAAAAATAATAAAAATTATATTTTTCACATGTTTGAAAAAAATTCATTGGTTCTATTTTGATTATAAATAAAATAATATTCATTTTAATTAAAAATAAATGTTTTTTGAAAAAATAACTGTTTTTTCTAAAGGATGGTTTATCCACGGTTTGTGCACATAATTTAAAATTAATTTTTACTAAATTTATAAAATTTATTTGGTAAAAAATAATTTAATTTTGAAATATTCATATCAATATTATATTAGGTTTAATCTTTTCGGTTTTTCAAAAACAAATCATTTTTAATGAATAGTAAAAAATAACGAATTTTAAATGAAGATTGTAATTAATGTTAGACTATTTATAAAGAAAATTTATATTTTAAATTATAATTAAAGAAAAATTGGTTTATTTATATATAAATTAATATAATTTAGTTAAATTAAATTATTTTAATATTAAATTTTGATAAAAAATCATTTTAAACTTTTGACAATATTTTGTTTAAAAACCTTCTTTCTCATTATGTTTGTTAGATTAATTTTAAATTAAATATTCCCACTATTGTTAATTGAATATAGAAAAAGGTATTACATATTTATAATTATAATAATTAAAATTATATAATATTTTTAACATAATTTTTTACCATTATGAATACTGAAAACATTAAAAATTATTTACCATGATTAAGGTAATAATAATTTTTCTAGGGATAAACTAAAATGATAAGTGTTAAAATTCACTTAAAACATGTCTAAAATATATTTTCTAGTGATATTTATAAATTATAATGTCTAACTATAGATAATACTCTATGTTATACCCTTGTGACATTCGAATAATGTGGGTACACCTTTTTCTTTTCAAACATTTCGTTGTTGTTTATATGGATCACCAAGATTCATTCTCCTATAAATTTTCTATATTCTTGTTAGTACTATATTTTTAGGTATTACCTCCTAAAAATAAACGTTTTCCTGAATCAATGAGATTTCCTTGGTTTACCTATTAGGAGTTTATTCTTGAACCCAATATTATATGGTTGTTTATCTGATAACTGGTTTTCATGGTTACATAATATTCTCAGTGAGACTTCAAAACTTTCTAAATCTTGAATACTTGATCCAGTTCTCATGGTAGAATCTTAGGAATGATGATGGTTATTTAATCTATATATTAATGGGTATTTAATTTATTTATATGAGCACGTAAAATTCACATACGCTACTTTATTGGTATTTATGGTAGAATTCTGGTGGTTCCCTACTATTTTGTTTTCAAACCTTGATTACATAGCCATTGAACATGGGTTCCCAAGAGGGACTTCACTGCTTGAAGGTTATGGTATGTTAGAGGCCCTGAGTTATTTATTCTTTCAACTAGATATCTTGTAATGTTTAAAAAACATGAATAAAGTAACACAGATCTCATGTTTGTTATATTATATTGGAAAATGATTTAATAAATTACATAAAAAAGGATTGAACAATTTAGTATTCTTGGGAAAATAGACACATATATGAATTTTATAATATATTAATAATGTAAAACACATCTTATAAACACCCTATAAAATTATTTTCTTCTTATTAAATAAATTCATTCATTCAAAATACAATATTTTATCTGTGGTGATAGGAAATGAAATAAAATTATGAGCTCAGATTTCTAGTTAGGGTTCATTACTATGGAATGTACTATGATTTTTTAATTAATAAATAATATAGTAGGGTGAATAATAAATAAATATTATATATAATCAATAACATGAGCATGATATTTATCCATGAATAATATAATTGTTTAATTAATTACATGGAGAATATTAACTGATTTTATGTTGATGAAATTCATGAAGATGGATATATTAATCAAGCAACCAAGGGTTCATGCAAAGATAATAACACCCCAAAATTAAAAAAATTGGAAAATTTTATTTTATAGGAAATGAGAAAAGAAACACAAAGCTTAAACTACCTAAAAGAATATATTTATTAATATTTAATCCCATCGATAGATTATGAAACCTACAACCCCAAATCTAAATAACCATTAATATAGTTTACCATTATAACATAGCCATTAAATTGGTGTGTATTAATATTAATGAATAAATTATTAGAATTATATGGTTTACACATGATAAAACTCATTTCTTATCTATTTAATATATTTCAAATAATTATCATTTAAAATAAAAAGTATTGTTTTATGAAAACTAAGATTTATATATAAGATAGTTTAGTCATGCTTTTCACACATAATTTAAATTTAAGTATTACCACATTTATAAGATTTATTTGATAATATTAAAATAATTTTTTATTTATAAAATCAAAATTATATTAGGGTTTTTTGTTGGGAATATTTTTAAATGTTTCATTTTTCTATGTATAGTGAGAAATATTGAATCTTAATTGAAAATTTAATTTTTTTCTTAAAGTTACATATAATGTTACATTATATTTTAAAATTTTTTTAAATTAAAATTATTTCAATTTTATTTCTGTTAATAAAATTGATATCAATGGATTCATTTTTATAATTAATTTTGATATAAAAAAACCTATAGTATTTTGAACATTTACAATTCTAAAACAAGAATTCTAGTCTCATTTGATTGACTAATTTTAAATTAAAATTTTCCTATTATTTGAATTGAATTTATAAAAATTAATTCCATATTTTTTGTTCGAATAATATTTTTTATTTTTTAATGTAAAATTAATTTTCCAACATTAAAAATAGTGAAAATGGTAAAAAAATTATTTTATATGGTTAAGGTAATAATGGAATTTTTGGGAAGTTAAAATAAAATGATAAGGGATAAAACGACCTAAATACTATTATATAATCTATTAGATGAAAGCATTTGAACATTTTCATGTATAATTATCTAGAATATTGCATTTTTAACCGTTTTTAATGTGATTAATTTGGCTATATGTTTTTTCAAAAACATCAAGTATGACACTCACCTCACATATAAAAGTTAACCCCTCTCATCTCTTATTAAAACCTTGATAACCTTTTTCATTGGCCAAGAAATGGAAAAATCACTACCCAAATTTCCTAATAACATATTTGATGACTTATATTGGGTATAAATCCATCCTATAAAGTATTTTTGTGCAAACCTATGTAGGTTTCCATTAGAAGAAGTAACATTCTTATGCTATAATTATTATTTTATTTCTTGCTCCACCGCCTTCAATTATTATTAAACAATTAAATTATAATTAACTCGATATCCTCATTATAATTTTTTCATGTTTGTGTAATTACCTAAAACTACCTCCACATTAATCAAACATGTTACAAAATTATAATTCATGTTTATGGCAGACTATTGCCTCGATAACATAGGTCTTTCGTGTGTGCGAAAAACTATCGCCCCCTAAAGCGATGTTTTTTACACTAATGATTATCATATAGGGGAATAAGTATAAATTTAATTAATATATGTGATATAAATTCTATAATAATTATATAAATTAAAAAAATATCATTATTAAATACAATATATCAATATTTTTCATATACTAAAAAATGATTAGAGCATTCATGTACATGTGGATATCCACCTTCACGAAGAGATGTGACTCTATTTTCATAATAAAAAAATATTGATGATATATATATTTATATTTAATGAAATAATATGTGATTTCTAATATTTTTTATCCTGTTATAAAAAATTAAAACTTAACTTCTTTCAATAATGATTATTGTAAAATTTAAATGTTACTCATGTATATGTACAATCTAACATCTCCTTGATTATAAAATTGTAAATTTTTCAAAACCATATTTAATGTATAGTGTTAAAATTATAGTTGATGACACAATATTCAAATTATTTAATTATTATAATTATGGGGATTATGGATCAATATAATATGCACATAAACTAGAACATTAGTAATAAAATATGATTAAGAAAAATGGGAATTAACACAAAAAATAAACAAAATATAGAAGGATTATTAATGAATGTGTCATAAGATGTTATTAAAAAATTATATGTCATATTATTAATAAGAATATGGATATTTAATAATTTAATAACATGTTTAAATTGATGCTAAAGAGGTTAAATCGTGTTCAACCAAAAGGAAGCATGAGTTAAGGGACTATGACACAATTTTTGTTTGTTCAGTGATATTGCAATGTTATGCGTCAAATTTATTTCATATGTTGTATATACAACCCCATTAATATGTAAAATCTTGAATAATTAAAAATTTATGGTATTTTAAGTTTTATTTTGATTTATTTATTCCAAGGGGATTTAACATGAAAATTTACAAGTGGTAATGAATTTTATAACTTGATTTCTTTCATTGGGTTATTTACTTATTCTATGTCTTTGAAATTCTATTACTATTTGTGTATTTAATTTTTTCTAACTTATATTGTATATCCAATTAATTTTTTTGGATATAATTTTTGTACACATAATATATTTAATGGTTAGTTCTCACATCAATGTTATGATCATTATAATGTTTTATCTCAAAATAACATTTTAATATGGATTTTTTATATATGAATTTACATTAAAGAAAATTTTATAAAAATTATTTATTAAAAAATATAATTTTATTATCCTCTGGTTATTTATGAACCTTTTCATGTAATACAACTATTTTCCCACTATTTAGTACTTAGAATAATTGAGAAGTTTTTTAAGATAATTCAACTTTATTTATATCTTTTGTCAAAAATTAATTTTCTTCCAAAAGTATATTTTTATATGTTTTTTCAAAATCATCTTTATCTTTATACAAGTTTTTTATTAAATATATTTTAAACAATTTCGAATAAAAAAAATTAAAGGAATCTTTATGTCATTTTCAAAATAAGTCTCATTAGGTTTTTACAGAAATAGTGAAAAGAATATTTATTTTAATGTGTATGGAAAGATCAGAATATCTATTAATCAAAAAACAAAATAAGAAAATAAATATTCCTTTATATGTTTTAGATCTCATTTTCAATGAATTGTGTTTTTAAATTTTTAGTTAAATTTTAGTTTTAAACAATGATTCTTAAAATGGAAAGGATATTTTCCCCAAGAATGTTTTTAAAGATATTGTATTAGTATTTCAATTCGTCAAAAAAACCCTTCATTTTTACTAAAATGGGTATATTTTGGATTTATTCTATACTTATTGTTTCTATGGATTTTTAATGACCATATTAACCAAGTAAAGTACTGACATTCACTTTCATTTTTGTAGTCATTACCATTCCATGGAAATATTCACTTACATTTGATCATTGGACACTAAATTTTCCATAAATATCCAAATTATCTATCTTAAATATGCTTATTTCTTTATCCATATATCATTTCTAAAAACATTTTTCATTATTGAAACTTACTTTTTCTATGGATATATTGATAAGTCCATATTATTTAATCAATACATTATGTGAGGAAAAGAAACATTGTTCATGAATTAAATAGAATATTTCATATATGACAAATGCTTAGGACATGTAGTGATGGGTGGGGATTGATTTATATATCCCCTCTATACATCAATGGCTATCAGGATAAAAATATATAATATAGAAGTAAATAGTTTTTACCTATATTTTTAAATAGTCTTTTGAATGGTTTGGATGGTAGAGGTGTCATGTGCTAGAGACATGAAGTCCCAAAATAATGAATCATTTTTAAGAATTATATTATTATTATAGATGATATTTTAAAATTGGTTTTTTCTCTAGTTGAATTTCATTTCTAGTTTATTGATTAAATTGAACATGTTTTTAGTTATTTAACATTCCTTATTGATTATGTTGTATTAAGTTATTTAAATGGCATACGAGATCAAATATTTAACTAGACTTGATTATGATTATTTATTAATTATTATTTTTACTATAGATAACTCGTACTGAGAATTGGAGCATATACTTATTTTTTCCCTTTTCCAGGAATACAAGATGTGTACTATGAATGATATGCAATGATATTCTATAGGAAATAATTATATTCTCATAAAAACATTATTTTTATAATTTTTTTATTAAAATATAATGTTAGAATCAAGTATCATTCTAGTTTATAAAAAAATATAATCCCTTCAGGGCTTTAGGATGTGATTCCTTATATATTATACCAATATAAAAAAGTATGTCACCAAATCCAGGTTACTAGAGTCAGTTTCGTTATAATTGGTATCAGTTGATGTTTATTAGAAACCATGAGAACTAGATTTAGGAAAATGTATTTTAGGTATCACAAACTAGTGATAGATACTTAGAATAAGAATATAAGTACATCTTAAAATTATGTCATGGTAGAGAATATGTGATTCCCCCTATAATTACATCATTTTCATGATACTATAGGTGGAAAATTATCTAGAATAGATATATATAGGGGTAACAACTTTAAAATGGGTGCATTGGTTGTGACTCGATCATCACCTGGTGTAGGATAACAAAACTCACTATGCACCTGGTTTGACACTCTGAGAGTATATTGATTCCATAATTCCCATTTTATTTATAAAGAATTATGATGTATTTAAAAATTGAGATATAACTAAAGAAAAATTATTTATGAATATGAGTTTATCAATGGATAAAATTTTCAATTTATAATAACTATTTCAATAGTCATGGAATTATACATTATTTTTCATAGTGATATGATATAATCTAGTGTATTCCATGATCTAAAATCACACATAGTATATGGAATGAGAAATGAATTAATGCACATAATCTAATGAGTAAGAATGGTCATTTCTTTGATAGACTTATGTTGATATTCTAAATAGAACTAGTGTCCCAAACAATTTCATCATATGAGGTAATTATATCATGTAATAACAATAAATAGAAATAATTATATAATTATTATGGATTCAAAGGGAAGTAATAGAATAAGTGGATGATAGGAAAAAATACTAATAAATTGAAGAATTGAAAGAATCACTTTCCCACATTTAATAATTGTGGAAAGAAACACCCTGGTACCTTCTTAAAAGTATTAGGATATTTCTACAGGTGTGGAGAGAAAATACACCATGATTGTTATTTTAAGTGAAAGGAAATTTTTTTCAATGTTCAATGCTTCAACTGTAAAAAGATGGGGAACTACAAAAATCAATGTCTCAAGCATCAAAGAGATATACCTCAAAAGAAGATAATGGATCAAGGTTAAGAATATAATTTTACAATATATGAAGTAGAATGATAAATATTTTTGTGTTTTTATTCAATAATTATTTCATTTGAATATCTTATTAATGATATCCAAGTTATAGGAATTATCAAATGTATATGGATTGGACTACAGTACTTTTCCATTATGGATATGAACATATATGTTAAATGGTATTGATTTCCAATAAAAATGATTCAATGACATGTTGAAATTCTTGGAGAACACATGTTTTTTAGAATTATAACCATAAATATGGTCCTTATATTGAGATAGTGATTTTGGTATAAAGAGATGACTAGTATAGATATTGTAAATTGGATAGTACAGACTACCATTGAACTGATTAGTGATTTATTGAAAATGTGATTCATTATATCATTGATGGAGTTTACATCATTTTTGGATTTAAGGAATATATCCAATAATAATTATTTTACTTTAGTAATAAGTTAGGATGCACATTTTAAATATATATATTTTTTAATTATTTTTATTACCACAATTCAAGAAAATAAATGATGATGGTACACACAAGTTTGGAATGTAATGATTAATAGATACTTTAGGTGATTTTAGGGCTTACTGATATGTTCATTTCTAAAATTCACTGATATTATATCTAATTTTTTGGATCATAATCTATTTGAATGGAATAATAAAAATAGTTAAAATAATAAAGTGTATGACGTATATAAATAAATATCATCCTAGGGTTCCTTTGATAGTTTATTGTGTTAAATTAGGAGAGCCTATGAATTATCCGAGTCAATTCCCTTAACATAAAGTTATATTCTTGACCAGTTAAGGGCATATGTTAATATAAAACGGTTAAAGTATTTTTTATGATTCTAGAATTATATTATAGGATTATATTCACCAATGGTATTTTCATTTAATAATTATGAAACATTTAATGATTATATTAAATTTTAGAAGCACATATGACTTCATTAACATTATATTTATGGATAACAACATGGGTTTCTGAATTTAAGATTAATCAAAAGTTAATATTCTTAAAATAAACTTTTTAAAATTTGTGTGGAAGGGTTATTGCATGATTTAGGATATTTTTAGAAACAATTTATGAGAATATAGACCATTTGTTTAGTATATAAAATAGTATTTTGAGGTAGAATGCCTTTACTTTTGGACATTAGAATAAAGTTAGTGGTAACCATTATGGATTATCAAATCATTGATTTTGTAATAATTATGTTTCTTCACAATTTTTGAATGATATAAAAATTATATTAATATAATTTATGAAATAGTACATCCAACATGCTTATTGACAACATGTCTCATCCAACAAGGCCATAGGGATTTAACCCACAATAGATGTATGATTAGTGTTTAATTCCTACTGCTATACTATATGATGTTATGATTTATATGTCATTTTGTTAGTTAAATTATTTTATTTATGAATTTTAATGTTTAACTAGTGGCGTTAATGTTGATAATTTCATATTAATGTATTATATTTTGAAACATGTTCTGACCATATTATTTTTGGAATTTTTTTAGAGATAGATGGATATAAATTCCACTATTTTATGGATCCAAAATTCTATAAAAAGTTAATTTTAGTTCTCGAGGCATATAAAATTTATTTTTGGATATTCAATTCGTGGAGTAAGCTATTAATTTTAAGTTGATTGATTCTAAACCAAATGATTAAATTATGGTTATATAATTTAAACGTATCAAGTTAGTATATTTCCTAATATGTTTAGATAGTAAAATAATTCCTCAAATTTCAGAAAAGGATTATTAATCCAAAATGTTATCCAATCACCTTTGTATATGATGAATCAAAAGGAATTTTAATTCATAAAATATTTTTGATTTTGAGGTCCATAACTCACTATTTATCATTCACATTATTGTGATCAATGACATCTATCTATCTCTATAATTAATTATACTTTTCTTCCATGTCAAAATATTCACTTGAAACCAATGTTCTACAATATAAAAAGATAGTTATGTGTTATTATATATGAACCTTGTAAATAATTTTATCTCTTATTAGGTGGATATTTTGTTAACCATTTTATAATTTGGGGGTTTTGACAATGGAATTTCGAAATTACAAACCCATGATTTCCAAGATCAAGTTTCAATTGAGAGGATTCAATTTATTTCTAGTGGGGAGAATATAAAACAATAGAATTATAAAAGAAGATAACTGTAATTGATAGAGTACGAAACATGAAAAAATCAAGTATCAATAATACATGTAATATATTTCATTAACATTAATCCATTCAATCCCTTGCAGAACATACATCCTTGAGTCTAAATGAAGTGTAATATATTTTACCATTATAATCTATCAATTTTTAGGTAGGTATAAATAATTATAAAATAATTATATAAAATATATTTTTCACATTTTTAACAAAAATTCATTGGTTCTCTATTTATTATAAATAAAATAAAATTCATTAAAAAAAATAAATGTTTTCTAAAAAACTGAATGTTTTTTCTAAAGGATGGTTTAGTCACGATTTGTGCACATAATTTAAAATCAATTTTTACTAAATTTATAAAATTTATTTGGTAAAATATAATTTAATTTTGAAATATTCATATCAATATTATATTATGTTTAATATTTTTGATTTTTCAAAAACGAATCATTTTTAATGAATAGTGAAAAATACTAAATTTTAAATGAAAATTGAAATTAATTATAGACAATTTATAAAGAAAATGTATATTTTAAATTGCAATTAAAGAAAAATTGGTTTATTTATATATCAATTAATATTATTTATTTAATTTAAATTATTCTAATATTAAATTTTGATAAAAATCATTTAAACTTTTGACAATATTTTGTTTGAAAACATTCTTTCTCATTATGTCTTCGAGATTAATTTTAAATTAAATATTCCCACTATTGTGAATTGAATATGGGAAAAAGTACTGCATATTTATAATCATAATAATTAATATTATATAATATTTTTAACATAATTTTTTACCATTATGAATACTGGAAACATTAAAAATTATTTACCATGATTAAGGTAATAATAATTTTACTGGGGATAAACTAAAGTGATAATTGTTAAGATTCACTTAAAATATTTCTAAAATATATTTTCTACTGATATTTATAAATTATAATGTCTAAATATATATAATACTCTATGTTATACCCTTATGACATCCGAATAATGTGGGTACACCTTTTTCTTTTCAAAAATTTCATGCTTTCCTTTCACTTTACTTATAAAAGGCTTCTACCTATCCTCTCTTCTTCACACCATATGAACCATTTGGGTTAGACAATAAAATAAAAAATAACATCTGAAATTATCTCCTCTCATCCAATAAGACTTATATTTTCTTGATATCTACACAATTAGGTATTTCTCTATAAAGCATTGGAGGTTACCTAAAGAAGAGATTTTGTTCATTATTGAGTGTTATTGTTTTCTTTCATCCACCATATTCTTAAATTATTATTATTCAATGATGATATAATAAAGAAATTATCCTCCATAAACAAAGTTTTTTATTTTTAAACTTAATGACCTATAACCGTATCCAATTCTATCAAATTGGTTAAAAAGTATTCATTTCTTATGTATAGAGGACTACCGCCACACGAACCTATGTTATTTTTTTTATATTAAAACCAATCACTAATAAATATAATTATGGATGATATATATATATATATATATTAAAACATTATACATATGGAGTCATTATTTAAAATATATAATTTTACATTCCATTCCATAAGAGATACAATAATGTCTCTTGTGTAAAGACCCAGATTTTCCATGTATTTTTTTTATTATATGGAACTTTTCCGAGGCTGTGAAATATGATGGCGTTTGATTCTGATGCTTGGTGTTCCCGGAACGAAATTTTAAACTTTCTTAAGGTACGTTCAATAAACGTGTGAGCTGGAAGTCCTAAATTTTGAACCGATGCTCAAAATCAAAATCTGAAGGCACCGTTGAACTCACAGTGCCAGGATGCTCTTAAGGGAGCCTTAATCTCAACCATAGTTGGTTGAGAGAGTACGTTGGTTTTTGTGGTTTGCATGGAGGATTAATAAAATAAATCTAATTTATTTTAAGTATCTTCCTACTCTATTTATGGTTTTTGTGGCGGGGACCACAAGGGGTGGTTAGGCATTTAATACAGGACATTTAATGCCCGGTTACACAAAAATGTGCAACCACCCTACATACAATTAAGAATGTTCATTAATTGCGCCAATTAATGAACCTCTCTTAATAATGTGTTGTAATGATAACTACCCTCTTCTATATTTTTGGTTTTTTAATTCATTGGAAAAAGAGTAGTGTTTTTTGAGAGAAGGATTTTGGAGAAGCCTCTTGATGAAGAACAGATCCATCAATCAAGAACTGAAGATCATCATTTGAGTGGCATCGTTGGAGGCTCACTTCAGGATCGACGGACACTGACCTATCTTCAAACACGGGATGCTATCCAACAACTCATGAGGTAGGGTTTTGTCTTGTTTAAATTTCAAGATATTTTTAATAAATTATCTTCTCCCTTGTTAAGATGCTAATGCAGAGGGCACGAGCCAAACAAACAAGGCCTGATCCCTTCGCCTCTTGTTTTATCGTTGCATTCTACACGGGTGAATTTTTGGGTTGCATGGAACCCAAATATGAGAATCAAGTAGCAAATGAGATGACCCAGGAAGCTTGTAGGTGTGAACATATGCAAAAACGGACCAATGGGCTCACCTGGTGGCCTGCGGAAGACCGCCGGCATGACAGCTGTACGACAGCACCGGTGACCGGTGCTGACAGACGATGGTGGAAGCTGGTACCGACCGGCCGCGGTGGTAGCGGCGCGCAATAGGAGGAGGCTATAAAACTAGGCCGCGACATTCAGCAGGCGACCAAAACCGACCAGAAGCAGAGATGGTGGCGGCGCAACGTCACGCGCTGCAGGAGGAGACCATGACTTTTCACCCGTGGCGGTTGAGCAGGGTGATCGACACTTGCCAGCTGCGGAGGCGGTGCGGCCCGTCGTCGCGCATCGCTGAAGGTGTCTATGGTTCGAAGCTATAGAGGAGGTAGGGACCCACTACCTAAAGGTCCTATGGGAAACCTGGCAGCACCACGTGGCGTCGCCGCTCCAAATCCCAAACGACTTAGTCATTCGAGAAAAAAGGGGGGATGATTCCCCCCGTTCCAGCTAGGAAAAGCCCTGCATCCTTCTATGGGCTGGGCTTCACCCTCCTTGGGGCAAGGCTGTACCCTCTTGCAGGCTGGGCGATGAGCCCCTATGGGCTGGTCCAGGCTCCCTATGGTCTGATCCGCGCCCCCCAGCGAGCCGAGTCAAACCGTGGCCCCGCGGGCCGAGCCCTCCGCGGTCCTGCCCAACCGGGCTGGCCCAGGCCGGGTCAGGCTGGGCCAGGTCAGACTCGAGCCATATCGGTTCGACCTGAACCAGACCGGGTCGGCCCAAACCGGGTCAGGTCGGGTCGGTCCGACTAGGTCAGACCGAACTTAGACCCATCCAGGCGTAGTTTCACTTAAAATTACATAACATGAAATCCAGAAATTTGTTTGAGGAACCATCAGTGGAACTTGGATCCTTAGAGCGAGACGGTCCTTTTGGTATAATCCACTCAAATTTTGGAGAAAGTTGGAGTACGACCAAGTTGGATCGAACCCAAATCCAACTGGGCCCTCGATACTAAAATGCTTATAACTCATAGATTGGACATCTAATTGACGCGTCGTCTGTCATGTTGGAACCGTTCTAACATGGTGGTCATTTGGGTAACTCCTTTGTGGGGATTAGCGGTGGTTATGATACAAACGATATCTCAAGGAGTATATTCTACGGAACTCAAGTGCACTGGGTTCGAGGAATCTAATGGCTGGCAGTCTTTGAAGTAGCAACCCTATGTGGATCAACATCATAGCGACCATGTGTGTATCAACATTGTAGCTACCCAATGAGGACCAATTTTAGAGTGGCCCGTCGAGGATCATCACCTAGCTACCCTGAGTGGGTTAGCATCGAGCGAGCCTGTGTGGATCAACATTCCAGTGACCCTATGTGGATCAGTATTCTAGTGACCCTGTGTGGGTCAGTATTCAAGCGACCTTGTGTGGATCAACAGTAGCGTGACCTGAGGAGAACCAACCTTAAAGTGGCCTGTTGTGGAACAATGAATTATTCCCAATAGTGGATCGATAATAGAACAACTTCTTTGTGGATTAGTTGTGGAACTTATAAATTAAATAAGATGATATATCTTAAGACTAATCATATATATTCATGATCTTTGAGTTGTATACCTGGTGTGAGCTGACAATTGCTTCGTTCATTGTGATTGAGGTCTTGATTTTTGGTTTTTCCTTTGTGGAACCCTGGGAGACCTTGGGGGTCTTGAAGTCCCTAATGAGTATTGTTATACTCACCCCTGTATAGGCTTTTTCCGTACCTTGTTGTGTCTTGTGAAAATGACGGACAACTTTGACCGAGGTTTGGGAGCCAGGAATGAATGGTTCTTGGAGGTGGATCTTTAGACATGACATGCTACAGTGATGATCAACCATGAGTTGTACCTACTCTTTAGGTAGGATCCTTGGTGGATGATTTCGGGAGCTCTTTTTCTGTTATTTTTTTACATTTCAGTTGGGATCATATTTCATCCCCCTTCACATAAAGTACACGCCCCTTTTAATTTCAGTACACATCTTTTTTACTACTGCAGTTTTACTACATGGGTTGTGCTCATTGTATTCTTGGACTATGTGTTTGCTGGTTTAAAGGAAATACCTTCCCATTTTTGTAGGATATGCCTTTCAGTGCTAGTCGCTAACCCCTGGCCTATGGAAGGTAGGCTTGGGGTAGTCACGACACTGGCCCCGGGGGATAGGTCGTGACAAAGTGGTATCATAGGTGGAGGTTCTACTAATGAAATAAGACTCTGATCATTCCAATGGATCAATATTGTTAAGTTTTTTGAGTGTGGTTTTCAGTTCGAGGAGTCCAGTTTTGGTGTGGTGGCTGACGTATCCATACACCAGGACCCTGAATTCTGATTTCCAACTCGGTGCACAAAAAATATGATTGCATTTGTTGTGGAAATGTTTTACTTTCGATCTCTTTTGAGTCAGCTCACCAGGTATTACTTTTTGATTGTGGAGATCCTATTTCATTTCGGGATGCCTCTACATAGACATCCATCCAGGGTTCCAGTGAGAGTTTGTGATGACGGCCCACCAAGCAATGAGGCTTTGGTGCAGGCCCTCATATGGTGATAGTACCATCAGGTGGTGTACCGGCAGCACCACTTCCTATTGGAAAGCTGTTGCCACTAGCCCCACCATAAGATAGTGCTCACAAACTGAGTGTGTTGCACGAGTTTCAGCGGCAGAGGCCTCTGAGGTTCTGAGGAGAGACAGATCCACAGGCGGTTGAGGACTGGCTAGAGGCTGTGGCCAGAGTTTTTCGCCTGGTGGGGACACCAGCCGACCAGATGGTGATCCTAGTTACCAGTCTTTTCCAGGGAGAAGCAGGAAGATTGTGGAGCCTAGAACTCTAGATACACGAAGAGGTTACCCTCAACTGGGAACATATCGAGGGCCTCTTCAGGGAAGAGTTCGTTCTTGCGACTCTACACTTTATGCGCATACAGGAGTTGCTACACTTACAGTAGGGAAGCCTGACCATGGCCTAGTACTCGGCGAGGTTCACTGAATTCTCATGATACTCTACCAACATGGTGCGTGACATTTTATTTAGGGTCTGAACCTTTGGGCAGGGACTCCGATGGGGGATCATAGCTTCGATGGTATCTCTTAGCATTCCGACCCATGCTGGAGTGTTGAAGAGAGCACTCTTTGTAACACCCCAGGTAAATAAAGAATATGACATTTTCATATTTATCCATATTTGTGAATAAAAAATATTAATATGACTTTAAAGGGGACTCTATGCTCGATGGCGTACCCAACACGCAACAACGAGTTTCTTGGGAATCTTACGTTGCGCTCTAATAATAAAATAATATTATTTTAAATGGTAGTTAACATGTAGTCATTGTATTGGTGGGAATGGATATAAATAACTAAAATATGATTATATTTGTTTTTAAATGTTTTTACATTTATCCAATAAAAGATAAAGGCTTAAAATACGGAAAGAATTCAATTTTAGGTGTATATGCCCTAGTTTTCACTAAAGGTTCACTTATCGACTTTTGATGGAGAACCGTCATTAAATATAGTTTTTTTCACTCTTATACATTCTATTGGACCAAATAAAACTCTTCTTAAGAATTGGGACATCAAAATTTACTTTTTGTAAATTTTTGGTATCTTTCTGATAAAGTTCATTTTTTAATGAATAGTGTAAAATGTTGTATTTTAATTCAAAACCTCTTTTTAATCTAATTTATTTATATGATTATATTATCTTTTGAATTGGTTTTAAAGTGAAATTATAATATATTTTTACCATTTAATCCAATAGTGATCGATGGAATTAATTTCACTTTGAAATCGAACTTAAACTAGTGTCAATCTTTTGATACTTTTTTGTTTCATAAAAACACGCTATTTGTTTTGACAGCGAGAATTAATTATTAAATTAATTAATGAAACTTATATGTTTTTAATTTTATAAAATAGTCATCATTTTTGAATTCGGAATATCAAATATAGATTAGGGTGAATTTTTGGTAATTTTCTGAAAAACTTCAATTTTTGATGAATAGTGAAACCACTAAGTGGTACTTATAAAAACTGATTTTCCATTTAAATGAAATTTTGATACCTTTGTGTTTTTAATTTCAAAAATCTGACATACATGGTTGTCATTAAGAAGTAAAATGTGGTTCAATGGGATTAAAATAATTTTTTGGTGAATAGTAACTTATTAAGTTTTTAATCGCGATTAGAGGTAATTGGTGTAGTTTAAGGTAGGAATAATGTTTTAATAAAATGAAATGACCTAGACACATGTCTTACCCTCATTGGATATGTCATGGCCGACCAAGAAAATCCATGGGTCAACTTGGGGACACCATGGAGCCACTTTGGTTGGAAAATGACATAAATACCTTTTTATTTAATGATAAAGTAAAAATGACACAAACATGAGATGTTTTACTAAACAATTTTTTACATGGGGTTATACAAGTCATATTTTTGACTATAAATAGTAATTGGAAAGATAAAAAGATTTAATACATCATAGTATTTGTTTTATAATTTTTAGACATTAAATAAATTAAATTATTTATGACATCATGATGATGCAACGATGACCTCATTATTTAACGATTTAAATAAAATGGAAAGATAATGTAATATCTAAGACCTACACATGTCAAAAACCAATTGGATGAGTGGATTTCGAACCCTTATCACCTTATCCTAGAAATACATCAATGTGGGACCTTTAAAATCCGAAACTCTTTTGAAAATAAAGTAACATTTTGTAACTTTACAAGAGTGCCCCTCCTCTCCTCTTATAAAAGGCCCCCACCTCTACCTCTTTACCCACACTCCCAAAGCCTTTGTATCGGCCAACCTCTGACGATTTTGTCTCTCCACTTCCCTCTCTTACTCCTTGAAGCCTCACTTTGGGTAGAAGTCTTCCCAAGGAAGCCTTTGAGCTCAAACCAAAGGGAGTTACCCGATTTTAAGGTAATGTCTTCACTTGTGTCCTTTTGTTTTATTTTGCTTCTCCAACCCCCTAAACTCTTTTTATTCATTTATTTTGTAACAAATCCAGTATCTTAAATATAATAGGATGTTTTTATAAGAATTATTCGAGCTACACTTACACACACATACATCTAATGTTTAAAGAACATACTGTTTCCGTGGATGACGAATTTCTGCCTCCCAAAACGATGATTGTTCAACATTCTTCTAACACCTTCAAAGGTGGCCATTAAGATGAAAATATATTTATATATGATATTTAATATGTTTATGTTTTACTTAAGCTTCTGTATTTTTCATTTATGGCATACCTTTATGGTTTCCATTATGGGTAAACACGATATCTTCATTTAAGGAAGTGCGGACTACCGCCCCCTCAAAGTGATTTGATTCATTAATACCATATGTGGTACGTATAAAGGATATATTTAATGATATTATATATTATACCATACTTTAATTAAAATACTATTATCTATTATTATGTTTTAATTCCATTAAATATGAAATAGAAATGGAAGTAGCGTTCATGCGTACGTACGACTTACCGTCTCCATGAACGGTACATTTCATTTCTTATCTCAAAATGTTATGTAATATTATAAGTACGTATATATAATGGATATATATGTAATATATTACATCTAAATTATGGATATCATTCTGGAATTATAACATATATATATCTCTCTAATTTTGTTTTAATTCCATTAATATGAAAAAAAATGAAAGTAGCGTTCATGCGTACGTACGGCCTACCGTCTCCATGAATGGTGATTTTCTTTTTTTTATCTCCAAATGATATGGAATAGTATAAAATGAATATTTAATGGATATATATGATATTTTAATCATTAATACTATTCTGGAAATTATTTACTTATAACTACATGGGCAATTTTTTTTCAAACAAGTTCATTTTTGACTCATGTACCAAACATCGGCAAAAACGTCTGATATGAACTAACATTATTAAACAATTATTATAA
This sequence comes from Viscum album, assembly GCA_963277665.1. NCBI lineage: Eukaryota > Viridiplantae > Streptophyta > Magnoliopsida > Santalales > Viscaceae > Viscum > Viscum album. Next base: position 1,169,911,172 of record OY728130.1, read on the forward strand.
CATTATAACATGTGATGTGAACTGAATAATAATATCTAAAGGAGGTAATTAGGCAATTATTAATTTACCAAAGTTTATTATTCAGGAATATAAAGAAACGAACAAGACAAGTTGGACTTGAGGTAAGGGATCCTAGTCCTCTCTTTCTTTTTAAGTGCACTCTTTTATGTCATTCCTTTTAAAGCTCATATTTATTGTTATTGGGATGTTATTTTATATTAATCTTACTGTAATTTTTATGTTCATGTGATGAGAGACCCTATTCTCTCTCATAAATCCATTTTGGAAGTTTTGAGTGGCGCCGTTAGGCTGTCGAATTTTCGTAAGAGATCTAACCTCTCTCTTTCTTTTTAAGTACACTTCTTTATGTCACTTCTTTTAAGCTCCTATTTGTTATGTTGGGGGATGTTCTTTTATATTCCTATTTCTAAAAACTTTATGTTAATATGATGAAGTACCCTATTTGATCTCATCAATCCATTTTTTGTAAGTTTTATGTGGCGTCGTTAGGCTACCGAGTTTTCGTAAGGTATTTTTTCATCTCACTTTTATTCCTGTGAGATTTATGATACATTTGCCACAATTTCCTTTGAGTGGTGTATGTACTGCCCATTATTCTACTCTTTGTGTAATATACTTTAGTTTATGAGTATTTACATCAATGATGTATTGTCCTTCTTTCACGGGGTGTATGTTTTGAAAGATACCCAAGTCGGTAAGGGAACCTTTCACCCTCCTCTTTTTAAAAGACTTCTTTTGTTGGGTCTTTTAATTTACATATTATTATGTTGGGATATGTTCTCATATATCCTTATTGATGTAAATTTTATGTCCAAGTGATGAGATACACTTTTTATCTCTCATCAACTCATTTTGATGTGACGCCGTTAGGCTGTCAAGGGAACTTCTTAACCCAATTTCGATTTCTTTGGGTTCAACATGTAGTTATTGAATATGTCATCCTTTGAATATGTGTGAATGACCTTTGATTATTTTACACTTAATATCCACTTATATTTGGTGTATTCATTTGTCACACATAATTATGTAATTGATTTATCCTTAAACCATGGATACCGTCTTTGTATGGGACTTCGTCTCAATCTCCTTTCATTGAGGCATATTCTGTTTTATACACAACCTTCTTTTATACGGTGTATAAACCCCTTTGACTTTTACGTTTATTCAAAAGGAATCTTTTTTATACAAAGTGTTTATTAAACGACAAAAGGGAATGTTTTTGTCGTACGTATGTGGCGACAACGACTTCTCCGCCGTCGTGACCATTATTTGAGTTTTGGCTTCCTCTACAAGCCATACCTTATTTTTAAAAGAAAAATAAATACCATGTTTTAATTTTCTTTTATTTTGGTATTGAAAATGGTTTTCATAATGTTTTTATATCAATGTGTTGTATTGATATCTTGTGATTGAAAGGTGGAAATGTTATGTTTCCTTTATGCATGTTTTATGTGATACGATTATGTTGAGGTTCTTGGGCATTATTATGAATACGGGTGGTTCCATGATAAACTAAGGGCGGGTGAGCCTGATATAGCTCTCCAATGCATTGGGTAACACTAAGGAGTGAAACATTAAGGTTTCTCCGAAGAGATTTAGGGAATATACTGTGATGGGTATTCCAAACGTAACCAAGAGGGTTACTCCCTACGTAAGAATGTTATGAATGCCTCAAGTTACCTTTATGTCATATGATTTCTATGATTTATTCATGATTTTATAAGGTATGTTAAAGTGCTTATGTTTTATGGGTAAAGTATGATTTCATTCTTATGTATACATGTACTCATGTTTCCTTTCCATATTTTTATATCCCTTACTGAGCTTTTTATGCTCATCCCAAGTTTTTGAAATGTTTTTCACAGGTCAAGGTAAGGGTACATGATGTGATGATAGTGTCAATGATGTGTCAATAAAGAATCCATGTTTTATTTTAAATATGTTTCCGTTGATGGGAAGAATGAATACTGTCTTTTATATAACCACTTTGTTTAAATATGGAATGTAATGAAAGTTTCATGATCTAATTCTCTAAAACTCTAAACCTGAAAAGATCCTCAATGTGTAATCTTGTAATAACTCAAGATTAAGTAAGGTTTAAGGCTGGGGCCTTATAATCTTGGTGGAGAGTTTCCCTACTGAGCAGACACCGATAGCGAGACCCACCACTGGGAAACATGTAGTACAGTCATCTATGGCTGGTAGTAGGTAGATTAAATAGTGGTCCAAGTAGACTAGACCTTTTAGTGAATGACCCCGAGATGTTGGGTCAGAGGTGTGAGGCTCATGAGGTAGAGTAGGCCAGCAGAGGAGTAGACTATGCTTCACGTGTGGCGGACATGGTCACATGGCATGTGACTGCCTGACCAGCCACACTGACAAATAGCATATGGTCGAGGGACCGCTGAGTTAGAGGTAGAGATTTGAGCAAGGAGGTCCGCTTGCATTAGGAAAATGTGGAAGAGGAGTTGTCCGTGCAGCAGGTGGTGGGAAACGATTCAAGGTTCTATATCCACCACCTCCAGGTGGTCCACCCCGACCATAGGGAGCAGGTGGACAGGGACGATCTCAGCTCCAGGAAGCTGATTACTATAACCATGGAACTATAGATATGATTTGAGGTACGATATGTGTCTACTACACCTTAGCTGCAATACTTATAGACACATGTTCTTATTACACTTTCATTGTCATGACCCTCGTTCAGATCTCAGAGATTCTGGTGAAGCCGTTGGCTCAATCCTTATGGATAGAGCCTCCTATGGGAGGGGATTTGATGATTACACACTAGTGCTGGTAGTGTGAGATTACTATATGAGGAGAGAGATTCGGCTGTGATATTCTTGTAGTAGAGACGAGGCCTTACGACGTCATCTTGGGTATGGACTAGTTATCCATAGTCCATGCTCATAATGAATTCATTAGGCGTAAAGTGCGGTGTGTCTGTGAGGATGAGACCAGGGTTTCCTTCACAAGTGAGAAATGAACCTTTTTACCACATGATAGACTTACCCATAGGAGGGTGCACCCAATAACACATCAGTTGTCTAGCCCTACCCTCAGAGCAATTGATGTTGAGAGTCCGAGTTATCCTGTAGTGGTGGAACAGTATGCTGATGTCTTCCCTGATGATGTTCCAGGACTACCTCCTAGGAGAGAGTTGGACTTCTACATTTACATGTACCCTAGGACAATGCTGATATCTATACTAGTATATCGTATGGCTCCTGTATATCTACATGAGTTATGGGTACAATTAGAGGCCTTTCAGAGGAAGGGGTTCAAAAGGCCCAGTGTTTCTCCAAGGGAAAACCCGATTTTGTTCGCCAAGAAGAAATATGGGAGTTTAATGCTATGTGTGGATTATCAGTGCCTAAACCAGGTGACCGTGAAGAACAGGTATCAACTTCTGAGGATTTTTTTACCTCTTCGATCAGTTGAAGAGAGATCGTTGGTTTTCAAAGATAGACCTCTGATCATGCTATCATCAACTTGGTGTATGAGATGAGGATGTGTAGAATATGGACTTAATATGTTGGTATGGACACTATGAGTTCTTGGTTATGCCATTTGGAATGAAAAAAACCCCTGTAGTGTTCATGGAACTCATGAACAAGATCTTCTAGCCATACCTCGATCACTTTGTGGTGGTATTCATTGATGACATCTTGGTGTACTCAGCAATGGAGGAGTAGCATGCCTATCATCTATAGATAGTTCTGGATACACTCTAAGAGCACAAGCTTTATGGTAAGCTCTAAAAGTGCCAGTTTGGGAAACAAGAGGTCTAATTTCTGGGACACTTTATCTCAGAGGTTGGAGTTTCATTGGATTTGGTGAAGATAGAGGTTGTTCTTTCTTGGGAGCCACCCAGGAGTGTGACATAGGTGCGGAGTTTCCTGGGGTTGGATGGGTACTACCAGAAATTCGTACCAAAATTTTCCAGAGTTTCGGAACCCTTTCCATCCTTGACGAAGAAGGGATAGACCTTCGTGTGGACATAGAGATGCCATCAGAGTTTTTAAGAGTTGAGGCAGAGACTGACAAGTGCGCCCATCTTGAGGCTACCAGAAGAGGGCATTGGGTATGTAGTCTACTACGACGCATCAGGGACCAGACTTGGATGTGTCCTGATGTAGGAGCGAGCAATGATCACTTATGGTTCATGATAGCTAAGAAAACATGGGAAGAACTACGCTACCCATGAAGTTGAGTTAGAAGCGGTGGTCTTTGCCTTGAAGATGTGGCGACACTACTTGATGGGTGAACATTTTACAGTCTACTATGATCACAAGAGTCTGAGGTATATCTTCTCACATAAGAACCCGAACCTGAGACAACGATGATGGCTAGAGTTGCTCTAGGACTATGACTTTGAGATATCTATACTCCTGAGAAGGGGAACGTGGTAGAAGATGCACTCAACAGTAGGTCTGGTCTACAGTTGCTGAGTGAGGTGACACAGCATCTAGACGCGTTTTAGATATCTTTCGTGGAAAGAGATAGAGAAGCTTACCTATAGTCTATGAAAGTCACTCCCCCACTCCATTAGGGAGATAGGGATGCGCAACTTGGGGAGATTGACTGTAAGGCTCGATGGGCTCAAATATCCACAGGACAGACACGTGATGGATTTTTTGGAGGTGGGGAGCACGTCATACTCTTTAGAGGATGCCCCATGGTACTAGTGGTGCTACAGGAGGTGGTGTTGAGGGACTTCCATACGTCCCCCTGGAGGTACATCATGCTTTGGAGAAGATATACCAGGAACTTCAATGTCAGTACTAGTGGCCAGGGATGAAGAAAGTGGTGGAAGATTTTGTTTCATGATTCCTCACTCGTAAGCAGTTGAATGCCAAGTATTAAGTTATAGTATGATTAGCGCAACAACTAGATGTGCCAGATTGGAAGTGGGATGTAATTTCCATGCATTTTATGATAGGGCTACCATGTATGTCTAGGGGCCATGATTCTGTATGGGTGATTGTTGACCGACTCACCAAGTCGGCCCACTTACTACCCATCTAAGAACAAAGATTAGTAGAGGGATTGGGAAACCTCTACATACAAGAGATTGTACGAATTCATAGGGTTCCATAGGCGATCGTCTCTGATCATGAATCATGTTTTATATCCAGGTTGTGGAAGGGATTACAGGAGGCATTCAATAATCATCTACATTTGAGAACCGCCTTTCATCCATAGATGGATGGTCAGATGGAGCAGACCATTCAGACACTTGAGGACATTCTTTGTGCTTGCATCCTACATTTTGGCTGCAGTTGGGAGGATCACTTTCCCTTTGTGGATTTCGGGTACAACAAAAGATATCACTCCACCATCGGTATGGCACCATTTGAGGCCTTGTATGGTTGACCATGCAGATCACCTCTCTGCTGGATAGACCCAGGGGAGTCAGCACTTATGGGTCCAGAGTTGGTAAAAGCTACCACTGAGAATGGGTAGATCATCTAGGAGCATATGAAGACTGCACAGAGTAGGTATAAGTCTTATACTTATAGGAGATAGAGACCTTTGGAGTTCTAGGAGGGAGACTATGTCTTCATATGGGTCTCATCTTGACGTGGTTTGCAGAGATTTGGCCCTGCCGACAAGCTATCTCTGAGGTTCATTAGACCCTTTTAGGTTCTCAACATAGTTGGTGAGGTGGCGTACCGCCTTGCTCTTCCCCCATAGATGCATCAAGTGCATGACATTTTCCACATGTCACAGTTGAGGAAGTACATGCATGATCCCTCGCACATTATCGACTCGGGTGAGCTGGACATTGATGATGGGGTGACGTTTACGAAGGTTCCAGTAGAGATTGAGTATCGACATGAGAAAGTACTTTTTGTATGATCGATACCTCTGGTGCGCGTTTGCTGGCAGCATAGTATCCTCTAGGAGAGCATATGGGAGTAGGAGGCTTAGATTCTTGCTCAGTACCCCTATTTGTTTCCTTAGTCTATGTTGTTGCCTTCGGGGATGAAAATCGATAAGGTTGGGAGAATGTAAAGATCTTGATTTTCCATGTAATTTTTTTATTATATGTAACTTTTCCAAGGATTCAAAATGAGATGGTGTTTGATTCCGATGCCCGGTGTGCCCAGAAGAGAATTTTAAAATTTCTTAAGGTACATTCATTAAACGCGTGAGTGGGAAATCCTAACTTTTGAACCGGTGCTTAGAATTGAAATATGAGGGAATCGTTGAACTCGCTGTGTCAGGATTCGCTTAAGGGATTCTTAAACTTGACCGCATTGGGTTGAGAGAAGAAGCTAGTTTTTGCGGTTTTCGTGGAGGATTAAAAAAATAAATCTAATTTATTTTAAGTATCTTCCACTTCTCTTTTAGGTTTTGGTGGTGTGGACCACAAGGGGTGGTGGGGAATTTAATGAAAAACATTAAATGAATGGTTACACAAAAATGTGTAACCACACTACATGCAATTAAGGAGGTTCATTAATTGCACCAATTAATGAACCGCTATTAATTATGTGTTGTGAAGATTACTCCTGACTTCTCTCTTTTTGGTTTTTGAATTCCTTGGAAAAGGAGTGGTGTTTTTTTAGAGGATGATTTTGGAGGAGCCACCCTGACAAAGAATAGATCCATCAAGAAAGAAAAAAAGATCGTCATTTGAGTGGCATCGTTGGAGGCGCACTTCCGGATTGAAGAACACCGAACCATCTTCAAACGAGAGATACTATCCAATGACTCACAAGGTAGGGTTTTGTCTTGTTTAAATTTCAAGAGTTTTTAAATCAATTATCTTCTCCCTTGTCAAGATGCTAACTCGGAGGGCGCGGGCCAAAAAAATAGGGCTCGGTCCCTCTACCTCTTGTTTTATCGTTCCGTTCTGCACGAGTGAATTTTAGGGTTGGAAAAAACCCAAATCCGAGGGTCAAGCAGTGAAGGAGACAACCCGGGAATCCCGTAGGTGTGAACAGATAGAAAAACTGACAACCAAGGCTCACCCTATGGCCCGAAAAATACCGTTGGTGTGACATCAACGTGACGACACCGATGACCGACGCCAATAGACGATGGCAGCATACAGGACCTGCCGGCCACGAAAGTGGTGGTGTGCTGTCACGCCCAACAGGAGGAGGCCACACCAATAGGCCATGACATTAAGTAGGCAGTCGGCACCGGCTGACCGCAGAGATGGTGGCGGCGCGCCGTCGCACGCTGCATGAGGAGGAGGCCACAACTTTTCAGCTGTGCCGATTGAGTAGGGAAGCCGACACCAGCTGGACATGGAGGCGGTGCGGCGTACCGTCATGCACCGCTGAAGGATTCCATGGCTTGAAGATGTGGCGGAGGCAGGGACCTACTCCCTGTGGGTCCTGCGGGTGACCAGGCGGCACCACGCGACACCACCACTCCAAATCCCAAACGGATTAGACATTAGGGAAAAAGGGCGGAGACATTTCCCCCCGTGCCATCTAGGGCGGGCCCTACACCCTCCTCTAGGATGGGCTGCACCCTCTTGCGGACTGGGATGCGCCCTCCTGCGGGCCAGACTGCACCGCACTACGAGTCGGGTGGTGCCCCCTACAAGCCGGGCCGTGCCCCCCTGCGGGTCGGGTCGCACCCCACTGCAGGCCGGGTCGCACCCCAATGCGGCCCAGGTCGTGACCCCCCCCCTAGCGGGCCAGGCCAGACTGCTACCCCACGGGCTGAGCCCGTCGCATCCCAGGTCGGTGTGGGTAGGGTTGGGTCAGGTCGGCCCCGACTGGGTCGGACCGGACCCAGACTCTTCCAGGCCCAGTTTTACTTAAAATTCCATAACTTGAAATCCAGACGTCCGTTTGAAGAACTGTCTATAGCGCTGGGATCCTTGGAGTGAGATGGTCCTTTTGGTAAACTCCACTAATTTTTTTTGAGAAAGTTAGAGTATGATTGGGTTGGATCAAACCCGAATCCAACCGGGCCATCGGTACTAAAACACTTATAACTCATATATCAGGCGTCCGATTGACGCGCCATCTGTCACGTTGGAACCCTTACGAAATTCCAGTCCTTTGGATTCTTTTTTGTGGATATTATTGGTGGTTTAGGTACAAATGATATCTTCAAGAGAAGATTCTACGGAACTCAAGTGCACTGGGTACGGGGAATCCTCTGGTTGACTGTCTTTGATGTAGCGACCATGTGTAGATATATAATTAAATAATTTATTAACTGACATTGATTTTATAACTAAATTACATGTTAGCACATCATTTTTATCTTCAACCTTAGTTGTAGTAATTTCATAATCATGACCTTTATCCCTTATCCACTTCTGATATAAATACCTTTAATTCTTCAGTAACTGATTCTGATAGCATCTATCTCCATAAAATTTATGCAGTGAAAATTAATGTGTTATTTCATTACCATATATTCAAAATAATTATGAATATTATCTTGAAACTTTTAATGGAATCTCATTCTATTTGAGAAAGTAACATGGGTTATCCTTCCAAAATTATCTCATGTTGTAAGTTTTAGCCATCTATTTTTATTATTCACAAGATTTACTTTCCTAGGTTGCTTAGTTTCTATATTATCATCTTTATTAAATTAGAAAATATAATACATAGTTAATTATTCTCTATATTTGTTAAACCTCATAATATATAATCAAATCATAATTTTTTTTGAGAAAATAGCTCCCTTAAGAGGCTCAACATAATCCAATCTATGAAAAGGAAAATTTGATATCTTAATTACTTATATAGTATATTTAATTCCATTCTAATATAGAAATTTTTTACTAATAATCATAAACACATTCATATTCCATCTAATTTATGTTATTAAATTTCTTTTTAATATCATCACGTTCATCTAAGGAAAATATTTCTCAGATATTATCTCATAAAATTTATTCCATTCCATTTTCTCTATCTCTAAACCCTCAATATTATTATATATTAATAACCACCATTGATCATAATATTCCAATAAATAATAAAAATCAACAATAACATTCCCCCTTTCATTTCTCTAATAAATATAGTATTTTCTTTTCAAGGGACATGATCTATTTTTTGGCAACAAATAGATTAGTAATTCCATTAAAGGATGGAGGTTTATTCCTAATTAAGTGGAACAACATCATTTCAACATACATTGAAGTAATATGCTGTTTTATATGTGATATATAATTACCTAGATATTTTATACATATATATTACATCATTTGTTTTATCAAAATTCATTATATTATAGAAACACACACCTAAGGATCCTTAAGGTACAATTCCTTTGACACTTAAAAACATAAAAAATTGGTTCATAGTTAAACTAAGACATATCCCACTGTGTTCATCATAATAAGAACCCTAATTATATAAACCATAAAAATAAATTTCTTAATAACCTTGGGGAAAACATAATAAATAGTGATATCACAATTATAGTAAGGGTAAAAAAGGGATATACATAAACATAAAATGAACAGATGGGTTTAAGAACATAAGAAAAACATTTTAAAACCATACCATGCATACCAAAGATCATAACCATTGGTCAAGGAAAAAAGTTTTGTGGTTCAGAATACACGAATCATAAGAAAATAAAATAAAATGATCCTATAAAGTATAACAATGTCATACTACATGCAATTTTGGAATATATACAAGCATAAAATTTCATTTACTTATTAATTCAAGTCTCATTACTGAGAAAATCAGAGTGGAATGAGTTCACTCCCAAAACCAACCTAGTAGTCATGGTTTAATCCTATGATTATTATGGTTGAGGGGTTCTATTACTGAATTAGGTTCACTCCCCATTATAGTCATGTTTATCACATGAGATTTCAATCTTTACCTGATGCATTGGTTGGAGTCCCACCAGTTGCAAAATGAAAATCATAAATATGTGTGCCACACAAATATAAACAATTCATCATATATGAACCCATGGAAATAAATTGGTTTCACAAAAATTCATCATAACAAAAATAATTTAAAATAAATAGGTCTCATAATAATTTCAATATTTTTTCAAAGCATAGACCAAAAAAAAAAGAAGTGGTTTTCATAGAAAATGTAACACAATATAACATGTTGCCTGAAAATAAGTTATATAAAAAATTCATCATAATAAAAGGAAATACTACCAAATAATAAATATGGTATCATTTAATCACATCCTCGGTAATTAATATGTAACATAAAATGATGTCAAATTTAATGGAAATGATTTTGAAATAAAATCTATTGGAATTTTTACTGACAAAAATATCCTTTCTTTGAATATCAACTTTTTTAAAATAAAAAAATTATAAAAGATTTTACAAATAAATGTATTTTAAAATAACCATGAAAACCTATAAAGGGATATTCAATGAAAATAATGGTCATGATATCGATAAATTATGCTAATGTCATACATGTTAAAATAATGATTCCATTCACAATTTCAATAAAAGGAAAATGATCCTTATTTTAAAAAATGGAATTGGTATTCCTTTAAAAAAAATTTAAAAACTAATATATGGTTAAAAATTTCCTTAGTAATTTATTTAGATAATGGTAAAAACATTTTTTAATTTTTTTAAAAAAATTAGGTTATGGAAGAAAAAATATTTTTTTCCATAGAGAGAAATAAAGTCTATTTTTTTTAAAAAAATATTTTGAAATATTGAGTACATAAAGAAAGGAAAAAGACAGGAAAAAATTTATTAGTAGGCCACACCATTCCAATATGTTCCTATTGAACATGTAATTCTATAGGAGAAAATATATGTGGTATAACAATTGAAAAGGTTCCAGGAGGATTTACATTAGGGTTAAGTGATTCCTTTATCACCTCAAAGGCCTTAATATGTTTTCAATGGCCTTGGTCAGTCACCTTACCTCATATTTTTTTATCATTCACCTATTTTGGAGACACAAAAAGGAGGAATTGGTGTGTAGATAAATTTTTATTCCATAAATTGGCATCAGATGGATGGATTTCTACAGATGTTTAAGGAATAATGGAAGAGATCAGAGAGGTGTACTACTAGATTTGGTCTTCTAAAGAAAATCCAATGATTGAGTAAGGGTATAAAAGAGTGGATTTATATTAGATATGATGTTTATTCTTGCCTAAAAGGAATAAATAATGACATTGATAAATTAGAAGATAGTATCCAAGATGGATGGGATAATTATAAATTCATCTCTCTGATTGATAAGAGAGATTTTATGTCTGATAAATTACTAGAGGAGGAGTGGGTTAATAAAAAAATATTAACATCCATGTGAATAAAATATGGGGATAGAAATACTACATATTTACAAGTGTGTATTGATGAAAAAAGGCTAAGAATGAGGATAAATTTTGAACTATACAATGTGTCTTTCAGTTCAGATATAGAATTGGCTGGAAAAATTCCATTGAAATATTTTGAAGGAATTTTGGAAGGTCCAAATAGATTTAATGGATAAATACAAAATATCCATGAAGTAGAGGAGGTATTCATGAATTGAAAACCATATAAAGTGGATGATAAGGAAAATTTTTTTTATGAAAAAACCTGAAGATGAAGAGATAAAGAAACCAATGTTCATTATGAATATGTAGAGTGCCCATGGTCCTAGTTTCTTTCTGGGAGCCTTTTATATTGAAGCATGGTATATTTTTAAGGATTAAGATGGGGATATATTGAAAGAATTCATTAGAGTTAGATCTCTGAGTAGGTTTGTCTCTACATCTAAATATGTGCTCATTCCTAAAGTGAATGACCCCACCACTATGAATCTGTATAAACCTATCTATTTTTTGAAATGTTTCTTATAATATTCTTTATAGACTCATCAGTAGGAGTCATAATAGTTTCATTTGAATAAAAATTTTATAAGATCAACATGGGTTTGTTTAAGGTAGAAGTATTTAGGTGGAAATTAAAATTTCCAATGAAATGGTTAAGGAAATAATTAAAAAGGTAGTAAGATCCAATCTAATGGTCAAGGTGGATATGGAAAAGGCCTATGAAACACTAGAATAGAGATCTATTTTATTTTTTATGATTATATTTTTCTTCCATGCATATGTTTTTAACACCCATAGATTCAGTGAATTTATTTTTTTAATTAATTTAATCTATTTGATATTTTTTCATTTTGCACAATTCTAAATATAGATTTTTTATATAAAATCACCAAGTTTGGATTTAATTATACACAACAAAAAGTTGAGTTTGAAATAAATGAAACACATAGAGTATCTTACGTTATATGTAACACTATATTTTCTTTGTGCTAAACACAATAACGATTCCCCTCGATATCTTGTGTTACACATAAGACCAAGTATTACCAAACTACAATATACTATTGATATTATTTTTTTATCTACTATCCAATGGAATGGATTTCACAAATAAGCTTTCTAAATTTTGAAAATCTAGTTGGATCATGTATATAAAAAAATCCTTTCATTACAAATTAGTTATAAATTAATGTAATAAATATTAAAAAATAAGGAAATTAATTTTCAATGAAAACTATTTTTTTATATTTAATCACAATTTTATTTCAATAAATTAAACAATGAATGTTTTCAATAATTTTTATATATAATATATTAAATAAATATTTCTAGTATTCATACAATATATTTTATAGGTATAAGATAATAATAAATCAGTTTTTATGAATAAAAATATGTATTTTTCAAAATGAGAATTTTTCTACCTTTTAATGGAGAACCCATTTTAAATATATTTTTTGACATGTTGATAATTTTTTATTTTAAAAATTATTTTTTTTAAAATCATGACACCAAAATTTACTTTGGGTGAATGTTTGGTATTTTTTATTGAAGTTTCGTTTATAATGAATAGTATAAAACACTAAATTTTAATTGAAAACTGATGTTTCTTCAAATATAGTTTTTTAATAAAATTATATTTTTATATGATTTTAAAGTATAATTAGACCATATTTAAATAAATAAATCCAATTTAGGTTGTTGGAATCAATTTCACATTGAAATTAGATATAAAAACAATACAAACTTTTGGACCTTTTCACCTTAAAAACTTGTCATACCATCTCATCTATAGGATTAATTGTAAATTAATTTCATCCCCTTATATGATTAGAATATGAAAAAATGTATTACATATTTGGAATCAAAATTAATTATAATTTATAAAAATTTTAACATAGTTTTTGAAAAAAACTATTAGTGAATGTAATTAAAATTAATTACATTTATTAATTAAAAAATGAGTTTACTTAGTGATTAAACATTAACTTAAGGGGAAACGTACCCTAGAAACATAGAAATTTTGTTCCCATAATTTGAAAATATAATCACATGTATCTAAAATTGTCACTTATTGGAGGCACATGATGTAAGAGAGACCTCTCAATAGTGTTTACCTTTTTATATTTAAAAGAGTGGCACTCCTCCTCCACTATAAAAGGGAACTCACCCCCTCACTTCCCCACTCCTCTCAAGACTCTCTTGGTAAAAATAATCTGCCATAATCTTATAAAAAATCCCATCCCTTAATCCTATAATCCTCCCTTTGGGAATAAATCCATATAAGTAATCCCATTGATGTAAACCAAAAAATTCACCAAAAGAATATGAAACATCCATCCACAAGATATTTTGTTTTATTTTCATTCCCAATCCCCCTAAAATATTCTTATTCTAGGATTATATAATAAAATTAGTATCCTAAATACACTTATAGGTTGTAATTATATTGGTTCTACCTAAACCTTTACACATATTCCTCAAACTGGTAAATAACTTATCATTCGTTTGTATGGTGGACCACCGACTCACAAAAATGTGTTATTCATTCCCATTTACCAACACTCATGGTCAGAAATTAGAATAAAATAAAATTTTATATGATATTTATGATATTAATTAATTATTTATTCTTCTTTAATTTTTATACAATATATATCTCCATGCATTCCATTTTGTAGAAATATGTTGACTTAATTTGTGGATGTGTGGACTACCACATCCTCAATGTAGTGAGATTCCATCACATATTTCATCAAATATATTAATAATGGTATTATTAAATGTATATGATATATATTAAATAGTAATTATACTATAATTAATATATATATAAATATATTCATATTTTACATTTACTTTCTTTCTTTCAATGTGACAATAATATGGAAACAACATTCTAGTGCACATACGACCTATCGTCTCTATGAACAGTGTGTCTCAATTAATATTTATTTATTTTATATATTATTATAAATATTTATATATTAAATATATATATGTTATTTAAATTATTTTTTAAATTATTTTTATAATTAAATAATTATCTATGTATGAGGATCAAGAATAACAATTCAAAATGTATACGAAAAACAAAGAAGATATATTCCATATATAGCACTCATTTATTTTGTGTGGTGTATATACATCCCATGAATTTTTTATATGATTCTTATACTTAATTGTTTTTATGTACATATCCATTCAATGATATTTATTTCATTTGGTTATGCTTTAAAAGTTACCAAATTAGAAAAGAAATTTTTTTCTCGATTTTATTTATTTGAGGTACAAGACTTTTTATTCACAAATATTTCAATGTGGGGTGTATATACATACTATTGATATGTTATATCATTAATATCCTTATCTTAAATATATTTCAGGGTTCATGTAATGTTTTTATTTCATGGGGTATTATGATTCAATGTTACCAAAGTGGAAACAATTTATTGCTATAATCTCATTGTTTATGGGGATTGTTTATGATTATTCTTCCACTAATAAAATATTATGATTCATCTATCAATAACACTCATGAAATTTCTTATCCACTATTTATTCATGTTAAATCCATGTAATGGTACCATTTTTTCCACTCTTTGGTACTAAATATAACTATATAAATGTTTTCATGAAAATATGACTTTATTTATAATTTTTTTCAGAAATATGTGTTCATTTAAAACCATGTTTTCTAATAAAATGTTTTTAGAAATGTTATAAAAATATAAAATGATTTTTAAAAGAAATTTTTACCCATGTTTTACATTAAAAATTGTTTTTAAAATTAAATCTTTTTGATGTTTTCTAATAAAGACAATTTTCTAAATAATTTAAGGTGTAAAAGGAATGTATGGAATATTAGATTTATCAATTATCATGAGAGTATTTTCATTGAATATTATTTTATATGTTTTTATTTTTATTTTATAATTAAACGTTTTTAAATATTTTTTGTGTTAATAAGTGTTTGAAATAATTTATAAGCTTTCTTTATATGATTTCAACGTATATTCTAGGAAAAATATTTTCGAAATTATTTTTTAAGAATCTTGTATTTTATTTCAAGTAAAATAGATTTTAAAATTTTTAAACATTACTTTATTAATTTTCACGGAAAAATGTTTTCAAATGTTTTTCAAGATTCCTTTATATGTTTTCAATATTATTTTCAATGAAAATGTTTTCAAAATGATATCAAGATTACTTTATATGTTTTCACAGTAATTTTCAAGGAAAAATCTATTCAAAATGATTTATTATTTTAAAATAATATTTTTCGAATTAAAAAAATATTATCCTCAAGAGACGATTAAAATAGAATTGTAAAGATTTCATTATAAGAAAATGATTTTTAAAATCTGTTTATGAATGATAATTTCATAGAAATTATATTTTTTAAAATAAATTTACAATGTGACCTTTCAAAATCCTTCTCCATCCATGATGACATAATTTATTATAGTTTATGCTTTAATTGGGACATGATCCATAAATATCATTAATATTATTCATTTAATTGTTTATGTTTTAGTGGCATGAGATTTATGACACTCATTTCTCTTCCATAGTTTATATTATTCTAAATATCTATTATTTTCATGGGTTATTCTTTGATGAAATGATTTTGAAAACTATATCTTTTCCATGGGGAATGATATTGTGATGTATTTATTATAACCATATAATTTCATGGGTTATGATATGATGTTTATGAAACCCATCTCTTTTTTTCGTCATGATATGATAAAAAGTTTATAATCATGTGACACATGACTATATTATTATATTATAAATTGTGTGGGACCTATATATCCCTCCAATTCATTGGGTAAATATTTATATCTCATGAGATTATGATTTGAATCCAGTTGATAGGCTTGATCCACTATGGAATATGGGGAACCCTACTCTACTATTGGAAGATGGGGGAACACAGTCCATTATGGGAAGATGGGGAAACTCGATCCAATATGAGAATATGGGGAAAACTGATCCACTATGGGAAGATGGAGAAACCCGATCCCTTATAAGTAAAGGAATGTGACAAGGGATGGTAGTGTGTCCCTCTTAGTATGTGTAGCCCCCATGAAGTGCCCTGATAAGTTATAGCAATGTGACTTGACTTATAGGGAATGATATTACATGTTTATGTGTCCCCCACAATTCCATGTCTTCTTCATATGTTATGATTTCATGGATTATGCACTTGATTTAATTAGGATTCATGTCTTATGAATTACCAATCTTAATGTTTTGGTTTATGTTTATGTTCTTTGATATGTATGGTATGATCATTAAATTTTATGATCATGTTATCATATAATTATGTTCATGTTATGATTACATATGTACTTTATTTACCCTTACCAAGCATTTGAGATCACCCTTTTTTATGTTTCTTTTCCTTAGGGTATGAAGGAAGGTTTTGGGTAAGATTAATAAATGGGAATATCTTTAATGAAGATATTGAATATCTTTCACCAAATTAGAATAATGTGTTTCTAGTTAAAAATACATAAAACTATTATGGTCCTCGATCATGTATTTTTTATAATGTGATAAATATTCATCTAATATTATTTAATATCTATGTATGTTATTCTTGGGCCTTTATAGTTGGTAGAAAAGTGAATGTTTTTTCAAACATTGGAAGTTAGGATGATAAAAATTTAGTGAGACCTCATGGGATATTATGATGGATATGTATAGGGATGTCTCTAAGTATAATCCTATGGTGTCATAGATTTAAAGTATTGTGAAATAATTTAGATGTCCTATAATTTATTTTACCTATTTATGTAGTTTTCCTCTATGATAAGTGATTCTCACTCTATATATTCTTTTTTAAGTCAATGGTGGGAAACAAAAGTAATTGGGTTAATGTTTATGTTGGAAAACAATTTCCTAATGAGTAGTCAAGTGGGGAGATCACTAGAATGATGGATGTTATAATAATTACTAATCAATTTTAATGGAACATGATTAACAATTTGTATATTTAACAACTCTCAAACATTACAAAGAAGAGAAGGAAAGGGTTCAGTGATAGTTTAGGTAATGGAGACAATCAAGGAAAGATGACTTGGTTTCCTTTTTGTTGATAATTTGGAAATAATCACTCAAGTTAATGTCTTAGAGGAATAGTAATATGTTTTGATTATAGAAAATAAGGACACAAAACAAGTAACTATAATAGAAAAATGTAATATTTTGTAAATTCAATAGATGAGAATATTGGCTATCCTATGGTATTATCAAATGACGAATTATTTTTAAATGTGTAATATATGGTAATTATGAAAATAAATATCCTATGTAGAAGGTTCATTAATAGAATTTTCAAGGTGGTAAATCTAATGGTTTTTATACCAATGATGAAGATACACAGAATGAAAATTGAAAATTATGTGTTGTTATAATATTATTGTTGGTAAACTAGATTAAATTGGGTTTTATAAATTCTAACACATGATTCATATTTCATATTTTAGGAAAGGGGTATCAATTAATAAGATGAAAAATATTAGTTAATTTCTTGAGAATGAATTCAGAGGAATGAAATATTTATGTCTTGGAATTAAAATATTATGTTATATAAATCATGAAATTTATAAGTATTTTCAGTACATGTTTTTCGTTAATGATATGAAAGGATATGTTGAATGGCGCTGATGAAGGGGAAAATTAATTTCATGGAAAGGTGATATTTTGATTATGGGAATGTAACCCTTAATGTTTTCAATATGCTTAGAAAATCATGTTTATCTTTGATAAAGTGATAATTGATTTACATAAAGTAAATTGGATAATATTGATGACCTTATAACTAATAATTTTTTTATTATGTTTTCAATGTTTCCATGGATAAAGTTTACAACTTTATTAGAATTTAAGGAATATTTCCAAATAGTCTTTGTAATAATAAATCATGCATGTTTTCAATAAGGTTTTATGGTAATTCAGGTTATTACCATATTTCAAGAGAACTCATGATGAAGGTATTCACATATTTTGTATGTGACAACCAAGAGAAACATAATGATATATGGGGGATCAACGTTGATATGATTTGGTGATATTTTGGGACCTTATTTATAATGTTTTGGATTTTTCAGATTTCAGAAGTGTTAGAAGGTCACATATTTATAGAGAGTATAAGTTAAACCTCAGTTAATTTTGTGAGATTAATGTATTATATCACAATATGAGAATTTATTAATACTGGATGACCTATTATAACTAATTTTTAATGATGGTAATTGAAGATATATGAGATGAATTATCATGGATCTCTTGATCTGTTGGTGCTTAGAGAATAGAAACAAAAATCAACTATTTTTTTGAGAAAGAGGTGAAGTGGAAATTGATAATGACATGAACAAAGGTGAGATATTTATTTTAAAAGGGAATGAACTTAGATAAGTATATTTTATTGTGAAAAATAATTATTAAACTTTAGGAAAATGGTTTTATATAAAATTTTATCCTATTATCATCATTTTTTATAACACCAATGACCTCTTTTACACTTCTTTAGCTTATGGTTTTGTGATTGTTGAATTTATCTGGATCACTCATTTACTTGTGATCAGTTATCATTATAAATATCTGTGATTATTTATACATTTCTTAAATTTCCACATTTTACCTTAACACATATTATCTCATATGTGTAAACCTAGTTATGAGTCACTTATGGTAAGTATTATGTTTTTAACATTACCTTTTTAAAGGATGTTTTAGTATTTATTTTTATGGTGTGAGTTTTTTATTAAAAAAACCATGAAGCATTGATAAATTAAAAACTCACATGAATTTATAGGTTGAAAATAATTTTAAGGGGGGTATAATGTAACTCCATGTGATTATTTGATTTTTTTAATTAATTTAATTTATTTGATATTTTCCATTTTAAACAACACTGAATATAGCTTTTGTTTTATGAAATCATTAAGTATGGCTTGAATTATATGCCAAAAAAATTACATTTTATGCTAAATGAAACAGATAATGGAGTTTTTAATACATGAAATACTATGTTTGGTATGTGTTACACACAATACTAAGTCTCATCAATATCTTTTGTTACACCTAAGACAGTGTTTTAACAAACTACAATATACTATTATTATTATTATTATTAAAATATCAGTAAAATTATCATCTATACAATGGAATATATTCTAGGAATAATATTAACTTAATTTTGAAATTATGGTTTAAACATATATATAAAATAAATCATTTATCTATAAATTGTTTATAAATTAATGTAAGAACTATTTTGAAAATAATGAAATTACTTTTTATGAAAACTATTTTACTATGTAAAAACACAATTTTATCTCAATAAATTAAAAAAAAACACATTTAATTAAAATTTTCATAATTTTCATAGATAATATATCCAATCAATATTTTTTTCACATCTAATATATTTGATAGTTATAAGATAAGAATAAGTCCAATTTTACTAATAAAAAGATATATTTTTTTTAAAATCTAATTTTACAAAATTTTAATGGTTAATCTATTTTAAATATATTTTTTGACCCTTTTAGTTTTTTTATTTGAAAAAATAAACTTTGTTTTTAAAATAGGGATATAAATATTTAAATTGGGGGTAATTTTTGTTATTTTCAAGAGAAGTTTCAATTTCGATGAATAATAAACAATACTGTATTTTAATTAACATATACATTTTATTATATTTTTTATATAGTTAAATTATATTTTAATTTGGTTATAAAGTATAATTAAATCATATATACATAAATTAATCCAATTTAGGTCATTTTAACCATCTTCACCATAAAATTGGATATAAAAACATTTCCAACATTTCAACATTTTCACTTTAAAAACTCATCTTATCATCCTGTCTATGGGATTAATTTTAAATTAATTTCATCTAAATATGTGATTATAATTTGAAAAAAATTGATTCAACATTTGGAATAAGAATAATATATAATTTATAATAATTTCAACTTAGTAATTTACCAACAATATTCCAGAAAGAAATTATAATTAATTACAATGTTTATGGTGAAAACGAGTTTACTAAGTGGTTAATCTTTATCTTAAGGGTCCAAATAATGCAGAAAAAAGACAAAAATAAATTTTATGAACATATTTATACCACATCCTCCCTTTTATTAAAAATTAAAAATTATTTGAGGGAAATTATTTAATGTATTTCTATCATTAGTGTTTAACTTTTTATATTTATAGTAATGAAACTCCTCGTCCACTATAAAACGAAAATAACCCCATCGCTTCCTCACAACTCAAAAGACACTTTGGATCATAAAAAACCTTCCCAAATAACCTCAAAATACACCTAACTTAATTTTATAATCTTCCCTTTGGGAATAAATCCATCAAATAAATCTCTTTAGTGAAAACTAAATGGAGTTTCCCAAATAAGTTGTAACATCCTTTCAGAATCTATTTTGTTTTATATTTATCCTTCACCCCCTAAAATATTATTATAACATGAATATATAATAACATAAGTGTAATAAATATACATATGTGTTTTTATTATAATATTTTTACCTTCACATACACACACTTCCATCAAATGAGTAACGGACTTACCCTTCATGTGTATGATAGACTACCACATCATGAAACGATTCTGTTTGTTTTTTCCTTTACCACATCTCATGGATGGGAATTATGAAAAAACAATGTTTTTATATTATATGTATGATATTTATTATTTATTTATGATTTTTTAATGTTTATATAACACATAACTTTATGCATTATATTTTTTGGGAACAATGGTAACATTGTTTTTATACATGTGGACTGTAGCCTCCTCAAAGCGTTGTGATTCATTCAAAATTCACATTGGATATACTAAAGATGGGTTTAGTAAAAATTGAATATATATATATATATATGAAAGACTATTTATTCTATATAATTATAATATATATATATACATACATACATACATGTTATTTAATTTCTTTCCTTCAATACGACAACAAAAAGGAAACAACGTTCAGGCGTACATACGACCTACCATATGTATGAACGATGTATTACATTTCAAATTTCTATATTATATATATTATTATATATATTTATATACTAAATATAAACTATATTTAAATAATTTTTTACATTCTATAAATATGTAAATAATAATCTATTTAAATGGGTAAAGAATAAGAATTCAAAATGTATACAAAATACAAAGAGTATTTACCCGAAATGTAACACTAACATGGAATTGTTAATAAATGGGTAATATATAGTCATAATAAAATAATATATGGTTTTAGATATAATAATATATTTAAATATAAATATATATATATATAATAAACTTATACTTTATATATATGATGTTTGAACATGTATGAAGAAATTAATGACTTATGGTAAGAGTTTTCTCATCTAACTTTTTATATCTATGATAAATATGCCATGTTTACCACTAATTTATGTTTTTTGTTTTTTATATACTTCCCATGAATTTATTATATTATTATTACAAGTAAATTCATAGGAATATACATATCCATTCAATGATATTTCTTTCTTGGGTTTGTCATCCAAAAATTACCAAATAATAAATGTAATTTTTGTCTCAATTTTCTTTCTATGAGATAAATGCCATGTTATGCACCTATATTTTTCAATATAGTGTATATAATTCCCTTTTACATGTTATATCATGAATCTACCAATTTTAATTGTATTTTAGGCTTCATTTAATTTTTTTATTTCATGGGGTTTTATCTTTCAATGTTACCAAAGTGGTAGCAATTTATTTCTATATTCTCATCTTTTATTGGGATCATTTTTGATTATGCTTCCATTAATAAAATATTTTTGATTCAATTATCTAGATATCCCATGAATGTTTTTCTAATATGTTTATTGATGTTACATCCAAGTATTGGTACCATTTTTCACTCTTCATTACATAGGGTAACTAATAAAATGATTGTACAAAAACATGACTTTATTTCTCTATTCGGTCAGAAATCAATGTTCTATTGTTGGGAAAAGATCCCTCAAGGTATCATTGAAGTATTTTTGAGGTGATTGTGTTTGTTGACAAAGTGGACATCTGAGTAGTGATTGTTGACAAAGCAAAACAATGACATACAAACTTGTTGACAAAGAGGATTTCATGGTGGAATGTCGAGTTCAAGAGCTGAGGTCAACGATCCATGTTTGATTCAAGAACGTCGATAAAAGGAATGGATGATCTGGAGGCGGTACAAAAGAACAGATACAAGGTGGCGCCATTTTCCAGTGTTTGCCAAATTTTAGGGCATGAAAATCGGCAAATGAAGAAAAGTGTTTTTGGAAAAAGGACTTGCGCGCTGAGGACTTGGAGTATAGGAAACTTGCACGCCATATGTTTTTGAAGATCAGAAGATCAAAATATGGCAAAGTAAAGAGGTTCGCACAAGTTTGGGAGTTGGTCGCGCAAGTGTCTAAAATGACAGGGGACTTGCGCGCTGAAACTGGGTCGCGCAGGTGACTTGCGCGCCGTCGCATAGGGTGGTCAGATTGCCTATAAATACTGGACCACCCCTCCTCATTTTCAACGGAGTTCAACACTTTGAGAAATCAGAGCTCCCGTCGCGCAGGTGTGGTGGTCGCGTAAGTGGTGAGTGTGGGTCGCGCAGGTGAATTTGCGCGCCAGTAGTTGAAGTTGTGCGCCGGTGTTAGAAGTTGCGCGCCGGTTGGCAGTTGCATGCCAATATTGGTTTGGGCGTAAAAGGAAGTGAGTCGCGCAAGTTTGGAGTAGAGGAAGCTTGTGTCGCGCAAGTGTCTGAGGAGGACTTGCGCGCCCATTGAGACTTGCGTGCCGATACTTGCGCGCCGAGGTAGACTTGCGCGCCAAGTAAGGTTTGTTCCAGCAGTGTTTTTCGGACTGCGTTGAAGCTGGAAGTTTGCCCGATACCTTCGGTGCAAAGAGATATTTATCTTCGGGTGAAAGTTTTACTTCAACAGAGCATCTACACACAGAGTAATATGCATTCATTCATGCAAATGAAGAGAACTAAAGGTCTATAAACTGTGAGTGGATTCCTTCCAAGAGCAGTGAGCTTAGGAAGAGGAAGATGGTGATCCTCTCCACCGGCAGTGAGCCAGAGAGAGAGAGACAGGGAGTGACCCTTGGGAAAGTAGTGAGCTGACCCTAAATTTGTAAAGGCAGTGAGCCTGGGCATAGAAGTGATCTAGCCCGAACCTTGTAATCCACAGCTAGTGAAGATTAGTGGAATTTGGTATGACCGGAAACCTGTCGGCGTATACTCCTTAGACGTAGCCCTTAGCGGTGAACCAAGTAAAATTGTTGTGTCCTACGCTTGCTTTACTTTCTGTTTATATTGTGTAGCAGGAAAGAGAGAGAAGAGTTTTTTGCTTAACAGTGAAACAAGATCAGAACGGGCATTAATTTTTAATTAGTCATACCCTGATTCACCCCCCCTCTCAGGGTATTCAGCCTAGTGGACCTAACATCTATCAAAACAATGTTTTCTGAAAAATGTTTTTCAAAATTTTTATAATAATACATTATAATCATTAAAATAAATTTCTACCCATGTTTTACCATTATAACAAAATATGTTTTAAAAATTCATTTTCTTGTTGTTTTTCGATTAAGGAAATATTCCAATCTTTTTACACTATAGAAGGAATGTTCAGAATGTATAGATTTATCCGCCATCATGACCATCATTTTATTGAAGATTATTTATAAATTTTCATGGTTATTTTCAAGGAAAAATGTTTTAAAAATGTTTTATGTTTAATAATTATTTTAAATGATTTCCCATCATTAATTATATATTTTTAAATTATTTCCAATAAAAAAGGTTTTGAAAATTATTTTTAGGATTTTTTTATAAGTTAGCATGGAAAATGGTTTTATAATATTTTTCATTATAACTTTATAAGTTTTCAATGAATTTATTTTTTCAAAATGTTTTCAAGCTTCCATTATAAGTTTAAAAATTTACTTTCAATGAAAATGTTTTCAAAATGATTTTGAGATTCCTTTAGGATTACATAATTTTGTAATGTGTTTGCTTTATCAGGGACATGATCCAAGAATAACATTCATATTCTTCCTTCGATGGTTTATGTTTCCATAAAATGATGTTTATGACACCCATTTCTCTTCCATGGTTGATATGCTTTTGAACCCCAGTTATTTTCATGAGTTATTATTTTATAAAATGATTATGAAACCTATATATTTCCATAGGAAGGGGTATTATAAACTGATTGTGATGCCCATTTAATTTCATAAGTTATTGAATGATATTTATAGAACCAATCTATTTTTATTGGTCATTTTATGATGAATGTTTTATTATATTGTGGAACATGTGTGTACGATTTTATTAAGTGATGGGTGGGACCTATATCTCCCTCTAATGAATTGGGTAATTATTTATATCTTTGAGATAATGATGGGAATCGGGTCAATGGGATTGATTCACTATAAAATATGGGGAAAGATGATCCACTATGGGAATATGGGGAAACACGATCCATTATGGGAACATAGAGAAACATGATCCACTATAGGAAGATGGAGAAAATAAATCCAGTCTGGGAAGATGGGGAAACTAGATCCCTTATATAGAAAGGATTGCAACTTGGGATGGTGGTGTGTCCCTCCTAGTTGGTGTAGTTCCTATGAAGTTCCCTAAAAAAATTTCAATGCACCTTGACTTGTATGGAATGATATTACATTTTTAAGATTATTCCAAAATACCTTGTCTTTTTCCTATGTGATGATTAAATAGATTATGTTATTTATTACCTTATGATTCATGTCCTATTAATATTCAATTTTGATTCCATGATTCATTTTTTTGGTTCTTTGATTTGCTGGGTATGATCTTAAAATGTTATGATCATGTTATCATACCACTGTGTTTATGTTATTCTTATGTATCTCCTTTATTTAACCCTACTGATAATTTTAGCTCTCTTATTTCTTATGTTTCCTTTCCCCAGGTTATGATGAAATGTTTTATGTAGAAGTTCTAAAGGTGATGATATTTAAGAGCGATGTTGAAGATCATTCACCAATTTAGAAGAATGTGTTCCTAGTTTCCAAAGACACTAAATTATTATGGTTATAAAGCATATGATTATTGTAATATGCTAAATATTGGTCTAAAATTATATAATATCAATGTTTGTTATGAATGGGTTATTATAAGTTTCTTGATTTCTTTTTCAGATGTTATGCTTCTATGTGGATTACCATCTCTCTAATGGATATAATTTTTTCTTTCATTAAATCAGATGATACTATAAAAAAGGATACCACTATCACCCAATATTTTAATCATCGATTAAGTAATTATTACTAGTAATATTCATCAAATAATAGAGGATTGGAAAATCATTCCCTATAAAAATAATTTCAGGAATGGTCTTGTGTCTCATCTCATGTTTGATGCTGATATGAAATTTTTTATTAATGGAAGGAAATGATCCATTAATATATTTATTAAAATCATGTACATATATGGTATAATGAGTGGTAAAAGAATCAATAAAATTAAGTGTAATGTTTTCATTTACAATAACTAATAACAGAGATGATGAAAATGAAATTATCTACAAGTTTGGAATATAACGGTGAAAACTTCAAATGGTTTATTGTAGCACCCCAAACTTTTTATGGTATGTTTCTCCTAAATACACTGTATTCATTAGAAAACCTATATTTAATGAATAACTGAGCCTATATGGAAGAAAATTTGGTTATTTATAGGATATAGTCATAACCTATCCATTAAACTTAAATTTTACGGTTCTATGATTTAAATTTTGAAAATCTGACATACAAGATTGTGCTCAGGATGATATTTACAGTCTGATAGAATTAAATTATTATTTTTTGATTAGTAACCGACCCTTATGAATAGTAACCTAACATTATGAACAATAAATTACCCTTATTAATAGTAATATGACTCGTATGAATGGTATCAATACCCTTGAATGTATAAATAACTTTAAGCACCTTAAAAATGAATATGAATATTTTAAGTGTTAGTAATTTTCGACTAAATAATGATTTTAATTAAAAATTAAATTTATCACATTTAGAAAATTATTTTTGAAAAATGGAGTTCATTTTTTGATTCTACACATCAAAAAATTGTTAGGGTTAATTTTTGGGATTTTTCTTAAATACTTGAATTTTTGATGAATAGTAATATATGATAAATGCTAAATATTTTATTTACTACATCATAGATGATGCAAGGCTGATGTCAGTTCACTTGGTTCGAAATCACATTCCATTACTACTATTTGGGATCACATGAATCAATACTATTCATAGTCTTTATAAAAAATATTAAAATAATAATTAAAATAATGTAAAATCCCACCCCTCCACTATATAAACCACCTCTCGCCCCCTCTTCCTCCCACACCACTCAAGATTCAAGCCTTGCCTAAATTATTCCAAATACTCTTCCCAAGCCCTCTCCCCATTTCCAATCCCTGGTGGTCCCACAAAAAGGCCAAAATCAAAGGTCTTATGGAGTATCTCAAAGAGGAGTACTCAAGAGGTGAACCTCTCTTCCTTTTTCTTTCAATTCCTTTTATAAGTTCCATTATTTTTTTCTCTATTATCACCTCACCTCATCCAAATTCCATGATAATTCTAGTAACATACACGTACTAGATTTTCATTGTTCTAATGGAATATTTCATTATAATCTCTCTTTTTTTCCCTCCTTTTATACTATAAATGCAAATACTATCCAAGATGTGTTAATTTATCACACTCAAGGAAGGCAGGTTTTCAATTGGCATTTCTATCTTCAAGACTGGTCATGAAACCATTTTATGGTTTAATAAGATCATTATATATTTATTTTATCTTATTTTATGTTCTGGAATATTTACACACTCATTATATGGAATAATAATACAAAACATGTTCATTGTGCACAAAACCGCCAAGCTAAATCAAAGCGTTTATCATTAACATATCAAAGAAGCCATCCTCATGGTATATAAACAAAATCAATATAAGATAATTTATATCTCTTAATGTCACTAATAATATATATTAACAATTTTTGATGTCTAACCACACTTCAAATGAACTTCCGTTCATGAATACAAGTAAACGGATCATGAAAACCAAGGAAGAAAATGCTTCCAAAAAAATAAAATTGAACCTCTTAAAACCATCAAAAGGCCATTATTGAACCTAATAAGTTTATAACATATCAATTAAATGTTGATGAGGTTCTGGAATTATTAATTAATTAAGCTAAATTTTATTATTCAGGTCTTTAAGAACAATCAAGAACACTATCAAGCCTAAGGTAAGGGATATCTTAACACAATTTTCATTCGTTGAGTTAAACATCAATGTCATTGGTTTTTTATTTCACCAGAATATGTGTGAATGACTTATGATTTTTTTATTCTATATATCCACTTTTAATTTTTGTGTTTATGTTTGTCACACATAATTATGTCATAAATTTGTCCTCAATATAATGATACGTTCTTGGTAAGGGATCCTCTCTCTCACTTTTATTCAAGGATTCCACCTATGTTGTGTCCTTTTGTTTTTAATTCCTAATGATGGGGTATTTTACACACCTCCAAAATACTTACCTTCTGATATATAACTTATGGGATACCTCTTTACCTCTCATTAATCCC
Source organism: Viscum album (assembly GCA_963277665.1). Classification (NCBI taxonomy): domain Eukaryota; kingdom Viridiplantae; phylum Streptophyta; class Magnoliopsida; order Santalales; family Viscaceae; genus Viscum; species Viscum album. The sequence continues at coordinate 1,169,939,159 of OY728130.1, forward strand.
TCACAAGAACACCTGTTACCATGTCAAAATATTTGTAAGGGGTTTTTTCATCTCACTTTCAATTCTATGAGATTTCCATTATGCACCGCTTATTTATTGTATGTGGTGGATGTGTTCTGGAATTTGTTATATAATACCATGATACTCTTTATATTCATGGTATATAGTGATTCAATTTATTTTTAATAACTTTTGGTCACATGAATCGATTGACCACCATTGGGTAATGAACAATGTCTCATTTTCCATTTAATTGTGACTTACTTGTATTGTGCACCTAATTATTATAAGATGGTGTACCTAATGCCCATTTCATATCACTTTTCATTTGAAATTAAATTTCTATTAGATATCCATAATCTATTTTTATGGATATGATTATTGACTTAAGCCATATACTATTTTACATATGGTGTTTATTTAGAATTTTGTTTTAATTGTGGAAATATTGATGAATATGTATCCTCTAATGTATACAGCTATTGAAAAGGCAAATTGATCATGTATTAAATAAATTTATAAATAATTATTTGGACTTTCAATGGTGGGTGGGGCCTTTTATATCCCCTTGATTCATCAAAAGTTCTCATGAGACAATCAGTTACGCAACAAACCCTTCGAGTTTGTATCCAAAAATCAGACGAGTTTCTACCCACAAAACTAAACCATTTTAACAGTATTATGGTACCAGGTTCCAGAAACATGAAGTAAAGTTAATAATAATTCTATTTATTCATTATTAGTTATTACTATCCATGAGGTTTTCACTATGACAAAATCTATGGATGCAGGTTCATTTTCAATTTATTAATGTCATGTGTTTTTCATTTATTCACCATAACCTATTGACTATGCCAAGTTGTTTATGATTCAGATAAAATTGATTCATTCTTCCACTATTTTTATACCTTAATGATCATTTGATCACACCCCTTTCATTTGTTTACCTTCAGCAGGTTATGAATAGGAGATCACTTATTGAGTTTCTGTGGATGTAGTTTTTAGTTTTTGTTATGTATTGTGTTTTGATACCTTTCCCAATGTAATTTGAGTTAAATATATGTGTCTAGTTTCCTCAAGACTAATAAAATTATCATTCCTTCATGTTTTCACTCATTTTAATCCTTCCAATGTACTTTGTAATTCACCGGCTCCGGTCTAGAGAGTTTGGGGTGTTATAGTTGGTATAAAAGGATGTTTAGTAGAAAACGTGGAAACTAGATTAGAAAATGTAGGTTAGGAAACAAATCCATAAGGTTGTACTTGAGGTTAAATGTACAAGAACGTCCTGGTATTTTGGAAAGGAATAGGTTATGTGGATCTTTCAAATAGTTACATCCCTGTCTGGATACAAACAGGTAGAGGTGGATCTGGCACAGATGTACCTAGGAGTGAAAACTCCGACAAGGAGTTTTGATCTTGACCCGGGGTATCATGATACCTGAAAATGGGACTTGCAACACTATTGGTATTGAAACTCTGAGAGGATATTCTTATGATAATTCTAAATTTATTTACAAGCCATTATGAAAGATTTTAATGTAAATTTTTCCTCATAGAAAACATTTTTATGAGATTGGATATGCATAGAATTTTAATCTATGTTAATTGATTTTATGTTTTAGATTCATAACCTAATCTAGTGTATGACATTATTTAGAAATGGAGTGTAATAGAAGTAGTGGAATCAAAACTATTGGAAAATTTAGGGATTTCCCTACTGATAAAGTCAACATAGTCAATGTTGGAGCATATCAGATCCTGACTATATTAGAACAACATACTCAGTTTGTGTAGAATAACCATGACACACCTATGTTGGATCGTTTCAGGTGGAAGAATCCCCCATATTTTAGTGGGACTACTAATATGATGGCAGCTGAGTAGTGGATCAAGTTTCCTGAAAAGATATGCATGGCATTAATATGTAATGAAAATGAAAAGTTAGTGCTGGAAGTATATTGTCTCAAGGGTGATGCTGATCAATGGTGGTCCTTGAACCAAAATACCACAGAGGAAGAAGCAATAGATGATATAGAATGGAGGTCATTTAAGGGAATATTATTTGAAAAATATTTCCCTCCTGAGCAACGAACCTAAATGAAGAGGAAATTACTGGTCTTGAAACAAAGTGAAGAAGATTGTATTGTAGAGTATGAGGCTACATTCACAAGACTATCCAGGTATGCCATAGATTACGTACATGCCACGGAAGAAAAGATTGATCATTTCTTTAAAGGTCTTAATCCAAGTCTTCAAAGGACACTGGATTCTCAAACATTTTCATCATATGATGAAATTGTATTAAATTCCATAATAATAGAGAGGGAGTTTTCTAGATCAAATTTGTTGAAGGGAAACCAAGATAAGAAGCGGTGCTTTGATAAAAATGGAAAATGTGAATCACCAAAGAAGGACAAGGTAATGAAGAAATTCCCATTATGCGAGAACTGTGGAAAGAATCATTTTGGGAAATTCTTGAAAGGCATGGGAGTCTGCTACATGTGAAGAGAAAAGGGTCATCTATCTAATGAATTCAAGAGGAATAAACAATTCAATGATGTTCAATGCTAAAATTATAGAGAGATGGGACACTATTCAAATGAGTGTCTTAAGTTCCAAGGAAACTTACCTCAGAAAAGGCTAAGAGAGCAAGGGAAATCTTATGCGATTACAATTGTGGAGGTTAATGTTCTTAATGACATGGTAGCATGTACTTTAATTGTTTACTCAAACTTGGACGACACATTATTTGATTCTAGGTCATCACATTCATTTATATCATCAATGTTTTCCAAGAAAATTTGACATGTTCAATTTGATTTAATAAAGGAGTTATCAGTCAAAACTTCAAGGGGATGAAAAATTACAAAAATGGAATGTCGATCATTACCCCTCATAACATATAAATGTGGTTTAGTTTATACCTTATCATCATACAAATTATTGACTTTGATATAAATCTCATTATGAATTGGCAGTCAAATTATGATGCGAATATCTATTACAAGAAGAAGAAAGTTACAAATTTTGAAAATGGTGCAGAATCCCTTATATTTAGAGCATAAACCTCACCACCTGATTCTTATCCAGATCCACCCCTAGTATCTATATAGAATGAAATACTTGGAGAGGAAGATAAACCTATATATATGTTCATGGAATGAAATATTAAAATTGAATATGTGCATATAGTGAAAGAATACATTGATGTATTTATAGAGGATTTACCTAGACATCATCTAGAGAGGAAAGTTGAGTTATCTATTGATTTAATTCTCGGTGCAAGACATATATCAAAGACGCCCTATATAATGGCCACTGTGGAATTAGATGAGATAAAGAAACAACTAGAGTAATTGAGTGAAAAAAGATTTATTCGACCTAGTGTTTTTCATGGTGATCCCCTATCCTCTTTGTCAAGAAGTAATATGGATCCATGAGGCTATGCATTGATTATAGGGAAATCAATGCTAATACAATAATGAATAAGTATCCTATTTAAAGAGTTTATGATTTATTTGATCAAATTTAGAGGGAAAAATACTTTTCAATGATTGAACTTTGATCTGGATATCATCAGCTGTGTGTGAGGAAGGAAGATATTTCAAAGACAACATTTCAAACTAGGTATGGGAGTTACAAGTTTATAATGATGCCTTTTGGACTAACTAATGCACTATCTATTTTCATGGATTTAATGAATATAGATTTCAAGGAATATCTTGATAAATTTATTGTGGTATACATCGATGATATCCTGGTATACTCCAAAAGCTATGAAGACCATGAGAATCTCTTGCAGATCAATATAAAAACTCTTAGAAGAAATTAATTATATGGGAATTTTAGAAAGTGAATATTCTGGCTTCAATCAGTTTATTTTCTAGGCCATATTGTCTCTAAGTATAGAATCTTAGTTCATCCTTCAAATTCAAAGGAAATCCAAGAATTCCCCACACCAACAAACATAATTGAGGTACATAGTTTTATTGGCTTAGCGAGTTACTATCATCCTTTCATTCAGAATTTCACTCGAATGGATAAACCGCTATACAAGCTCACATGTAAAGGGGTTAAGTTTGTATAGATGAATGAATGCATAAAATGATTTACAGAATTGGATAGAATATTGGTAAATTCACCAATTACGACTCTTCAATTTGGAAATAATGGATTTGTAATATACATTGATGCATCAAAGAATGGGATGGGTTGCGTCCTTATGAAAAATGATAAAATTATTTCTTATGCATCAAGGCAGTTGAATACTCATGAGAAAAATTATCCAACACATGATATTGAGTTAGTAGTTGTAATCATTGCTATGAAAATTTGGTTATATTATCTCTACGGTGAAAGATGTGAGATATACACGGATCACAAGACTTTGAAATACATTTTTACACAAAAAGAACTCAACCTGAGGCAAATAAGATTGCTTGAGTTACTCAAATATTATGATTGTTCAATACACTACCACCCCGAAAATGAAAATAAGGTGGAAAATTCATTAAGTAGGAAAGATCATGGAATTTTGACTCAAATGGGGATTGAGAGAAATCCTATATTTTTGGATCTACTAAAGATTAATATGATAATTGTTAAGGAAGGGGAAACATATTTCCTCTTTCAAATGATTGTTAAACCATATTTACTAGAGAATATAAAAAGATATCAATCTGATGATGAGAATCTATATAAGAAAATTAATGTTGTTAAGGATGGGATATTGGAAGACATTGTCTATGAAGAACGAGTTTTGAAATTTGGGAATAGGCTATGCGTTCCATTAGTACCTGAGCTAAAAAGGTAACTATTTGACAATTCTCATAGATCAAATTTCCCTATACACTTGGGTAGTACAAAGATGTATAGAGACATGAAGGAATATTTTTGGTGGGATAATATGAAGCAAGAAACTACTGACTACGTGTCAAGGTGTCTAGTTTTTCAATAAGTGAAGGCAGAGAGACAACATCCTAGAGGGGTGATGCAACCACTATCTATTCCTATGTGGAAGTGGGATGACATTATGATGGATTTTGTCACTAGACTTCTGAGGACACCTAGAAAGAATGATGCAATATGGGTAATTGTTGATCGTCTCACAAAATCAGCACATTTCCTTGTAATAAGAGAGTATTTTCCACTTGAGTGCTTGGAAAGTCTTTATATTAATTAAGTTGAATGATTTCATGGTGAACCTATATCAATTATGTCCAATCAAGATCCCTGGATTACATCAAAATTTTGGAAAAGTCTCTAGAAGGCTTTGGATACTGAGATTCATATGAGTACTGCTTATCACCCCCAAACTGATTGATAGTCTAAACAGACTATTAAAACTCTAGAGGACATGCTGAGATCATGATACCTTGAATTTCAAGGTGTGTGGGATCAATACATGATTTTGGTGGAATTTTCCTACAACAATAGTTTCCATTATAGTATTGAAATGGCTCCCTATGAATCTTTATATGGAAAGAGATGTAGAACTCCAACTTATTGGGACGAAGTTGGTGAGAGGAAAATTATAGGCACAGAACTTATTGAAGAGACCACGGAAAAGGTAATGACAATCCAAGCACATATTAAAGCATCCCAAAGTAGGTAGAAGGGTTATGTAGACAACCAGATAAAGGATTTGGAATTCCAAGTAGGATATAATGTCTTTCTAAAAGTATCTCCATGGAAGGGTTTCTTAAGGTCCTGTAAGAAAGGGAAAATGAACCCTAGGTACATCAAACTATTTGAAATTATGGAAGGAATTAGAGCTATATCTTACCATTTAGCAATGCCACCAAGTATCTCTAATGTTCATGATGTATTAAATGTGTCATTTTTGAAGAAATACATGCCAGAAAAAATGAATGTACTCACCTATGAAGAAATAGAACTAGAACCAAAATTTTCAAACTGTGAAGAGCCTATCAGGATTCATAACACAAGGAAGAAGGTATTGAGATATCAGATAACTCGTTTAGTAAAGGATATTTGGAGAAACCAGAATATGGAGGAAGAAACATGGGAACATGAGGATCTTATGAAGAAGAACCACCCATGTCTTTTTGATGGGATTTATACATAAAATTTTAACGACAAAGTTTCTGAAGGAGGGAATAATGTAGCACCCCTAACATTTTCTAGTATGTTTCTCCTAAATACAATGTATTCATTAGATATCCTATATTTTAGGAATCACTGAGCATCTATGGAACAAAACTTGGTTATTTATAATATATAGTCATAACTTAGACATTAAACTTAAATTTTCCAGTTCTGTGATTTGAATTTGAAAATTTGACATACACAGTTGTGTTCAGGATGATATTTAATGTCTGATAGAATTAACTTATTTTTTGGTGAATAGTAACCTACCCTTATGAATAGTAACCTACCCTTATGAATAGTAATATACCCTTATGAATATTAATATGCCTTGTATTAATGGTATCCATACCCTTGAATGTATAAATAAATTTAGGCACCTGGAAAATGAAGATGAATATTTTAAGTGTTAGTACTTTTTGATTAAATAATAATTTTAATTAAAAATTTAATTAATCATATTTAGAAAATTATTTTTGAAAAATGGATTTCATTTTTGGATTATTCATTTTGATAAATGGTTCGTGTAAATTTTTTGGATTTTTCTGAAATACTTGAATTTTTGATGAATAGTAAAATATGATAAATTACGATAAATGATAAATATTTGATTTACTGCATAATATATGATGCAAGGCTGATGTAATACCACTTGGTTAAAAATCACAAGAAATTATTACTATTCGGTATCACATGAATAAATAATATTCATAGTCCTGAGAAAAAATATGAAAATAATAATTAAAATAATGTAAAATCCCTTCCCTCCACCACTATATAAACCACCCCTCACGCCCTCTTCCTCCCACACCACTCAAGATTCAATCCTTGCTTAATTTTTATGAAATACTCTTCCCAATACCTCTCCACATGTCAAAGTCCTTCTAGTCTAACCAAAAGGCCAAAATCAAAGGTCTTAAGGAGTTTCTTAAAGAGGAGTACACAAGAGGTGAACCTCTCTTCCTTTTTCTTTCAATTCCTTTTACATGTTACATTATTTTGTTCTCTCTTATCACCTCACCTCATCCAAATGTCATGATAATTCTAGTACCATAAATTTACTGGATTTTTATTTTTCTAAAGTAATATTTCATTATAATATCTCTTTTCCACTCCTTTTATATTATAAATGCAAACACCGTTCGAGATGTGTTAATTTATCACACTCAAGGAACACGAGTTTTCAATTTTCATTACTATCTTCAAAACTGGTAATAAAACCTTTTAATGGTTGAAAAATATCATAATATATTTATTTTATCTTATTTAATGTTATGTAATTTTTACACCCAAAATATGGAATAATAATACAAAACAAGTTCATTGTGCACAAAACCGTCAAGCCAAATCCAAGCATTTATCATTAACTTATCAAATGAGTCACCCTCATGGTATATAAAAAAAATTATTATAAGATAATTTATATCTCTTTAATGTCAATAATAATATATATTTACAATTCTGGATGTCTAATCACATTTCAAATGAACTTCCATTCATGAATACAAGTAAACAGATCATGAAAAACAAGGAAAAAAAATGCTTCCAAAACAATAAAATTAAACCTCTTAAAACCATCAAGAAGGCCATTAATGAACATAATAAGGTTATAACATATAATTAACATGTTTATGAGGTTATGTAATTATTAATTAATGAATCTAAACTTTATTATTTAGGTCTTTAAGAACAATCAAGAACACCTTCAATCATAAGGTAAGGGATATCTTAACTCAATTTTCATTCATTGAGTTAAACATCAATGTCATTGGTTTTGTATTTTACCAGAATATGTGTGAATGAATTATGATTGTTTTATTCTGTATATCCAATTTTATTTTGTGGGTTTATGTTTTTCACACATAACTATGTCATTGATTTTTCCTCAATCTAATGATATGTTCTTGGTAAGGGATCATCTCTCTCACTTTTATTCAAGGATTCCCCCTATGTTGTATCCTTATATTTTTAATTTATAATAATTGAGTATGTTTTTTAACCGTCCACCTACTTCCCTTATGATGTATAAATAATGGGATACCCCTTTCCTCTTAATAATCCCTCACAAGAACACCTGTTACCATGCCGAAATGTTTGTAAGTGGTCTTCTCATCTCAATTTCAATTCTATGAGATTTCCAATGTTCACCGCTTATTTATTGTATGTGGTGGATGTGTAATGAAATTTTTCATATAATATCATGATACTCTTTATATTCATGGTATATAATGATTCGATTGATGGTTATTAACTTTTGGTCACACGAATTGATTGACCACCATGTGGTAAGGAACATTGTCTCATTTTCCATTTCGTTGTGACTTAATTGTATTGTACACCTAATAATTATTATATGGTGTAACTAATACCCATTTTAGATCATTTTCATTTGAAATTAATTTTATATTAGATATCAATATTCTATTTTCATGGATATGATTATTTTCTTAGGCCGTATACCATTTTACATGAAATGTTTATTTGGAATGTTGTTTTAACAGTGGAAATATTGATGAATATGTATCCTATACTCTATACGGATATTGAAAAGTAATATTTCTATTGTATTAAATAAATTTATAAAGAATTATTTGTACTTGAAGCGGAAGGTGGGGACCTTTATATCCCCTCGATGATCGACATGTCTCATGAGACAATCAGTTTGGCAACAAACCCATCGAGTTTGTTTAAAAAAATCAAACAAGTTTCTACCCACAAAACTAAACAATTTTCACACTATTATGGTACCACGATCCATATACCTGACATCCAATTAATAAGAATTATATTTATTCATTATTAGTAATTATTATCTAGGAGTTTTTCACTATAAGAAAATCGATGGATGAGGTTCATTCTCAATTTATTAATGGCATGCATTTTTCATTTATTCACTATGCCATATTCACTATGAAAAGTTGTTTATGATTCAGTTAATATTGATTCTTTGTTCTACTATTTGTAACCATTAATCAGCATTCTAGCTCACCCATTTTATTTTATTACATTAAATAGGTTATTAATAGGAGGTCTTTTATTAAGTTTCTATTGATGAAATTTTTAGTTTTTGTTATGTATTGTGTTTTGTTACCATTAACTGTGTAATTTGAGTTATATATATGCATCTAGTGTTGAGTCAAAAGTTTTCCTTTGACTTCTATATCATGTTTTGGAAATCAAAAATGTCTTTTATCTAGAATTGTACTGAATCTGTCAAATCGCATCGTACCGACTCTGTCAATCGTATCGTACTGACTCTGTCAATCATATTGTATTGACTCTGTAAATCATATCATACTGACTATGTCAATCATATCGTACTGACTCTGTCAATCGTACTCACTTTTGTGTATCTTACTTTGTATCATATCAATACATTACAATTAGTAATACTTATAATACTCTTACTTTCATTACTTTATTGTTTTTGTACTAAGTCAAAAAACACATGTTTCATATTAATCATACTCTTGTTTATCATCTTCATATATCTTGTTTTAACCAATACGATGTCGTTGAGTTAGTTACAAACTAATCAATACAATGTCATGCTTTCCGTTTCAATATGAACGTTATAATGCTAGGTGCCCAAGTCCCTCCGAGTTTTTCGGAGAAATATGACCATTGGAGGAAATGTGACCATTGGAACCTAAGGCCTATAAATAGGAGGTCATTTGAAGCCGAGAAAGTAGGACTGTGAACCTGTGTGAACAACGGTGATACAATTGAGATACTTTGCTTCTATCAAGTTCTAGAGAGAGACGCTGTGACTTCTCTCATGCCTTGTGCTTTGTGTGTCTAATCATCGTATCGAGGGATTTCAAGTAATTGAAAGACAGAGGTGTCGATTACCTACAAAATCGAGGGCTTCCGGGGATAGCCAGACAGACGGTCCAATCATCGTATCGAGGGCTTACCAAGGTGGTGGTAAGACAGACCTCTTATCCTAGGTGAAATGATAACCCTTCTCTTTGGGTTAAAAGAATTGTAATGATTTTACATTTCCGCTGCTGATTGTATTGGAAAAGAAATTGTATTGTTTCCTTTCATAATTACACTTTCAATTGTGATTGTCTCAATTACAATTATTCTATTACAATTTGTATTAATATATTCTATACTCTTTATGGTATAATATCTCACTTGTATTACTCTGATTATTGTATTCATCTTGAATACAATTACTTTTCTTTTCTAATAGTATTTCATTACGTCATACCTTTATACTCAATACAATTGTGGTTGTTTGAATTGTATTAGTTTAAGATCTTTTAAACTAATCTCTTGAGTGTTTAAACTCAAAGTTTTAAACCTACAATTCACCCTCCCTCTTGTATTGTTCCATCTAATATACATATAAATGTAAATATTTGATCCAACAATTGGTATCAGAGCAGGTTTCCAATGATTTGTATTACTAGCTTTATTTCTCTCAAACATTCTTTTTAACTAACTACACTAACGTGTGGAGTGGAAAAGTTTTTTGTTTTTTAGATGGCAGGAATGAATATTAGATAAATTGAAAACCTAAATCCTGTTAGACCACCTATCTTTGATGGTAATGATTATGAGTACTGGAGGGATCGAATGAAGACATTTGTTATTAATACTGGTGTAGACAATTTTATAATGCTTACTGAAGGCTAAAAAATCCCTGACAAAGAAGTCAGTACCATCACTAATAAAGAGAAGCAAGAATATCAACTGAATTACAAGGTACACAATACTTTATTATGTCCTATGACCAGGAATATATACAGTCAGATATATTCTTGTGAAGCAGCCAACTGTATTAGGAAGAAATTGGAAGTCACACATTTTGGTACATCCAAAGTTATAGAAACAAGAAGAGCAATGCTACGAGCAGAGTATCATGGATTTGTTTTTCCTTATGGAGAGCCAGTATGTAAAGTGCAACAAAGATTTATGAAAATTGTCAATAACTTACAATCTATGGGAGAGAAAGGTCTTGATGATGAAGCTCTTGTAGATAAGATTAAAGATATAATTCCAAATGAATGGGAGTCAAAAAGGACAACTATTGATGAAAATAGAAAAGTTTCCCAGATTACTCTTGATGAACTATTTGGAACTCTTTTATAGCATGAAACAAGAATGAAAATAGATGATTATTTCAACAAGAAGAAGAATGGAAATGGAAGTGTAGCCTTTACATCCAAAGATAAAACACCTGAAAGGATAACAAGATCCAAATCCAAGAAAGTTATATCTAATTCAAGTGATTGTGATCTTTCAGAAAATGAGTTAGCCAATCTTTCTCGAAGAATGAACAAGATTATGGGAAAGAAAGACTTCCAATACAGATTCAAAAATAAAGATAGGAAGGATAAGAAATATTCAGAGGTAACATCTTATGAATGTAAGAAAGTAGGACATATAAGGCCTGATTGTCCTTTACTGAAGAGAAAAGACAGAAAGGAGAAACATTCTGAAAGAAATAAGAAAAAGTATTATAAGACAAAGAAAGTCTTGAAAGAAAATGACACTTGGAGTGCAAGCGATAGTGATTCTTCAGACAATTCTTCAGAATATGAGTCCTCAAGACAGAGAAATATTGGACTTATAGCCAGACTACCAATTGAGGATCATTGTCTTATGGCCAAGGTACATAATGCTGAAGCTATTAAAAATATCTCTTTAAATGGAAATTATATTGATAATAAATATTATGAATCTTCGAATGATGATTCTTCATCATCAGAAGATGATGCACTACCTTCTTTTGAAGAAGTATCTAGATTTTCTAAATTACTTGAAAATGAAAATTCTAAACTTAAGAAAAAGCTTGATAAAGAAAATTCTAGAATTTCAGTTTTAACTAAAGAAGTATCAGATCTTTCTAATGATCTTGATATGAAAACTTATGATTTTGAAAGTGTTTTAGAAACCCTTTAGAAAGTCAAATCTGATAAGGATAAACTTTCTAAGGACCTAGAAACTTTGATTTCAAAGAAAAATGTTTTAGAACCTAAATCTAGTTTAAAATCATAAGTTTTGGAAGATAAACACATAGTTTTAAAACTAAAGTCAGAAATTTTCTCTTTAAAGAAATGTTTTTCAAACTTTACTCATGGAAAGGAAAACTTTGACAAGATGTATTCTCAAATTAGACCTTTAAGGAGTCATTTTGGACCTGGTTATACTCATTCCAAATGTGTTTTTAGTAATAACTATTTTGTTCCATAGAAAACACCTTTTTGTTCTAAGTGTCAATGTGGTGGACACTGGAAAAGAGAATGTTCTCTTAATAAAACTCAATCTTTAGGATTTCATAAAGCACATTTTGTAAAACAAATGTGGATTCCTAAAATTCTATTATCTAACCCTTCTAGATCCAAACAAGTTTGGGTTCCGAAAAACTAATTGTTTCTTTTTCAGGAAAATGAGAAGTGTACCAACAAGAATATTTGGTACATGGATAGTGGTTGTTCTCGACACATGACCGGAAACAAAGATCTCTTTGAAAAGATTATCAAAAAAAAGGAGGAAAGGTCACCTTTAGAGATAATGCTCAAGGAAAGGTTGTTGGTATAGGTAATATTGTTTTTCTTGGAAAAGTTCTTATCTCAAATGTTTTGTTTTTTAAAGGTCTTAGGCACAATCTCATCAGCATAAGTCAATTATGTGATGAAGGTTACCTTGTGAATTTTAGAAATGATAAGTGTCCCGTTCACAATTCCAAGGATGAGTTCATTCTATCTGCCCATAGGCAAGAGAATGTATACACTATTAACTTAGAAGACCTTAGAATCCAAAATTTACCCTTCTTAAGTGCAATAGAAGACCATTCATGGCTATGGAATAGAATACTAGGACACTGTAATCTAAGAAACCTTTGTAAACTCTCAAAGAAAATACTTGTAAAGGGACTACCAGATCTTAGATATGATTCTTCAAAAGTCTGCGATCCTTGTCAATTTGGCAAGCAACATAAAACTAGCTTTAAATCAATTAATAAAGTTTCAACTTCTAATGCATTACAACTTGTGCACATGGATCTTTTTGGTCCTTCACAAACTGGAAGCATTGGAGGAAAATACTATATATTTGTTTTAGTTGATGACTTTACTAGATTCACATGGGTCTATTTTCTAGAAAAGAAATATGAAGCCTTTTACTATTTCAAAACTTTTAGAGACCAAGTTAAAAATGAGAAAAACCTACCATTGATAACTATTCATAGTGATCATGGTGGTGAATTTCAAAATTCTAAAATTGAAACTTTTTGTAGTAAGAAAGGTATTACTCACAATTTTTCAGCTCCAAGAACTCCTCAGAAAAATGGTGTTGTTGAAAGAAGAAATCGTATTCTTCAGGAAATGACTAGAACCATGTTGAGTGAATAATCAATTGCTAAGCACTTCTGGGATGAAGCTGTTAGTACTGCCTGTTATAATATAAATCGTGTTTTAACCAGACCTTTCCTTAATAAAACACCTTATGAGTTATGGACTGGCTAAAAACCTAATGTTTTATACTTCAAAGTTTTTGGGTGCAAAGTATTCATTCTGAATACAAAAGATAATCTACACAAATTCGCACCAAAATATGATGAAGGAATATTTCTAGGTTACTCCACAACCTCTAAGGCTTATAGAGTTTTTAATAAAAACTCTTATACTGTTGAGGAAACACTACATGTAAAATTTGATGAATCTGATCCTTTTGTTTTTAAATCATCCCAACCCACATCCTCAGATGTGTTTTCAAAAACTGATTATCAACATTTGTTAGAAGATCATTTTAATAAGGAAAATGATCAAGAAGATACTTCTGAAACATTTACCACAGAATAATTTTTACCATATGTTGATGAACAAGTTTTACAAAATCCAAATCAATTGTCTCTTAGGAATCATCCTATTGATAATACCATTGGTGATGTAAATAAACCTGTAAGGACCAGAAATTCCTTAAGAAATGAAATAGAACATCTTGCTTTTCTTTCCCAATTTGAACCTAAAAGTCCAAGTGAGGTCTTAGGTGATGAAGATTGGATCAAAGCAATGCAAGATGAACTAAATGAATTTGAGAGAAATCAAGTCTGGAATTTAGTTGAAAGACCTAAAGAAACAACTATAATTGGAGTAAAATGGGTTTTTAGAAACAAATGTGATGAAAATGGAATCATTGTACAAAATAAAGCAAGAATTGTTACTAAGAGCTATAATCAAAAAGAAGGAATAGACTATGAAGAAACATATGCTCCGGTAGCTAGACTTGAATCTATTCGAATTATATTAGCCTTTGCAGCATACTTTAACTCAAACTATTTCAAATGGATGTTAAATGTGCTTTTCTAAATGGTTTTGTTAAAGAAGAAGTTTTTGTCGAACAACCCCTAGTTTTCTAGATCCAAAACATCCTAATCATGTTTTTAAACTTACCAAAGCTCGATATGGTCTTAAACAAGCCCCTAGAGCACGGTATGATAGACTTACATGATTTATTTTACAAAAAAATTATACAAAAGGTACCGTAGATCGAACCCTTTTTATAAAAATGGAAAATAAAAATGTTTTAATTGTTCAAATTTATGTTGATGATATCATATTTGGATCAACTCAGAAATCTTTAACTGATTCTTTTGCTAATCTAATGAAATCTGAGTTTGAAATGAGTATGATGGGTGAGTTAACATTCTTTTTAGGTTTTCAAATTTCCTAAAAACCAGAAGGGACATATATATCTCAACATAAGTATATTAAATACTTACTCAAAAAGTATGGATATGACAAAACTAAAAGTATTATCACTCCAATTGGTACCTCAAATACACTTGATCTTGATGAAACTGGGAAACCAATAGATCTAACAATCTTTAGAGGTATGATAGGAAGTTTTCTATACTTGACAGCTAGTCGACCAGACTTAATGTTTTTTGTATGATTATGTGAAAGATATCAATATAATCCAAAAGAGTCTCATTTAAAAGACGTAAAGAGAATATTTCGGTATTTGAAAGGAACTATGGATTTAGGACTTTTTTACTCTTCTGGAAATGATTTTGTTTTAAAAAGTTTTTCAGATGTTGACTTTGGTGGTTGTAGAATGGATAGAAAAAGTACATATAGAACATGTCATTTCTTAGGAGATTCTATGGTTTCATGGTCCTGCAAGAAACAACACTCGGTAGTACTTTCCACTGCTGAAGCTGAATATGTAGCAGTTGGAAGTTGTTGTGCCTAAGTGTTGTGGATGAAACACACACTCACTAATTATGGTATGAGTTTTTCAAAAACCCAAATTCTTTGTGATAACACTAGTGCCATAGATCTTAGTAAGAACCCAGCACATCACTCTCGTGAAAAACACATAGATGTTAGGCATCACTTTCTTAGGTATCACACACAAAAATGAGATATTATTTTACAATTTATCGGAATGCAAGAACAAATTGCTGACATTTTCACAAAACCATTACCTTACGATAGATTTGAGTTTATAAAACAGAAGCTAGGAATGATTAAATTAAAATAATAATTCATATCCACTTCCTATTTTACATTTCTCTTTACATTAAACAACTCCTCTAGAAAGGGGGAGAACATTTCTTACTATGTTTTTTACTATGTTTCTTTTTATCTTATGATCTTTAATTATTTACTATCCTGGTATGTGTTTTTTTCTATTTATTGTATTGACAGTTTTATTGTATCCTTTACTTTTCTGTTTATCGTATTGACAGTTTTATCGTATCATTTACTTTTCTGTTTATCGTATTGACAATTTTATTGTATTATTTACCTCTTTTCCATCATATCGACCGATCATGGTAATGAATTTTTTTTCCATCATATTGTCAGTTCATGGTAACAAAATTGTTTTCCATAGGCTTGTCAGTTCATGGTAACAAGTTTGTTTTCCACCGGCTCGTCAGTTAATGGTAAAAAGATTGTTTTCCATCGGCTTATCAGTTCATGGTAACAAGATTGTTTTCCATCGGCTTGTCAGTTCATGGTAACAAGTTTGTTTTCCATCGGCTCGTCAGTTAATGGTAACAAGATTGTTTTCCATCGGCCTGTCAGTTCATGGTAACAATATTGTTTTCCATCGGCTTGTCAGTTCATGGTAACAAGATTGTTTTCCAATGGCTTGTCAGTTAATGGTAACAATATTTTTTCCATCAGCTTGTCGGTTCATGGTAACAAGATTTTTTCCATCATCTTGTCAGTTAATGGTAACAAGATTGTTTTCCATCGGCTCATCAGTTAATGGTAACGACTTTGTTTTCCATCGGTATGACGATTGATAGTATTCTTTTACTTCGTACGCTTATGTCTTTCTTTAATATTATCTAAAACCACAAGTTACCTTACGATCTATTACAGGTACATATTTTCTTCATTTTTTTAATTTTTTTTTATTTCAATCCTATCCGTTGATCTTATTTCTTCTAATCTCAACCGTAGAAGATCAATGGTCACCCCTATATCGCCTATAAATATCCCCCCTCCCGAAACCCACATTGGTTTTTCAGGTTTTGAGGTGAAGCTCTGCTCCACTGGTTTTAAGTCATCATACGATCTTTCATCGGCAGCACATATATGTCTCAGTCCTCTACAAATACTCCCGCCGAAATGTCTTCAAAGACTTCTACAAAGAAAGACTTTTTCAGAGAAAGGTTAGTTTCTCGGGTCTTTTTTGATTCGTACGATTCCACAACTAGAAGAATCATTTTGTTTCAAGGATGGGAGAATTTATGTATTGAAAGACCTGTTTCTCAAGATCTGGTTCTCTTTGATGAAGTCAGTAAGTTCTATAAAACCATATATTTCGACAAAGACATGACTATCAATTTTGCTGTGTACGATAGAAAATTGTCTATGTCTGTGAAACAAGTGGCTCATTTTCTGAATGTCCCAATAGAAGGTGATTATTTCTATCCATCTCATAAACTACCATAGGAAGTCGGTACGTTTAATAGAGAAAGTGATGAGAAGTCTTTGTTTGTTATAAATGAATATAAGATAAAAGTGGCTCATCTTTCTCCGGACAATAGTTTTGTGAATCTTTGGATGTAAGGTTTTCTTATCCCAAGAAAATAAGATAGAGAAACTCTGAAAGTTTCTGATGTTTTTATGCTTGACTATCTTGTAAATATGCGAAAAGTAAATCTCATGGGATATGTTTTTGAAACTATCAAGAATTTCAAGACAGAAAGAATTAAGTCCCAAATGATTATGTATCCATCTATCCTTACAAAGTTTATTCTTGAGAGCATGAAGTTTTGCAGCATTCCTTTGAAAGGAAAGCTGATAGATCTGAAGCCATCCTAGATTAGTAAGAGTATGATGAAAAATTTGAATGTTTGTTTTGATCCAAATTCAAAACTTTTTATAAGAGATGTAGAAGCTGAATCGGCTCAAAATCAATCGACACCTATGCCAGCCAAAGACAATCCTTCTATTGGTGTTCCTCAAAAGTCTGATCCGCAAACCAGATCAAAGCCAAAGAAGAAGCCAAAGTACAATAAGGAGGTTGTAGCTAAATGGAGAAAGGATAAGGAACAGAGAAAGGAAGGTGATCCAAAGTTTAGACTTGATCCAGCCGAAGCCTTTTCTGAGAGATTAAGGGTTGAGGATACCCTTCAGGATGAAAATAAGTAGAAGGTTATTTTGAAAAGAAAATCACAGGAATTTGATGTTTCAAATCTATTGAAAGTAGTTGAGGATGCTAGTGCTCAACTTACCACAGAAGTACATCAAGAACCAATCGTACATAGTCTTCCATAGAAATAAAAAGGAAAACAAATGTTGCAAGAAATAGAAGAGGTTGAAGAAAACGAAGGAGAATTTCTTTTAGAATTCTTTCAGAGTTCGAAGAAGAGTAGAGAGGAATCAGTTCAATAGAAAAGTGAAGGTTTTCAACAAACCCCTCATACCGATCAAGAACCTATTGAAACTTCTGAAACTCCGGATAAAACACCCCCTCAAGCAAAGAAAGGTGCTCAATCCTCTCATACTGAAAAAGTTATTGTCATCAGTGACAAAGTAGAAGAAGAAAGAAGGGAGAAAGAAAAGGCAAAAGGAAAACAACCAGTTGTTGACTCAAGCCGATCAAATGAACTGACTTCGTACGATGAAGAAACTGATTCAGAACACACAATATCTATCAAGAAGAGTGATTACATTGTTCATATTTTAAGAAGGGTTGAAAAGACTATTCCTTACTTTCCCAGACTGGAAGAGAAAATTGATTTTATTACTGACAATCAGAAAAAGAAGTTTGGTTTTGTAAGAGAATTGAGAAAGAAAGTTTTGTCAGTTGAAGCCGATTTGAAAGTTCTATCTGAAACTTCGGCTGCTCATAAGAAAGATTGCAACAGGATGACCAAGTGGTCATATAAAATAGAAATCTCGGTGAATGACCATGAGATAGAAATTGAAGATATAAGGAGGTTGACAAATGATCTTGCGATTGCTTTCAATAAGCTTGACAAAGGAACTGTTGAAAGGATGAATCATGTAACTCATGGAGCCGATATTCCTTTAGTGAAATAATTTCAAGAGAGAATGAATGATTTTCAGTCTGAATTCTCGAAGGTTTCATCTTTCAAAGATGAAATGGTTTTATTGAAGAAACAAAATTCTATGTTATCCAAAGATAACAAGAATCTGCAAGACAAAATTGATACCCTTGAGGAAGTAATCAGAGTTTAGGAGGAGACTATCAAGAATCAAGATCAGATTTTTGCCGACCAACAAGAGCTTCTCAGAACTCAGGGTGACTCAATATCTGAAGACAAGAAAGAAATCAAGAAGATGAAAGCTGTTCTTCATGAACTGATAAAGAAGGAAAAGGAAAGAGAAAATAAATGACTGTTGTATTTGTTTTTCTTTTCTTATGGAACCTGTATTTGTTTTGTAATGAATTTTATGATATCTTTTCTTTTGTCCTGCATTTCTTTTATCTAACTTTTTCAGGCAACCCAAGGTTACCCCATTATTTTTGTAAATCACAAGGGGATAATGTTTTATAAAGGGGGAGAATGTTTTACAAAGTGAGAATGATTTAATAAAATACTTCTAAACCAAGGAAAATTTGTTAATACAATCCTTAGGAAAGTATACCTAAGGGGGAGTTAGTTGTATTCAAATTCATATTCAGAAGAGTTTCTAATAACTCAGGGGGAGATAAGTTTTTCTTGTTGTCTTTACTTTGTGTTTTGTGATTTCCAAAAAGGGGGAGATTGTTGTGTCAAAAGTTTTCCTTTGACTTCTATATCATGTTTTGGAAATCACAAATGTCTTTTATCTAGTATTGTACTGACTCTGTCTAATCATATCGTACTGACTCTTTCAATCATATCATACTGACTCTGTCAATCGTATCGTACTGACTCTGTCAATCGTATCGTACTGATTGTTTCAACCATATCATACTGACTCTGTCAATCGTACTCACTTTTGTGTATCTTAATTTGTATCATATCAATACATTACAATTAGTAATACTTATAATACTCTTACTTTCATTACTTTCTTGTTTTTATACTAAGTCAAAAAACACATGTTTTATATTAATCGTACTCTTGTTTATCATCTTCATATATCTTGTTTTAACCAATACGATGTTGTTGAGTTAGTTACAAACTAATCAAAACGATTTCGTGCTTTCTATTTCAATATGATCGTTATAATGACAAGTGTCTAAGTCCCTCCAAGTTTTTTGGAGAAATATGACCTTTGAAGGAAATGTGACCGTTGGAACCTGAGGCCTATAAATAAGAGGTCATTTGAAGC
The DNA here is from genome assembly GCA_963277665.1 of Viscum album. Lineage (NCBI taxonomy): Eukaryota > Viridiplantae > Streptophyta > Magnoliopsida > Santalales > Viscaceae > Viscum > Viscum album. Next base: position 1,169,959,036 of record OY728130.1, read on the forward strand.
CGAGAAAGTAGGACTATGAATGTGTGTGAACAATGGTGATACAATTGAGATACTTTGCTTCTATCAAGTTCTAGAGAGAGACGCTGTGTCTTCTCTCATGCTTTGTGCTTTGTGCGTCCGATCATCGTATCGAGGGCTTTCAAGTAATTGAAAGACAGATGTGCTGATTACCTACAAAATCAAGGGCTGCCAGGGATAGGTAGACAGACGGTCCGATCATCGTATCGAGGGATACCGGGGATAGGCAGACAAATGGTCCGATCATCGTATCGAGGGCTTTCCAAGGTTGTGGTAAGACAGACCACTTATCCTAGGTGAAAGGATAACCCTTCTCTTTGGGTTAAAAGAATTGTAATGCTTTTACATTTCCGCTGTTGATTGTATTGGAAAGGAAATTGTATTGTTTCCTTTCATCATTACACTTTCAATTGTGATTGTCTCAATTACAATTATTCTATTACAATTTATATTAATAGACTCTATACGCTTTATGGTAGAATCTCTCACTTGTATTACTTTGATTATTGTATTCATCTTGAATAAAATTACTTTACTTTTCTAATAGTATTGCATTACATCATACCTTTATACTCAATACAATTGTGGTTGTTTGAATTGTATTAGTTTAAGATCTTTTAAACTAATCTCTTGAGTGTTTAAACTCAAAGTTTTAAACCTACAATTCACCCCCCTCTTGTATTGTTCCATCTAATATACATATAAATCTACATATTCGATCCAACATCTAGTTTCTTAAAGACTATTAAACTGGTCATTAATTCGGGCTATCATTCCTTCTAACCATGCCAATGTACTTAGTAATGCACCGGCTCCGGTCTAGAGGGGTTGGGGTGTTACATTTATTTTAACACCCATGTATCTAACAAAAGGGTAAAAATGGTATTTTATGAGGATACCATCAATGAGATCATGATGGTAATTTATACTTAGATGAATATTTTTTTCTTGTATGGTGGAAGGATTCCCTTGATTAGAAGTGTACTTATATCTATTACAATGATTTTTTTTATTAATTTTTAGGACACCATAGAGGACAATTATAAAATTAGAAATTGTTATGGAAGCTTTTTTATGGGATTTAATTCAATTTGAATAATTCCATTGGGATTTGTTGAAATTAATGGTAAATCCAATAGATTTTGGTGACATTAGTTTATGTTATATGAAGGAAAAAACATAATCCATACAATAAAGGTTATCATGAGAAATCATTAAAGAAAATTTTTTATGGGATAAATTCATCAATGATAGGTATGGGGAAGAAAAAATGGGTTGGGTTGTGTAAAATAAGAAAAAATATAGCTTAGCGTGGTGCATGATAGATAAACTAGAGGATATGAATGGGGAGGATCTTTAGATAGTGGGTTTTGGTTACATCAACTTATGGAAGAAAAACTAGATATAAGGAACGCTTCATTTCCTTAGGTGGCCCACCCAAACCAATGCATTAAAAGAATATAGCTTGTATATAGATTTTATAGAATAAATTTTTAATAAATATAAGAATGATATTTCTAATAGTACCAGTCTAGTTTATGAACTATATAGGTTTATTTTTGTGGTCTCTAAATCTAGCATGTTTTGTGGTTTGGAATTCAGGAAAATGGTTGACATGTGAATTTGGCATGGAATAATGGGATTTAAAGATTTTATACAAGAAGATTCAAAGTAAGATTAATTTTTTATTCTAGATAATGATAAATAAATAGATCCTAATATATGAGAATTTTTATAAATGGGTAATCATTCTAGCTTCATGATTACAGTGTTGTATATGGCCATAACTAGAGACAATGTGGAATTTGTTTTTCTAATTTTAATGGGTGATATTGATCTTGTAATTCAAGATACACGGGATGAATTTAAGCTCCAGTGCAGATTCTGTATAGGGATTAATTGATACATGGTTCTAAGGATCTAGAAAATACGGGATAGAGGTGAAGGTTTGTGGAATAGGGTTTGTAACTATATTCTGGATTCTCTAGGAAACTATAAATAAAGAAATATAATGTTCAAGGAACTATTATATTTTTTTATATGTGTGGGTGAAGTACTTTTTTGTTGAGCTATGGGATTTGATTAAATGTGAATCATACTATATAACTATACGATTTTTTTTATAAAAAATATCCACGCATATGGAAATCTTTCGAGGTAATCAGTGTAGTTATGTATGATGGAAACATCTATGCCTGGTGTTCAAATTGAATGGGGACAGATCTTGTCTTAATAGTGAAATTAAATGGGGTTTTTTTGGAGAGAGATAAAAGGGGTTTGATGGTTTTGTGCATCAACACCTTTTTTGGTGCAGGTAATTCCATTTGAGTAGAGGATAAAGCCTTGGGAATTGGTCTATTTATCCACAGATGATTCAATCTCTAAATTGTGGAATTGGAATCTAATTTTTCTATAACGGTAAGGATTCTTTAAGATAGGGAATATTTAACATTATATATTGTATATATTTTTAGATTATATAATAATTATATCAATCAAAATAGTTTTGTTAGTCATACCAAGAGATAAGAGAATTGTGTGACTAATGTGTAATCCAATAAAGGGAATCCATGAGAGATATTTATTTTTTACACATGTTTGGAGTCTTTACCAAAATATTATAAGATCATTGTCAAGAAAAATTCTCAAGGTCTTCAATACATTTACCCATAATTAGTCTGGGAGTACATGTATGTTTAAATATTTTTTATGTATAATTTTCGTGAGTAAAAATCTATGTTTCAGTTAATAACTCTGTTGTCTCATAGAAAATTAAAGTGAGATGAAAATCTATTACCTTAAGTATCAAATTCTTTCTTACACTCTCAAAACTCTTTTTCAATAAATCGATCTTTATTATAAATATATTACAGAACCATACATATATATATATATAAAACAATATATGATTTACTTGTGACCTTTATTACCCTTTGATTAACAATTTTATTTTAAAGTAACATTTCGAGCAATAATTTCATTGTTTTCAGGTATGTTATTGTTTTTTATTTTTGATTCTATTAGTTTTATCATGTTTAGTTCATATAATTTTTTTACCCAGATATAATTATCCTATATATTCATTATAAATGTATTTATATTAATCCATAAACATTAGTGATAGAAAATTATATACATTATTCATGGAGATGGTTGGTCGTACGTATGGATGATTTTATTTCTATTTCCTAGATAGATTAAGAAAAATAATGGTAAATAATATATCAAATTTCCATAATAATTTATTTTTTTATATATATAACACACATATAAATTAAATTCCTCCCTTATTTCCTTCTATTTAAAACATATGAGAAAAATGGATCACATCACTTTGTGACGCCGTATTCTACAATAAAAATGAATGACATTATCATTTCCAGTTTTTTGGGATAAGAGATGGATATAGGTAATCCCCTTAACATAACAAAATATCAATATATTTAATATAATTAGGATATTTTATCATCATGTTTTAATGAGAATAAAAGGATGTTGAATAAGAAATAAAATAAAAATGCTCATTGAATAACATTACCTATGCTTTGTGTAACTCTCATGTGTTTTCAAAAAAACCACATGAGGATTGATTTAGGAATAAAATAAAGATTATATGATGATATTTTGGAATTAAGTAAGGTAATTTTGTAGTTATTATCTTAAAAATGGGGTTTGGATATTTAAAGAGGATAAAAGAGGGGTGGCCTTTTATAAGTGAGGTGAGTGGAAAACATGTATTTTTCCAAAATAGAAAGGTGTACCCACAATTTTCACAATACTAAATGATGAAAAATAGACCCCTAAAGATTTTAAAAGAAATTACATCCAAATATTGTCATCCTATTTGTTTTTTACATGTTCTGGTTCATTTTATCCATTACAATTTTACTTTAACCCATAGTAACTATTTTTACATTAACCAAGATAAATAATTACTAATTTTTTTACTATTAATTATCATAATAAATTTTGATAAATTTATATGAAATTATAAATTATTAATATTTCAAATATTTATTATTTTTTCTTAATTAAATTAACATTAGTATCATAATTTAATTTAAAATTATTAATACAGTGGTGAGGAGAACACGATTTTCCAAAGAATAAATGTTCAGTTGTGTAAAATGTTATTATTTAAAAATCCAATATAAAAATTATTACAATGAACTATATTGGATTATTATATAATTTATTTTAATAAATTTTCTTATAAATAAATTTAAAACAAAAAGGAACTATATAAATTATTTAAATGAAAATGTAGTTTTCAATACAAATCAATATTTTTCACTATTCATTGAAAAATTAATCTTCTTTGAAAAATAAAATCATCACACTATTATAATTTGTATATTTTTATTTAGAAAATGATTTATATATTGTATATTAATTTTATAAAATAATCAAAAACTAATTTATTATAATTCAAATAATGGAATACAAAAATATTTTTTGAGAAAATCATATTTTCAAAACGTATACCCACTTCATTAAAAATTATGTACTTTATTAATTATGATGTCTTTATATAAAACCAATATAATTAATATTTAAAATGTGTTCTTTCGTATTCATGCCTGAATGTTTAACGGGTAAGTATTAATAGTCAATTTTAAATAAAAAATTAATATTTTATCGTAGTTTCTTAAGACATGGCATTGCTTGTAACACAAGATATCAGTGAAATTGAATTTATTAGAAAAAAATAAATTCAAGAAAACTAGGGAGTAACATTCTACATCGATAAAAATGATTTTTCCCTCTAAATTAAATCACTTTGGTATATGCAACTGATGATAATTATACCTCATTACATCCTAATGTTCCAAAGTAGCTTCCACAATCTGGTGATTTTTCCAAAAAAATGGACCTGGTGAGTGGTCTTGGTTCATAGAACTTTCTTTGTATAATCCATAATATCCACTTGTTGATCCTTACCATAATTATAACCATTATTCTATTTGATCTCTATGTTCTGTTGGAACCAAGGTTATTCTTTGCTAGAAAAAGAGCATGGTTTGTGTTGGTTGTCAATCCTCTAATGGATGATCATGGATATTGCAAGGAAAGGGATCCTACAGGTCAAGCAGTAAGAATATTTGAGGTTAATGTTGTTTCCTCGGGTTTTCCAAATTTTTGGGGTCCAAAATTTTGAGAATGGAAAGCATTGAGAAAAGTGGTTCTTCTTGAAGGCCTTATGAAAATATGGAAAAGGTAGGAGTTTCGCGAAGATAAGCTTCATGAAGTGGATTTCACAGAGACTGGAAGATTTGAGGTGGTGTACTCTACGATTATGAATGTTTGATCTTTGAGCTTCAAGAAAGGTATTCTTTTAGAATAAATTTTTTAGTTTTATGGAAAAGGCTTGGATTTCGCAAAGACTGGCATGGGAATTTCAAATAAGTGAAGCATCTTGGTTTGAGACATTGTTTCTTTATGATTACGACAAGCATCACGAACAACGGAGGGAAGGATCGTTGTAGTGGTGCTTTGAAGTGATGTGAAGGCTTTTGATGGAGAGCTTCATGGTTATGACAAGCTCTATAATCCGAAATTTTTAGTGGAGATTTTAGAGATGGAGGAAGTGCCACGAAGATGTTTTGACCAATCTAGATTTTTGCGCATGAAGAGAGGAGCTCCATGATCGACCATGCCTATAAATAAGAGGCCACCCATCTTCATTCTAGATGATTCTTTGAGAGAGAAAATCTGTGTTCGTTGTGACTTCGTGAAGCAAGGGGTGCTTTGTGAAGCTGGTTGTCATAAGGGAGCTTTTTCTTCACAAAGAGACTTTAATAGACCTTAATAAGGTTTTTTCTCTTCCGGCATATGAGGTTTGCGAAGATAGGGGGTTACGTGTTGGCTGAGTGAGCTTCTCAAGGTGGGTTTCTCTACGAGGCAGTGATCTTTGTGACGGGTTGTGCACCAAAAAGTAGTGAGTTTCGTGAGGTTGGTTGCTTTTCAAGGTAGTGAGATTCAATAAGGATTGTGTATTGTGAGGCAAGCAGCTTCGCAAAGGGTTGAGCATTGCGAAGGGTTGTTTTTTTATTATCAGTGTAGAGTGGTTAGGGATTTTAGTGAGCATCTACTCAGGTCCTTGATGCAAGAAGTGTCTCAAGGTGGATAAAGACAAAGATTCCAATACCAATCTATTGAAGCGACCTTCAAGTTGATAAACTGAGTTAGAATTCTCTCAAAACAGTGAGCTTGGGGGAGTTTTAGATGTGTTTTTACGGAAGTGGCGAGTCATCCCTAAAATTTTGTAAACAAAGTGTTCCTGGCACAGAGTGACTGTGTATGAACTCTTACACACCACAACTAGTGAAGATTAGTGGACTTAGGTATGACCAGCACACAGTTGGCGTATGCTCTTTGGACATAGCCCTTTTCTGTGAACCAAGTAAAAGTGTTGTGTCATCTCCCTGATCTCTTTTGTCTGACAGATTTTACAGGTTTTCACCAACATGAGAACAAGATCCACAAATTTAAGAAGAAAAAGTTGACACCCTGATTCAACCCTCCCCTCTTAGGGTGTTTTGAGGTCCTTCAAGTGGTATCAGAGGGATGTTACTAGTGTTTGATTTGCCTTACCATAATGGAGAATTCATCCTATGTTAGGGGATTCCCCCTCTTTGATGGAATTAATTTTCAGATCTGAAAGAATAGAATGATATCTCCTCTAAGATCTTTTGTAATGGACTTTCCCTTTGCTACTATGCAAGGAATACAAGTTACTGATCCAATAGGGCTTGCTATGACCGATGTAGACATGAAAATTCTTGATGTAGATGCTAAAGCACATAATGCTATCACTACAACCCTTTTCTGATCTAATCTATATAAAGGTGATGAGTTTCACTTCAGAAAAGTCCATGTTGGATAAACTTGAAAATATTTATGAAGGAGATATCAAAGTGAAGGAGGTGAAACTACAAGTCTTGATGATCTAAAGATGCATCTAGATGATAATGCAGACTCTTTCTTTAATCGAATTACTGATGTGCTTGGAGCCATTCGAGGTTTAGGTGAAGAAATCAAAGTCGTTGACATTGTGAAAAAAATACTGAGAGGACTTACACCCCTTTACATTGCAAAGGTGTTGCCTCTTGAGTAAAGAGATCTTTGTAAACATTCTATGGATGATCTTCTGAGCATCCTAGTGGCATATTAAATGAGAGTCAAACCAGAAGATTCTACAATTTGTGTGAGCAAGGAAGTGGCATTCAAAGCCATGGAAAACTGAAAATTTAAAAAGATAATAGCTGTGAAGATGATGAGGAAAAAGAAATTATTTCTCTCATTTCCAAGAAGTTAAAAAAGGGAAAAGGGTTGTTTCAAGGGAAATTACCTATGACATTCTTTCATTATGGAAAATTTGTTCACATTTCCTCTCAGTTCTTAAGAAATATCGACGATGAAGAAAGAAAAGATGAACACATTGAGAATCCTTAGAAAATATTTTTCAAAATGGGAGACTTTAAATCTTGAAAGAAATTATAGAAAAATATTTTTATCTATGAAGAGGAAGATGAGGATAATGAATTCTGTGAAGAAGAAGAACCAGAATTAAAAATAGAAACCATGCATCAATGATGGATACCATTGAAAAGGAAAAAACATCAGCAGATAAAGCTAGAGATAACCAGTTGACAACTACTATCAATCCTAAGTTAAATCATAAGGAAGATTTTTGTAATATTTATAATAAGTTTAAGCGATGAAATAAGTGGAAATAAATTGTGGAAGAATCATTAGAATATGTTGATCAGTTTGAAGTTGAAATTGAATGATTAGAAGAACTATTGAAAGTTCAATAATCAATTCTTGAAAGGAGATATAATTTAGTGGAACAGAAACTCAGAGTTGAAGAATAGGAAAGGGTCATCAATGACCTTACCTCGAGACTAGAAGAGAAGTCCAAAAATGTTGAGGGACTCAAAAGTGAAGTTTTTACTCTTAGATGTAGGTTCAAAAGTAAATCAAGTTCAATTAAAGTAAATAAGAAAATACATTTTTGTAGGTTCTCATATGCTAAGCTGTTTGAGAGTGAAAAATGAGGTTATGATGGAGTTAAAAAGATTTTGAATGATCAAAGACCAGCAAACATGGTAAACAGTGGAATCATTTGTGATGCTGGAACATAAAATGTTGCAAATAAAGTGGTCCAGAATAAAGGAAAGCTGAAAGGTGGTGTTGAAAAATCACCAGAAGTGCTGAAAAAGAGACCTTTAAATCAAATTGAAAGGAGAACAGAAGAATTTCTTCAAGATTCCAGAAACGGAAGACATTAAAATATTTTTACCAAGGATGAAGTCATGAGGACCAATAGAAGCATGAATACATTTCCTCTTATGAAGTGTCATTTATGTGGATATTTGAGTCATACTAAGTCATACTATGAAGACGTAAGGAGCTATCTGAATGGGGGAGATATAGGAGTTAAATAGAGGAGAAGAAACTCATATCCTTCCTCTTACAAAAGAATCAATTTTTATGGATATTGTATTTTTGTTCAAAATTTGGTCATATGGCCATTGATTGCAGGAAGAGGAGGACATTGACACCTCATACTAGAGGCCAAGAAAATTCAAATCTTATCAACAACACAGTGTTGCTATTTCAAATAGGTTTGATTCTCTATAACAAGACTTTGATTATGAAGAAACCATGAATACATAAGATAGAATTAAAAGTCCATCAATGTCTTTTACTCAATCCAATCTCTCATGGAAAGAAAAGAAAAAAAATTGAGAAATCCAATCTTGCAGAGGCAGGCCTCAATGATACAAAAATCAGTAGAACCAAGATGTTCGATAACAGTTGTTCATCCCATATGATAGGTAATTCAGAATTTTTGACAAATGTCAAGTGGAAGGATGATGGAATAGTAAGGTTCGATAATGATGGAGCTCTCAAAATCAAAGGCTGTGGAAGTTCTGAACTTGCTAATGGAGAGATAAAGAAAAATTAAGTCCTTTATATGGATGGACTACTTCATAATCTCCTCAGTGTGAGTCAACTATGCGACTCAGTACTTATAATTACTTTTAATAAGAAAGGATAAACTACTAAGGGAAAGACAGAAAATTCACTCATGAAAGGATGCAGAATAGAAGGCAACTTGTATCAGGTTGATAGTAAATAAAACATTTGCTACATTACTATTGATGAAGAAAATAACATGTGGCATCATAGACTGGGGCACACTAATTTGAAAGACATGGATAAGATATCAAAACAGAAATTTTTTCATAAATATTCCCAACTTGAAGCGTGAATGAGAAAAATCTTTTGATGCTTGCATTCGAGGGAAGCTAGTCTGTAGTTCATATCATCCAAAGAAGAAAAGGGTATCTAATCTTATTGATCTCATTCATACAGACGTATGTTGCCTGATAAATGCTGTCAGAACTCATGGAGAAAGATAGTTCATCCTTTTTATAGATGATTATAGTAGAATGGCATGTGTGATGGTTATACACAAGAAATGACAAGTGCTTGACTGCATGAAAACATATCGTCAAACCACCGAAAATGATGCTGGACGAAAAATCAAAGTGCTGTGATCTGACAATGGAGAGGAATACATGTCCATTGAATTTGAAAATTACCTAGAGAAGCATGGGATACAACATGAGGTAGTTTCTGTGAGAACTCCATAACAAAATTTAGTTGTTGATCTTTGGAATTGATAGGTGAACATCATGGAAAGAACTATGCTGATTGATATTTGTATTCCATGACATTACTAGAAAGAGTCCATTAAAGCTGTACTGTATATTCAATATTTAACAGGGATTTATATGGGTGAGATGAAGACACCATTTGAATTATGGCATGGAAGGAATCCCTCTTGGAAATAATTTTGTGTTTTTGGAAGAAAATGCTTCATGAGAAACAAAGAACGAAACCAAGAGAAGTATGGTGACAATGAAAATACACAATGAACAGCAAATAATACAAGTGTTTCAACAAGCCCTTAGGAAAGATTTTCAAAATAAGAAATGTTAATATCATTAAAGATAAAACCACAAATTCATCAATTATTTCATATGATAATGTGATAAAAAATGAGGACAATAGTGAACATGGAGTAAATGAAAATATAGAAATAGAGGAAGGTGTATAAAACACTCAAGAGTCACATCGTGGTGTTGAATCAAAAGAAGAATCAGAAGAGGAAACCAAGGATGGAGATAATTCGGCTGAACCATGTAGGAGAAGTCGAAGAGCTAATATTGATCCATATAACATAATTGGGGATAAAAGTGCACCCACACAAACAAAGAGAATGAAGAATAATGCACAATCTACATTTTTATCTATTGTGGAACCATCCTCATTTGAAGAAGCTTCCAAGGATGAATCATGGGTGAAATCCATAAATGAAGAGTTATATAATATTGACAAAAATAAAACATGGGACCTATTCAAGAGACCTGACGGTCACAATGTGATTGGTAAAAATTGGATATTCAAGAACAAGATTTATGATCACGGAAGTGTTATCAGAAACAAGGAATGACTGGTATGTAAAGGATACTCCTTGATTAAAGGTGTCGATGATGAAGAAACCTTTTCTCCAGTGGCTAGACTGGAGTAAATCCAGATTTTTCTTTCCATGGAAATCCAAAAAGGATATAAAGTACATCAGATGGATTTTAAGACAACATTCTTGAATGGTGTTGTCAAAGAATAAGTCTATATTGAACAACCAGTGGGTTTTCTTCTTGGTAATGATGAAACAAAGGTTTGAAAACTAAATAAAGCACTCACCACAAGCATGGTAATATTGGTTGGATTCATATCTAAGAAAGCTTGAATTCAAAATAGGAGGAGTGGATCACAACCTCTATGTGAAAAATTCTCATCAATATCGATTCATGGTATTGGTATATGTGGATAATATAATTTTTGGTGGAAGCAGGTAGGGATCAGTGGATGAATCTTCCAATTACATGAAATCAAAATTTGAAATGTCCATGATTGGTGAACTCACATATTTCCTAGGGCTGAAAGTGATTCAAAAGATGAATTATACATTCATTTCTTAGGAAAAGTATTCATGGGAGCTACTGAAGTAATTTAATATGCATGACTCCAAACCAACATCGACTCTAATTGCTATTGGAACAAAACTTCGAAAGGATGAGGATGAGACATCTGTAGATCCCACAATGTACGGATGGATCATTGGGAGCTTATTATACCATACATCAACATGGCCAGACATTGTCTTTGCAAGATGCTTAGCGGCCCTCTTTCAAAGTAATCCAAAAGAAGAAAATATGACCATAGTGAAAAGAATCATGAGGTATATTCAAAGTACTCACTATTATGGATTGTACTTTATTGCAGGTAGTGATAGTAAATTATCATCATTATCTGATGCTGACTGGGCATGAAAAGTAGTTGATATAAAGTCCACCAGTGGGGAGCATTCTATATTGGGAAGAAATGTGTTGTCTGGTTGAGCAAGAAACAAGAGAGTACTTCTTTGAGTAATTCTGAAGCTGAGTATATCTCTGCTACCAAGGCATGCACTCAGTTACTTTGGATGAAGCAGCAACTGACTGACATTGGTGATGAGGTGAAACAATCAATGGTGATCTACCGTGACAACAAGAGTGCAATTGATCTTACAAAGAATCCTGTTTATCATTATCATACAAAACATATTGAAATTATATATCACTTCATCATGGAAAATGTTGAACAAGGAGTGATTAAAAAGGATCATGTGGGAACTAAAAATAAAGTGGTTGATATCCAGACCAAGCCACTATCAGTGGCTATGTTTGAGAAACATCGGTTGAACCTCAATTTTTAGAAACCTCCCAGTGCTTAAGAAGGTTACGAAATTCCCCTCTACCCAAGTTTTTTTAACTGTGTTAACCTTTTTGTGGAAGTGTTGCAGGTTTATGGGGGAGCTATAATCCAAGGGGAGTTTGTTCTAAGCTCAAAAATGTTTAAATCTTAATCTTTGGGTTTATTTACAACGGGGGATAAACGACTAAATTCCATCAATGTGGAAATATGGATAATCTCTTGTCATGTTAGATTTCATTCTAACACACTAGAATATAGTTCATGTCTTCCCTCTTGTTTTCTACAATGAGAACTTCTCATGTAGACTTAGAGTGATGGCTGAGTTGTTTCTTAAAGGTTCTATTTTTGAACATAGTCATCTCATCAATGAATTTATATAGATATTTCCAACAAACCCAAAGGGGGTAATTGTTGAAACCAAGGTTATTATTTACTGGAAAAAGAGATTGGTTTGTGTTTGTTGTCAATTCTCTAATGGATGATCAATCATATTGCAAGGAAAGGGATTATACAGTTCAAGCAGTAATCATCTTTGAGGGTGAAAGGTATTATTTTAATAAATTTTGATCTTTTAGCATCACAAAAGGTATTATTTTAGAGTCAACCTTTTATTTTTATGGAAAATTCATGTGTTTCACGAAGATTGGCATGCGAATTTTGAATAAATGAAGCATTGCAGTTTGAGATGGTATTTCTTTGCGATTACGATGAGCATAGCGAACAGCGAAGGGAAAGTGCATTGTGGTGGTTCTTTGCAGTGATGTGAAGGCTTTTGATGAAGAGATCTGCAGTTACGACGAGCTCTACGAACCATAATTTTTAGTGGAGCTTCGCGAGATGGAGGAAGTGCCGCGAAGACGTTTTGACCGATCCAGATTTTGCACCTGAAGAAGTGGAGCTCCACGATCAACCATGCCTGTAAATAAGAGGCCACCCCTCTTCATTCAAGATGATTATTTGAGAGAGAAAATCTGTGTTCATTGTGACTTCGTGAAGTAAGGGGTGCTCCACGAAGAAGGTAGTCATAAGGGATCTTGTGCTTCACGAAGAGACTTCCAAAGTCCTGAATAAGGTTTTTTCTCTTCAAGCATATAAGGTTCGCAAAGATAAGTGTTATGCATTGGCTCAGTGAGATTTTTAAGGTAGGTTTCTCTGTGAGGTAGTGAGCTTCACGATGGGTTGTGCACCATGAGGTAGTGAGCTTCGCGAGGTTGGTTGCTCTGTGAGGCAGTGAGCTTCGCGAAGGATTGTGTACCGCAAGGCAGTGAGCTTCGCAAATGGTTGATCATTGTGAAGGGGAATTGCGAAGGGTTGTTTTTTATTATCAATGCAGAGTGGTTATGGATTTCAGGGAGCATCTACTTAGGTCCTTGATGCAAGAAATGTCTCATGATGTATAGATACAAAGAATCCAATGCCATTTAATTGAATCTACCTTCAAGTCGATAAAATGAGTTAGACTTCTCTCATAGCAGTGATCTAGGGGGAGTTTTCAGATGTGTTCCGAGGGAAGTGGTGAGTCATCCATGAAATTTTGTAAAGGCAGTGTGACTGGCACATAGTGATTGTTTCCGAACTATTGTACTCTAAAACTAGTGAAAATTAATGGACTTAGGTACGACTGACACACAGTTGGTGTATGCTCCTTGGAAGTATCCCTTTGTAGTGAACCAAGTAAAAGTGTTGTGTCATCTCCATACTTTCATTTGTCTGATAGATTTTATAGGTTCCTACCAACATGGGAATAAGATCCACAAAATTAAGAAGAAAAAGTTGACACCCTATTTCACCCCTCCCCTCTCAGGGTATTCTAAGGTCCTTCATGTTCATCACATGTTAAGGGTCAAGTATTTACTTCCCTAAGAGTGATATATAGACTACATCACAGACATGAGAGTGGTTTGGTCGAAGTCCTAACTGACCAGCTACCGTCATGATACGATAAATAATTTAAATAGCACTGATATACCTAGGTATTGGTTTCACTTTATTCCAAAATCTCATAAAATTATTCCATTGAAAAATTCGTAGAAACACCTTATCACAAACATTATATTCTATATCATGCTGGTGATTGTCAGCATAACTTTTGTTCTGACTCTAATCTTCCCATTTATATTTATAAATAGTTATAATCATATCTTTAATTTATTTAGTTATCTTAGGTCCCAATAGAATTAATTCACCAACACTATTCCATCATTTTTGAAGTCTACACTTTTTTCAATAGAGGTATTTATAAGGATCCAGAACAATACCCTTGTTAAAGTTGTTGCAAGAAAACACAACTAGGGGAAGGTGTTAGTACCAACCAACTTTGAAATCTATATGAAAATATATTTGAATATAATTTTGGTTTTGAAATATTACCTCAGACTAACCATATATATAAGGAAGATACAAAGTACTGAAACTCAACTCTGTATCAAGGGTTTGTTGAATACATCACCAAAACATCGAGGTAAACATTTGATACTGGTCAAATACAATTGAATGTGGTATTATAAGAAAAAACACTAATTCCTTAATGTATATTATGGACATTTAGTCCATAGAGAAATAATATTTAATTTGGATGATGAGAACTTAATTTTTTAGGATCTAAACTAAAACCTATATAGAATTATTCTCTTATGACATTTTGGGGAGTTAGGTGACAAAATCGATGATAATTTTTCTAATTTTCATTCTGGTGTGGTTAAGGGATGTAAAAACCCCTTAGACTATTTTTTCTTAACCATAAATTACTGACATACGAAGCACTGAGATACAAACATTATGATATTTCTCTAAAAGTAATCCCACCAGAAATACTAATTCAAATCACTATACATATTCTTATTTCTAGTAAGAATGGATAATGTATAACTATGATGTTTCTCTAACAAATCCTATTTCATATAAGAAATAGATGAAATAGATACATAATTCATGAACCTAAATATTCAATCATGAATACTGTTAAACATCAGAAAATTTCTAACCATATTTTGTATCCCTACATCTTCATTATGTTCCATTTTAATCCTTACTTTGATATATGGCAGAGCATTCAATTGATGAAGATAATATTTCACCCCTTCATTAAATATTTCAAGATCCATCCTTTACAATTACTAAATTATTGGATCTTTTTTGATCCTCATCCATGATAAGGAAGATAATTCTTTTGAATCAAAGCATTGACCACCCTATTCCCATTCCCAATGGGGTAATATATGAGAAATCATAATATTTAATCATCAAATAATCTTATTCTCTAGCACATATTCAACTCCATTTGTGTGAATATATACATTAATATTTTTTATTGGTATATATATCACACTATTATCTATAAATATAATGCATCCGTATCATTAATGAAAGTATTACCAAAGCTAAATCAAAAGTATGAGTTGGGTAATTTTAATAATGAAGCTTCAATTATTGGAATGTATACGGTATAACAATGCGGTTCTTCTTAATAATGAATCCTAATACTATATTGGATGCATCACTATAGATTAAAAAACATTCTCCACTACTTGTTAAATTAAGAACTGGTGTACTGATTAATCCTCTATTAATTTCAATGAAAATTTCCTCACATTCATCTATACAAAAGAACATGGATACTATTAAATTTAACTTGATGAGTGGATTAGAAAAACACGTGAATGTTTGAAAAAATAGCTGATAATATTCATTAAAACCAAGAAAACATCATATATCATTCATCATAGTTCATCTAATACAATTTTCAATATCCTCCATATTTGATGGATCTATTTATATACCCTCTATTTAGATTATATTACCGAAAAATGATACAATTTTCATCTAAAAGGCACAATTTGTAATGTTTTAATACTACCTATCTTTTATTGGGGTATTCATTAATCTTTAAGTAATCTCTATTCTTTTCTTTTCTAGTTGATTATATAATAATATTTTATAATAATTCTACCCCAAACTAATCAGTGTAATCTCTAAAAACACTATTTGTTAAATCCAAGGAGATAAGAGGGGAATTAGTAAGAAATAATTGCATCACTATATATTTTTAGTTTCTATAAAATGTATGTAATGTTGTATTAGGTATATCCTCCATCATGAACATAAATTTATGACATCCAAAATAGAGGTTAATGGTTGAAATGTTTTGGTCTCTATGTAGTTGAAAAAACAGGACATCAATAGGAGGTATATGATACTTATTCTTGATCATGGTCATGTTCATATCCCTATAATCAATTAAAATTTTCATCGATACATCTTTATTTTTAACAAAATAATATGTTCACCCTACATGATACACTTGTATGAATGAATATTTTGTCAAGGATCCCATAGATTTTCATCTCCAATTCCGGCAACTCAATTGGGTTCATTCTATAGAGATTTAATTATATATATGTGGAAATATGTATGAGTTCCATTTATAATTGAACTTCACATTTTGTTAAAAGTATAGGTAACTCTTCTATAAATACATTAATAATATCTACCATAGTTTCAATATCATTGATTTCATGTTTCTCTCCAACTGTATTAGATAAAAAAACACACTTTAATATGAATAAAAACTAATACAATGGGTGTGATTTCCAATGGATGTTAATATTTATAATTAAAATGGTAGAAGATTATAGGTTGGTCTGGAATATAAAATATAACTTCCCTTCATCAATAATTAATGTGGTATTTTTTGCAGATAAAGTCCATAAATACCTAAGATAACTTTAAATTTATCCAAAGGAATAATTAAAATATTTTAAGGAAGAACATTCTGAAAAATATCATCATGAGAGGAATCATATACTTGAGATGTGATCATTTTATGATTATGGGTATTAACTTATAATTATAAAACTAATATTTTGGTTGGAATCTTGATACCCTTTTAAAATTATCCAGATACTAAATAATGGATAACTCCATAATCAAATAGACATTTGTAGTTATAGAGTAGATGGTAAGTGTTTCTTTCACCACTTCATTATCTAACCCATTTTTAGAAACATCGATTGCATGATATTTACCATTGAACCCTGTCTTAAGAGGTTATTAATTTTGGTTATCATCTTTAAGATTAATATTTGGGAACTGGTTATCATGGTTCCAATACTCATTATATTTAAAACACTAGAGTGTGGATTGAGCATTATGTGGAGCTTTTCCTCCATTCACATCATTAGAAAAAATTTCCCCATTAATTCAAAACCCCATTTTTTGATGAACATCATTATCACACATAAATAATTTACTATTCCCCTTAAGGAAATTTCATCCATTTTTCTTCCCACACATTTAGTCAAATAGTAATCTCATCATCATCTCTCCGTGGTTTTTAGATTTTTTTGAATTCCATCATTATCTTTTTATCAAAACTATGATGTTATCATTTTACACTATTATAGCACATCGAGAAATATCTCCATAGCAACTGAGGTACCTTATGAATAAAAAACTTTGGGGACATTTTTTTAAACCACTATAGAATTGATCAAACCTAATTTCTGGTTGGATGCCAATACATAAATAATACATCATTAATTATAAAAATTTTTACCCATATATATCAATGGATTAATCGTAAATTTTCACCATCTCAAGGAAATCCTTTTCCATCCTCATATGAATAATATAGGTAAAGTAATTATTGTAAAATAATTTCTTGAACTCATAAAAACCAATGGATTCAATTTAATCCTATTGCATTGTATTCTTGATATGATTTCACCACTAATCTTCTTCACATTAAAAAAGGTAGATGACCAAAATTAATATCTCAGGATCTATAAAATAGAATAAGAAAAATATAATTTCAATCATACTGATCCATTTCTTATAAACTAGAGGATTAGAAGACCCACAAAAAAATAGGATGTTTCCTCATGGAGGGCTCAACAAAATTTTATTCCCTCATTCACATGATTGGATGTTTAGCATGATTTATAGGTTGAGAATGGTTTTTGAACTTAGTAATGATAATTTTCATTCCCTCACCAATAAAATTACATTTCAAAGGAGGAAAATTATTTCATTATCCAGAACATTCAATATTGGCATGATTTAATTAGGTTCCATCCTTCTACTGAAACCAAAAATTGAAGTGTGAGTAACACTAATTATAGTGGATAACCACATAGTTAGGAAATATCATAAAAGATGTTATAATAAAGAAAATTTATTTTAAATATATGACACATTAGGTTTAACCTAAGTCATATATGATAATCATATATTCAAATTATTCATGATGTTTTGTGAATAAAATGTGATTTAACTAAGGCATATTCACTGAGAGTATCAAACTAGATGCATTGTAAGGTGTGTTATCTTATACTAGGAAACATTCAAGTCAATATAGAAATACCTTTTTTTATTTATTACCCCTAGGTACATTTATTCCAGAACCATGGTTACTTATTTTATCCAGAAAGGGATGTTTATCTAGGTGAATCACAAATTCTCTTCCTTACCAAAACATCAGGACATCACCCTATACATATCCTTATCCTAAGGGTTATCACCAAAGTTTTATCATCCTTGTTTCCCAAGTTTAACTAAACATATCCGTTAATAACAACTATAATGACTGTGGAATTCCATACAAAGACATTAGATCATATTTATGAACATCTATTACATTATATAGAATCATGCATGGGGATAATAAAGGTGCAGTAACTTTTAAAACATAGAAACATAAACAACTGTTTCATAGGCGAACTATATCATCTCCCACTAAATCCTTTTTATAACATCTCATAGATAAATAATACATAATAAATTATTTAATTAAATAGGTAACAAAAAACAAAGAAATGATTAGATCAAATTTTTAGTAAGGGTAAACAAGAAAGATACCTAAACAAAATATGATAAGGAGTGTATGAGAACATCATAATAACATATTAGAACCATAACCTACATATAAATGATCATAGTCTTGGGTCATAGAATAAAGCATTATAGTTTATAAGAAATGAATCATAAGGGAATAAAATAACATGATCCATGATTGAATAACAGGGAAATATGACATGTAATTGTTTCATATACATAATAATAAAATATAATTTCCATCATAGTTAAGGCCTATTTTTTTAAACAATCATAGTTAAATTGGTTCACACCCCAAACCATTATACTAGTCATAGTTTTCTCCCAAATCATATAATTTTTGATAGAGTTGATTACTAAACTGGGTTTAGTCCTCATTCTTGTCTTACATATCTCACGAGATGTAAATTTTTACCTAATTCGTTGTAGGGATATTTTGGTCCCACCCATCACAAAATTAAAATCATAAATATGTGTACCACAAGATGAAAAAAAAAATCATCATATCATGAACCAAAAATAGAAATGGATTTGAAATACATTCATTATAACATATCCTCTAGAAAAAATAGGTTTCATAATCATTTCACCATTTCATCAAAGCATAACCCATGGAAAAAGGATAAGATTTTAAAATAATTTGATCATGGAATAACCATAGGAGTCGAAATGTATTTCATAAAAATATTTTCATCACTAAAATTATCCATACAAAAAAATAATAATGTTTTAATCATAAGAGCATATTCTTATTAATGATTAATTAACATCAACTAATGTCATCTTAAAAAATCCCAATAAATGATGAAGAATGAGATTATGTCATAAAACCCTTCAAATTGGTTTTCATTGAAACTTTTATTTTCAAATAGTGATTAAATAAAGAGAGTAAAATGAAGTTAAAACATGTATTATCATGAAATAACCACAGGAGAAGAAATTACACGATTTTACTAAGTGTTTTATCATATTATTTTATCATTAGAAGTATAAAAATAAAAAATTCCAATAAATGATGAGATTATGCCACAAAACCCTTACAAATTAGGTGAATTTGAATCATAATCCCCATGGAAAAAAAATTATAATACAGATTTTTAAATCACCATGATATTTATTTTAATAAATATATAATAAAATTATGGGAAGTATATACACCAAATAAAAGAAACATGTAGTGAATATGGAGTGTGTGTCACAGAAAATAAAAGTGAGGCAGAAATCCATTATCGTAAGTCTTGAAATCCATATTAAATAGAGAAACCAGATGTATATTAAATATTAGTTAATTATACATATATTAAATAACTAAAAATATATATCATACCATATATTATTTACTTATGACATTTTATTACCCATTTATTACCAATTCCATGGTAAAGCCACGATTCAGGCAATAATTTCTTTGTTTTTCATGTATGTTTTTTTTTTATTTTTGTTCCTATTAAATCTATTATAGTTAAATTATATATATAATTTAAACCAAAATATAAATATAATACATATTAAATAGTTATATATTTAGTTTAATCTATAAAATTTATAGATTGAAACTAAAAGACAACGTTCATGGAGACTATTTGTCGTACATATGTGTGAATATTATCTTCATATCCTTATCAGATTAAGAAAAAAAGAATGGTAAATAATATATTAACATTATATACTCATATATATTTCATTTATATAAAACATATTTATAAATTTTTTTCTTTATTACCTTCTATGTAAAATGTTTATTAAAAATGGATCGCATTGCTTCTAGAGGTGGTCTATCGTACACGTGAATATCGTTATTTTTTCCTATTTGACAGAAGGGGATGGATGTAGGTAATGAAAGTAACATAAAACAATATTATTATATGTAATATTATTAGGTTATCATATCTTCATGATTTAATATTAATCTAAATAGGTGGAGGAATAAACAAAATAAAAAACTCATTAAAGAATCTTACCTCTTTTCTGGGTAACCTCCCCGTGTTTTCACAAAAAAAATAAAAGTGTGATAATATGATAAAAATAAGGATTATTTGAAGGTATAAAGAAATAAAATAAGGTATTTTGTTTTTTAATTTCAATAAAATCATAATTGTGAAGTAGAAAGGATATGGGTGACATTTTATAAGTGAGGAGAGTAGCATACTGGTAATTGTTTAAATGAAAATAGTGTACCCACGTTTTACCCACTCCATAGGGCTCTAAAATGGACCATTATTGATTATAGATTATATAATTTCTATATATTACATTAAAATGTGTTCTAAAAATATTTGGGGTCATTTTATTGTTATATTTTGTGTTTAACAACAGATAAAACCATTTTTACCCTAACTGCGATAAATATTTTTTTACTATTTTTACTGTTAATTATGGTCTAAAATTGATTTCAAATTTTTATATATTATAAATTATTAATGTTTTAAAATATATAATCCATTTTCCCCATTCCATTAACATATTTTTAAATATTTAATTTTAATGTTAACTTGCAGTTGGTATGAGAAATCAATTTTGTAAGGAGATATTGTTCAAATGATTAAAAGAATATTCTATCAAAATTATAAATTAAAATTTTTCAAATGGAATTATTTTTACTAATAATTATACAAATGAATAAATTTATCTTTTATAACCATATTAAAATAAAAAACTTTTAAATTCAATAAACAAAAATGAATTTTCCAATAAAAACAAATATTCATCACTATTCATTTAAAATTTAATCTTTTCATAAAAATACCAAAAAACCAACCTAAGATAATTTTTACATGTTTAATTAAAAAATTAATTTTATTTAGTAAATTATATTTTCTAAATGTGTCAAAAATTAATTTATTTTTGTTCAAAGAATTAAATTTTGGGAAAATTTCATTTTCTATACATATAAAACCAATGTAAAAAATTATGTTCTTTTTTATCAATATGTTTAATTAATATAAAAATTATAATTAATATTTAAATTTTTTTCATTCTTACTCATAAACCTAAGTTCAAAAAATATTCAATGATGGTCATTTTTTGTATGAATCTTAATAGTTTTTCATGGTTCATCAAACTATGGTGTTGTGTAATTCAAGCTATCTAAAAAAAATATTTGAAAAAAATTCGTAAAAAGGCCCGGTGGTATAGGCTTGGTTATTAGATATATCTTGAATCAATATCCCTAATATATCCATAATCTATAGAGATTAAATTCCATCAATATTTATTTTCTAATAAAGAAAATATCAACATTTATTTTAGATGATGATATTTTTTCCATTACATCCTCTATGAACCATATATGAATAATGGTGTTCAAAAAAATAGCTCATAAAATAATAGATATTTAGATATGAAAAATCATATTTAGGTAAAATTTCATGATAATTGTAAAGATTTATCATAATTATCGTTTTATCTATGTTATTCTAAAATCATTTTCCCAATGATCAGCTAAAATTTCTCTCATTCCAATTATAATGAAATCTAAATCTAGAAACCAAGAATAAGTGTTTATTTTATTAAACTCATATAATATATAAGAGATAACAACACACATGGTTTAGTAGTTTAGTATTTTTGAAGGACTAGATATATACATGATTAAAATAATAAAATTAAAACACAAAAAACAACTTCTAAATGTCTTGAAAGCATTATTATTATCCATATTAAATCATTAAAAAAATTCAATGATACCATACACACTCCTTATGGAATAGAACAAAAATAAAAGTGTCATATCAGATTCCTAGTATGGGATTTGTACAGGAAAATATATAATGAATAAATAAGGAATAAATAATATGGCATGATGAATAATCAATAAATTCTCCATCTAATCAATTAACTGAAAATGAAATATATCTAGAAATAGAATATAAATTTAAATAATGAAGTGTAAAAAATAACTAATTTCATGGTGATATAATTATAAATTCTATAATTTTTAATCTTATTATCAAGGCCTTATTCCAATACATATTGCATGTTGTTAAGGCCTCTAAACCAAGGAATATTTCATACCATTAGGGTAACGTCTCCAAGTTATTATCATTATATGAGATGTCATAACCCAAGAGATACCAATTCTAGTTAGTCTCATGAGACCACACACAAAGTCTCAAGGGGATATATAATTCTGATCCCCACTAATCAATGAATTCAATATATATTGAATGATAAATAAAAAACATAATAAATATGACTTAGTAATCAAAAAATACCCATGTTGAATTATGTATTCATAAAGCCAATACCCTCCAGCCAATGAATTAATTTTTAATAAGCTCCATTTTCAATACATTTTAAAATGTAATATTCTATTCTTCTGATTTAGAAATGAGATATTCTAAGAATAATATTAATATTAATTTAATTATAAAACCATAAAAACCTGGAAAGAAAATATAAATAACTAATAATGGCCATGATGATGAAAATGTTGTTCGTGAGGAAAATGTTAAAAATATATTCTTTTATCACTTCTATAAGTATAGTAAAAAATAACATGTATATAAAAAGGTTTCCAATTCCTTTTTAGTATTATTATAGGGAGGAAAACATGATAAAAATTTACCTTAATAAAAAATTTATGTACATAAAATAATATTCTACATGAATAGAAATTAATATAGATAAGAATAGAAAATATTTTATGCCAAAAAGGATAAATAAGGTTAGATTTTCTTATAAATTTTTTTTAAGATTATTTGATTACCAAATTTATTGATAATGATAAAAATATATAAAAACCACATGAAATATCTTTAGATAGTAAAAGAGATTTGGATTATTTGATATAACAAATAAAATTCCCCAAATGCAAATTAAAATATAGACAATCTCAAAAAAAGGGTGATTGTAAAATAAACACATACCTTAGACATTTTTTAGTTAGATCATTATCTAACCTAATTAATAGTAAATTTATATTTATTTTACACACCCAAAAAAAATATATATATACATTTATATATATACATACATATATAAATACACACACCATATTTATATTTATATTTCAAGATACTCTTCAATTATAATTTCTCATTACCTATTTTAAGGTTTTTTTATTAAACAAAATATTTTAGTGTCATATATTCCATTTTCCATGGATGTATTAGATAAGTGTTTTTATTCCTTTAACCATGGATAATATTTCATCGTCTACATTATGTAAATTAATTTATGAAATTGTGTTTAATATATATATGCTACTCTAAGGTCACTTTAAAAAATGTATTTGTGATTCCCTCCAAGTGACAAGAATGTTTTATTTAGTGATAAGTGAATCAATTAAAAGATTAAAAATTATTATGAGAGTGTAAGACACAATGATTTTTTGAAATATTGTTTTCAAAAAAAATTAATTTCTTTGATATTTATGTTACACATAAGAGAGAGTCTTAAAAAAATCATGATATACTATTTATATTATTATTCAACCATTAACATTATAACCTAGATGTAACATATAGTAGTATGAATATGAATAAGAAATTTTTTAAAAATATTTATAATGATTTAATATATGAAAAATATTTTTTAAAAATGTAAATAATTTTTAATAAATTAATTATATTATTTAAATATAACATTTAAAAAAATTATTTTTATTTGTTTTGTTAATAAATAATTAAATTAATCTAGGACACTTATATACTTTTTTTTGAGAAAACTAAATTCATATTTTGAATAAAATTGTCAAAATTAACTTATGATTAATTTTGTGGATTTTTTTGAAAAGATTAGTTTTTTAGTGAATTGTGAAAATAATGATTTTTATGAAAAAATATGTTTCATTTAAATCTTTTAAAAATATAAATATTATTAAAAATGATTTAAATTTAAAATTTGATAAATTAAATATTTATTAAAAAAATTATATTACTGTATCAATTTAAAACGGGTTTATTGTGGGTTAAACTGAAATGATAAAGATTAAAAAGACCTAAAGACTTGTATATATATATATATATATTTTATTGTAATATTTAGACTATTATTTCATTATAATATATATTTATTTTCTTTTGGGACTCTTTTCCATGAATATGACATGTTTAATAATTTAAGTAATGAAAGAGAAAATATGTCACCCTCTTTCATTAAAATGTCAATTATGTGTTCACATTGGGAAAAAGGAAATCCATGAGTTAATATTGATGGTAATATTGAGTATAATGACTTTAAGTTCATGATGGTAATTTTTTAAATATTAAGTATTTATATAATTACAATAATTTATTAAGCTATGCCAATGAAGAAATTATTAAATTAATATTAAAACAAAATCAATGACATTAAAACTATTAAAAGTAATATAACTTAAATGAATTATTATGATTCATGAATATTATAGTTAAATATAAAAATAGAGACTAATTTGGAAATTATAGAATCAAACAAAATATTTTAATGGATGTTTGAAAAGTCAAATTAATTTAATAGTGTGAAAATATACATTAATGCCATTTTATAATAAAAAATATTTTATTGAATTATTTCAAATTAATATAAATTCTATCCTGTGAAATTTTTTTGGAATATGTTGTAAAATTTTACAAAATTTTATGAATTTAAAAATTTTCTTTTATAAAAATTATGTTGACCACAAAATTGTAAAAACATGGCTACCATGGTAATGGGTAAAATGGTGACTTTCATGTTACATGTGCATTTGTTAAAACAAAATTTCCATAAATATAAGATTTTTTTTATATAAATTATATTCAATAATTAATTTTTTTGGGTAAAAATTATTAAATTAGGAACATTTTATTTTTATAATGAATGTATA
The DNA here is from genome assembly GCA_963277665.1 of Viscum album. NCBI lineage: Eukaryota > Viridiplantae > Streptophyta > Magnoliopsida > Santalales > Viscaceae > Viscum > Viscum album. Next base: position 1,169,984,507 of record OY728130.1, read on the forward strand.
AATCAGTTATGTAAGTAAGTAATAAAACTATTTAACATAGTGGAAAATAAAATGGTAAAATTATATAAACAAAAGGAAAAGGAATAAAATTTCTAAAACACATGTGTAACACCTTGAGATTTGCGTGACATGTTTTTTTGTCAAATATATATAATATTTTTGATATTTTATGTTTCAAACAAAACCTAGTTTATCATGTGTTACATAAAACACTAATTTTGGATTATGCTACACAAAATACTGAGTTTAGCTTGCATTACATGCAACACCAAGTTTAAATGAAACATGAAATACAGTTAAAATATTATTATATGATAGTTATTTTCTAGTCATTATATTTGTGGGTATGATTAGTATTAACTATATGGGTTAAAAATGTATATTTTATGAATTATTTTGTACCTAATTAGTTAAAAATGAAAATTAAAATCTTTTGAAAATAAAGGAAATCATTTTTAGAGAAACTATTTTTCTTGCACATGAAAATAATTTACCTCAAATTTTTTTAATGAATCACTTATTTTTAATTATTCTAATGAAATTTATATATTACATATTTAGTCAAGTATTTAAAAACTACCTTATTTTTTTTCTAGAAAATAGATAAGAAGAAATATAATTTTACTTTTAAAACTCTATTTTTCTAAAAAGCAGTCTTATCACCTTTGGAGAACTTATATTAAAATTATTTTATAAGAATTTTTTAAAATTTATTTGAATTAATAAACAATATTTTTAAATCTTTATACAAAAAATAATTTTTTGAATTTTTGGTATTTTTTTAAAAATATTTATTTTTCGATGAATAATATAAAATAATAAATTTTAATTGAAAACTACTATTTAATTTAATATAATTATAAAGATAAATTATATTACAAATTATTTTTATAGTTAAATTTGGTATATTATTTATCAATTGTTAAAATTTAGTCATTAAAGCCATTTTAATTTAAAATTGTGATATAACAACATTTTAAATGTTTTAATATTTTCTCATTAAAACCCTGCATTCTCATCGTGTCTGCTGGATTAAGCTTAAATTAAAATTTTAGAAATTTTTTATTGGAATTTGGAAAAATTGATAAAATATTTTTAATAATAATAATATGAATTATCTAACAAGTTTAACTAATTTTTTTGATGAAAATGAATAGTAAATGTAGTAAAGGTTAATTGTAATGGTTAAGTGTAAAATGGGATTACCTGGGATTAAACTAAAATGATAAGGCTAAAAATTACCTATATATGTATATAAAAAATATATTCTGGTACTTTTTCTTCCACTAAAACTCTAAAGTTATGGAATGGCCCATTTAGGAACCTTTTGACAAGTGAATGATTGAGGAGAACTCAATTATTTTAAAAAATACCAAGTGTTTCCTCTCCCCCACATATAAAAGGACACCCATTCTCCTGTCTTATTCACAATATAAAACCCTTTTTTATATTTCAATATCCACATACATAACTTCTAAAATTCGTTCTCCTCTTCCTAGAATCCTTATTTTTGGGTAGAAATCCCTCCTTGGGAGGATTTTTATGCAAACCTAAGGAGGATACCAGAAAAAGAGGCAATGTTGATCAACAAGCGCTTTTGTTTTCTCCTCCCCACCTACATACATTATTATTATACTATGATTATATTAAAAAACTAAGTATCCTAAATATACTAATATATATTAATTTTATGGTAATGACCTAGAAGTATCTATACTTACAACAAATGGGTTTCAAAATCATTGTTCATGTGTACAGAGAAATATCACCTCACGAAACTATGTTGTTAATTTTTCCATTATGACCTCTCATGGTTATAAATATTGATTTTTTTACTATTTTTATAAGATATTTAAGATATTATTATAATTTTGTAATTATAATATCTCATATACCTTCATTCTTCCCATTTTGTGTGAATATGATAACATCCCTCATTTGTATGATGGACTGCTGCCTCACCAAGTGAGGTCATTCATGCATAGTAAAATGAAATGTATTATTGATGGGTTTACTAAAAATATATGGTATATATGAAATAAATACTTATTTATGAATGATAATATATCATTTAAATTTCTTCTTTTAGTCTAACATGAGAATGGAAATAGTGATCATGTGTATGTATGGCATACTATCTCCATAAACATTGAATTTAATTTTCTATCACAAAATTTAATGGATTACTATAAATAAATAAATAAATAAATATTAAAAATACATTACATTCATATAATGGTTATTAATATGGTGATTATGGAACTATGATCTATGTAATAGAATAAAAAATACAACAAACTGAACCATATATGAAAAACAAAATAGTTATTACTTGAAACACAACTTTAATATGAAATTGTTAATAGATGGGTAATAAAAGGTAATTATAAATTTACATATGGTATGATATATTTGAATATGGTTCTATAATATATATATATAATGAACTTATATTTATTATAAAGTATATTTTAATGGGTATGTTAGATGTCAAGTCTTATGGTAATGGATTTCCATATCACTTTTATTTTTTGTTATATAAATGCAATATTTACTAAATGTTTAATCATTGTGATTTATATACTAACCCTGCATTTAATTTATAATACTTTTATTTACATATCCCATTTATGATCTCCCTTTCATTTAGTATTTGTATCAATAGTCACCAAACCTGTGAGGAATTTTTGTCTCAATTTTCCTTCTCCAGGTCATATGTTATGTTATGCACTTATATTATTTCAAGAGGTGTATATACTTCCACTATGACATGTTATTTCATAAATATACTTCTATTTTTTTTATATTTTATATTTTTTATTTCATTTAATTATATTCTTTCATGGGTCTTATTTTTCAATTTCCTCAAAGTGGTAAGATTTTAATGTTATAGTCTCACCCTTTATCGAGAGTGTTTATGGTTATACTTCCAATGATTAAATATTATAACATTTATCTAAATAATGCATGAATATTATTCTTCTCTATTTATTTCATGACAATACATGTTATACTATAATTTCCACTATTTCTATACTCAAGAGTTCAAAATATCATTTTAAAGAAAAACAAGTTATCGGTAGAAAACCCCTTTTTTCTAACAAAACTGTGCTATCTAAAAATGTTTTAAAAAATGTGTTTGTCATTTCAATAAAATGATTTGTTAAGGAAATTTTTTACCATGTTTATGTTTCTACCTAAAGTTTTAAAATAAATATTTATGTCATTTTCAAAAATAATCTTCATTTATAATTTACAGAAATTTGAAAGGAATCTTGGCATTAACATGTATGGAATGAATGAAACTCCATGCCATGACGACCATTATTTGGTTTTAAGAATACATGAAATGTTTTCAAATATATTTTAAAATAAATGGCTTTTTAATATTTATTAACTTTTCAGAAGTGTTTTTCAAAGTGAAAAGGATATTTTCTATATGAAATGTATTAAATTGTTTTATATAATTAATTATAAGTTTTCAATGTTATTTTAAAATGTAAGTATTTTGGAAAATTTTAATGTTTTAAAAATATATTTCCAATGAAAGGTAGTTTTCTTCAAAAAAAATTTCAATGTTATATTTCAAAATACATATCCATCTACATAGACATTGTTTGAGATAATTTTTCTTTATTGGGGATATGAACCAAGGATACCATTATTATTATTTCTATGAATGGATTATGTTTACAGTGAAAATATATTTTTGAAACACATTTCTCTTCCATAGGATATAACATGATAGAACTCTTATGAAACACACTTATTTTCATGGGTTATGAAATGATGACATGATATAATGATTATGAAACATATAACTTTTACATAGTTTATGATATGATGAAATTTTTATAAAACCCTTTTCATTTTAGGGTTTATAATAAATGTAATTTTTTATAATTTTTTGGAATGCATATGTATGATTTTTATTATATGACTAGTGGGACCTATATCTCCCTCTAACGCATTGGGTAAATCTTTACAACACAATAAATAATGAAGGTAAAAAAGTTGATATAATTGATCCACGTTGTGAAATAGTTGTTTCCTTTCCCACTCTAGGAAATAGGTGTGTATTGATCCATTATGGGAAATTGGTGTGTCTTGATCTACAATGGGAAATAAGCCAATTATAGTCCACAATATAATATAAGTGATATGTCCTGATTCACTTGTTTGAGGTTATTACTAGTTTACATTGACATATGAAATCACTTTCAATATTTATTATGGGGCCATGATTTTATGACATGATAATATGGTTCATGATTGATTTATAATGATTTATCATGCTTATATCCCATGTTTTCTAAATAGATAATGTTCTATTCTATAAAAATTATCTATTATCCATGAAGGGTTAGTTATAAGCATTATAAGTTTTGTTCATGATCACATACCCCTATTCTTATCTTATGCTTTCATGTGATCTTAGAAGGATAACTCTTATGTTTACCCTTACTGAGCATTTGATATCATCCTTTCTTTTGTTTCCTTCTTCAAGGTTATGAATAAAGGTTTAGGTAGGGTATGATTAAGGGGAGTTCTACATGTGATGATCTTTGTGGGATATGTTCAATATATTTCACCAGATTAGATGGTTATGTTACATGTTTCTAGAGGCATTATAACATTATGGTCATGAGTCTTATGATTAATTCATGTAATTAATATTCATCTAAAAGATGTAATTTCCATGTATGATAAACATAGTTTTATATAGTTGGTATCTCGGGATAAATTTATTTAACCTTTAGATTATTGGATGAGATAATATTATTGAGACTCCTAAGGATATATTTATGGATAATTATAAGGATGAGTGAATGTATAGGAAAATTTTCTATGATTTTTGTATAGGATTGAGTGTGTGGTTCCTGAAAATAAATCTAGACAGGATACTACACGTGGATGTGTCTCTTTGATATATGTGCCTAGGGGTAAAAACAACAAAAACATTGTATTGATATAGACTCAATAAAGAACTAGTGCATAAAAAGGGCCCTACTACACACTTGGTTTAATACTCCTTAGGGAGACCCTTTGGAATTCACAAACTATATATGAACCATTATTAAGGATTTTAAAAATTATGACTATGAAAGGATTAGAAAAAAAAACAATTTTTTATTAATTAAAAATATAGTGACATGATTTAGAAAACCTATATGTTATTTTTTGATGATTATATTGATTTATTCTATTATTAGTGTATTTTAAACTATGAATTTTGGTTTTATTAAATGTTGGAAATCATATGGAACTAGGATAACATTTAATTTGATGAAAAATATTCCAATTTGTATATAAATGTGATGACAACTAAAGTTAAAGAAGTTATGACTATGCCTAATCAATTTTAATGGTGCATGATTAACAATGTGTAACATAACCAACTCTCAAATTCACTAAAGTGGATAATGAAAGAGATCATTGGGTGTTCAAGAAGTGGAGGCCATTGAGTAAAGAAGAATAAGTTTCCTATTTATTGATACAGTGGGATAAAATAACCATGTTAGTGTATTCGAAGACCAAGCATCTATTTTGAATTTGAAAAATAAGGACACAACATAAGTAACTGTAAAAGTAAAATGAAAAGTTCAATTAATGTAATGGATGATAATAATGGCCACCCTAACATATCATATATTAATAAATGTTTTAAATATGGAATTTATCATCATTCTGAAAATTGATGTCCTAATGGGAAATATCTTGAAGAAAATCAGGAAGATTGTATGAGTAATGGTTATATTGATGATGAGGAAGATACAACATATGTCCTATGAAATAAAAGAGGTATTATGGGATGAGATGATAGAGTATAGATTATTTTTTGGGAATAAATGGGGTGAATGAAGTATTTATTTACTAAAATTAAATTATTGTTTTATAAGAATTGTGAAATATATAAGCATTGTTAAATATAAGTTTTTTATTAAGGAAATGAAATAATATATTGAATGATGCTGATGGACTGAAAGATTGATTCAATGGCATGATGAAATTTTGATTATGGGAAGGTAACCGTTAATAAGATTCTAATATTTTGGAAATGGTGTTTAGTTTGGATAAAGAGACATTTGATATGGATAATGTGAATTGGATAATATTAATTACATCAGAGCAGATAAAGGATTTGTTGACAATGTGTTTTATGTTATCATTAATGGAGATTGCATTTTTCTTGGATCTATGGAATATATTCAATATTATGTGATTTTAGTCAATGAATAAGAAAGCATGAATTTTTTTATTGAGGTTATATAGAAATTATGGTTTCAAAATAATACATGATAAAGATATTCACATGTTTGGAATTTGACAATTAAGAAATATTTCAAGGTATTTATAGGATTTATTATTAGTTCATTTGGGGAATTTATGAACATTCATTCAAAAAAATTTAATTTTTAATTTTTTTTAAGGGTAATAAGGTTACCATTTGTGAAATGGTTTAAGATAAAATTTAGATGAGGTTTCAAATATTAATGCATTGTCTCAACATATGAAGATTTGTTCATAACATGGGCTAACCATTTTGTTATGATGACAAATAAAGATATATGGAAGGATTAATCATTATATTTATGGATCATCTAATCTGTTAGTGCTTTAGGAATAAAAAATCCACCTTCATTTCTTTGATTAATAGATAAAGAGTAAATTCATCATAGCACAACCATAGGATAAGATTTCTCTTATTAGATGGAATGAAATATAGTAATTATATCTTCTCCTGAAATTTATTCAAATTTAGGAAAAGGATATTGGAATAGAATTTTGTCTTGTTATCATAATTCTTTATGATATAAATGACCATTTTCATACTTCTATGAATTATGTTTATTTTGGTACTTAAATTTCACTAGATTACCCACTTTTTGTGATCACTGATCTCAATAACTCTATATAATTATTTATTTTTTTCTTCAATGTCCAAATATTCTCTTCCCACATATGTTCTCCTATGAAAAAACCTAGTTATGAGATACTTTTTGTAGAATTCATGTTTCCATACATACCTTTTTATGGTTATTTTTATTATTCCTTTAGATGATGTGGGATTCTGGGATATAATTTTCAAATTCTAAACTATTAATGACTGAGACAAATTTCAATGAGGAAATTCATTTTAAGGGGGATGTAATACCATGTGATATTTTGAAATATTTTTTAAAATATAATTACTCTTTTTGATATTTTATATTATATATACCTCTATGTTTACCTTCCATTACAAATGTCACTATGTTTGTATTGTGTTACACACAATACAATGTTTAGATTTTTTTATACATAACACTAAGTTGATATCATTCATGTCATACTATTAAAATACTATTATCTGATAGTTATTATCTTACCATTGGAATGGATTGTTTCAGTAGGATTAACTAAATTATGAAATATATGGTTTAAACATGTATATTTAATGAATTAATTGGTTTCCAACTCGTTATAAATAAAAATTAAAACCTTTTGAAAATAAAGGAATCATTTTATAAAATCAATTTTTATATACAAGAACAAGTTTTCCTCAAAAAATTAAACGAATCAATTTTGGTGAAATTTTTATATTATATATTAAATCAAAATTTTCACATTCATCTTATGTGTTTTCTAGAAAAGTGATAATAATAAATCAAATTTTACTCTTCAAACTTTATTTTTCAAAAAACCAGTTTTGTCACAATTTTGAGTATATTTTTAAATTATATTTTACCACTTTTCAAAAATTTATATAAAAAATAAACATTATTTTTTAAATTCGAATATCAAAATTATCTTAGGGTGAGTTTTTTGGATTTTTCTCTAAAGTATCATTTTTTATGAATAGAAAAAAATACTAAATTTTAATTGAAAATTGACTTATTGTTTAATTTAATTATAAATTTAAATTAAGCATTAAATTTATATAAAAGATGAATTAGTTAAACTATAAATACATTAATCCAATGTAGTACATTGGAATCAATTTTGTGTTGAATATTTATATATAAATGTTGTAAACTTTTGTGCATTTTCTTTTTTAAACTATGATTTCCCATCACATCTGTGGGATTATAATTCAATTTAATGTTCCAAAATATATGATTTGAATTAATAAAAATAGTAATAAATATCTGGAATGATGAAAATTTAATTCATCTAATATCTTTAAATTATTTTTTTTGACCAAAATAAATAGTGAATTCAAAAAAAAATTAATTACAATGGTTAATGTAAAAATTTTTCTACCATGGGTTAAAATAAAAGATAAGAGTACAAATTACCTCTAAAACTATATAAAAAATACTGTATTTTCTTATTTCAATGATTTTATCTCTAAGGTTCACTAAAAACTATTTTTTACCCTTGGGACATATGAAAAATGTGGGAGTAATATATTATTTTCAAAAATACCAAGTGTGTAATTTTTTCACATATAAAGGGTCACCCCCTCTCTTCTCTTCTTTACTCCTTGAAACACCTTTTGTTCAGCCCATACCTACCTAGATTAATTTATAACATATCTCCCCAAAACCTAGAATCCTTATTTTAGAAATACTTCTTTCCTAGGATGGATTTTAATGAAAACCGAAGGGGGATATCTGAAGAAGAGGTAACATTCATAAACAAGATCTTTTCTTAGTTAATATTCCACCTACTTCAATTATTACTATACCATAATTATAAAATAACCTATGTATGTCTTATATAGATTAATTTTTTATGTTAAGGGAAGAATTTATAACCTTCTCCACACTTATAAAATGGGTAACTTCTGGACCTGGGAGCAACATATAGGTGCCTTGAACCAGTCGGTGACATGACCTCAAGTGTGCCTCCTTGTAAAACAGAGGAAGCATACTAGCAGCAAGGGTTTAATATAAAAATGGATAGACTCTATCCCTTCATTAGGGTAATACAGTTGTGGAAATAAATAAACAACTACCAAATGTTAATAACCTAACTAGAATAATACTAGAATCATATGATGAACAAAATAACAATACAATAACCTAACCAAAATAGTATAAATTTAATTCCATATATGTTTCAAGTTTCTAAATAAAACCCATAAAATAAATATATCCTCACAACACCCCAAGTGGGTCCTGACATCACATCTAGTTCCTTTATCCATTCTCTACCCCAACTCAGCCATTTAATATAGGGATCTTGGCCTTATCCTAGTGTGAAAACATAATGCCTATTTGGGCAATAATCTGGAATCCTAAGTAGTTGATGAGTACAATGAAGTAAGCCACCAATAATTGTGTCTAAAACAACATTCATTCAATAATAGTTTATGCCTTTATATAAGGAATAATGTACAATAATGTAAACAATTTTCACATTTCATTATTCTTTAATTAACCCAATAAATTACCCTGGGTTCATGTTGACACCCAAACCATCAATACATACTTTGACATGTTACAAATTCTAAACCATATCACATTTAGAGTCACAATTAATTATATCATGGGTTTTCATTTATCATTTCATTTCATTTCAATTCATATCATATCCAATAGGAAACATAGTACAATGCCAAAATCATGGGCATAGAACATCATGTCTAGAACCCTTGTGGGTATTTGGAGTATCATTCCCCATCCCAAAACTCATTTTTATATGGAGAATTTATTAATTTCTCATTAAATAATATTCACATGCATGAATTTGGGTCTATAACACCAAGGGTAGTAACCTATGTGTATTTGGAGAAAAAATGAGTGTCCTACACCCCATTTCTCATTCAATCACATATATCACACATATTACATTAAAAAAGGTTAAACAATATTAACCCCCAAATAAACAATTCATATCAAGATATACCATTTCAATTATAAATTCAATCATACTTCTTCACTTTAATAACATGGAATAATATAAACAATTAATAATTAAACCATCTTTCAACATTTACTCACATAACCTATAAACCCCTCATGGTTGATCTATACATAAATTTACTCCCATTATCCACCATTTAAATATCTAATTAATTGACCAATTATGTAACCCCAATATCACATCAATTTCATAATCACCACATTAAATTAATTAATCAATCAATTAATTAAATTCATGGTTCAATTTTTTATTTTTCCAATTGAAATTATACAACACATAATGGGAGAGGTTCATATTAATCAATTTGAACATGAATTGTCAATAAAAGATTTCTTAGGGCATTATAATACTCTTCTATAACTATAGAAATGATATAGAACCTTCAAGGTTGAGTTTGGTCAAATGTGGGTGAAGGATACAAGTTTCAATAATTTTAAAATGAAAAATATTAGAAAAATATCCCGCGCACATGGTTTTTTATTTTGGGGAACATTTTTTTGCAAACCTTGTGCCCTAACTATGCACCTATCTTATTGAGGTTCATGGTTAGTCCTAAGAGGGTGCATAGTTTTTAAAACTCATGCACCAACCATGAAATACCTCTCTATGTGGGGTTGTATTGATTGATGGGGAAGGGTGTACGATTTGGAAAAACCATGTGCCAAATGTGCACTAACCAAACCCCCTCCATAAATATCTAAAGTTCACCCAAATAAACCTAAGAAACACACCAACCAATGTATAAACAAAAAAATTAAAATGATTTAATTTAAACAAGCTCTAAACATCACTAGAAAATTTCAAGATTATAAAATCTCCCCACCTTATAACTGATCATCCTCAAGCTATACTTCTAATAATCTCTAACATTCCATGGAATAAATATCTTTCAATTGATCCCTTTTATTCTCTTATATCTCCCTTGTTTCCTCCTAAACACATTCATGTTTCTAAAATACTCAAACAATCAACATGGTTTTTATTTTACCACTTTCTCACTCTGATCCACAATAGTTATCAGATACTACCCAAAGGACACATCTATCATAGTCTCAACATCATCCACATTGATTACATTTGAAGGGTTGAGTTGATACCCCCAAATATGTGACACTTGAAAAACATAATTCCTGGTATTGTACCTTTTTGGAAGAGCCAATAAGTATACCACCTCCATGATTCTCTCCATAATCTCTCATGGTCCAACAAAACTGGGAAAAACTAGCATTGTCTTTGAATCCTATGGTGACCAAATCTTGGATACACCCAAAGGAATAGAAAATCACAAACTATAAACTCAAGGGGTCATCAATTTCTATTGGTGTATGAATTTTGTCTACTCTGGCCATAGAAATACCTTTTCTAATCAACCGAACAATCTTAAACATCTCTTACATGAGACTCAGTCCCAAAAGTTCTCACTCACCTACCTCCATCCAATATAAAGGTGATCTTCATGGCCAGCCGTAAATATCATCCTATGGTGCCATGTTAATTGTTTCCTAAAAACTATTGTTATAAGTGAGATCCACCAATGCTAGGTTCTTCTCCCAAGACCCAAGACCCATGAAAATAGAGAACACACACCCCTATAATATCCTTTAAATCTTGTATTGTACGTACTGACTACACATATGTATATGTGTGGAAATTCATTCTCCGTAATTATTTTTTACCAAGAACCTTTTACAAACCTAGAAATATATTTGAAATGAGATACGAGTCATGGTATGAAACTATAATTTGTGGAAGCTCATGCAGATGGACTATCTCATAATTATATAATTATTTTAACTTGTACTTTGATAATATATCCCATATTGATAAGAAATGTACTACCATTGTAAAATTGTCCATATTCACTTGAATAGAGTCATTATTCTAAGACATCCCTATGAGAACCACCAAAATATCTATGGTAATATCACCCCACTTCCATTCCAGAATGTAAAATGATGGTAGTGAACCAACAAGTCATTTATGATCATCCTTCACCTAGTGACAGGTGTAGTGTTGTGTCATGAACACTGCAATCACTTTTTTCATTATTAGCCACTAATACTATCCCTAAAGGTCACAATGCATTTTGTTTAATCCAAGATGCACCACCCACTTTGAGGCATTAAATTTAAATTCCATCTCCTCCTACATACTCACATGAACAATTATTTTTGATATAGATGATATCATATTTATCTATGGTCTAATATAATGGTGATCCCCCAACATCAAGGATTTCATTCAAGGAAAAACCCCCTAGATTCTCATACTTCCTTCCCTGACACAACACAAAATTATAGACTCCAATGATACTGACATGAGGTTCATCTACCTATATCCTTTTTGAAATAAAAACGTGAATTTATTCTAGTAAATTCATCATATTTTACTCAAAGAAAAACTCATGAACTCCCTGAGTATGTTTTTTCCATAAAAAATAATCAAAAAAATCCCTTCATGAATGTATATGCTAGCTCAAAATCAAATTAATACATATACACAACCCAAATCTTCTATAGATGATTCAAATACTATTGTGAGAAGACATAATTTAAGGTCATGTGATCTGTATACAATGTATACTATTCACCCAACAGATAATTCCACCAATAATTAATGCCATAAACCACTCCTGCTGACTTGATTTCATGCATAGGGTAGTTTTGTTCACGTGTCCAAAACTATCATGACCCATACACCATAACTCGATCTCCCTATATCAATACCGGTCCAATTCCAATCCTAGAAGCATATTAAAACACTATATATTCCTCTCCTAGCTTTTGTATGATCAATATTGGAATTGTTTTCAAATTCATCTTCATCTCCTGGAATGAATTATCACATGATCCAGATCATTTTAACTTTAACCCATTATTGGTAAAGCATAAAAGAGGTGATTCCAAGAAGGAAAAATATTATATGAAACTTTTATAATAACACACTAATCCCATAAATCTATCAATGACAGAAAAATCATGGGTTTCCCCCAATAAACAATGGCCTACACCTTTATTGGGTCAGTTGTCACACCTTCTTATAAAATGATGTGACCCAAGAAATTTAGCTTATAAATCCAGAAATGAAACATAGAAAACATGTCATATATACGATACTGCTCACTATAATCATAATGATATCAAGATATTGGGAAATGATTTTATTGAGTCTTGGCGTATACCAAGATTTCATCCACAAGAAATACCAAAAACAGATCCAAGTAAATGAGGAAGATTCTATTCATCGAGGAGATAAACACTTTGATAGAATTATTCATCCCAAACGAAATCATAAAGAACTCATAAAGGCCATACCATCTTCTGAAAGATGTGTGAGGTATGTTAAAAAGATAAAATCTCAACTGATGACATGCCAATTTCAAGTCAATCTTAGATAACACACATGCTCCTATGAAATTGAAAAAAAATATCATCGATGCATAGAAGAGGATATCAGTTCTTCACTATCATTCTAGTTCAACTTATGCTAATCAATATAAAAATATAAGGCTTCATCAACCTTATTTGAAAACATGAATGTAAACCCATAAGGAGACATACTCAGATGGATAATCATTTTTTTCCATCAACTATTCCTGATGATTCATGTTCTCTTGAACCTTTATTGTTTCTATTTTATATGGTTGAGTGGAATCTATATTAGCTTGAGGCTAGAGATCAATAGTAGATTCCACATCATTCCCTTGTGGTAGTCTTGAGAAATACTCAAGATACCCATCATGGAATCAGTCAACTACTGGTGGAAGGACATCATGCTTCACACCCCCATCATCTAGCATCAGACTTGAAAACTGGGTGGTGACATCCCCTAGTTGTTGATGAATTGGACCTACATGTCTAGCTTGGATATTCCTCTCTCCATAGTGAATATAACTGAAACCCCCATGAGACGTAAAATTCACTCTCCAGAGGTAACAGTCTAGGTGGTCTCAGTATGATTCTAGAATTTTTTAACCCAAATTCAATTCATATCCCACCATATAAAATATTTATAGATTCAAAGGAAAATGATACTCCCCAAACTCAAGAGAACACCCCTTTCACAAAAATATGTATCTCAACCTCACATCCAAACATGTATTGATCTTAAAAGCCCCACTCACAAACACCACTTCTAGATTTAACCCTTTCAAAAAATCTGATGTCATAAAATAATGATATTTTATTGTATCAAATAAGGTTCTAGAGAGTAAAAAATATACATTAATAACACCCATAAAATTTTATGGTCTAACCTCTCTATCGACATGTACACGCTGAACTTCGTGAAATTATCTATCCCCTCTTCCATATGATGCAATCTGAGTCCCTAGAGCTATATAACTCTAATAATATGACTATTCTTTCCTAGAATTACCCCTTTTACTATCTCTACCGCCACATTCAGTAGAACTCCAACTTCCAGAATAATACGGTGTAGAAGATCCCCTTCCCACACCATAGTTATTCAAATTTACTCAATGGCTACCCATATTTGGTTGGTTTCTATGGAATCACAGCAGATGTATCATCCTATCACTAGCTCAAAACTCTACCGGTGGTAAGATACAATTTATACAAAAGTGACCCAGCCTACTAAACTGGTGGCAAAGGACTCAAGTAAGTTCTTTAGTAACCGAACCTTCCACTTGGACACTATTTTTAATATCACTATTGATGAAATTATCATAATGAGTCTTACTACCCTTATAATTCATACCTCCTGATCACATAGAAGAAACCACATGTCCTCTAGTGGAATACTCTTTTGGGTTTACCTAAAAATGTGTTCAAGATTTTCCACTTCAGAAAACTTTTTTAACTGAATGATATTCACCTAGGACTTAATCTCACTTTTAATACCATCCCGAAACCACTTTTCCACAATATCCTCATCTTCCAGAAAAATTAGATCATAGCACTCCAGATATGTAAAGCGACCAACATAGTCCATAACAGATATAGTCCCTTAATTCAACCTCATAAAATTAGATGTTCCCTCCCACCAGATCACCTGAGGTTAAATTTTTTCTATGAATTTCTCTTAAAAGTCCATCCACTCCATACTCACTAGCTATCCATCCCAAGTCTGGATGTCATAAAATTATTTTCTTGACCACATAAAATTTATGTATCCAATTTGACAATATTATCACCATGAGTCTCTATTTGGTTAGTAATTGTCTACATAGACTCAATCCAGAACACAAATACCTCAGGTCCACCATCTTGGGTAAACATCAGAGGGTGCTACAACTGAAACACTTGTTTAATGTCCCATAAAAAATTCAAAACCTACCTCTGGTCTCCTTCTATGAACTATATTAATTGAAAAAATTCCTCACTGAACTAATCTCTATCTCCCTCACATGAAAATATCGGGGCCTCAGGTTACACTATTGGAGGAAAATTTCAATCCATGTCCTCCTGTTGTCCTATCAACAAGCGTCGTTATGGACGCATAACTCTATAATTCCAAACAAAAAAAATATGACACATAAAACTAGATTAACAAATTTATCTAGTATGTATTCACATAATCAATAAAAACTAATCCCTTATTCCATGCCAAATAATCAAAGCCAATGAGTTATCACTACCCCGAACCACCCCTAATCTAGGTATTGGTTAACAAGGGTAAACATTTTAACAGTTAATGTTTCTCATTAGACACCATTTTATTCATATTCATCTTATATATTCTTCATTATTTATAATTTACATTTTCATATTAGGCACCATTTTCATTTATAGTATTGAAAAAAAATCATTTCATTTAAATAACCCACCCAAAAACCATGTTTTCATACGTTCCTAAAACAATGCATGTAAAAATTAGTCTTGAATGAAAAAAATTATGCATTTATAAATATATATTATTACTCATCAGGACATGATTAAAATCTAAATAAATTGAAACAGTAATCCCATAACACCACAAGTGCATCACCCAAGGTTAAATAACATCAAATTGTAACAATGAACATCAATAATAGCGATCCCACCCTGGGTACTTAGGTTCTCTGAAATACATAGATTAGTTAATCCCATGAATGAGATCAGAAAAAAGGTCTCACACTTAATAATCTCATTTTTACCTTTCCCAGATAGTAACAAAAAATAAAATAAAACTAGTATCTAATACCACTTTGAAACATCCCAACCCAAGTGCCACACATCGGTTCCCCAAGTTGGTCAGTGACATGACATCAAACACACCAACCCATATGCCAGAGGCTACTTACTTACAGTTACAATATATTATAAAACATGCGAAGAATACACCCTATTTATCAGAATAATAAAATGGTAGAAATAAATAAATAATAAACAAATGATAATAACCATTACCATAATAATACTAGTATCACATAATGACCAAAACATGAATACAATATCCAAACCAAAATAGTATATATTCCATTTAATATATGCTTTAAGTGTCTAAATAACACTAATGAATAATGAAACCCTGATAACACCACAAGTGGGTCATGACATCATGTTTGATTCCATCATATATTCTTCATCCCAACTGATCTATCAAACATAGGGATCTGAACCTTATCCTATCATCTAAATAAGAGTTCAATTTGGGTGCGAATCTGGTAGCCTGAGTAGGGAAAGAGTACAAATTAATAGTACACCACCAATGGTGTCTAAAAAAATATCCAATCAATAATAGTGTGTGGAGGTTTATAAAGAATAAATTACAATAATGTAATCATTTTTTACATTTAATTATCCTTTAATTAACCACATAAATTATACTCTTTTCACATTGACACTCAAACCATCAATACCATCTTCAACCAATTCTATATTCTGAACTATATCACATCAATAATAACAATTCATTATATCATGGGTTTTAATTTATGATTTAATTTCAATTCATGACATGACTATTTGGAACAATAGTCCAATTCAAATCTCATGGGCATATAATGTCATGTCCACCCCAATATGTATTTATTGCATCAGTCCCCATCCCACACCTCATGTGTGTTTGGAGAATTAGTAAATTTACCATATAATAATATTCATTTTCATGCAATTGGGTCTAGGACATCATGAATAACACCTTGTTGGTATTTGGATCATCAGTTCATGTTCACACTCCATTTCTCATTCAATCACAATTTTATTTGATTGAAATTTATATCATGTTATGCACCAATATTATTTCATGAGGTGTACATACTAACTATTTAAATTGTATATCATTAATAACCTTATTTTATTGATATTTTAATTTTAATTTAATGATATTATTTCATGGGCCATAAGATTTTATGTTAACAAAGTGGTAAGATTTTAATGTTACAATCTCATCATTTGTTGGTATTATTTATGATTATTCTTTAAATAATGACATTTTATAATTAATATATCAAAAATATATTGAATATTTTTATAATATATTTATTACATTATAATAAAGGTTATACCTTCATTTTATTTAGTTTATATACTCAATTTTTCAAAATAACATTTTTTAAAAAAAATTGTATTTTCAGTCAAAACCCCCTTTTTATTCCAATTTTTTGTCTAAAAATGTTTTCAAAAATA
Source organism: Viscum album (assembly GCA_963277665.1). Taxonomy (NCBI): domain Eukaryota; kingdom Viridiplantae; phylum Streptophyta; class Magnoliopsida; order Santalales; family Viscaceae; genus Viscum; species Viscum album. The sequence continues at coordinate 1,170,001,930 of OY728130.1, forward strand.
TTTTTATCATTTATTTAAAATTATTTATTCATTACATTTTTACCCATGATTTAATTTTCACTAAATTTTTTAAAACGAACTTCATATCATTTTTAAAAAACAATGCATGTTTTGATTTTCTCAAAAAATGTGAAAAAAATATTTAATTTAACATGTATTGCATGAACTAAACTTCCATTCATCATGAAAATTTATTTCTTTGAAGATTAAATTATAAAATTTCAACGATATTTTAAAATATAATTGTTTCAAAATTGTATAATGTTTTAAAAAGTGTCTTTAAAATTAAAAAGAATGTTTTCCTAAAAAAATTTAATAATTATTTAGAGTTTTCATTGTAAGTTATGATCATGATCACATACACTATTACTTATCCTATGATTTCAAATGATCTTAGATTAATATTTATCATGTTTAACCTTACTGAGCATCTAATCTCACCTTTCCTAATGTTTCCTTCCCCTGGTTATACCATGATAAAACACTTATGAAACCCGCTTCTTTTCATGGGATATGATATGATGAAATGATGAAATTATTATGAAACATATATTTTTTCCATAGGTTATGTTATGATGAATTGTTTATGAAAACCATTTAATTTCATGGGATATTATATGATGAATGTTTTATGACATTATAACACTCATATGTATGATTTCATTAGGTAATGGGTGGGAAATATACCTCCTCCATTGCATTGGTTAAATATTTACATATGATGAGATAATAATAGGAAACAATTCTATGGACATGATCAACTATGGGAAACCAATGTGTCCTGATACACTATGGGAAACACGTGTGTCCTGATCCACAATAAGAAACAAGTATGTCTTGATATAGAATGTGAAATAGGTGCAACTTGAACCAAAATGGGAAAATATGATAATTCCAGAATAACTATGTTGAAATTATTGGTATTATACCTCTAAATGTAAAATGGTTTTCTATATTTATGATGGTGCCAAAATTTTATAACATGATCTTGTGATTTTTGATTGATTTATGACGATTTCTCACTCTTAAGTAATTTTTTAGGGAATGATAATGTTTTATTCCATGAAACATATTTATGATCCATGTAATGTCTAGTAAGATATTTTTAAGTTATGACCATGATCACATACCCTTTTGATTATATTATGATTTAATATGATCTTAGAATGATATCTATTATGTTTACCCTTACTCATAATCTAAGATCACCCTTTCTTATGTCTCCTTCCCCTAGATTTTGATGAAACGTTTTTGTAGGGTATGCCTAAGGTGAGTGATATATGAGAAGTTATTTATGGTACATGGTGAATATATTTCACAATATTATTAGATTATGTTCTATCTTTCCAATGTCACAAAACCATTATATTCTTCTAGATTGTGTTCTTCTAATGTAATGAATATACATAAAAAATATGTAATATCATTGTAGGAGAAGTTCAGGTAGTTATAATGTGTAAGTTTATTTTTTGGAGGTGTTACTAAGATATATATTACCTATATTACATTAATTATAAATTTTTTTAGGTGAATGGGGAGATAATAACATGTATTTATTGAATAGTTTTGGGTATTTGTAAAAATATTACTCCTAAATTATAATAGGGAATAACCTCCCCTAACTTCTTCACACCTACTATCAATTATTATTGAAAAAATACATCCAAAATCAATTCCCAGTATCATTATCCATGTTATTATTATTTTTTACATACCAAATGACCGAACATAGGGTCCTTAATAAGATATCCAAAGCAGGTTGTTCTAAGAAAATATACATGTTTTCACTAAACTATTTCTTTTTTACCTCTTCTATTACACCTAAAGTCATGTATAAATAAATATAATATAATAAAACCAGTATATTTCATATACTAAGATGTTATTATGTTCATGGAATAAACTATATCTATCTCCACTTACATAAAATGGTTAATAAAACAATCAATCATTTGTATTTCAGTCTACGACCTTTTGAACCGAAGTAAATCATTTTCCATCACCTCCTTTAATGAATGGATATAATGATGGTTTTAATGTTTATATATGATATTTATGATATTATTATATTTATATAATTATTATATCACATATATCTTCTAACATTTCATTTCTTGGGAATATGATAATGTCACTCGAGGGTAGAGTAGGCTACCACCTCACGAAGATATGTGATTCGTTTTTCACTTACACTTTAAAATGGTTGTAATAAGGATAAATTTATAGAATATATGTGATATATATGATATAATAATGACTATATAAAGGTATTATATTTTTTAACTTTCTTTATTTCCATCCATCAAAAAAAAGGAAACATCATTCATGAGTATGTACGACCTACCATCTCCTTGAACGATGTATTTAATTTGCCATATCTATTTAATATAGATTAATATCAATACATATATACAGAGTATATTTGATATTTATATTATTATTTTTTAATTATGAATATTATTATTCAGTGATCAATCTAAATGGACAAAAAAAACCTTGTCAACACATACATTAAAAAACAGTTATTGCCTGAAATCTGATTTTTACAAGGAATTGTTTTTTAAAATGTAATAAAACGACATAAGTAAAATATATATTGTTTGATATATATATATATGGTTATTTATTATATTTATAATAACCATATATTTATTATACTGGAGGTTTGATCCTCTATGAAGGATTTCTATACTAAAAAGTAATGGGATTTCATCTCATATAGTCTTATTTGGGATATATGTTAAGTTATTAACCCATCTTCTTTTATGCGGTGTATATAAAAACACATTGAAATAATATATCATTATTTTTTTATTATAATTATATTTAAAGTCTCATTTATAGTTATTATTTCATGGGGTTTAATATCAAAATGTTGCCATAGATTGTAAGGGATTTCTAGTCTCTCATTTATTCCATAAGACATATGCCTTATACATTACACTAGAATATTTTGTGGTGTATATACTACCCATGAATGTTTATGACTATTTTCATAAATATAGTTGGATATAAATATCCATGTAATGTTCTTCATTTCATGGGACTTATTGATTTTATGTTACTAAAGTGTTGAGGGTTTGATGTTATAATTTAATTGTTTGTCGGCATTATTTATGAATATACTTTTGATGATGAAATAATATGATATATTTCTAAATAAAATTATATATTTTATTTTTATATGGTTATTTATTGAGTGTAACACCCCAATATTTCATATTAAGTTATCTCAATAATGTAAATCAATAGCTTGCGCTACACGCAACACCGAGTTTGAGCGCACCACAATTTACCAAATTAGTCATTCAAAAAGCGGTTATGAATAATATTAACTGAATTTTGAATATTATATACTATATATAATTTTAAAATCCATATTATGTGTTTCTTAGACAAAATATAAAAACAAATTCATTTTTCAGATAAAAGAAGTATTTTTCCAAAAATGCAATTTTACCACCTTTTAATGGAGAACCCTTTTTTAAAACCAATATTTGACACTTTTATATATTAAATTTAATGAAAATAAATTATTATTTATAAGAAAGACATAAAAATTTAGTTTGGATAAATTTTTGGTAATTTTCTGATAACTTTCATATTTTGACGAATAGTGAAAAATACTATGTTTTAATTGAAAACAACTTTTTTATTCGAAATAATTTATAGTGTTAAATTATTTATTTTAAAGGTTTTAAAGTATAATTATATTATATTTTTATCATTTAATACAATTAATTTCATTATATGTAATTTCACATTTAAATTTGACATAAACGCATGTCAATCTTTTGATAGTTTTTGCTTTTTCAAAAACCCGCTTAATGGGTTTGACAACAGGAATTAATTTTAAATTAATAAATGAAACTTCTATGTTTTTAATTTGGTAAAATAGACTTAATTTTTGAATTCATAATATCAAAATTATCTTAGGGTGAATTTTTGGTATTTTTCTGAAAACATTCAATTTTTGATGAATAGTGAAAAACAAAAACTTATTATTTAAAATCGAATTTTTATTTAAATAATTATTATTTTATTTAAATTTATTTTTAGTAAAAATAGATATATAATACCTATATAATTTTAATTTAATTCATTGAATTAATTTTATAATAAAATTAGATTATAAAATTTTATTGAACTTTTTAATCTCTTTTACCCACCTTCTAGGTACATTTGCAAATTTGCGTAAAACATAATTTTACCACTTATGTGAGTTGAATTTAAAAAATCCAAGAGACACGGGTGACATAAGTAAGTAAAATTTTTGTTCAATAAGATGAAAATAATTTTTGGTGAATAGTATCTTTTGACTTTTATTTACCATGGTTAAAAGTAAATAGGGTAATTAAGGGTTAAAATGATATTATAATTACCATAACACATGACCTAATTCTATTGGATAAGTGTAATTCGACCAAAAACAACCTTAGGAATAAAATATGATCCTCTTTGGTCTACTTGGATTAGATTAGGACATTTATTATTATTTTATTTAAAGAAGAGTTAAAAGTGTTAAATTCAATGTTTAACAACAAAACCATTTTTAATATAAGGTTACACACAATATAAATTCAACTATAAATATTAATTATAAATATAAAACAATTTCATACATAATGTTATTTTATTTATAATTTTTAGACATTAAATAATTTAATTTATTTATGACACAATGATGATGCACTAATTACCTTATTAATGAAATATTAAAATAATTGATATTATAAATATCCAAATATATGTAAATTGAAACTTCTGATGAATTCAAATAATTTAATAGGTTAATATTACATGTTATGATTGATTATATAATTTTTTTTTGAAGTGATAAGGTTGTTATGACTTTAACAAAAACAAAATACCAAATAGTGTCAAAATTGACATAAAAGAGTTTTTAAAACAAATATTTTATTATTAATTGATATTATATTCCAAAAAATGTTATGTTATGCCAAAAGAATTAAATAATTTTATATATGTAATTAATTAACCACTTGAGGTTCACTTGTATGTTTATAGTAAGCTTATTATCCATATAATATAAAAATACAAAGAGACATGGTAAAAGTTCAATTATTTAACTAAGAGTTAAATCTAAATAATAAGGTTAAAATGGTAACCTAAACTTGTCTAAAACCTATTGGTTGAGATATTTTTTACCCATACCCACCTCATCCTAGAAATAAATAATTTTGGATCCATTAGAAACCGAAAATGATTTAATTATAAAATAATATTTCAAGCTTTTCTTAAAGTGACCCTCACTTCCCTTATAAAATGGTACTTCCCCTTCTCTCAAAATCACAACTCCAAAGCCATTTGTCGTAGAAAGAAACTACCCAAATCTCCTCCCAAAATTCCTTACTTCTACCTATAGTCCTTAATTTGATAAAAAAGCCAACCTAAGGATCCCTTTTTATCAACTCAAAAGGAAACACTCAAAGAAGAGGCAATAATTTCACCAGCCTCTTTTAAGTTATTTTCTTCATACACTTCCTATTTATTTGTTGTTTCCATACCAAAAATAATAACTCCAGTAACTTTTAAATACTTTGATGTTATTATAAATATGTTAAAACCACATTCTTTATTCTATCCATCCTATAAATGACAAAGTCACCATATGTGCGTACCTACGACTTACCATCTCCATGCCGTGGTGTAGTTTGTTATTCAAACACTTCATTATTTGGATGGGTATAATGATGAGTAAAACAGATGTAAATAATAAATATAAAATGTTAATGATTCTAGATATATGATATACCATCCAATTACATACTATTTCATCATCAATATAATGATATTGTCGCTCGTGCGTACATACGGATTATCGTCTCCACGACACGATTAGATTCATTTCCACGTTCACCATTCAACGATGATTATAAAAATATATATTATTAATAAGTATTTAATATATGGAATAATAATTATACTGTAGATATATATATATGTATATACTTATATCTTATTCACTTACGTCCGTTCAATACGATATGAAAATAGAAATAATGATTATGCGTACGTACAACCTACCGTCTCCATAAATGGTGCCTTATATTTAATATATATATCTATTATAAATAGTTATATTATAAATATATATGATATATAAATAAAGTTTTATATTCTGGAAGTATTTAAATCATGATCTAAATGATACGATCAAGAATAACAAGTTAAAACACGTACGATAAAGAAAGCGATTATTAACCAAAATGTTAATTTAACATGAAAAACATTATTAAATGGGTAGTATAAAGTCATAAATGAATCATGAATGATAAAATAAATATAAATATGGTTCTGGTATAATTTAATAACTTACTATGGTCATTTTACAGAAGGTTCAACGTACTCTTGACCAAAGGAAAGTGCAAGGTAGAGGTTAATTTCACAATCACTTTATTATCCGAGGTTATTTTTACGTAAGTATCTACTGTGAAATATTTATTATCCATTTCCATGTTTCATAAAATAGTTTTAAAATGTATTATTTTTACGGGAATTTTTTTACTAAAATATCATTTTAAATGTTTTAAATATTTATTTTCTAAATCATTCTCATTAATGTACATGTTTTCAAAATGGGTTTTAAGGATTTATTTATATGGAAATGAATGTTTTACAATGTTAATTACTTTCAAAAGTTTCAAAGTGTTATAGGACACATTTATTCAAAAATTTATTTAAATGTATTCCTCTCTAAATTATGCGACTTTAAAATGTTTTTATGAAAATGGGTATTTCTTAGAAAGAGTTTTACCAATCATTTTCATCTATATCAACATAATTTGATGGATTTTTAAACTTGTTTGAAGTTGATTTATTATGATAAAAATCTTCCATATTGTATTGAAGTTTTTGTGATATGTTTGACTTTGGATGTGTTATTTTTATACCATTCATGGTTTATGGAAAAATTATTGACATTTCGTATGCTAGTTTTAATACGAATGTTTATGTCATGTTTAAACCTTTTCATATTAGGAATGAATTGGACTTAGTAAGTGATGAGTGCAACCCACTATAGCTCCTAGATGCAATGGTAGGACTCATGAGACAAACTAGTGTCTTGGAACAAGGCCATGAGAAAATATTATTTGTATTCTTGGCACAAGGCCTTGACTATGTGGTTATGAAGTCTGGCATTTTGCATTCCATCATTATGAAATGGGCTACTGATATTGCATGGGATTATTCGACATGTAGAATATCCATGTGAATAATTAAATGGAATTATTTGATTTATATTTCCCATATTATGATGAAGTTTAATTTTAAAAGGCTTTTGTCTTAGTTTTATACATTTCCTTAAATGTATATTCTTATTTGTGAAAGTTTCTGCAATATTGTTATCTTTACTGAGAATCTGAGCTCACCCCTTTCTTATGTTTTATTTTCCCACGATTCTAAGAAGTGTATTATGATTGATAAGTAGAGTTAATCTATGTGATTAATGATGTTCTCAAAGGATCATTTATGTTGTGTTTTATTTTCTAATGTATAATGTAACGTTCATGTATGTAATATATTTTCCAAGACAGCTAAACTGAACGGTCTTTCGGGACTTGATTCCTTTTAATCATGACAATGTATTAAAATAATGCACCGACTCAAGGTAATTGGGGTTGGGTCCTTACAGTTTATATTAGAGGAAGTTTATCAACAACCTTGGAAATAGATTTAGAAAAACTCTTATTAGAGAACATTAACCTAAGATAAAATTTGAGGACTAGTATAGAAGAACTTATTATAATTTTTCTATTGTAGGTATTTTGTTAGTTTTCCAAGCAATACATCCCTGTATGGATATGAGCAGGTAGAGGCAGCTCTGGCACAGATATACCTAGGGGTAAAACCCAAAAATACCGCTTTGATCTAGATTTGAACGAGAACTGGTGCACGACAATAGGCCTTGCTGCACTCTTGGTTATGGTACTCCCGGGGGATATGCTTAGGATAATTCAAATTTTCATTACAATACATTATGAAGGATTTAGGAGTAAATAATTCCTCAAAGAAAACATTTTATGATTATAGATTATATTCATAATCTTTTCAATTTACGTTAGGTATTTTTACATGTTTGTAATTATGCATTGCGATTCATAAACTAACCTAGTGTATGCCATTTTTTAGAAATGGCGCCTAGTGGAAGTAATGAGAATTCTAGAAATACGCATAATCGAAAGATTAAGAAAGATCATATATATCATGGTATTAATCTAACATTTAAAAGGGAAATAGTATCCCATGTATTCTCATAATATGAATAAGTAGTTTCATGTGTTAATAATATAAGTAAATAATTCTCTGAGTCCTATGGCTTTGAAGGGAAGTAAGAGAAGAAAATGATGGAAGAGTGAAAGTTGGATAAAGAGACGAAGTGAAAGAAGGATTTTCCCATATGTGATAACTGTGGTAAGAATCACCTTGGTAAATGTTTTAAGGGAATGAGAGTTTGTTATAAGTGTGGAGAAAAAGGACACCAAGTACATGATTTTAAGGGTAAGAAAAATGATTCAAATGTACAATGATTCATCTTCAAGTAGTTGAGACACTATATGAAGCAATGTCCAAATCATCAGAGTATACCAAAAATGATGCTATTGGATAACAATAAAATTTTGATACTACCACAGATAAAGAGGAATGACTAGTGTTCTTATTTTGATATTAAATAATTATGTCATTTCAGTGTTGAGTCGATGATATACTGGTTATATAAATTAAGGAAATAAATAAGGATTGTAATGTAGAACTATTTCATTGAGGATTTGATATTATATGGTTATATGAAAAGGGACTCAACAACAAGTTAATATTTTTTAGAAAATACATGGTTGGAGGAAAGATAAACCTTAATGATGTGCTAATACTAAGGTAGTAATTTTTGAATAAGAGATGGTTGATTTGGATAAATTATATTGGATATTCTTGACTACCTTGGAACAGATTAATGGTTTTTTTACTTCATCATTGTTGGAGTATTCAAAATTTTTGGATATAAGGAATATATGTAGCATTCTATAAGGAATAAGGGAGCATGAATGTAATTAATAAGGTATTATAGTAATTCAGGGAAATAAAATGTTTTAAAAGAATACATGATGAAGGTATTCACATGTTATTACATGGAAAAAAAGATCTTCATTGAGTTTACCTTCCTTATAGATTTTGGACTATATGTTTGGATAGAAGTATTTTGGATAAGTATAAAGGTTAGAATGGATTATGTTTGAAATTGGATATGTAACGCCTCGACCCCAGTTGCCCAGAGTCAGTGCATTATTACATAACATTGGAATGATCACAAAAAAGATCAAGTCTCGAAAGACTGATTAGTTTAGTAGCCTTGGAATAACTAGATACATTCATAAATTTTACATTACATCATAAAGTGAAAACTACTACAACAACATCTTGTCTTCATATCCACTCATATTATCCCTACAGGTCATTCATAAATTACTTCTTCACATCATGGGAAACATAAAACATTGAAAGGGGTGAGCTCAAATGATCAGTAAGGATAACAATATAGCAGAAACATTCATAAATAAGCATAAACATTTAAGGCAATGTATAGATAAAACAAAAGACTTTTAAAATTTAACTTCAGAATAATATGGAAAAGATAAAATTAAATAATTACATTTACTTATTCACATGGATATTCAACTAGTCGAATAATCACATGCAATATCAATAACCACTTCCATAATGATGGAATGTATAATTCCAGACTATCATAACCACGTAGCCAAGACCTCATGCCAAGTCTAAAAATAATATTTTGTCAAGGCCTCATTCCAAGACACTAGTTTGTCTCATGATAGCTACCGATGCATCAAGGAGCTATAGCGGGCTCCTGCCGTAACTTATTAAGTCCAATGCATTCCTCATATGAACAGGTTTCAACATAACATAAACATTCATATTAAAACTAGTATACGAAATGAAAATACTTTCACCATAAAACATGAATGGTATAGAAATAACACATACATAGTCAAACATATCAAAAAACATTCAATAAAATATGGAAGTTTTGTATCATAATAAATCAACTTCAAATAAGCTTAAAATCCATCAAAGGATGTTGACATAGATGAAATCAAAACTATTTATGAGAAATATCTATTTTTTTTGAAATCATTTAAAAGTCACATAATTATAAAATAAATAATTTAATTTGAAAATATCCTTATAAGATTCTAAGGGAATATTCTAAGATTTTATAATGGTGGAAAATAGCCACACCCGCCGTATAAGATAAAAAAATACATTCTTACCTTAATTCTGTCGAAAAGGTTAAAAGGACCTTGTTTGGAAAACAACAGAAAGATTCCTTTATAAACCTCTTATAAAAATTCAAACAAGGGTATAAATGAATTTAACCGATATTATGTAAAATAGAAATAATGTTTTGAAATACATTTTTAAGAAACATGGATGTGGATGAGAAAGAGGTCCCAATAGATAATTACGTATAAACAACCTCGGATAATGAAGAGATTGTGAAATAACCCTTACCAATTTGGTAAATTACGAAACATACACCCCATGAAAGAGGTATCATACAATGAATATGTAAATACACATAAATAAAAGTGTATTACATAAATAATACAATTATGGGCAATACATACACCACACAAAAGGTAATAGTGACAATATGGCATGAATCTCACGGGAATAAGGAGTGAGATGAAAACCCCTTACCTCATTGTAATCAATCGAGTCGTATGAAAAATAGTCAATAAAAACCAAATTAATCATAGAATATCATGAATATAAAAACAATCATGATAATATATATCAAATTGATAATACACAATACACCACATGCAATAAATAAGTGGTGAACAATGGAAATCTCACAGAATTAAAAGTGAGATAAGAAACACATTACCTTGTACTTTTCCTTAGTCGATGGTATTTTAACCTCATGTATAATAGTTAAAACATTGTTATTAAATTATACAAGAACCATATACATAATTATTATATCATATATTATCTTTTAATAATTCTTTGTTAATAATAGTTTAGTATTATCGTCGTTTCAGGTGTAATCTTACTTGTTTTCTTTTATATGTTTTGTTACATAAGTCATGTTTTTTATGGATAGGTTGTATCTTATTCATATCCAGAATGATATAAAGTTCTTAAACATTACTTTTAATCATCAAATGATAATTAGTGTTGAATGGATACGATGGGGAATGAATCTCATCGCGTTCGTTGAGACGGTAGTCCGTACGTACGCACGAGCGACAATATCATTCTTTTGATATTAAAATAATATATAATTGGATGGTATATCATGTATAAATAATCATTATCATGTTATATTTATTATTTACATGAATTACACATCATTATTATATCCATCCAAATAATAATTTATTGAACAACAATTACACCACGACGTGGAGACGGTAAGCCGTAAATACGCACGTATGGTGACATGTCATTCAAAGGATGGATAGAATACTGAATATGGTTATACCATATTTATAATAACATAATAGTATATATAAGATACTGGAGTTATTATTTTATAATCGGAATAACAAAGAAAGAAGAAGTTGAAGAAGAAAGGAACTTGAAAGAGGCTGGTGAAAACATTACCTCTTCTTTGGGTTCTTCCTTTTGATTTGATTAAAAGGGATCTTTAGGTTGCATTTATGATCAAAATAAGGCCTCTAGGTTGAATTTAGTGAAGTTTATAGAGTATTTGGACAGGGTTTGGCTGAGCAAAAAGTTTTTGAATGTGTGAATTAGTGAGAAGGGGGAGTGCCCTTTTATAAGAGGGGTGAGGGACACCTTTGGAAAAGCTAGAAATATTATTTTATAATAAATTCATATTCGGTTTATAATGGCCCCAAAGTGTATTATTTAAATTTTAAGGTGGGTATGGGTCAAAAAACACTCAACCAATAGGTTTTAGGCAGGTTTATGTCACTAAATTAACCTTATTGTTAAGTTTTAACTCTTAGTTAATTAGTTTGGCATTTACCATGTCACTTTGTATTTTTATATTATATCATTAATAAAATTACTATATACATCTAAGAAACCACCAAGTGGTCCTTTAATGATACAACTATCATGATATAAGTCTATTGGCCGATCTTTAGATTTTTAGGAATTTAATATAAATTAATAATATAATATTTGTTTTAAAAACTCTTTTATGTCAATTTTGACACTATTGGGTATTTTGTTCTTGATAAATTTATAACATCATTATTACTTCGAAAACTATTTATATAAACAATCATAATATGTCATATTAACCTAGAAAAATATTTTAATTTATAAAAAGTCTCAAATTACATTTATTTGTGTATTTATAATATCAATTATCTTAATCTTTCATTAATACGATAATTACTGCATCATCATTGTGTCATAAATAAATTAAATTATTTAATGTATAAAAATTATAAATAAAATACCATTATGTAGGATATCGTTTTATCTTTCTAAGGAATATTTATAGTTGAAAATATAACATATATAACCCTACGTAAAAATTGTTTTTCTAAAAGATATATTCTTATGTCATTTTTGTATTTACTTTAACTTAATTAATATAAAGTGTCCCTATCACCTACAAGTGGATCCATGGGGTCCCAAAATCAACCCAAATATGAACATGGTCAGAAAGGTATCCACCAATAAGGTTAGGACACATTTTAGGGTAATTTATTATTATTATAATATTATTTTTTACCCTTATTTACTGGATTTACCCTTTAACCATGGTAAATAAAATATTTACAGAAGTAATTATTCAAAATGTCAAAAAATGAAAGTTACCTATTTAATTTGGACATCCTAATTGCAAATATGGAATCCATTTTTCCAAATTAAAAACTCATAAGTGGAAGAAATTAATTTAAAATTAATTCCCGCTGTCAAAACAAAAAGCGTGTTTTTAAGAAATAATAACTATCAAAAGATTGACACTTGTTTATGTTCGGTTTAATTGTGAAATTATGTCCAATGACCAAAATTATATTAAATGGTAAAAATATATTCTAAATATACTTTAAAACCACTAAAATTCATAATTTATCACTTTTAATTATTTCGATTAAAAAAATTTGTTTTTAATAAAAATTTAGTAATTTTCACTATTCATCAAAATATAAAAGTTATCCAAAAAGTACCAAAATTTCATCCTAGGATAATTTCGATATTCCAAATCAAAAAATAAAGTCCATTTTGAAATATAAAATGTATAAAATTTCAAAAAGTGGTTATTACTATTCATAACGGCTACTTTGATTGGTCGCGGCGTGTTAGAATCTCGAAGTTGCGTACAACACACGCTACCGTATTATTCAAAGAGAAGCATACCATGGAAGCTTGGGGTGTTACATTCTCCCCTCCTTCAAATAATCTAGTCCTCAAAATATCTAGAATATTACTGCATAAAAACACCTGGGTGGTTTTTCATCATAAGTTACTCAGGTTCCCACATTACCTCTTCCATTTTATGGTTTCTCCATAGAACTTTTACCAGACAAGTTGTCCAGTTTCTCATTACTTGTTCTCTCGTATCAAGAATCCTGACAGGATCTTCGCAATAAGAGAGATCGGGTTCTAGTTCTAATTCCTCATAGGTGAGTACATGCGTTGGGTCAGTCATGTATTTTCTCAACAGTGATAAGTGGAACACATCGTGAACTTTGGAGAGATTTGGCGGCATTGTCAAATGGTAAGCTACAACCCCAAAAGGAATTACTGTAAACTTGTAATGCCCGTACTTGGTTCGAAATGCTGTCTTCGAAATGTCTTCTTTCTTCACACATAATTGATGGTATCCAGATCGAAGGTCAATCTTTGAAAAGTTTTGAGCTCCATGCAGTTGGTCAAATAAATCATCAATGCGAGGTAGGGGATACTTGTTCTTTATTGTTATAGAATTGATCTCCCTGTAGTCGATACATAACCTTATAGATCTATCTTTTTTTAACAAAAAGAACAGGGGCTCCCCATGGAGAAACACTAGGGTGAATAAATCCCTTACTACTCAATTCCTCTAGTTGTTTCTTTAGTTCCACTAATTCTACAGTGGCCATTCTATAAGGGGTCTTCGATATAGGCCTTGATCTAGGAATTAAATCAATAGAAAACTCAACTTCTCATTCTGGAGGATGTCCAGGTAAATCTTCCAGAAACACATCTACATATTCTCTTAAAATAGGTACATCCTCTATTTGGACATTCCTTTCCTCACTCAAAGTTATTTCATTCTATTCCTCCCCGATAATTGAATTTAGTTGAGCTATTAGGGGTGGATCTAGATAAGAATTAGGTGGTGACGATTCTACTCTAAAGATAAGGTGTTCCTTATCATCATCATCAAAAATCATAACCACATTCTTCTTACAATAAATTTTCACATCATGGTCCAAAAGCCAATCCATACCTAGGGTTATATCAAAATCAATCATAGGTATGACAATGAGATCAGCAGATAAAGAACATTTATGTGCTCTAATGGGGACTGATTCACAAAACTTTGTTGCAATGATACTTCCCTTTGTAGTTTTAACTGAAAATTCATTTGTTAAATCAAATTGAAAATATCTAATTTTCATAGAAAACTGGGAATATATGAAACAATGCGATGATCCAGAATCAAATAAAGCATTTGCTAAAATTGAGGAAACCATTAAATTACCTGCCACCACGTCTTTTGGAGCTTCTACCTCAACAGTAGTGATAGTATAAGCTTGGACTTGATACCTTGGACTTTTCTGAGGCAATTTACCCTGATTCTTAGGACATTCATTTTAATAATGTCCCATATCTCTACAATTATATCATTTCATGTTGACAACAACTCTCTTTCCCTTACAATCATGAGAATGGTGGCCTTTTTCACCAAACTTGTAACAGAATCCCATTCCTTTTAAGCAAGTACCAGGGTGTTTCTTCCCACATTTACTAAAGGATGGATTTTCAACTTTTCCCTTCTTCCTATTATTTCCATTTCTAGATTGATCAGTAGATCTCTTCTTCTCTTGCTTTGCTTTAAAGTCACAAGACTTAGAGAATTCCCTTTCTGTTTTGATAGCATATGAGACAATGTCTTCGTATGATGAGAAGGATTGTGAGACTAATGCTCGACGAAGAAATGGTTTTAACCCATAAAAGAAACGATCAAAATTAATTCTTGGGTTACATATATAATCTCCAGCATATCTTTCTAACCTTGTAATGTTAGACTCATACTTTGAGACATCCTCATCCTCCTTTTGACTCAGACTCAGAAATTTCCTTTCCATATCTGCTCGATGGTCATGAGGAAAGTATTTTTCTAAAAACATATCTTTGAACTCCCTATATTCTATATTTGATACTTCATCATCTTCCTTTATGTTTTGAATCAATGACCACCATTGATCAGCATCTCTAGTGAGGCAGTAAACTACCATGATAACTTTTTCCCTTTCACTACTCCCCAAAGCCTGAAATATTTTCTCTAGGGAACTTATCCATTGCTCATCTACCAATGGATTTGTACTCCCATTGAATGTTGGTGGTTGTTGCCTCATGAAGCGATCTAACAACGATCCTCCACACTGTGGATCAGGGTGCTCTATATGGGTAAGGTTATTTTTCATAACCTAAGTGAGTTGCCCAGTATGGTGATAAGATGATCGGCACTAGTTACATCACCAGCTCCACTATAATTATCTTGAGCTGGAGGGAAATCCCTACATAGAGTATGTGCATTGATATAGTTTCCATTTCTTCCACTAGGCACTATTTCTAAATAATGGCATAAACTAGATCAATTTATGAATCAAAATACATAATTCCATACCTGTAAAACACTTAACATAAATTGAACAGTTTATGGATATAATCCATAATCATAAAAATTCTTTTTTGAGGAAGTATATACTCATAAACCCTTCATAACGGTTCATAAATAAAATGAGAATTATCCTAAGCATATCCCCCGAGAGTGTCGTAACCAAGAGTGCAGTAAGGCCCGTTGTCGTGCACCAGTTCCCGTTCAAGTCTAGCTCAAAGCGGTGTTTTCGGGTTTTACCCCTAGGTACATCTGTGCCAGATCCGCCTCTACCTACTCGTATCCTGACAAGGATTTATTGCTTGGAAAAATCACAAAATCTCTACAATACCAAAATTCTAGGAAGTTCTTCTATACTAATCCTCAAAGTCCATCTTATGTCTATGTGCTCTAATCAGAGTTTATCTAAATCTAGCTTCCAAGGTTTGTACTAAACTTCCTCTGATACCAACTGTAACGCCCCGACCCCAGTTTCCTAGAGTCAGTGCATTATTATATAACATTGGCATTATCCTAAGAAAGATCATGTCTCTAAAGACCGATTAGTTTAGTAGCCTTGGAATAATTAGATACATTCATAAAGTTTACATTACATCATAAAGTGAAAACTACTACAAAAACATCTTGTCTTCATATCCCCTCATATTATCCCTATAGGTCATTCATAAATTACTTCTTCACATCCTGGGAAAAATAAAACATTGAAAGGGGTGAGCTCAGATTCTTAGTAAGGATAATAATATAGCGGAAACATTCATAAATAAGCATAAACATTTAAGGCAATGTATATCTAAAACAAAATCCTTTTAAAATTTAACTTCAGTATAATATGGCAAAGATAAAATGAAATAATTCCATTTACTTATTCACATGGATATTCTACTAGTCAAATAATCACATGCAATATCAATAACCAGTTTCATAATGATGGAATGCATAATGCCAGACTATCATAACCATGTAGCCAAGGCCTCATGCCAAGAGTACAAATAAGATTTTGTCAAGGCCTCGTGCCAAGACACTAGTTTGTCTCATGAGACTTACCGATGCATCTAGGAGCTATAGCGAGTTCCACCCATCACTTATTAAGTCCAATGCATTCATCACATGAACAAGTTTCAACATAACATAAACCTTCGTATTAAAACTAGCATACGAAATGTCAATACTTTCACCATAAACCACGAATGGTATAAAAATAACACATCCACAGTAAAAAATATCAGAAAACCTTCAATACAATATGGAAGTTTTGTATCATAATAAATCAACGTCAAATAAACTTAAAATCCATCAAAGTATGTTGACATAGATGAAATCAAAACTATTTGAGAGAAATATCTATTTTTTTGAAATCATTTAAAAGTCACATAATTATAAAATAAATCATTTACTTTGAAAATATCCTTATAATATTGTAAGGGAAGCTTCTAAGATTTTATAACGGTAGAAAATAGCCTCACCCACCGTATAAGTTAAAAAAAAGACATTCTTACCTTAATTCTGTAGAAAAGGTTAAAAATGACCTTGTTTGGAAAATGACAGAAAGATTCCTTTATAAACCTCTTATAAAAATTCAAACAAGGGTATAAATGAATTTAACCCATATTTCCTAAAATATCAAGAATGTTTTGAAATACATTTTTAAGAAACATGGATGTGGATGATAAATAGGTCCCAGAAGATAATTACGTATAAACAACCTCGAATAATGAAGAGATTGTGAAATAACCCTTACCAATTTGGTAACTTACGAAACATACACCAAATGAAAGAGGTATCATAGAATGAATATGTAAATACACATAAATTAAAGTGTATTACATAAAGAATACAATTATGGGCAGTACATACACCACACAAAATGTAATAGTGGCAATATGGCATGAATCTCACGGGAATAAGGAGTGCGATGAAAACCCCTTACCTCGTTGTAATCAATCGAGTCATATAAAAAATAGTCAATAACAACCAAATTAATCATAGAATATCATTATTATAAAAATAATCATGATAATATATATCAAATGGTAGTATACAATACACCACATGCAATAAATAAGTGGTGAACAATGGAAATCTCATGGAATTAAAAGTGAGATAAGAAACCCCTTACCTTGTACTTTTTCTTAGTCGATGGTATGTTAACCTCTTGTATAATAGTTGAAACATTGTTATTAAATTATAAACTAACCATATACCTAATTATTATATCATATATGATCATTTAATAATGATTTGTTAATAATACATTAGTATTATCGTCGTTTTGAGTGTTAACTTACTTGTTTTCTTTTATATGTTTTGTTACATAAGTCGTGTTTATTATAGATAGGTTGTATCTTATTCATATACAAAATTATATAAAGTTATTAAACATTAATTTTAATCATCAAATAAGAATTAGTCTTGAATGGATACGATGGGGAATGAATCTCATCGCGTTTGTGGAGACGGTAGTCCGTACGTACGCACGAGCGACAATATCATTCTTTTGATATTAAAATAATATATTATTGGATGTTATATCATGTATACTGAATCATTATCATGTTATATTTATTATTTCCATGAATTAAACGTCATTATTTTACCCATCCAAATAATAATTTATTGAATAAAAATTACACCATAACGTGGAGACGATAAGCCGTACATACACACGTATGGTGACATGTCATTCAAAAGATGGATAGAATAATGAATATGGTTTTACCATATTTATAATAATATCAAATTATATATAAGATATTGGAGTTATTATTTTAGAATGGTAATAACAAAGAAAGAAGAAGTTGAAGAAGAAAGGAACTTGAAAGAGGGTGGTGAAAACATTACCTCTTCTTCGGGTTCTACCTTTTGATTTGATCAAAAGGAATCCTTATGTTGGCTTTATGATAAAAATAAATCCTATAGGTTTAATTGAGGGATGTTTAGAGAGTATGTGGGAAGGGGTTGTCCGAGAAAAAAGGCTTTGAATGTGTGAATTAGTGAGAAGGGTGAGTGCCCTTTTATAAGAGGGGTGAGGGGCGCCTTTGGAAAGGCTAGAAATATTATTTTATAATAAATTAATATTCAGTTTATAATAGCTCCAAAGTGTATTATTTAAAGTTTAAGGTGGGTATTAGTCTAAAACCACTCAAAAAATAGGTTTTTTATAGGTTTGGGTCACTAAATTAACCTTATCTTTTAGTTTTAACTCTTAGTTAATTAGTTTGACATTTACCATGTCACATTGTATTTTTATATTATATAGTTAATAAACTTACTATATACATACAAAAGACCCCCAAGTGGTCTATTAATGATACAAATATCATTATTTAAGTCTCTTGGAAGAACTTTAGATTTTAATGAATTTAATATAAATTAATATTATAATATTTGTTTTAAAAACTCTTTTATGTCAATTTTGACACTATTGGGTATTTTGTTCTTGATATATGCATAACAACATTATTAATTCGAAAAAAATTTATATAAACAATCCTCATATTTCATAGTAACCTATAAAATTATTTTAATTTATAAAAATTCTCAAATTACATTTATTTGGGTATTTATAATATCAATTATCTTAATCTTTCATTAATACGGTAATTACTGCATCATCATTGTGTCATAAATAAATTAAATTATTTAATGTCTAAAAATTATAAATAAAATACCATTATGTAGGAACTTTTTTTAGATTTCTAATGAATATTTTTAGTCGAAAATATAACATATATAAACCTATGTAAAAATTGTTTTTCTAAAAGATATATACTTATGTCATTTTTGTATTTACTTTAACTTAATTAATATAATGTGTCCCTATCATCTACAAGTGGCTCCATGGGGTCCCCAAATCGACCCAAAAATTACCATGGTCGGAAATGTATCCACCAATATGGTTAGGACACGTTTTAGGGTAATTTATTATTATGATAATATTATTTGTTACCCTTATTTACCAGATTTACCCTTTAACCATGATAAATAAAATATTTACCGAAGTAATTATTCAAAACGTCTAAAAATTAAAGTTACCTATTTAATTTGGACATCCTAATTCCAAATATGGAATCAATTTTTTCAAATTCAAAACACATAAGTGGCATAAATTAATTTAAAATTAATTTCCGCCGTCAAAACAAAAAGCGTGTTTTTAAGAAATAATAACTATCAAAAGATTGATTCTTGTTTATGTCCGGTTTAATTGTGAAATTATGTCAAATGACCAAAAATGTATTAAATGGTAAAAATATATTATAAATATAATTTAAGACCACTCAAATTCATAATTTATCACTATTAATTATTTCGATTAAAAAAATTTGTTTTTAATAAAAATTTAGTAATTTTCACTATTCATCAAAATATAAAAGTTATCCGAAAAGTACCAAAATTTCATCCTAGTATAGTTTCGATATTAATAATCCAAAAATGAATTCCATTTTGAAAGATAAAATGTATAAAATTTCAAAAAGTGCGTATTACTATTCATAACGACCACTTTGATTCGTCGCGGCGTGTTAGAATCTCGAAGTTGCGTACAACACACGCTACTGTATTATTCAAAGAGAAGCATACCGTGGAAGCTTGGGGTGTTACAGGATATTATTTTAAAGGTTAAATCATTTATTAATATTATTTTTGTATTATTATAAAGAGGACAACTCAGAGGTCGGGCGACTACCCGTCGCGTCCGGTAAGGCCGCGAGACTTGAACCCGCAACCGAAGGGCGATAAGGGTGCATCACCTACCACTGGCCTACGTGATTTTCTGGTTTGTGTGATGTTTTTTTTTAAATAGTCTCACAAATTAATTATAAATTCATTATTTTTGGAACCCTGTACGATTACAATAAATACAATATTTTTGAATTCTATTATCTTTCAGAGTGAAAGATGAGTTTGTGGTAAGAATTAATTGAAGGATGATACTCTACTAGACATGCATATTTTTTCCTCTTATTCTATGAATAAATTAATTCTTAAACCTTAAGGAAGGGATCTTGAAACAAAACAATTGTTAACCTAATACCTTATGTTTTGTTGGACAAATGATATTTTAAATCATCATAGATTGATGGCTTTGAGACCCTCAATTTTACACTTGTTTGTGATTGATGACCTCAATCAATCCCTATAAATATTTAAATTTTCTCTCTAATTAATTTCCACCAATTTTATCCTAATTGAGATCATAATTTGGTGGTGAATTTTCATTTCCCTTTCCTTCTTATTAAGACTAAAATTTATTAACCCAATTTCCGATGAGGGTTTTCCACAAAGGTATTTTTCTGTTTTTATACCTTTTATTTTCAAAGACCAATTTCAAATTGCGAGGAAGCAATTTATTGAAGGAGGGGAGAATGTAACTCCCCAAGATTTCATAGTACGTTATCTCATTAAAGTAATTCAATAACTTGCGCTACACACAACACCGATCTTGAGCACACCACAACTTACCAAATTAGTCGTTCAAAAAGCGATTATGAATAGTATTAACTGCATTTTAAATATTATATACTCAATATAGTTTTAACATCCATATTATGTGTTTCTTAGACATAATATAAGAACAAATTCATTTTTTCGGATAAAAGAAGTATTTTTCAAACAATGCTATTTTACCGCCATTTAATGAAGAACCCTTTTTTAAAACCAATATTTGAAACTTTTATATATTAAATATAATGAAATTAAATTATTCTTTATAAGTAGGACATAAAAATTTAGTTTGGATAAATTTTTGGTACTTTTCGGATAACTTTAATATTTTATCGAATAGTGAAAAATACTATGTTTTAATTGAAAACAACTTTTTTAATCGAAATAATTTATAGTTTTAAGTTATCCGTTTGAAATTTTTTGAAGTATAATTAGATTATATTTTTATCATTTAATACAATTAAGGTCATTATAAGTAATTTCACATTTAAATTTGACATAAACACATGTCAATCTTTTAACAGTTTTTACTTTTTAAAAAACCCACTTTTTGGTTTTGACAACGGGAATTAATTTTAAATTAATAAATGAAAATTATATGTTTTGAATTTGGTAAAATATACTTCATTTTTGAATTTGAAATATCAAAATTATATTAGGGTGAATTTTTGGTATTTTTCTGAAAATTTTCAAATTTTGAGGAATAGTGAAAAACACTCTATTATTATTTAAACCAACTTTTTATTTAAATAATTATTTATTTTAGTTAAATTTATTTTATGTCAAAATAGATATATAATACCTATATATGTTCAATGTAATTTGTTGGAGTCATTTTATAATAAAATTAGATGTATAAAATTTTATAGAATTTTTTAACCTCTTTTAGCCACCTTACAAATTTACATAAAATATAATTTTATGCTTATTTCAGTTGAATTTCAAAAATTTGAGAGACACAGTTTACATTAGTAAGTAAAATGTGGTTCAATAAGATGAATTTTTTTTTGAATAGTAACTTTTGACTTTTATTTACCACGATTAAAAGTAAATAGGGTAATTAAGGGTAAAAATGATATTATAATTACCCTAACACATGTCCCAATTCTATTGGATAAGTGTAATTCGACCAAAAAAAACCTTAGGAATAAAATATTATCCTCTTTGGTTCACTTGGATTTTATTAGGACATTTATTATTTTTTTTAAAAAGAGTTAAAAGTGTTAAATTCAAAGTTTAATAACTAAAACATTTTCAATATAAGGTTACACACAATATAAATTCGACTATAAATATCCCTTAGAAATATGAAAATATTTCCTACATAATGGTATTTTATTTATAATTTTTAGAAATTAAATAATTTAATTTATTTATGACACAATGATGATGCGGTAATTACCTTATTAAATAAATATTAAAGTAATTGATATTATAAATATCCAAATAAATGTAAATTTAGGATTTTGATTAATTACAATAATTTTATAGGTTAATACTACATTTTAGGGTTGATTAGATAATTTTTTTGAAGTGATAAGGTTGTTATGACTTTAACAAAAACAAAATACCAAATAGTGTCAAAATTGATATAAAAGAGTTTTTAAAACAAATATTATATTATTAATTGATATTATATTCCTAAAAATCTAAGGTTCAGACAAAGTGCTTAAATAATATTATATATGTCATTAATTAACCACTTTAGGTTCTATTAAAAGTTTATAGGAAGTGTATTAACCATATAATATAAAAATACAATGAGAAATGGTAAAAGTTAAACTATTTAACTAAGAGTTAAATCTAAAAGATAAGGTTAAGATGGTAAACTAAACTTGTCTAAAACCTATTGGTTGTGAGGTTGTCTACCCATACCCACCTTAGCCTAGAAATAAATCATTTTGGAGCCATTAGAAACCGAAAATGATTTTATTATAAAATAATATTTCAATATTTTCTAAAGTGATCCTCACCTCTCTTATAAAAGGTTACTTCCCCTTCTCTCAAAATCACACCTCCAAATCCATTCAGCTTGGCCAACACCTACTCAAATCTCCAACCAAAATTCCCCCCGTCAACCTAGGAGCCTTAAATTTATCAAAGTGCCAACCTAGGGATCCCTTTTGATCAACTCAAAAGGAAACACCCGAAGAAGTGGTAATAATTTCACCAGCCTCTTTCAAGTTCTTTTCTTCATACACTTCGTTTTTATTTGTTGTTTCCATAACAAAAATAATAAATCCCATAAATTATATATAAATTTATGTTATTATAAATATGGTAAAAACATATTCATTTTTCTATCAATCCTATAAATTACAAAGTCACCGTACGTGCGTACGTATAACATACCGTCTCCACATCGTGGTGTAGTTTGTTATTCAATCACTTCATTATTTGGATGGGTATAATAATGAGTATAAATGATGTAAATAATAAATATAACATGTTAATTATTCTATATATTTGATATACCATCCAATTACATTCAATTTCATCATCTATATAATGATATTGTCTGTCGTGCGTACGTACGAATTACAGTCTCCATGATGCGATGAGATTCATTTCCACGTCCACCATTCGATGATGATTATAAAAATATGTATTATTAATAATTATTTAATATATGACATAATAATTCTACTATATATATATGTATGTATGTATGTATATACTTACATATATCCTATTCACTTCCGTTCAATATGATATGAAAACGGAAACAACGTTTATGCGTACGTACGGCCGACCGTCTCCATAAATGGTGCCTTGAATTTAATATATATATATATAATAAATAATTATATTATAAATATATATGATATATAAATCAAGGTTTATATTCTGGAAGTATTTAAATCATGATCTAAATGATACGATCAAGAATAACAAGTTAAAACACATACGATAAAGAAAGTAATTATTAACCAAAATGTTAATTTAACCTAGAAACCATTATTAAATGGGTAGTATAAAGTCATAAATGAATTATGAATGATATAATAAATATGAATATGGTTCTGGTATAATTTAATAACATACTATGGTCATTATACGGGAGGTTAAATGTACCCTCAACCAAAGGAAAGTGAAAGGTAAGGGTTAATTTCAAAATATCTTTATTATCTGAGGTTGTTTTTACATAAGTATCTACTGGGAAATATTTATTATCCATTTCAATGTTTCATAAAAGAGTTTTCAATAGGGTTTATTTTTAAGGGTCTTTTTTACTAAAACATCATTTTAAATGTTTTAAATTTTTATTTTCTAAATCATTCTCATTAATGTACATGTTTTCGAAATGGTTTTTAAGGATTTATTTTTATGGAAATGAATGTTTTTAAATTTTTAATTCCTTTAAAAAGATTCAAAGTGGTATGGGAAACTTTGATTCAATTTTTTTTTTAAATTTCTTCCTTTCTAAATTGTGTGACTTTAAAATGTTTTTATGAAAAAGCAGTATTTCTCACAAAGAGTTTTACAAATCATTTTCATCTATATCAACATCCTTTGATGGATTATTAAACTTGTTTAAAGTTGATTTATTATTATAAAAATCTTCTATATTGTATTTAAGTGTTTGTGATATGTTTGAATGTGGATGTGTTATTTTTATACCATTCATGGTTTATGGATAAAGTATTTACATTTTGTATGCTAGTTTTAATACGAATGTTTATGTTATGTTTAAACCTTTTCATATGAGGAATGAATTGGACTTAGTAAGTGACTGGTGGAGCCTAATATAGCTTCTAGATGCATCAATAGGTCTAATGATACAAACTAGTGTCTTGGCACAAGGCCTTAAAAAAATCTTATTTGTAGTCTTGGAACAATGCCTTGACTAAATGGTTATGAAGTCTGGAATTATGCATTCCATCATTATGAAATTGGCTACTGATATTTCATGTGATTATTCAACTAGTATAATATCCATGTGAATAAGTAAATGGAATTATTTGATTTATATTTTCCATATTATAATGAAGTTTAATTTAAAAAGGATTTAGTTTTAGTTTTATACATTTCTTTAAATGTTTATACTTATTTGTTAATGTTTCTACAATATTGTTATCCTTACTGAGCATATGAACTCACCCCTTTCTTATTTTTTATTTTCCCAGGCTTCCATGAAGTGTATTATGATTGATAATCAGGGTTAATCTATTGGATTAATAGTGTTCTCAAAGGATCATTTATGTTTTGTTTTATTTTATAATGTATAATGTAACGTTCATGTATGTAATCTATTTTACAAGATTGCTAAACTGACCGGTCTTTCAGGACTTTATTCCTTGTAATCATGCCAATGTATTAAAATAATGCAAAGACTCTGGGTAACTGGGGTCGGGGAATTACAGTTTGTATTAGAGGAAGTTTAGAAACAACCTTGGAAAAATATTTAGAAAAACTATGATTAGAGAACATTACCCTAAGATAGAATTTAAGGATTAGTATAGAAGAACTTCCTATAATTTTTTTATTTTAGGGATTTTGTGAGTTTTCCAAGAAATACATCCCTGTCTGGATACAAGCAGGTAGAGGTGGCTCTGACATAGATGTACCTAGGGGTAAAACCCAAAAAACACAATTTTAAGCTAGATTCGAACGGGAACTGGAGCACGACAACAGGCCTTACTGCACTCTTGGTTATGAAAATCCCAGGGGATATGCTTAGGATAATTCAAATTTTCATTACAATCCATTATGAAGGATTTAGGAGTAAATACTTCCTCAAAGAAAACATTTTATGATTATAGAATATATGAATAATCTTTTCAATTTACATTAGGTATTTTTACATGTTTGTAATTATGCATTGGGATTCATAAGCTAACCTAGTGTTTTCCATTGTTTAGAAATGACACCTAGTATAAAGAATGAGAATTCTATAAATACGCATAATTGAAAGATTATAAAAGACCATAAATTTCATTATATGAAGCCAAAATTTAAAAGGGAAATAGTCTCCCTTGTATTCCCATCATATAAATAAATAGTATCATGTGTTAATAAGATATGTAAAAAAATATCAGAGTCCTATGGATTTGAAGGGAAGTAAGAGAATAAAAGGATGGAAGAGGGAAAGTTTGATAAAGAGAAGAGGGGAAAGACGGATTTTACCATATGTGATAACTGTGGAAAGAATAACCTTTGTAAATGTTTCAAGGGAATGGGAGTTTGTTTTAAGTGTGGAGAAAAAGACACCAAGTACATTATTGCAATGGTAAGAAAAAGGTTTCAAATTTACAATGCTTCATCTGCAAGGAGTTGGGACAATATGCGAAGCAATGTCCAAATCATCAGAGTATACCAAAAATGATGCTATTGGATAATAATAAAATTATGATACTACCAAATATAAATAGGAATGACTAGTGTTCTTATGTTGTTATTAAAGAATTATGTCATTGTAGTGTTGAATAGATGATATACCAGTTATATGAATTATGGAAATAAATAAGGATTGTACTGTAGTACTATTTCATTGAGGATTTGAGATTATATGGCTCTATGAAAATTAACTCAACAAAAAGTTAAACTTTTTGGAGAATACATGGTTGGAGGAAAGATAAAACTAAATATTGTCTTGATATTGAGGTAGTAATTTTGGAATAATAGATGGTTGATTTGGATAAATTATATTGGATATTCTTGACTACCTTGGAACTGATTAATGGTTTGTTTATTTCATCATTTTTGGAGTATTCAAAATTTTTGGATATTAAGAACATATGTAGTATTATATAAGGAATAAGGGAGAATGAATGTAATAAATAAGGTATTATGGTAATTCAGGGTGTAACAATGTTTTAAAAGAATACATGATGAAGGTATTCACATGTTATTATATGGAAAAAAGATATTCATTATGTTTAACTTCCTTATAAATTTTTTACTGTATGTTTGGATAGAAGTATATTGGATAAGTCTAAAGGTTATAATGAATTAGGTTTGAAATTGGATATTATTGTTAATGTTAAATCATTTATTAGGATTATTTTTGTATTGTTATAAAAAGGATAACTCAGAGGTCGGGTGACTACCCGACGTGTCCGGTAAGGCTGCGAGACTTGAACCCGCAACCGAAGGGTGACAAGGGTGCATCACCTACCACTGGCCTACGTGATGTCCTGGTTTGTGTGATGTAGTTTTTTAAATAGTCTCACAAATTAATTTAATATTAATTATTTTTGGAACCATATACGATTATAATAAATATAATATTTTTGAATTCTATTATCTTTTGGAGTGAAAATGAGTTTGTGGTCGGAATTTTTTGAAGGATGATACTGTACTTGTCAAGTATGTTTTTTCCTCTTATTCTATGAATAAATTAATTATTAAACTTTAAGTAAGGGATATCAAAACCAAAAATGTTTCATCCTAATACCTTATGCTTTGTTGAACCGATGATATTTTAAATCATCATAAATTGATGGCTTTGAGGCCATCAATTTTACACTTGTTTGTGATTGATGACCTCAATCACTCCCTATAAATATTTTTGTTTTTCCTCTAATTATGTGTCTCTAATGTCCACCAATGTTCTCATAATTGAGATCATAATTTGTTTGTGACTTTTTATTTCCCTTTCCCACTTATTAATACTAAATTTTATTAACCCGATTTCCAATGTGGGTTTTCCACAAAGGTATGATTCTATTTTTTTACCTTTTATTTTTGAAGAACAATTTAAAATTGAGAGGGCACAATTTATTGAATTGGGGGATAAGGTAACACCCTAATATTTCATAGTACATTATTTATTAAAGTAATTCAATAGCTTGCACTACACGCATCACCGAGTTTAAGCGCACCACAACTTACCAAATTAGCTGTTCAAAAAGCGGTTATGGGTAGTACTAACTGTATTTTGAATCTTATAATCTATATAATTTTAAAAACCATATTATGTGTTTCTTAGAAATAATATTAGAACAAATTCATTTCTTCAGATAAAAGAAGTATTTTTCAAAAATTTCAAATTTTACCGCATTTTAATGGAGAACCTTTCTTTAAAACCAATATTTGACACTTTTATATATTCAATATAACGAAATTAAATTATTATTTAGATGTAGGACATAAAAATTTAGTTTGGATAAATTTTTGGTACTTTTTTGATAACTTTCAAATTTTGACGAATAGTGAAAAATACGATGTTTTAATTGATAGAAATTTTTTTAAGAAAAATAATTTATAGTGTTAAATTATGTATTTGAAAGGGTTTAAAGTATAATTAGATTATACTCTTATCATTTAATTAAATTAAAGTCATTATAAGTAATTTCACATATAAATTTGACATAAACACATATCAATATTTCGATAGTTTTTACCTTTTAAAAAACCATCTTTTTGGTTTTGACAACGAGAATTAATTTTAAATTAATAAATTCAAATTCTATGTTTTTAATTTGGTAAAATATAATTCATTTTTTAATTCATAATATCAAAATTTGATTAGGGTAAATTTTTGGTATTTTTCTGAAAACTTTCAATTTTTGATGAATAATGAAAACACTGCGTTATTATTTAAAACCAACTTTTTATTTAAATAATTATTTATTTTATTTAAATTAATTTTAAGTAAAAATATATATATATAATACCTATATAATTTCCAAGTAATTCATTGGATTTATTTTATAATAAAATTAGATGTATAAAATATTATTGAACTTTTTAACCTCTTTTACCCACCTTCTAAGTACATTGAAAAATTTACATAAAACATAATTTTACCAATTATTTGAGTTGAATTTAAAAAATCCAAGAGAAAAAATTGACATCATTAAGTAAAATGTGTTTCAATAAGATGAAAATAATTTTTGGTGAATAGTAACTTTTGAATTTTATTTACCACAGTTAAAAGTAAATAGGGTAATTAAGGGTAAAAATGATATTATAATTACCCTAACACATGTCCTAATTCTATTTCATAATTTTAATTCGACCAAAAATAACCTTATGAATAAAATATTATCCTCTTTGGTCCACTTGGATTAGATTAAGACATTTGTTATTATTTTATTTAAAGAAGTGTAAAAAGTGTTAAATTCAAATATTAATAACTAAACCATTATTAATATAAGGTTAAACACAATATAAATTAGACTATAAATATTCAATATAAATATAAAAATATTTCCTAAATAATTTTATTTTATCTATAATTTTTAGACATTAAATAATTTAATTTATTTTGAACACAATGATGATGCAGTAATCACCTTATTAATGAAATATTAAAATAATTGATAGTATAAATATCCAAATAAATGAAAATTGAGACTTATGATGAATTAAAATAATTTTATAGGATAATATGACATGTTAGGGTTGATTAGATAAATTTTTTTCGAAGTGATAATGTTTTTATGACTTTAACAAAAACAAAATACCAAATAGTGTCAAAATTTACATAAAAGAGTTTTGAAAACAAATATTATATTATTAATTTATATTCTATTCCTAAAAATCTAAGGTTAGGCCAAAGGGCTTAAATAATATTATATATGTCATTAATTAACCACTTTAGGTTCTATTAGAAGTTTATAGGAAGTGTATTAACCATATAATATAAAAATAAAATGAGACATGGTAAAAGTTAAACTATTTAACTAAGAGTTAAATCTAAAAGATAAGGTTAAAATGGTAAACTAAACATGTATAAAACCTATTGTTTGATATTTTTTAGACCCATAACCACCTTATCCTATAAATAAAACATTTAGATCCATTAGAAACTGAAAATTATTTTATTATAAAATAATATTTGAAGCTTTTCCTAAAGTGGCCCTCACCTCTCTTATAAAAGGGTACTTCCCCTTCTCTCAAAATCACACCTCCAAATCAATTTGGATCGGTAAAAATCTACCCAAATATCATCCCAATATTCCTCCCTTAGACCTAGAGGAATTAATTTGATCATAAATCCAACCAAAGGATCCCTTTTGATCAACTCAAAAGGAAACACCCCAAGAAGAGGTAATAATTTCACCAGCCACTTTAAATTTTTTTCTTCATACACTTCCACTTTATTTTCTGTTTCTATAAAAAACAATAACTCAAGTACCTTATACATACAGTGATGTTATTATAAATATGGTACAACCATATTCGTTATTATATCAATCTCATAAATGACAAAGTCACCATATGTGCGTACGTACGGCTTACCGTCTCAACGTCGTGGTATAGTTTGTTATTTATACACTTCATTATTTGGATGGGTATAATAATGAGTATAATTGATGTAAATAATTAATATAAAATTTTAATGATTCTGTATATATGATATAACATCCAATTACATACAATTTCATCATCAATATAATGATATTTTTGCTCGTGCGTATGTACGAATTACCGTCTCCACGATGCGATTAGATTCATTTCCACGTTCACCATTCAAAGATGATTATAAAAATATATATTATTAATAATTATTTAATAAATTAAATAATAATTATATTGTATATATATATATATGTATATATACGTATATACTTACATATATCTTATTCACTTACTTCCGTTCAATACGATATGAAAACGGAAACAATGTTTATGCTTACGTACGACCTACCATCTCTATAAATGGTGTCATCCATTTCACATATATATATATCTATTATAAATATTTATATTATAAATATATATGATATATAAATCAAGTTTTATATTCTATAAGTATTTAAATTGTGATCTAAATGATACAATCAAGAATAACAAGTTCAAACACGTACGATAAAGAAAGCGATTATTTACCAAAATGTTAACTTAACATGGAAACCATTATTAAATGGGTAGTATAAAGTCATAAATGAATCTTGAATGATATAATAAATATGAATATGGTTCTGGTATAATTTAATAACATACTATGGTCATTATAGATTAGGTTAAACATACCCTCGACCAAATAAAAGTGCAAGGTAAAGATTAATTTCACAATCTATTTATTATCCGAGGTTGTTTTTACGTAAGTATCTATTGGGGAATATTTATTATCCATTTCCATGTTTCATAAAATAGTTTTCAAAGGTATTATTTTTAAGGTACTTTTTTACTAAAACATCTTTTTAAATGTTTTAAATATTTATTTTCAAAATCATTCTCATTAATGTACATGTTTTCAAAATGCTTTTTAAGGATTTATTTATATGGACATGAATTTTTTTAAAATGTTAATTCCTTTCAAAAGATTCAAAGTGGTATGGGGAAATTTGATTCAAAAATTTATTTAAATGTCTTACTTTATAAATTTTGTGACTGGAAAATGTTTTTATGAAAAATGGGTATTTCTCACAAAGAGTTTTAAAAATCATTTTCATCTATATTAACATACTTTGATGGATTTTTAAACTTGTTTGAAGTGGATTTATTATGATAAAAATCTTCTATATTTTATTGAAGGTTTTATGATATGTTTGACTGTGGTGGTGTTATTTTTATACCATTCATGGTTTATGGATAAAGTATTGTCATTTTGTATGCTAGTTTTAATATGAATGTTTATGTTATGTTTAAAAATTTTCATATGAGGAATGCATTGGACTTAGTAAGTGATGGGTGGAGCCCGCTATAGATCCTCAATGCATCGTTAGGCCTCATGAGACATACTAGTGTCTTGGCACAAGGCCTTGACAAATCTTATTTTTAGTCTTGTAACATGGCCTTGACTATGTGGTTATGAAGTCTTGCATTATGCATTCTATCATTATGAAATTGGCTAATGATATTTCATGTGATTATTCGACTAATAGAATATCCATGTGGATAATTAAATGGAATTATTTGATTTATCTTTTCCATATTATGATGAAGTTTAAGTTTAAATGGGTTTTGTTTTAGTTTAATACATTACCTTAAATGTTTATGCTTATTTGTGAAAGTTTCGGAAATATTTTTATCCTTACCAAGCATATGAGCTCACCCCTTTCTTATGTTTTATTTTTCCAGGATTCCAAGATATGTATTATGATTGATAATCAGGGTTAAGCTAGGGGATTAATGGTGTTCTCAAAGGATCATTAATGTTGCGTTTTATTTTCTAATGTATAATGTAATGTTCATGTTTGTAATCTATTTTCTAATACTGCTAAACTGATCGGTCTTTCGGGACTTGATTCCTTGTAATTATGACAATGTATTAAAATAATGCACCGAATATAGGTTACTGGGATTGGGTAGTTACATTGAGAATACTTGTTTTCCCTTCATTTTATATCTTTATGTACTGAATATTCTGAAACAATATTCATAAATTAAACTGAAATTATTTCTCTCTTCAACAAAGAACTCATAATCTTATATAACCATGTTTTCTAAAAAAATTTTTCAATATTTTTAATGTCTCTATATGATTTCATAAATCCATAATTAACCTTTTTTTGAAATTTTAAAAAATTAAAGGAATCATTATGTCAATTTCTAAACAACGCTTGTTTTTCTTTCACCGAACATGTAAATGGGGTCTCTGTTTTAATGTGTATAAGATGAATGAAAATTCTCACATTATGTAATACTCAATGTTTAAAAGTTTGAATTATAAGAATCAATATTTATATTAAAATAAATACGTTTTCACAATGTTTTGAGATATTTTAGTTTTTAAAAATTCATTTTAATAGTGAAAATGTTATTTTCACATGAAATTTTATATGTGATCTTTAAAAAAAATCCATCTAAGATAACATCACATGAGGTTACATACAATTTATTGGGGATATGATCCAATGATACTATACTTATTATTTATATTTATGGTTCATTTTTATGATGAAAATGTTTTTATTAAAGAATTTTCTTTTCTATAGGTTATTTTATGATGAAATGTTTATGAAACCCATTTTTTTCACTAGGTTTCATATAATAACTATGTTAAGAATCCCATTTTTTTTTAATATGATGGTTTTTTATAATCCTATGGAACATGTATGTTTGATTTTTATTATGTTATGTTTGGGACCCATATCTCCTTCTATTTCATTGGGTATATATTGAGATCTTGTGAAATAAACAAGAATGAAATGGTGAGTAAACCCAGTTCTATAAGGGGTTTCATCCACTCTAGTAATCATGGGATTGAACCATAAATACTATGATTATATAGGGAGTGAACTCAATCCACATTTATGGTTATGGGAGTGAACCTTGACTTCAATGATGGTTTGGGTAGTGAACATAATCCACCATGATAGTCTTAGAAAAGAGTCTTAACATCTAAGGAAATGAATTTATATTCTTATCTGTACAATAAAAACCTATATCTTATGAATATATTTTTATCACATGGATTAAGTTTGTTTATTCCATTATGAATAATTTTTTATTAACTTCATATAATTATTCCATGAATCATGATTCTGTTTTATGATATATAAGGTATGGTTTTGAAAATTTAATCTCATGTTCTCATACCCTTATTCCAATGATATTATTACATGATCATTGATATCTATGTTTTTTACCCTAATTAAGAATACGAGTTCACAATTTCTAATATTTCATTTACCCAAGTCATGATGAATGATATTTTATATGACATGTAAAAGAAGTGTTCTAGTTTTGAGAAAATAAGTTTGAGATTATGTAAAACTCTTATTAACCTATTTTTATTGATTCCAAGATTCTATGAAAACTAGACATAAAAAATTATGAAGTGGAAATTTTTTTAGTGGAAATTAATCATTTAAGATGTAACATTTATCTATCATGTGTTTACGTCATTGTAGTTGGTATCAGAGAAAAGGTTTAGTTTACCTTTGGAAACTAGGTTGATAAAACTTTAGGGAAGTACACCTAATATGATTCTAAGAATAGGATAACATCCTAATATTTTTAAGAAAGTTATTATGTGGTTTTATAGTAAATAAATCCATGTATGGATAATATAAGTGGATATGGTTTTAGCATAGATGTATTTAAGGGATATAACCCCAACATGAGTCGGTTTAGTATATCTCAACCCTCATTATGGCGCATAATGAGTGTGACTTTATAGTGCACCTGGTTTGACACTCCTGAGGGATATTCCCTTTTTAATCCACAGTTTCCTTACAAATCATTATGTAGGATTTGGAAATATTATAATCATGTTTGGATTAGGGTGAACCTAAGGATTCATAGATAAAAAATATGGTGCATTATTTAGTTATCTAATAAATGTTTTTTAAAGATTATGCGGTTTTACACTACGATTTTTCTGGTCACACTATACATTTTGGTATTTTTTCAATGGAGGGAACCATATAAAACTTATTTAACATTGAATGTGACCAAAAATAATTTTATGATAAACAAAATGGGATTATGACTATATTAAATGATATTGTGATTATTCTTAATCATTTATCATGGAATATGATTGAAAATATGCACCTTTAGTACCTCTCAAAATCACCAAATAAGTAAAGGATTGATTTTTATGATAGTTCAAGAGGTCGGGAACATAGATGAAAGATGATTAAATCTTTTATAGGTCATGAATGTCGAAGGAAACACTCTATGGAATTTTTCAAATAGACATGAATTTGTTTTATGTGTTGAGAATAAGGGTACAAAGTAAGAGATTGTCAAAGAAAAGTGCAATTTTTAGTTAATGAAGTGGGCGATAATAATTGTTTCACTAAGGCATCATCAATATTAGAATGTTATAAATGTGGAATTATGGGAATTATATAAATTTATTTCCTTTGGTGGAAGCTCAATAAAATGCTAAAAATGTTCTAAAACTAATTTTTTCTTATTGATGATGATGATACTACATATAACATAGGAAATGAAGGAGTTATTAAGGAAGTTTATGATTAGACGTAGTTAACGGTTTAAGAATTCAGTGGAATTATTGTAGTTTTTATGCATTATAATTTAATAATTAAGAAATATTTAAGTATTTTTATTTATAAATGATTCATTATGGATTTTTAAAAAAAATTAATGGAACTAATTATTTAGAAAATAATTTTAATTTAAAGGTGTTATTTCTTTGACAATGCATGAATAAGGAAAATACAACCCTGAATATGATTCCGATGTTGATATAATAATGTCAAGATACAGAGATGATTTATATGGATGAAATAAATTATATAGTACTGATTACCTTAGAATCGATTAAAAATTTGATGAAAATGTTTTTTATGTTATCACTAAATGATTTTATAGTATTTTTGAGCTTATTGAATATATTCAATAATCTATGATTTTATTTATGGAATGAAGAAAGAGTTAATTTTTAAAATAATTATTTTTTTCATTATGGTTTATGGTATTCATGATATTCCCATGTTTTAGTAGAATATATTATCAATGTATTTAAATATATGTTCTCTAACATTATGATCTACTTTATGTTGTCTAGGGTTTAATGATAAGATGATAATGAAAATTTCATGTCCTTCCTAATAATTTTTATTGGATTTAAATTTTAGTTTACATGAATAATAATTAAGGATAACTATTCATGGAATGGATTGAGTTGAACATTAGATGTTATTGTATACCTTGAGGTAACTGTATTGGTTTTGTTAAATATTGATATTCCAAGGAATAACTTATGGGTCTTATAATTATTATTTTTTGTTTTATGAGAGAATAAAATCATCTTAAATATTCATTTCACGGATAATGATGTTAAAGTGGGTATGGATCCCTCTCTAACTACAATGTACATTTCATTGTCGTGTTTTCCATTTCCTTTCATGAATCCAGGTTTCCTTAATGGCATTTCTAATTCTTTGGGTTCTTTATTATGTGTGATTGAGAGGTCTCTTCGGTTGGAAGATTCCGATATCGCTCTTATTTGTGTTGAGATGGATTTATCTCTCCCTCTCCCTTTTAAGATTCTCCTTAGAGTTGAAAGAATTCCTGTTTGGTCTCTTTCTCTAGTGTTCCCCTCTCTTCCTCGTTTTTTCTCGACATATCATCTTCATCGACACTCATATTTGAAGTGTCATAAATCAAGAATGTTGAAGGTTGATCAGGAGTAGGTGGTTCATTCTATTAATCTCATGCCCTCTTCGGGCACTGGTAGATCTTCGCAGCAACCTCCTAGCCTTCCAGAGTTGGGAATCATGGACATAAAAAAGGGGGTCCTTCTTCCATCTTCCTCCTATAATGAGGGTGATTCTTCTTCCTTAGTGGGATTTCCATAGGGGGTGGTGACCTATTATTATTTTTACAAGGTTCCACACAATAGTCACAAGCCTACTTTCCTCCTGTAGTTTTCCTGTCATTGCCCCTACAATTTTCACCGCAGCCCAAAGGGCTTTATTTTTCTTTTTAGGCTTCTCTTTCCATGCCATGCCTCATGGTAAGTGAAATTGATCGAGGGGATTTTTCATATTCCCCTCAGTAAGTGTCTTCACTAGTGGTCAGTTTTCATTCCTCAAATAAGGATGATAGTTCTGTATCCCTCCATATTTTCACCTTCATGTCATCTACCCCAAAGGCATTTGTGTTCAAAAGGCGTTCCACTGCTTCTCAACTATATGTTTCTCCTTATGGTGTTTGGACCCGATTTATATCAAATTCCATTCCCAACTGGAGGTCTTCCAATATCATTTAGTTCCATGATTCTATGGCCAATGACAAATGCCTCCTCTATCGATGATTAATCTACTTGTTTGGAATTCACATGGTTTGGGTTTGCTGGTAAAATCAGACTACATTTCCATTGAGTTTCATAGTAACTCTATTTTTTGGTTGTTGCATTAGTTCCAAATCAAGACCCTTATAAAATACATGATTTTTCTCATCAGCTGAGGGTACATGGATTTCTTTTGGGATCTCCCTCTAATTATCATATCTAGAAGATTGGGAAGGCATCAATTTTAATTGAATTTCTCTCTATGTCGGATCAATTTTTCACTATGAATGTTTTGGTTGGATTTAGAGTGTTAATTATTTGGGTTGTCTATGCTAAATGTGATTCTCATGCTAGGATGACCCTTAGGGATAACTTATTTCCTTTTAATCCAAAAGATTCTCCGTAGATGGTAGGTCGTGATTTCAATATTGTGCCTATTTTAGAGGTGAAAAAAGGTAGTGTTCCCTTTCCAGGGACATGGCGTAAAGAATTTATAGGTTTCATGGAAAGTAATATGTTGATGGATACTAGTTTCTTGATGAATTATTTACTTGGTGTAATAATCAGTGAGGGAATTATCAGTATTGGAGTCATCTTGATCACTACCTAGTGAATGTTTCAACTCTCTCCTCCTTTCTGGTCATCAAAGTCTTGCACTTGGTGAGGGGTCTCCCAGATCACTGCCCCCTTTATATTATGTTGCAGACTAGCAGTGTGAGTGATTATTTCTTTCATTTTTCATCCACCTAGGTTGGAATTCTAGATTTTTTTGGATATTGTGATGAATTCTTAGGATCTCTCTTCTAGGGAAATTAATAATGCAATTAATAAGGACACCCAATGTTTGGATTTGATATTGGAAAATTATTGGGATGGTGAATTATTTTATTCTATGAGATCCAAGAAATACTATTTAGTATAATTGTTGCTGAAACAAGATCATATTTCTTGTGAAAAATAGAGTGAAGTGGCTTAGTAAAGGCTATAGAAACACTGGATATTTTCATGATTGTCTCAGACAATGATGTAGGGCCATGAACCACAATCTGATTATGGAAGATGGTACCTATAATAATGATATGGAGGTTGGAGTTCATATAAAATATTCCTTCTTTCGGTCCTTTTTAGTGTCTCCTATCCCGATCATGGATGGGGGATATTCGAGTGGATATTCAGATCTATTAAGCTTGATTCCATACAATTTTATAAAATATTTGAATGATAGGTTGAGTGCTATTTTTGGGGAGGACAAAATTTCTGAGGTGGTTTGGGATATGGAGGCTGAAAGTGTACCTGGGCCGAAATCCTTATCTACATCTTTTAATAGGGCTTCTTGGGATATTGTGAAGGGAAGTATGATAATTGGGGTGCAATATTTCTTTCATGGGGGTAATATTCTGAGTGTGGCTTGTGCTACATAATTTGTTCTGGTTCCCAAGGTTATGGATCTCAGTTCTCTAAATCAATTTTGGCCTATAAGCTTATGCAATTTTCCTTATAATGTTCTGGAAGGTGTTCTCAACAAAAGGCTTTCCCCTATTCTTCCTAGTTTGGTCCCTAAGGAGCAACATAGATTTGTAATAGGAAGGTCCATCCAAGAGGCTATTACTTTATCCCATGATGTGATTAGTGATATGAATCTAAAGACTATGGGTAGTTATGTACCTATAAAATCGATATGATCAAAGCGTATAATAGAGATTAATGGAATTTCCTTATTAGGGTTCATAAAAGTACGAGGTTTTCTGAGGGGGTTATTGATATTATTTTTCATTTTTTAGCTCTCTATTGGTTTTCAACTTCATTTATGGGCTAAAAATTTAGTTTTTTCAAAACTATAAGAGGTTTGATGTGAGGAAATACCATATCCCCCTCATTATTTATTTTATAATGGGAAGCTGTCATACCTGAAGGTTAGGTAGAGACCTTCTTTTATAGATTGAGAAAGAGGAATACATATAGGAGTATTCCGATGTGTGACTCAGAAATACCCAAAATAATAAAAGAGGGTTTAACACTCCCCCTCAAGCTAGACATGACCAAATTAGACCACGAGTCCCACACAAAACGAAATAGGATACCAGACAAGACTAGACACACTCTCCCTCAAGCTAGGTCGAAGATACAGTGGATGCCTAGCTTGGAACTGAGCGAGGCCAGACAAGCTCTTGGGAGACCTTTGGTAAATATGCCAGCAAGTTGGTCCACCATCAGGATGTGGATATAGATGACATGATTGTGCTCTAGGTGGTGTCGAAGAAAGTTGAAATCCACCTCAATATGCTTTATGCCTTTATGGAAGAAGGGATTTGAAGCAATATTGGTGGCTGCCTGATTGTCACACCAGATGTGAGAAAATGTATGCTGAGGAAATCCAAGCTCTTAGAGGATTTGTCGAATCCAAAGAATCTCCGTAGTGACGGTGGCCATGGAACGGTACTCAGACTCCACACTGGATTGGAAGACTACAGTCTATTTCTTACTGGACGAAGAGATGTGGTTGCCTACTAAGAATATAGAAAAACCAGAAGTAGATTTCAGGGTAGCAAGGCAACCAGCATAGTCTGCATCAGAGAAGGCCTCAATATTCTAATGAGTTTTTTGAGAGTAGAAAAAACCATGGGCAGGGTCACGCTTGATGTATTTGGTGATGCGGAGTACAAAATCCCACTAAGAGGTGGTCAGATGCACCATGAATTTCCCCACTTTTCCAATAGCACAAGAAATGTCGGGATGAGACATGGTGAGATAGTTGAGTTTTCCCACAGGTCAACGATACCACTCAGAGTGTGAATATAGTTCTGAAGAGTCATAGAGATACTGTTCCTCAGGCTCAAGAGGAGTGTCAACGACGATGGCCTTTGTCATCCTAGCATCCTGTAGAATATCCAAAACATATTTATGTTGGAAAAGGAATATTGTGTCTGGAGAATGGGAGACCTCGATGCCAAGGAAGTTTGTTAGAGGTCTGAGATATTTGGTGTGGAAGTGCTGGTGAAGATACCCCTTGAGGTGGGTGATACCAGCAGTGTCACTCCCAGTGATGATGATATCATCCACATACACGACCAATAGGATGCAGCTGGTGGATGTTGTCCTGTAGAACATGCTGTGATTTTTCATACTACGAGAGATCCCAAAGTCACTGATGATAGTGATGAATCAGCCAAACCAAGAACGAGGATACCGCTTGAGACCATATAGAGAGTGGCATAGTCAAAATACTTGGGACCTATAGCAAGAGGTGCAAAATTTGGGGGGCTGCTGCAGAAAAACCACTTCCTCAAGAAATCCATTAAGGAAGGCATTCTTGAAGTCCAGTTGATGAAGTGACCAGTGATGATGAGTGGCTAAAGATATGGATAATCGGAAGGATTCCATCTTTTCAACTAGAGATAAGGTGTCAAAATAATCGGCACCATATGTCCGAGAAAACCCATTTTTCACAAGTTGGTCTTTGAGTCGATGGAGAGTGCCATCAGTGTTTAGTTGGACCGTGTAAATCCATTTGTTGCCAACCGTCTGTTTTCCGGTAAGGAGGGGAACCAGATCTAAAGTAGGATTTTCCTCTAGAGCCTTCAATTCATCTCTCATCACTTTCAACCACCCCATATGAGATTTCTCTTCGCCAACAGTGTGAGGAATATATATAGTCTTCAGAGATGACAGACCTATGTATGAATATGTAAATAGAGGACAGTTCTAGTAAGAACACGTACCTCTTTGTAGCATAATGAGCAGGTCCTTTAGTGGTAGTGCAAGAACATAAGACGAAGTTGGGAAAATGGTCTCCTTGGCTTGGATGGGGGGCACAGTCGATGGGCGATGGGATAGACCATACCAAACTGGTGATCAGCAGGAGGTAGCACGGGAGGGGGATAAATGATGAGTGGAATACAATCATCGATGTCAGTATCTGGATGGGTAGGGAGAATTGGGAATGGAGAACTCTCAAAAAATGAGATGTCAGTAGAGTTTATATATCATCGTAGGTCTAGAGAGAAGCACTGATATCCGTGATGAGTATGGGAATATCTGAGGAAGTTGCAGTAGAGAGATTTTGGAGAGAGTTTGGAGAGACTGTGACGAGTGCCATAGACATAACAGAGACATCCCAACAGACAAAGTGAAAGTGAGTGAGGAGGGAGAGAGTACAGTGTCCAAAATGGAGTCTCCCCCTAAAGGATAGAAGAAGGGATTCAGTTTAGGAGGTAGTTTATAGTCAATATGGCATCAGTCCAAAAGTAATGTGGCACCTGCATGTGGAATAGGAGGGCATGGGCAATTTCCAGAAAGAAACGATGTTTCCACTTTGCCACTTCATTATACTGAGGTGTATCAGGACATGATGTCTGATGAATGATGTCGTGATCCATTAGGAACTGCTAAAAGGAAGTAGATAAATATTATCATCCATTTTTAGAGGGGAGACATTTGATGGAGGTGGATAATTGAGTATGAATTTAATTGTAAAAGGTATGAAAGGTAGGAAATACTTCAAACTGATCATGAAGAATGTAAAGCCATTTCGTGTGGGAGAATTCATCAATAAAGGTGATATAATAGTTATACCCATACTGGCTCGAATCACTATAAGGGCCCCATACATCGGTATGAACAAGATCTAAAAGATTCACTACACGTGGTTCTTGTCGAGGAGAATATGTTACCCGATGATGTTTAGAAAACATTTAGGATTCGCAATCTAAGGATAGGTGGGAACTGAATTGGGGACACATTTTTTGTAGGATGGAAGTTGGTGGATGACCATGACAGATATGTAGGTCAGGAGCACGGGTTGAGGTGGATGAGAAAGCAAGAAAAGGCGGGGTATCGAACATGTACACCCCATTCTGAAGATGACCTCGACCAAGCTCCCGATTCATTGTCTGATCCTGAAAAACAACACCAGAAGAAGTAAAAGTGGATACAAAATTTAAATATTTGGTGAGTTTTCTAATGGAGGGAATATTAAATGGACTTTGAGGAATATTAGCATTTGAATCCAAGTGAATAAATGGGGTCAAGTGGCATGTGCCAAATTTGACGATGGGGATTGTTGATTCATTTAGAATAGTAATTATAGAGGTACCCATGTACGAATGATAGGTAGTGAACATACCAGAGTCCCCTGTGAGATGTTCCGATCCATCAGAGTCTAGCATCCATGATGTCGGTTGTTGAGATACACATGCAGTAGAGCCATCAGTTTAAATAATGGGGACTAGAGAAGAGGATGATGGCTTAGTCACCCGATAATTTTGTATCTAGCATAGTTCTGTCGAGAGTGTCATTATGAAACTGGGGCTAGATGAAGGGAACTGCTGTGTGGACGAGCTGATGATAGAGTAGGAGATGACATCTCAGGTGGTCATATAGATGTACAGATGAAGGCTGGATGGGACGTCGTCTCTAGAGGCGGGTTGAGAAGCTACGAGGAAGGATATCTGGGAGTTCCTACCAGGGAATATCCTGGATTCATTGGGGCTAGGAGTTAGTAAGGGGAGATGAGTTGATAGGTGCAGCGAGAGATGCTTCACATAGGAGCTGTGAGATGTGGAGAGAGAGACCAGTATGTGGCCGAGGCTGGGATGCTGTGGGAAGAGGCCGAAAGGAGGAGGGGTGTTCGTTGTTGCGCGCAGAAGGCAGGGACATCGGCAGAGGAGTTGATCGGTGTTTCCAGGAAGACACTAGAGGCTGAGGCCAGATGACGTCTGGACTGGGAGGCGCCGGGAAAGATGGCTGGTCGGGCAGTGGTGTCAGATCGGGAGGTGCAGATCTTCAGTGTGAGGACCAATGTGAGTTCTAGTCAGGGAGGTGTGCCTTAGTCGTGGCAGGAGCCGGAACTAGTGGCGCATAGGGCAGGAGCCACTGTAGGCGAGCCAAAAATATCTATTGGAAAGAGGGAGTTGGGAGTGTCACCAGGACTACCTTATAGGGGCCAGAGGGCTGTGGATAGGAGGATCTGTGGGAGGGTGGGGTGCTGTCTAGAGGGACAGGGGTTCCGTGATACGTAGTGATGATGCAGGGAGCCGGGAGCGAGACTGCCACAGGGAGCACGGACTGGTGCAGAGGGGATCCAGAGCGATGGGATCAGAAGTCACACAGAGCGGATGAGGTGAAGAAAGCCGCATGGGAGGGGCACCTTGAGAAACCATCTGGAATTTTTAGGAGGGAGGGGCACTAGGTTGTGGTGTGACGGAGGGGTAATGCTGGGTCGACACCGGAGGGAGCCGCTGGAGGGAGTCGTTGGGTGGGCCTTGTAGGGAAGAGCCAGTAGGGGGTGTGGTCGCATAGGGCACACCCAAGAGGGAGGGGGTGGCCGCGTAGGGAAGACCTGGGAAGTGGGGTGGACGCTTAGGGAAGACCCTGGAGTGGGGGTGGCCGCGTAGGGAAGACCTGGGAGGGGGGGGGGGTGGCCACGTAGGGCAGACCTAGGAGGAGGGGTGGTCGTGTAGGGCAGACCCAGGAGGAGGGGTGCTACTTAGGGCAGAGTTAGGAGGAAAAAAATATCTAAATATATTTTTCCATTGGTACCATCTAGAATGAGAAGTCATCTTACCTCAAGGTGAGGCAGACACCATCTTTTATAGATTGAGAAAGAAGAATACATACAATAGTATTCTAATGTGGGACTCAGAAATACTCAAAATAATAATAGAGGTTTTAACATTTATCATTTATCAGGACTCCCTTAGTAGGTATTTTAATCATTTCATTGAGTTGGGAATGGTTAATCCCTTTTGTAATAAGAATTTGAGGAGAAGTATATCTCATGCCATGTTTGCGGATGGCACTATCCTCTATTCTAATGGTAGTTGGAAATTAGTTCCGGGGATTAATTATGTTCTGGATGTTTATTGCAATTGGAGTGGCCACATTGTTATCTGAGAGAAAATCAATTTCTTTGTTCCGAATAAATTCTTTGAGAGGAGAATAAGGGTGTTGGATTCTTGCCTTGGCATGAAGAAAGGTGAATTTTATATGAACTACAC
This sequence comes from Viscum album, assembly GCA_963277665.1. Classification (NCBI taxonomy): domain Eukaryota; kingdom Viridiplantae; phylum Streptophyta; class Magnoliopsida; order Santalales; family Viscaceae; genus Viscum; species Viscum album. The sequence goes on from OY728130.1 coordinate 1,170,045,827, forward strand.
GGGGGATCTTATGTCTCCTCACCCTCTCCTTATTATCAATTTTTATTTTGTGGTTGAGATGATTGTAGACCACATTCTTAATTGGAAAAATAGCCTTTTATCTTTTGGGTGGAGAATCTATTTGATTAATTATATTTTATCATATATACCTATTCATATTCTATCCACCCTGAAGGTTCTGAAGATTGTGATTGATAACATAGGGAAAATTATTATTTCATTCTTATGGTATGGGCACTTGTAAGGTAAGTATCACTAGGATTATTAGAGTAGATTGGACAAACAAATTAGTGAAGGAAGTATTAACCTTAGGTGTTTTTCTGTAACCATAGGTGGACTTCATGCCAAATTGGCTCTATAGATTATTGAGGGGAGATATTTATAGGGAAGAAATTTGAAATGTACTTAGATAATTGATGGGTATCATTATAGATGAAAGACTTTTTTAATTCATAAGATTGTCTCACTATATCTACATGTTATTTAGCAATATGTTTAGTAGAATATTGTCAATAGTGAGTTGAGCTATTAGTTCCATAACTAGGTTGGCACTGTTCTTGGGTTCCCATACATCCCAATTCCTGATATCAATTTCAGGGAAGCTTGTGCTCATCCCCTTCTCATAAATACCACATCTAATTTTATCCAGAAGAGTTTTTAGAAAATATAGTGATGTCTAATGAACATGATCATTGTGTTTTTAGTATAGATTCTATAGGTACTTTCAATATCAAATATTTTATTTCAATTCATTTGGTCCCCTCTTTCTAGGATTTATGGGGTGAGTTTTTATGGTGAAAAGATATCCATTTTAAGTTCTTTTTCCTATTGTGGCATGTTCAGAACAATGATTTTCCATCCATGGAGAGTGTTCAATAGAGAGGGGTGAACCTGTCTTCTTAACGTCATGTTTTCTCGATGATGAACTGTGAGTCCATGATTCATCTATTTTTCAATTGTGAATGGGTAAAGAAAACTTGGTATTTTTTGGTCAGTCTTTTGGGAGGTTAGACACAGGTTCTTCTCCATATTTTTTTCTCCAACTGTGGTTTAAGGGTGCAGGAAGACCAAGCCTGAAGAGGAAAGCCAGAGATTTGATTTTCACAACAGGGTGTTGGGTTCTCTGATCATACCATAATTAAAGATTACATCAGTCTTATATATGGTATATTATGGTTATCCTTTTTAAAATTTATAATTTAGTTTTGGACTTTAGCAGGTTATGTAAGGATGTGGTGAATGGAGCTTCAATCAGGGCCCTCTGTCCCTTAATCCCTCAGAACTCAAATGTTTTACATGCTTAGGGGAATTATGTCAAATTAAAGCCTCCACTTTTCAGAAACAACTTAAATATAAATGGATCATGTGGAATGGGATTTTTTTTCCAGAGTGGAGTGATAAGATATCCCAAAGGCTCTATTGTGGTGGATTTTTTTACTTCCTTCGGTAGTGGTGATTCTATTCAAGCTGAGGCCCATTCTCTTCTCACTAGATTATCTCTATGTGTAAAGAGGAATATTCCAATCAGGGAAGTGGAAACTGAATCATTGAAAATTTATAAATCTTTGTTGGGAAAAGGTCCCATCCCTTTGCTTATTGTGTACTCCATCAGAAGGTGAAAGTGTTTAATGAATGATAATATGTCTATCCTTCATACCTAGCTTGAGGGAAATGTTGTTGCAAACTTCCTGTCCTCAAAAGTGTCTTCAGATGATTGTCTTCTAATTTTTTTTCTTGTCTTGGTTCCTTTCCCTATAAGGTTTTAGACTTTTTTCATGCTTATTCACTTGGGTTTCACTACTGCATACCCCCCTTAACTGTCTTGGTGTAATCTATTTAGTCTTTTTTAAATTTAATAAAATAAATTGTTTGGTTGGTATGGATAAAGGGGAAATTGATTAATGAAAAATGAATCGATGTAATTATGGTTATTATATAAATGAAATTTGATTCATATATATTTGTGTCCCTTTGAAAATCATCATTTTATCTGTATAGTATCCTATCATTTGGCACTTGTACAAAATCTATTTCCAGTACATGATGTGTCTCATGTATCATTTCTGAGGGAATACATAACAATTACATGACATGTACTAAACCCATACGTCATAACACCAGATCACGATATTGTATATTTAGAATAGTGGGTAATGTTTTTGGATCATATAGATAATGTTCTACAAAACAAGACCACTTGTCTGGTTAACGTTTTATGGTAAAACCACAAGTTAGTGGATGATATGGGAAATAGAGTATGTAATGAGGAAATATTATCCTCAATTGTTTTTATAAAATGAAAAGAAATTTAAAGGATGAAATCCATTTTCATGGAGTAGAATTAAATACCTTATGATTTTATGAAAAACATTTCTAGTAAAATTAAATTCATTGATAGCTCGTGTTACCTGAAACATTGAGTTTAAAAAAAAATCATAATATACTATTGATATTGTTAGTTATACACAACCATGATAACTTATCCATTTTATTTAGATGTTTTAATAGGAATAACCACATTATTAATATTAGGTATAATTTTTTTAATAAATACATTATATTTATAAATAATTACTCATTTTAAAAATAGACATTATATGCTTCAAAAATACATTTTATAAAAAAAACATACTTTTATTTGTTGATGTGAAAAAATAATAAATTTCATTTCTATAACTTTTTAAAATTATTTTTTTTAAAAAATAAGTTTTTTTTGAATAAAAATTTCAAAATTATCTATGGGTGAATTTTATATAATTTTGGGAAAAGAATAATTTTTTGGTGAATACTAAAAAATATTGATTTTTATTAAAAACTTCCAATTAATTTAAATAGTTTACAAAGATCCAAATTTGTTAAATATGTTTTAAAATTTAAATTATTTAAATTATATATTTATTAATCCAATTTAGATCACTTAATTCAATTTCATATTGAATTTTGATATTTTAACATTCTCTACTTTTGAAAAAATTCTTTTTGAAAAATAAATTTTTCATCATGTCTATTGGTTTAATTTTAAAATAAATATTTTTATCTCTGTGAATAGAATTTGGAAAAAGTGATACCATATTTAAATTAAAATAACTAATATTTGAACTTAATTTTTATTCAAAATTAATTCTAGAAATTAATTACCATATTAAGGATAAAATATATTTATGGGGGTGGTTAAATTAAAATTATAAGGGTTAAAATGACATATACACTTATCTAATTTCTATTATCTGTCCATATCTTAACCCTTACTAAATTATGCTAAATATGTTTCCCCTTTAGGACATTTTTTCATGATTGTGACCGATCAAATAATTTATGTAATTAAAAATACATCTTTCACACTTTCTTTTAAATTTCAATGACGTGTTCACATAGGTAAAAATGAAATATGTCATCAAATCTTAATTTTAATTTATTGAGTAATTAAACTAACACTAGGGGGAACTTATTTTCAATTTTTATTAATTATATAATTACCACAACTGGAAAAAAGGTTTAACATGTCGGTATTTTTCATGTTGGTTCTATATAACCGACGTAATAAATCAATGAGAATCAATTTTTTATGTCAGTTATTTTAAAAATGATGTAATATATCGAATCTCAGTGCTTTATCATGTCGGTTATAAAATAACCAACGTGGTAAAGCTAATCTCGGAAATTTATTACATCGGTTATAAAATATCCGACATGATAAATTGTTTTATACATCGGTTATTAAATAACTGACGTTATAAAAAAATAGTTTACCATGTTGGTTACTAAATAACTGACGTGCAAAAGATTTTAAATGATTTATCACACCCCTTATTCAATAATTCTGTTTTCTTTGATCAGGTGACCTATGAATCGTCTCTCTCATGTTAAAAACCTAGAAAGTATTCTTCGAAGTCGTGCCCTCAAGTCTCTTTTTTCCAACATCATTCTTAATATTTATTATTATCAGATCTATCAGGTCAACTCGCAACACTCAAGTAATCCTCACACGGCTCAGTTTCAGTTTTTATTTTTCATGATGCCTTAAACTATTTTTTTGAGATGCTATTTTTCTTTGTTCTTACTATCATGTTAAGTTTCATAGTGTTCATTTATACTATGCTAAATTCTTTTCTGGTAAAATAAACCTATAGATGTGATATCATGCAAGTTTACGATTTTTGTGTGTTCTATCGTGTGTGTGTGCGCGTACAGGGGGTTTCCAAGGGGGGGGGGGGTGGCTTTCTAGGGGTGGGGGTGTCTAGGGGGTGTCAAAGGGTGTGGGGGTGGTGTCCAGGGGGGTGCGGGGGTTGTCCAAGGGGGTTGGGGGTGTCCAAGGGGGTGGGGGTGTCCAGGGGGTGAGGGGATTGTCCAAGGGGGTAGGGGTGTTCGGGGGTGTCCAGGGGGTGAGTGGGATGTCCAAGGGGGTAGGGGTGTCTAGGATGTGGGGGTGTCCATGGGGGGGGGTGTCCAGGGGGTGGGGGACTATCCAGGGGGGCTGTCCAAGGGAGTGGTGGTGTCTAGGGGGTGTCCAAAGGTAGGGGGGGTGTCCAGGGGGTGGGGGGGTATTTCCAATGGGTAGGGCAGTATAGGGGGTGGGGGTGGTCTCCAGGGGGTGAGGGGGCTATCCAGGGGGGTAGGGGTGGTGTCTAGGGGGTTGAGTGGGCTGTCCAAGGGGGTGTGGGGTGTCCAGGGGGTGGGGGATGTCCGAGGGGTGAGGGTCTGTCCGAGGAGGTGGTGGTGTCCAGGGGGTGTCCAAGGGGGTGGAGGTGCTGTACAAGGGGGTGGGGGTGTCCAGGGGATATGGGGGTGTCTGAGTGGTGTCTAATGGGGTAGGGATGTGGGGTGGTGTCCATGGGGGGTGAGGGGGCTTTCCAAAAGGGTAGGGGTGTCCAAGGGGTGAGGGTTCTGTCCAGGGGGTAAGGGGGCTGTCTAGGGGGTGGGGTGTCCAGGGGGTGTCCAAGTGGGTATATTGTGGGGGGTGGTGTCCAGGAGGGTGTCCAAGGGGGTGGGGGTGGTGTCCAGGGGGTGAGTGGGTTGTCCAAGGGGGAAGGGAGAATCTAGGGTGTGGGGAGGTGTCTAGGGGGTGGGGGTGTCTAGAGGGGGTGGGGGTACTGTTTAGGGGGTGGGGGTGTCCAGGGGGTGCTACCTAACTGTGTGTGGTGCCCGAGTTCTTTAAAAATGTATTTTTTACCATTTCCTTTATCATATTTCAACACCAAAACGCCTCTTTCTCCCCCATTTGGAACATGAAACCCTATGAGTATCCTCCTACTCTTCTCCATGCCTCTAACCTCCTTCTAATGGTGATTCCAAGCGGTTTATACAACTTTGGGGGTTATTTTTCCGTATAATATCCTCCTTACCCCTCTTCTTCCTTCTTCCTTTTTATTCTTAGTTATTCTTCTTTGTTGGTTCCTTTAGTCTAAGGTTCTTGTTTATTTGTCTCTAAATTTAGGGTTTTTTCTTATTACGATTCTTCTTGGTATTTATTCCTCATTTGGACCTTCTTGAATCCATTTTGAGTGGTCATCATTGAAGGCGTCTTGGATTGAGGTAGGTTTCCCTATGTTTTGGCCTGTAAATTTACGAATCATTGATGTCTTGATGTTTATACCTTGATTTTATGCTTTTTAAAAATATATAATTTTTTGAAAGATTACATGAATTAAATCAAGTTGCAATCCCATTGAATTAAATTTCGTGGAATTATTTTACATAGCCCTACACAACAAGTGCTTGATTAAAAGCCTAGTTGGCCCTTATAAGTGGTTTATGATTTACAAATGATTTTGCGCCCTTTCAAATGTGTTTCAAATATTTCATGGATTCCTAAATGGTGTGTTTGGATAATTCTGAAAACATATTTATTCCAAAATAATGGGTGTGGCCCGGTTGGCACTTTTAGAAAGTGGGTTTTATTTTGAAAAACCTTTTTGGAATGTGTCTCTTGCCTCATCATTATTAAAATGAATGGGAATGTCCTTGGTATGGGACTTCCATTGTGCATTGATGGCCCTAAGGCAAGGGGACTTCCTCGGAGTGGTGTTCTAGGGTGATTCTTGTGTGTGTGTGGCTTATGTGTGTCTTGTGATTATTTTTTATATATGGTTGATTGTTTGATACTCCTCAGATCACCCCCATATTAGACCTAACATGGTAACCTAGAATTGGTAGTAGATTATTTGAGAATGCTTGCTACTCTATTTTATGATTATGCTCTATCTAATTGATCCTTAGTATAAACATGCTCTACTTTGGGGATGGTTCCCCTCATATGTTAGGGATGTTTGATTGCATCAAGCATGCCAAAAGGGTGGATTAGTTTACAATATGTTTTAGATTTTCCCCTAATCTCCTAGTTATTACCAAGTTATTTTACACTTGTTTATTCATGGAGGACAATCTAGGTGCCTCATCTGGTATGGTTACTTGAATACAGCTTACCCATTGCCCTTATTATATCATCATTGATTATGGTCCCTAATTTTGGTGTGTCTCTTTGGTAAAATTGAAATCTTGGTTTTAAATTTTTTCATGAGGATCGTTTTTAGAAAAACAATGATTATTTTCATCTATTTCAAACTAGCAGCAAATAAATTTTTTATTTAAATGAAATGCATAGGGACAACCCCTACCCCCTGGACACCCCTACCCCTTGGACACCCTGGACAACCCCCTACCCCCGTGGACAATCTTCACCCCCTTGGACAGCCCCACCACCCCCTGGACATCCCCCCACCCCATTGAACACCCCCATGGAATATATATATTCCAATGGTTTCATTAAAACTGTTGGAATATTTTAACTTCAGGTAGTCTATACCAACTATTCCTATAGAATCGTTGGTATAGGGCTATTGTAGTGACTATCATGCCAATGGTGTGTGAAACTATTGGGGTATTCTATCCCAATTGTTTTAGGGGATATCCCAAGGGTTTCAAATCGTTAGGATATGTCTAATTTTCAGTAGTGAATGTATACATATTTTAATAATTACACGTCATATTTCTTTTTTACAGATGGGTTAATTTGGTATCCAGTTGCATCATGATGTATTATTTGTGTACATTAATAATAAATGATCCAAGATGAATTTAAAACTGTTATGTATAACTATATTTTCCTTTTAAAATAATTTTCATGCATATTTTTTTTTCAAATACGCATATATTTGTTTTATATTTCAAAATTGTTTTACATTCAAATTATGTTATTTTTTATATAAATATAAATTTATCTTATCTTAACAAGATGTATAATTTTGATACTTATTATAGGTAATAATGAGTCAAAGTTGGATTAAGTAACATAAAATGATTAATGAATATGAGGAAGGTGTTGATTCCTTTTTGAAGTTTGCTAAATGAAATGTTCCAAGAAGTGACATTTTTTCTGTCCATGCCTGAAATTTTTGAATATGAAAAATTTTAAATGTATAGAGATCAAAGGTCATCTAATTTGTCATGGTTTTAATCTGAGTTATAGCCCTTGGATTTGGAATAGTGAAACTGGACATAATGTTAGATCTACTGATGATGATGGTTTGAAATATGATAATTCTGATGGAATTGAAGAAATGATCCATGATGTTGTAGCATAGCAAATTGAGATAGAACCGACTGTTTGACATCTATATGGTGATACTGAAAAACCATTGTATCATGGTTGTACAGATTTTACAGTTTTGTCTATGGTGTTAAGATTGATTAACCTGAAGGAAAAACATGGATGGAGAGGCAAAATTTTTACAGAGATGGTACAATTGTTGAAATACATTCTTCCAAAAGACTAGGATCCTCCAAATTCACATTAGAAGACCAAGAAAATATTATGCATGATGGGATTGGGATAAATGAAAATACATGTCTGTCTGAATGGATGTATGATATATAGGAAGGAATATAAATTTCTGTCAAAGTTCCCTAAATGTGGGACATCATAGTATAATTTGAAAGAAAAACCCCAGGCTGATGTAGAGATTACAAATATCCCTTCCAAGGTATTTTAGTATCTTCCTATAATTCATCATTTAAAACATTAATTTTCTAATTCACATGATCCAAAAGGTTAAGATGGCATGCTGATGTGCGGATATGTGAAGGAAAAATACATCATCCAGCTAATTGTCCATAATGGAAGAAAATTTATGAGCAATATCATATATTTGTAAATGAAATTAGAAATCTCAGACTAGGGATGTGCATAGATGGAATGAATCCATACCAAACCCTTAGTAGCACACATAGTTCATGGCCTATTTTATTGGTAATTTAAAACCTCTCTCCTGATGTTTGTATGAAGTGAAAATATTCCATGTGAAGTATAATGATCTCTGGTCTGAAGCAAACTGGAAATAGAATTGATGTTTTCTTTTTACCATTGATTAATTATTTGAAACTTTTATGGGAATATGGTATTATGGTGTATGATTATTATAAAATGGAATATTGTCTACTGCATGTAGTTTTTATCTTCACTATAAATGACTTCCCAGCATATACAAATTTGTCTTGATACATTGTTAAGGGGCATAAAGCATGCCCAATTTGTGAACAACATACTTCATATTGTCAATTTCATCATGGAAGAAAAACAGTGTACATGGGTCATCAATTTTTTTTGCATATGGATCACTATTATAGAAGACTAAAAAAGGCATTCAATGGCTCAAAATAATTTGATATTCCTCTAAAACCTTTATCCCCTGATGATTATTTTTAGAGGGTGGAAAACCTTGATGTGACGTTGGGAAAGAGACAAAAATCTGGAAATGATAGACATACTTGGAAGAAAAGGTCAATATTTTTTGAGCTACCATATTAGAGATATCATGAAGTGAAACATAATATTGATGTCATGCATGTGGATAAGAATATATGTGGTAGTTTGATTGGAACATTTCTATATATTAAGGGAAAGAAAAAATATGGGTTGAATGCAAGATTATACATACTATCAATGGGAATAAGTTTGGAGTTACCTCACACTCCTAATGGAAGATGGACATTTATTCCCCCATCTTGTCCTACTTTATCCAAGAGAGAGAATATTAGCTTTTGTTAGTGTCTTCATGATATCAATGTGCCTCAAGGTTATTCTTCAAATGTAAAATTTTTTGTCTCTTTGAAGGATTTGAAGTTGATAGGTATGAAATATCATGATTGTCACATCATGATGAAATAACTTCTACCAGTTGCATTGCGTGGAATATTTCCCATCCATGTTAGAAAGACTATAATGAAGTTGTGTTATTTTTTAAATTCAATTTTCAATAAGGTGATTTATGTGAATGCTTTGAACATTTTGGAAAAAGATGTAATTTCTATACGTTATCAATTGAAATGTATTTTCCTAGATCTTTTTTTTGATATAATGGTGCATTTAATGATTCATATGGTTCAATAAATAGAGATTTTTGGACCTGTATATCTTCGTTGGATGTATCCTTTTGAATGTTATATGAAAATATTGAAGGGGTATGTTAAGAATCCATATCGACCTATAGCCTCCATTATTGAAAATTATATTTCTGAGGAGGTTGCAGAGTTTTGTACAAGCTACTTGGATGCGGTGGAGCACATAGATTTGCCTCCATCTCACCATGAACGAGTTAATAATGAGGGAAAGGGGATTCATGGCATGAAAGTCAAGTCATTGTCACCTGAACAGATGAAGAAGTTAGAATTATACATCTTTAATAACATAGTTGATGCTCAATGGTATATCACATTTCATATTAATGAGTTGAAACAAAGTCATCCAAATAAGAAATTAATGTAGATTTTGAATGATCACAATAAGATTTTTTTGTCATGGTTTAAAAAGACCTTACATGGTAGATCAGATGTATCAGATACATTAAGATGGTTAGTGGGTGGTCCATGTTTAAATGTGATAACATGGCCCGGTTATGAAATTAATGGCTATACATTTCATACAAATGCTTAGGACAACAAAAGTTAAATTCAAAATAGCGGTGTATTGGTGTTTGCAGATGCAATTCATTTTTCGAGTTCAAAAGGTAAAAACCCAATTTCTGCATCAACTGCATATTATGGAGTCATTGAAGAAATATGGGAGGTTGATTACTTAAAAATTAAAGTCCCTATTTTTAACTGTAAATGGTTTGTCAGTTACAATAGTGTCAGACATGATGAATTTGGAATGACAGTTGTTAATCTGAATAGATTGGAAGATACAACAGATTTTTTTATAATGGAAACACATGCACAATAGATTTTCTATGTAGTTGATCAATCATATATGCAGTGGTCTATTATTTTACAAGGGAAAAAATAATAGATTTGTGAGGATCAACTTGATGAAGATTCTGATTTATGTGAGATACCTACTTCCATGGAATGATTAGCAGAACATAATGATGAGCATGTTGAAGACATGGTTTGTGCCATAAGGAACGATCATGTCGAAGGAATTTGGGAAAAAAAATCGATTTTTTACATTCTTAATATTACAGGTAACATATGTTTATTTCTTGTTTACATTTATTATTTTCATAAAATGTTAGATATTGTAGTTTTTTTTATTATTAAAATTCTTATTAAAACAAATAAGTAAAAGTTTTTGTTCATTTTAATTTTGTTTATTTATTTTATCATGTTTACCATTACATAAATAATATATCTTTTATTTTTGTTGAATGACAATTAATTTACCATGTTTATCAGGTTTACCATGTTTACCATGTTTATCATGCCTACCATATTTACCATGTTTCCCATGTTTACCATGTTTAACATGTTTACCATGTTTACCATAGTTTAACATTATGTAACTTATATATTTATTTATTTTGTTGATTGAAAATTACAATACCATGTTTACCATGTTTACCATTATTTAACATGCTTACTATATTAACCATGTTTACTATTATGTAACTTAGTTCAATTTTCCATTTTATATTTACATTAGTATTTTAGTATTTGAATTTTTATATTTGTGAAATAATGTTTTTTTTATTTTAAGGATAATGAAAAATCAATCAGTTGATCAACCACATGATTCTGGAGATGAGCATAATGATCATACCTCTGGGGAAGAACATTCACATGCTCTTCTTGATGTTACCCAATCTTCCTCATTTGCTCCCATAATGAAAAGAAGAGTTCAAGAGCTGGTAAACATGGGTGTATACATTTTACAAAATTATCACTTTCCCGTACACAGGATCAGAGGACACTCATTGAGTTTGATGAGAATGATATTCCTAGAGGTCTAAATGTAAAAGATTTTAAGATTTTTGTATCATCTCTGGGTAAGATCAAAGTAAGAATTTTGTATGATGATTGGAGAAGTGTGGACAAAGCGATAATATCTCAGTTGTGGGAGACAATTTTGGTTAGATATTTTTCTATAGTTTTCATATTCTTTAAATGTTTCTAGTATAATATGTTTTACCTCTTCTTTATCAGATGAAATTTGATATTCTTGACACCGGAGGAGTCAAGAAGAAATGTTTATTGATGGGTACAAGGAGATGGATGGATTTCAAATCAACCCTGACATCTGATTTCATTTTTTGGTCATAGGATTCATGAAAATCTATGTCATATATATCCTTTAATAGATGAAGATACATTGACACAATTTGTTTAATGTAGAATAAAAGATTCATTTTTAGTAAGGGAAATGTAAACTTTTATAATATTTCTTATATAAATGATCTTATTAATGTTTTTTGATGATTTATTATTTTTAATTTACTAAAAACAAGGAAATACCATTAGGAGATCAGATCCAAAAATGTATGCCCTCATAGTTTATCTCAGAAAGGATATACATTATTGGAAGAAAAAATGATGGCAGAAAAATTTAAAAAACTAAGAGCTATGTCTTCAAGCTCTGGAGAGGTTTCCCCGCCATACCCTCTATCTAGATATGAAAAATGGAAGAGAGACCAGATGAGTAAAATGGGGAAATATCTTCCAAAATATTCGAGAATCATAGATGAGATGATTGTAGGATATTTATTTTATTTATTTAATTTAACTATATTATTTATATAATTTTAATCATTAAAGAAATCTTCAATTAATTAATAGAAGATTATATTTAGGAATAGAGCTCATAGGGGGAATTTACAGTTATTGGGAGGCAAGATATTTTATTTGCAGCATTGGGAAATCCCGAACATCCTGGTCATGTGTGAGGATATTCGACAGGTGTATCGATAAGAAAAGTGTTCCACATTCTTCAAATTATTCTATTAATGGTGTTTATAAAAAAATAGAATCCTTGGAGGCTGAAGTTCATAATATTAATGCGATGATGGTGGAAAAGATTAGAGTGTCAGTACATTCTGTGTTTATAGACATGAAAATACAATTTTAGACTACATCTCCCACTCCTCCACCTCCCCTTACAGACCCAATTATTTATCCTCCACCTCCTCCAGTAGCTCCCACCCACTCACCTCAGCCTGCGGACCCCATTTTTTATCCTACTCATCCACTGTAGATTCCTACTTATTGCGAGTTATATGTTGATGATCCTCAACATCATATAGTTTCATATGGGATGGTATATTATATAGGAGAAACATTTCACCATCAAAATTAAGCGGTAGAGCATCATAGGGTCACTATATAGGATATTATAGATATATCAGATCAAGTACCATTACCTACAGATGTGGTGACAATAGTTGGATATAGTATCAAGCATTTTTTAATTTGGCTATCGAGACTTTTGCGACTCATTACCATAGAGGTATGTATGTTATATCTTCTATTTTTTTTATTAAAGTTGTTTTAACATTTGAAAACAAATATAATTTTCTATTTATTTTTACAGGAATACTTCAAAGGTAAAGAAATACTATATAGACAACAAAAAAGACCAATGGATATGACATCAGATACTGATTCTTGTAGTCGTGAAAGATTGTCAAGATATTCAAATTTTTTGGTAGATAATTATGTGTTTCCAATGGAATCCCATGTTTATGGACATACAATAAATGTGGGGATTCTAAAAAATGATATCATAGAGCTTTTTATTGGAGATAAGTTTGGCATCAACATGGTGCAAATTTTTTCCATGTAAACCTTAACACATTTTCCCTAAGTTATATTTATTAAAAAAGTATACTTATTTCTATTTTGTATTAGGTATCTTTATAACATGTGTGAGAAGAATGAGCAGACAGATGTATATGGATCCGTGGACCTGCATTTGATTTCCCCTAAATCACATGCATTGGATGAGGAACAAAGAATGATTTATATTTCTAAAATATTTGAATAGAATATAATCACATAGTGTTGGATAATGCCTTTTTGTGATAGGTATGAAACATATCTCTGGAAAAGAGTTCATTATATTTTATCATAAAAAACTACTAACCTAAATTTCTTTTTATCAGTGATCATTGGATATTAGGTGTTTTTCCCCCAATGGAGAAAACACTTTATTGGATTTGATCTTTCCATGGAGATGTGTGGGAATGTTTCAAAAATATGTTTTAAAAGTAAGTTTCAATTTCATAATAGTTGTATATATTATAAAGAATTTAAAATTTATCCCATTCATATTATTTTCTAATAAGGGATGGGTTTACTTTCAAAATAACACGAAGAAAAGGAGTGCCAAGATCAAATATGCAAAAGTGAAGGTAAATATCCATTTATAATTTTTACTTTTTGATGTTTTACATAAAAATAATACTTTTAATTTACTCTAATTTAAATATAATTTTCATGAACAACAAGGCATCTTCGAATTTAGATATTATATGTTAAGATTTATGTATGGAATAATTAAAACTGGAACAGTTGTGCACTTTAAATAGGTAATATTTCCTTTTAAACTTTTACATTATATTTCATTTGATTTATTAATTATACATGTTAACTACTATCCATTTAATTTTTAGTTATTTGATGAATCTCAACCCTATAGTGCTCAATATTTCAAACACATACAAGTGGAATGGTCAAATTATTTTATAGGTTTTATTGAATTTAAGTTTTTTTGTAGTGAAAAATGTAATTTTGAATATTGTCATTATAATTGTGTATTTGGTAGTCGTTTATGTTGGATTTAGGTTTTTTTAGTTGACATTGTAAGTTTTTAATGTTATATATGTGAATGATTAATTTTCATATACTTCTTGTTTTGGTCTAGTTCTGATGGTTTTTCTGGTACAGATTCTGGTCTTTGGGGGGGGGGGGTCTAGGAGTGGGGGGGGGGGTGTCCAAGGTGTCCATGGGGGTGGGAGGGTGTCCATGAGGGTGGGGGATGTCCTGGAGGTTGGGGGGGTGTCTAGTGGGGTGGGGGGATTCCAGCGGCGTGGGAGGGTTGTCCAGTGGGGTGAGGGTGTCTATGGTGTTCATGGGGGGGTGGGAGTATGTGCAGGATGGTGGTAGGTCTATCTAGGGGAGTGGGGGCCTATCTTGGAGGGGTGGGGGGTGGGGGGGGGGTGCGTCTGTGGTGTCCATGGGGGTGGGAGGGTGTGCGTGTGCAGGAGGATGGGGGCTGTTCATGAGGGTGGGGGCTATCTAGGGGTGTCCAATGGGGTGGGGGGTGTTTCCAGGGGTGTGGGGGGATGTCTAGTGGGTTGGGGGGGGGGGTGTCCAGGGTGTCCATGGGGGTGGGAGGGTGTCCAAGAGGGTGGGATGGCTATACAGGGGAGTGGGGGGGATGTCCAGGAGGGGTGGGGTGTGGGGGGGGGGGGCTTTCCAGGGGTGTGGGTGGTCTCTAGTTGGGTGGGGGGGTTTCTAGGGGTGTGGGAGTGTTGTCTAGTGGGGGGGGTGGGGGGGGGGGGGGTGGGGGTGTCTGGGGTGTCCATGGGGGTGGGAGGGTGTCCAAGAGGGTGGGAGGGCTATCCAGGGTGGGGGCTGTCTATGAGGGTGGGGGATGTCCAGGGGGTGTCCAGAAGAGGGGGGGGGGGGGGTGTCCAGTGGGGTGGGGGGTTTCCAGTGGTGTTGGAGGGTTTTCCAGTGGGGTGGGGGTGTCCAGGGTGTCCCTGGGGGTGGGAGGGTGTTCTGGATGGTGGGAGGGTTATCCAGGGGAGTGGGGGCTGTCTAGGAGGGGTTGGGGAGGGGGATATCCATGTGGTATCTAGGGGTGTGGGGGGGGGGAGGTCTAGTGGGGTGAGGGTTTCCAGGGGTGGGGGAGGGCTATCCAGTGGGGTGTGGGGTTCCCAGGATGTCCATGGGGGTGGGAGGGTGTCCAGGAGGGTGGGAAGGCTGTCCAGGGGAGTGGGGTGTTATCTAGGAGGGGTGGGTGGGTGGGTGGGGGGGAGGGGGTGGGTCCAGGGGTGCTGGAGAAATGTCCAGTGGGGTTTGGGGTTTCCAGTGTGTCCATGGGGGTGGGGAGGGTGTCCAGGAGGGTGGGAGGGTTGTCCAAGGGAGTGGGGGGCTGTTCATGAGAAGTGGGGGGGGGGGGGGGGGGGGTCCGGGGGGGTATCTAGGGGTGTGGGCGGTGTCTAGAGGGGTGGGGGTTTCCAGGGGGTGAGAGGGTTGTCTGGTGGGGTGGGGGGGTGTCCTGGGTGTCCATGGGGGTGGAGGGTGTCCCAGAGGGGTGAGGTGCTGCCCAGTAGGATGGGGTCCAATCCAGGGGGTTTCTAGGGGTGGGGGGGGGGGGGGGGGGTGTCCAGGGGTTTTAGGGTTGGTGGGGGGGGGGGGGCTGTCTAGTGGGGTGGGGGGTGTCCAGGGTATCCATGGGGTGGGAGGGTGTCCAGGAAGTTGGGAGGGATGTCCAGAGGAGTGGAGGACTGTCCAGGAGGGGGGGGGGGACTGTCCAGGTGGTATCCAGGGGTGTGGTTGTGTTTAGTGGGGTGGGGGGGGGGGGGTTTAGGGTTGTGGGATGGTTGTCTAGGGGGTGTACGGAGGTGTCCATGGGGGTGGAAGGGTGTCTAGGAGGCTGGGATGGCTGTCCAAGGGGGTGGGGTGGGGTGGGGGGGGGTATGTCTAGGGGTGTCCAGGGGTGTGGGGGGCATCCAGTGGGGTGGGGGGGGGGGGGGTTCTAGGGGTGTGGGAGGGATTTCCAATGGGGTGGGGGTGTCCAGGGTATCTATGTGGGTGGGGGGGGGGGGGTGCCCAGAAGGGTGGGATGGCTGTCTAGGGTAGTGGGGGGCTATCTAGGAGGGGTGGGGCTGTCTAGAGGTATCCGTGTGTGTGTGTGTGTGTGTGGGGGGGGGGGGGGGGGTGTCTAGTAGAGTGGGGGGGGGGTCGGGGTTTCCATGGGGGTGGGAGGGTGTCCAGGAGGATGGGGGCTGTCCAAAAGGGTATGAACTGTCTAGGGGGTTTCCAGGGGTGTGGGGGAGTCCATTGGGGTGAGGAGGGGGGTTTCCAGGGGTGTGGGAGTTTTTTTCTAGTGGGGGGGGGGGGGTTCTAGGGTATCCATGGGGGTGGTAGGGTGTCCAGGAGGGTGGGAGGGCTATCTAGCGGAGTAGGGGGCTGTCCAAAAGGGGGTGGGGGGGGGGGTTACAAGGGTGTGGGAGGGTTGTCTAGTGGGGTGGGGGGTGTCTGAGGGGACCATGGGGTGGGAGGGTGTCCAGGAGGGTGGGGGCTATCTAAGAGGGTGGGGACAATCCATGGGTGTCCCGGGGTGTGGGGGGTGTCCAGTGGGGTGGGGTGATGGGTGGGGGGGGGGTGGGGGGTGTTCAGGGTGTAGGAGGGTTGTCCAGAGGGGTGGGGGTGTCCATGCTATCCATGGGGGCAGGAGGGTTTCCAAGAGGGTGAGAGCTTCCCAGGGGAGTGGGGGTGGGGGGGGGGGGGCTATCTAGGAGGGCTGGGGGGGGGGGGGTTCCAGGGGGTATCCAGGGGTGTAGGGGTGTCCCGTGGGTTGAGGGGGTTCTAGGGGGTGTGGGAGGGTTTTCTAGTGGGTTGGGGGTGTCTATGGTGTCCCTGGGGGCGGGAGGGTGTCGAGGAGGGTGGGGGGGATGTCTAGGGAGAGGGGGGATGTCCAATAGGGTGGGGGGATGTCCAGGTGTGTGTGGGGGGGGGGTGTCTAGTGGGGTGGGGGGTTTCCAGGGGTGTGGGAGGGCTTTCTAGTGGGGTGGGGGTGTTAAGGGTGTCCATGGGGTTGGAAGGGTGTCCATGAGGGTGGGAGGTTTGTACAGGGGAGTGGGGGGCTGTCTAGGAGGGGTGGGGGTGGGGGTGGGTGGGGGGGGGATGTTCTCTCCAAGGGGTATCCCGAGGTGTGGGGGTGTCTAGTGGGGTGGGTGGGTGGGGGGTTTCGGGGGGTGTGGGAGGGTTTTCCAGTGGGGTGGGGGTGTCTAGGGTGTCCATGGGGCTGGAGGGTGTCCAGGAGGGTGGGAGGGCTGTCACGGTGTGTGGGGGGTTTTTTGTGGGGTGGGGAGTTTCTAGGGGTGTGAGAGGGCTGTCCAGTGGGGTGGGGGTGTCCATGGGGGTGGGAGGGTGTCCCAGGAGGGTGGGAGGGCTGTGCAGGGGAGTGGGTGGGGGGTGTTTGGGGTGTCCATGTGGGTGGGAGGGTGTCCAAGAGGGTGGGGGCGGTCCAGGAGTGTGTGGGTATCTAGGGGTGGGGGGGGGGGTTTCAAGTGGGGTGGGGTGGGGTGGGGGGGGGCTTCCAGGGGTGTGGGAGGGTTGTCTAGTGGGGTGGGGTGGTTTAGGTCTGGTTAAGGTCTTGTTTTTTGGTCTATTTCAGGTTTTCTTTTGCAGGGCATAGTTGTGGTTTGAACGGTTTTATTAAAAAAATTTGGTATTTACATCCTTTATAAAATAACCAACGTAAACAATTTATGTTTATGGGTTTTAACGTTGGTTATTTTAAACTGATGTAGCAAATGCATGAGATAGGGTTTTTACGTCAGCTATTTCATAACCGACGTAATAAATGGAATGAAAATAGGGTTTTACGTTAGTTATTTGATAGTCGACGTAATAAATGGAATGAAATAGGTTTTTTCTTTGGTTATTTAATAACCAAAGTAGTATATATGTTTTCACGTTGGTTATTATTTAACTGATATGAAAAACACTTGACGGACTGGTTTATCACATCGGTTATGAACATAACCGATGTGATAAACTCTTCAGAGGAAAAATTTATTATGTTGGTTATTCTATAGAAGATGTGAAAATTATATACCATATTGGTTATTTAAAAACCTCCGTAATAATTCATGACCCCAAAGCGTTTTTCCACGTATGTTTTTGAATAACTGACGTGAAAAATGCTTCGGATTATTGGTTTTTACATAGGTTTTAAAATAACTGCCATAAAAAACTATATTTATAAAGTCTCATGTAATAACATCAGCCAAAATCTAATGTAAAAAATAAAAAATAACTTTCATAAAAAACATTTTCTGCACTAGTGTATTTTAAATTCTTAATAAATGACAACATATTTTTTATATAATTAATAGAAAAAAATAAATGATGTTAAAAATGTTAATCGTAATATAAATTGAATGAATTATTATATTTTGTGCATTTTCCTAAAAAATATAATAATAAACACAGGTTTTAAAAATATATATTCTAATTCAAACTTTTTCTCGATGTTCATAAAGTCAAATTAAATGAATAGAGTCAAAATTGATATTAATGTAATTTTATCATAAATGATATTTTATTAAGTTGTGTAACATTTTAAAAACTATTATCTTATAAAAATACATTTTTATATATTTTAAAATATCAACCATAGTCCACTCATATAATAATTAAACTTTTATAATAATTATATTGACCACTAAATTCTTAATTTTTTTACCATGATAAAAGGTGAAACATGGTTCTGCACATTACATGTGATTGTGTTAAAACTAATTTTACAAAAACATAGTATCTTTATTTAAAAAATTTGCTATAATATGTATAAAAAGTTGTTATAAGTAATAAAATAATACTCATTTATTTTTTATAATTTGGAGATAAATGACCAAGGTATATAAATAAAAAAATAGTTAACATGGTAAAATAAAAAAAATGTAAAATTAAGTATATAGAAATACTAAGTAATAAAATTATTAAAACATGTTTTTCTATTTTTTGAGGTTTTTACTGAACATATATTCCCTGCACTCTATTAATTATAATTTTTTGGGTACTTGGTTTGACAGTGACTTTACATTATTGAATAGTTTTGGGTATTTACAAAAATGTTGCTATACTAAAATTATAAAAGGAAACTTAGTCCCCTCACTTTTCACAAATAATAATAAATTTGGATAAAATACCCATACAAAATTACCACCCCCAAATCATTAATAATATTTTATAGATTCTAATCATTCAAACAGTACAAACCTATGGACCTTAATAAGAGATCTGAAGGAATTTGTTCTAGGAGAAGGTAATTATTTTCAGTAAACACTTCATTTTTAATTTTTCTCTTACTAATTCATTCATGTTTTAATATTAATTATATAATATCTACTATATAGACCATATACTTATATATTTTTATGTATCTTACATAACCTATATCCATCACCCTTCCATAGAATGGGGAATTAAATCATCTTTCATGTGTACGGAGGGACACTACCTCTCGAACCAATGTAATTTGTTTTCCACCATCACATCTCACAAAATGATATAAATATGGTTTTATTATATGTGTATATATTATATTTATGATATTATTGTGCTTAATTAATTATTATATAACAAATAACTTCTTATATTTCATTTCATAGGAATACAATAACATCACTCATGTGTATGGTGGACTACCGCATCGTGAAGTGATATGATTCTTTTTTCACATACACATTAAATGGTAGGTAATAAGGATAAATTTAATGAATATATTTGATATATATGAAATCACAATGAATCATTAAAACTAATATATTATTTAAAATTATTTCATTATATCCTTTGATAAAATGGAATCAACATTCATTCATATTTATGATCTACCTTCTCCATGACCGGGGTATTTTATTTTCAATATGTAACATTTCTGGAATACAAACCAATTGAAATGTAATATCATTACTTTAGAAATTTTTATGATATTAAATGTTTCATTTAATGTTATTCATTCATGGATATTATGATTTGAATGTTTCCAAATATCATAATGGATTTCTAGCGACTCTTTTATTTTTGGGAGACATATACCTTATACACAACATTAATATTTTTTGTGGTATATATAATACCTAGGAATTTATTTTCTATTCTTCTGATGAAAATTAATTTACATAAATATATATATCTATGATTTATAAATTCATGTGTAATATGATTCAAAATTTACCAAAGTGGTAAGGGTTTGATGATATAATGTCATTTTTGGGGATTATTTGTTATTATGCTTTTGATGATGAGATATTATAATATATTTCTAAAGAACATTGTGTATTATATTATCCAATTATTATTTAATTATAATAATTTTCAACCCTTCATTTTCAAATTTTTTTATTTCCATGACTCCAAAATAATTTTTTAATAAAAAACAACTTTATTTCTATATACGCCTGAGAACCCTATTTCATCCATTTCCATGTTTATAAAAAAATTGAAGAATATTTTATTGTTCCTTTATTAATTTTTATATTATTTACTAACATTGTTTTATTTCTTAATAATCATTTTAAAATCAATCATCATGTCATTTTTCAAACAAGGACCCTTTGGATTTTAACAAAAATGTGTAAGGAGTATCTGTTTTAATATATAACACATGAAGATAATTTCCCACCATCACGAACCCTCAATGTTTTAATGATTCCTTTATATGTTTCAACATATATTTTAAATTAAATGTATTTTCACAATATTTTTAGATCTTTTAGTTTTAAAATGGTTATTTTAAAAGGGAATAGTTTACCAAAAAATCTCAGTCAGAGGAAAGCCTCTGACTAGTTAATAAAATACATGAAAAGTACAGAAAGCAAGTACAACAAACTCGGAAAGGCAACTACAGATCATAAAAGTCATATCCATCATCAAATCCATGGTAGATCACTTCCTCCATAGTATCTGATTCCCACTATGAGATTTCATAGTGCTTCAAGATCTTGGCACACTTCCTTCTATGATTCAATTTATCCAACGATATAAACACCTTAGAAGATTGATTGATAAAGGACCTGGTGGACAATGGATTCGGCTGATTAGAGTAGTCTTTCTTCATCCTTCTTCTTGATGGGGAAGACATAACTTCCTCATTTCGAGACATCTTCTTCTTCCCATGTTGAAAAACATCACTATATGAAGTCCTAGACACAACACTATGATTTTCCTTGTCACTATTAGAGACATCCCCCCATTTTCTAGGGATAAGCATAGATTTGTAACCATCAATATTTCTTTGGTCTTACTCATATTGTCTGTTAGAATCAATCATAGAAAAACATTGTGGATTGCTCTAGAAGATCATGATCACTATGAACCTCCTTCTTCATTGTACCTTCTTCGGTTACTTCATTATGAGATGAAAAAGCAAGCTACATATTGGGACCTTCCTTCATTCGAGAACCCTCCTCCACATGAGATATCTCCTCATGATCTAGATCTTGAAATCAGTTACAAGTAGAGACTATGATCTTGAATCCACCATCGGATTTCAGCTGCGAATTAGGGTCCTTAATAGTCAGACAAAGAAGAGTTTCATCATTGGATTTCCTATCATATGTTGCCTCATGCACAATAGACACACCAATTGAATTCAAGGGCCTCTCCATAGGCCCAACATCAACATACTTGAGCATTATGTCATCCTACCTGCTAACACCACATTGAATGGAGCCACTTTACCCATATTAATTGAATCCACTGAAGGGACTACCATGAAATTACTACCTACAGGACCAGCTGCATCCATAGGTGCACGATTCACACTATACCCCAGGAGAAGATGCTGCTTCATCCTATCAAACATCGTAGTGAATGTCATGTTAGAAGGTACCCCTTCATGTTTTTCGAAGCCGGACCACCCAATATCCTTAGACCAAAGGCAATGTCAAGTTTATCAACATAGAAAATAAACAGTCTCTGGCCAGAGACCTTTCCAAACCCCTTCACCAGACTACAATGCCTTCTGTTCATGGCTCCATGGTGACATTTATCAACCAGATGACCTAGTCGGCCGTAAGTCGAGTAGTAATTAACCCATGATTCAAAAACAATAGCTTGGATCCACTGAAACTCCTCACCAACTGTAATCCAAACCCATTAAACAGGTGGCTTCGAAACATCCACCTCAAAACAAAAACGTGGATTGATCGGGTGACTCACAAAAGAATTTCGAGCATTAGAATAAAGGAAATGAATAACCAAATTCCCTAACATAAGAATGATTTCCGGATTTTGAAAAGGTAGTGGAATATGAGGAAGGCTTACTTAGGTTGCGATGAAAGGTGAGTCCCGATTCATACAAAGATAAAGATACCATTAGAAATGAAATAACTTGCAGCCCTTGAATCTATAAGGATCTCTCGACCATATATATATACATATATTAAATCTTCTTTCAAAGAAAAACATATCATCAGGTGGTGTTAATAAATCAGACCCACAACCACATTATCTTGTTAGTCCAGTGGTTATATAATGATGAAATAATTATGAAAATGATTTATTTTCAAGAGTTCTGATATATTAAATATGTTATTAAGACCATTTCATTTCATGGGTTCTAATATTGTTATTTTTCTATGATATTTTAGAATTTATATATATGATATTTATTATGTTATGTCATGAAAAAATTAAGGTACTTTGTCCACTATGATACTCATGGAATTGAACAATGACTACTATGATAGTTTGGGGAGTATGCCAACTTTACTATGATGGACTTGAAAGTGATCCTTAATTACTATATTGGTTTGGGGAGTGAAAAAATACACCATTATAGTCTTGGAAATGAGTCTTTACTACTAAGGAATCATTTTAATTTTCTTCTGTCTATAGATAAAACCTATGTCTTTTTCCTATGTTATGATCTCATGGTGTGTGTTATCTAGTTAAATTATTAATCATGTCTTATGAACTACATGATTTATTTCAAGACTCATGTTTATGATCTATGATATGAAGGGTATGTTCTTTAAATGTTATGCTCCTTGTCTCCTACCCTTAAACTTCTATTATGATTATTTTTTTCCATTGATGTATCCCTTATTTACCCTTGTAGAGAATATGATCATACCCATTTCTATGCATCCTTTCCCTATGGTATTAAGAGGTTATTATTTATGATATTTCTAATAAATGATCTAGTTAGGAGGAACTAAGGAGGATATGATGTAGAACTCGTATGAATTAGTTGATTATGTTTTAATTTTTCCAGTGGAACTAGAACTAAACAATTTTGGTGTGGATAATTATGTTATTTATTTAATATATAAATATTAAGATGTTATATTTATGTATGATATGATTATGTATTTATAGTTGTTATTAGAGAAATGGTTTAGTAAAACTTTGGAAACAAAGATGAGAAAAATTTATTGAACAACCCATATGATAAATATATATATATGATATCATCATAGTGTTTTGATAAGGAATAAATTTTATGGTTTTCCTAAAAATACATCCATGTGTTCATAATACAAGTATAAATGGTTTTTTCATAGGTTTTTCTTTGGGATTTACCCAAAAAATAGTTAGTCAAGTATATCTTGGACATGAGTCTGGTGCAAAGTGTGTGTGCCCTTATTATGTACCCTATTTAAAATTTCTAGGGGATATTCTATGATTAATCCACATTTTCTTCCTGAGTCATTATGAATTATTTGAATAAATAATAATCATGGAGGAACTTGTTTAACCATAAGGCTTTATTGATAAAAAATGGTTTCATTATTAGTCTTGGAGTTGGTTCCCTAGAACCAACTTCTATGTAATTTATTATTAACTATATTACCATTTTATAATATTAATAAAGAAATTATCTCATCATGATTATTCTTCTATGTAACATACAATGTGAGAATGTCCTAAGAGTAGTTGTCGCAGTAAAAGTTTATACCAGTTCCCACTATGATAAGAACCCAATGTTCCATGATAGTATACTTAAATATATGTTCTATATATAGATGATATCATTTTAGGGACAAAAATTACACATGATATTAGTGGTTGAGACTCATAGTACATTATGTCTCTCTCTCATGGTGTATGACCTTGGTAATATATAGTGTATGATATTTTGAGAACGAGACCTGCAAGTAAGAAATCCAAATTTACATTTGTCATTGGATGCTTATATTTATGGATTTGTGTATTTATCCTTAGACTCTAATATTTATATTAATGATTATTATGAGTTGCATACATTAATTTATTATTGAAAATCATGGTGACATATGTTCACGACATGGTATGAATCGTTGGGTGTGTGACACGTAAAATTTCATTAATGAATAATGTGAGAATGGATTTTTCCCTTCTATTATTTAATTGAAGTTGATATATCATACCCTTTGATTTAAATGATATAGCCTAACTAAATACATGTCCATTATGTGCTATAGGGACATTTTATTTATAAAAATTAAAATAAGGAGACATTAAACACATAGGATGATGGAACCAACATGAAACATACTTAATTAGAGATATCATGATAAAAATATTATATTATATATTGAGTGTTTGTATGAGGTATCATGTTGTTGCAACATTAACTTATTTATCTATGGGTTCCTTGGCAAGTTGATAGACACAATCCCTAGACAATAGGATTCTTCACCTAATGCCCATGAGAAAAAGGCCTAGAGGGTCACACACTTAGTGTATCCATAATCTATATTAAATAATAAATTTTCACTTATTATTTAACAAGTGGGATTAATATTTTTATTGCATGTTGTTTAATAAGTATTTATTTTTTATTAATCTAATATATTCCATCCCCAGTTATTCAAGAGAATATTATGTGTCATGAATAGTTAAAAAATATTTATTTTCAATTAAATAAATATAATATTTATTTATTTATTGGAGAATGATTCAATGATTTTTATTTAATATACAATTATAAATTATTCATGACCTGATAAATATTTTCGAGGAATTGAGGACCATATTTAATTGACTGGTGGGAATTAGTACATAATAAATATTATTTGAATAAATAATATTTAATTTTTATTCTATATTTATGTTCACATCGATAAATAGTATTATTATTATTATTGACCTGGGATTCCAGATGGGATTAAATAAATAATAAATGGTACTTGTGAAATTATATATTTATATTCCTATAAATATGTAAACCCAATTTTATTATTTTAAAGAGGACCAAATATTTTCTTTATTATGCAAAACGAATCTTGAGAATCCACTTGAATACCTAGAGAACTCCCTTCTCTAAGAATTCTCCCCATGAATGGAGAGATATCTTCATCCACCTCCCACTCTCGAGTCTAGAGATATCAAAGAGAATTTTATGGAAGTGATTATCATGGAGATCAAAGGCTAACGATCAAAGTAATAAGATCTTCCATGCTAGCACTCGAATATTCCTACAATGACATTCAGAGATTTTAGGAACACGTGTGGATCACCACTATAAGGAATTTTCTCTTAATTCCTTCAATGAAATGGTGATAAAACATATATATGTCTTCATATCCATCAAATAATAAATAATTCTCAAATGGTGATTATTAATTAATTAAATTAATTATAAATAATACATAATGATCATGTGATTTGTTCTATAATTCTATAACTTTTTTATTTTTCATTGATTCAATTACATTAATCATGACAATTATTATTCTGTAAATCTCATACTAATCATTGATCAAGATAGAAAAGAAATGTCAAGAATGACCCATCGCATGCTTCCACTGCACCCAGAAAATACAAATGATATCAAAGAGGTTATACACTTATTTATAACTATTTAAAGATCATTGATTGATTTATTCATTTGTAAATGAGTTTTTAATTCAAATTTAATCATTATTTAAAAAAAATTGTGAGATTTTTTCTTCTTCTTTAATTTCACATTCATATAATCAAACAAATAAATTATATGAATGAAATAAAATATAACACCTCATCTAAAGGTGTTGAGTATTTTTAAAGGATAACACTAGAATAAATGTAACATTCCTTGGGGTGTTACTATTATAAATATGTTATGTAATATCATGTTTCTTTTTTAGGTACACATAACCCCCACTTTTCAACATTCTTTGGTTGGGTCTAATTTAGGGGTGATTCGAGTGAAATTTTTAAAATTTTGAATATCTCTTGGGCTGTGAATGATTGACGTATAGTTTCCCAAAACCATGTCCCCAGTTAGTGAAAACCATCAAAACCATGGAATTAAGGTTTTTTTTATATTTGGGAATGTTTTGAAAAACCCTGCACCCACCAAGTAGAAACCATAAAATCTGACTAGTATGGGCGCACGACTAGGGTGAATAGTTTGAAAAACTATATGGCCTTGCTAATTAAACCATGCATGTGACTTTTTATTGTTATTAAAATTAATTTAAAATTCTTGAACCCCCATTTTAATCCCTTTATCAGGCCTAAATCATCCTAGATTGTTTTCCTAGGTCAATATATCTCTCAATGACCCATTTTGGATCCTCCAAACCCCTTCTAAAGAGAATTGAAAATTAGTGATATTTATTCAGTCATTTCCTTGTATGTTTTTCTCCAGGTTCCTTAACTCCCACTCTTGTGTCCACTATTCGTTAGAGTATATCAGATATCTATATTTTTAGATGATCCATCTATGTTTTTTAGATACTAATGAAGGTTTTATTCTCAAATATATTTTTTGATGTTTTTATTAGAGATTCAAAAATCTGGTGTTGTGATTCGTGATCCTATAATCTAGAGGTAGGTGTTTCTGCTTGATATTAGACATTTTATTAACCCAAAATTTCATTATTTAAATTAAATTTCTTGAAATTAATTTACTTACTTTTAATTGTCCAATTGAAAACCCAATTTCAATTAATTTGGGATTTGAATCAGATTTGGCATGAAATTGGGAAAACTCCCCATTTAATTAAATTGTGGTGTGATATGTATTTAATGGAAAATTATGGAAACATAAGTTGTGGAATTTAAATTGTGAAATTGAATTGTTAAATTTATTTTTGAAATTGATTTAAACTTTTTATTTGAGAATAATAGATTAAATGTTTTCCTTATAAACCCAATTGTTTTATTCTATAAAAATCCATGATTTGATTAAAACCCCGTTTTGGTTTTTAAATAGAAAATTAGAATATTAAAATAGAATAAGTGGTTAATTGTATTTTAAAACGTTTTTAATACATTTACCATTGTTGTCTGTTGTTTGATTTTATGAAATCCTAGGTATTCAACGAGTTATTTGGGACAAAGATGCAACATTTTATTTTCCCTAGAAATGGATAGATGCCTTACAACTATAAAATAAAATAATATGCATATATTATCCCTAGTTGGATGCTGGTTAGTCTCCTCTATCCAATGATAGGGGGATGTGTGGGAATATTTCTACAATCATCATATGAATGTGTGAGGATCCAATAACCTGGAACTATCGTACCACTTGGTGGATGAACATGTTGCTCATTGTTAATGTTTTTTGTATATTACATTGTTTGTAAACAATTTTACACATTCCTTATGAATTAATATAAATATTTTTATATAAAATGTTTATTTATCCATTTTTTAAAATTGTCTCCATCATTGGTAATGCAAAGCTTGATTTGTTTTAAATATGACTATTAAATTCCATGTCTGTTTATTTAAATTCAAAGAGTCATCTAGTTAATTATGTTAGAATCATGTCATGGAATCCTTTGTGAGATCCAAATGATATTTTAGATCACACCCCAATTGTGCCACTGGGTGTTTGTAGATTTTTTCCTACTAGGTTTGAGAAAGGGGAAAGTACACTTGAATGTTGTAGTTTTTTGTTGATATATGGGACTGAGTTGATGTGTCCATTGGGGCATGGGTTGTTTTTTAAGTCTTATGGTACATTTTTGTGTACTTTAGGTTGTTTATACTTATTTTACTTCTGATATAGTTCTCCTTATGGTGTTTTATTTTATGTATACTAAATTTTATCTCTTTCTTTAGTTTTGTTGTCAAAAAATAACTCACAACATTATATTGTTTGATTCTTGGTTCTAGGCGCCAACCCATGTAGATCGGGAATTCCCCAAATTATATGTCTGTGTTATATCAAGTATCATGGTATGAGGGTATTTGATATGGTTCATGAAAAAGTTCTATGGGAGGTGTAGGTTAAGCATCATGGATTGATGTCAGTATTGAGCTGTGTAATACAGTTGTGACCTAAGAGATAGTTTTGATTGAGTTCCTGGATATCTTTCACCGCAATGAGCCTTATGTCACCAAGGGTGGTTTGGTGAGAGACATCATGAGGGTTAGTTCTATAATTATATATACATTTGATTTGTATATATTGAAATCTTAATCACTTCTACCTATTTGATGGGATTTGTGTCCCATGTTTCTCTTGTTTGAGTATTAATCTGATGTATTCAATATTGTATAATGATGTTTTTAGAATCATTCCTCTAATAAGAATTGAAAATGGTATCTATGATGAAGTTACTGATGAACCATAATGAGAAAATCATCATGTGGACCAGAACCTAGTTTAGGTAATCGTGTGTGATGTCCATGCTTTTGGATAGGAACCTACACCATTTTCCATCCAAGAACCTCATGTGGAACCTCAAATGGATGTTTTAAAAAATCATGCTCAGAAGTTCCTTTGAAAAAATCCACCATCATTTGAATGGTCTAATAATCCTCAACTAGATAAGGAATGATTTAGTGATATCGAGTTTCTATTTGAGTTCATGGGAATGCCCAATGAGATCAAGGTGAAATGTTCCGTCTTCAATCTAGAGGGACCCAGAAGGGGATTATGGGACATGATGGTGACTACAAAGAAGCATGAGGGCTTAGAGTATAAACACTATAAAGATATTTTCCATGAAAATTTCTATCTAGAGCCTATGGTGTTGTTTAATGCTTTAGATTTTTTCAATGTTGAGCTAGCCGACAGGACCATGACAGAGTAAAAAAATTACTTTGATGAGATTTTACAAATTTCACATAAAATTATAATGGATGAGATGATTAAGACTAGATGGTTCGAGATGGTACCTCGATGAGATATTATTTCTCCAGATTAATTTTTAAAACTACATTATTATATTAATGTGTGGGATAAATTTTTGATAGTTAGAATAGATCTAGATGTCTTATTAGGGTTCATGGGAGTTCGTTTTTCTCCCAATGGAGGTGTGAGTTCCATTAAAATAATGTGGAATCGTACTAATTTCCATAGGAATTATCAGTAGTATAGTTATTCTAGACCTCCTACAGTTCCTAGAAGAGGCCCATTTATTTGATACAATTATGGAAGTCTAAGGAATTCAAAATGGGTTTTCACTTTGGCACCAATGATATGTGGTTCCTACAAATGCTCAGGTTAGTTGTATAAGTTTATCCATGTCTATTCCACTCCATGTAGTGAAATGATGTCGTCATAATGTATAAAAAATAAACATCAATTAGATGCATCTTGAAATAAGTGTTTCTGGCCACATAAATATGGAATGAAGCTTCTTTACATAGTGGAAGAGTCTCTAGAGGAACCAAATATAGGTCCGACGATTGTGAGAGGTGCCATCCCTATAGCTTTATCATTATTGACTACGTTGTTTAATACTTGTGAATCTCATTATGTTATTTCAACCCATATTTTTAATATTCTTAATCTCCTTATAGATCTTTTATCTAATGTGAGGTATATTACTACACCCCTCACAACAAAGAGGGAGACGGGTCTCTATAGTCCCACTTCTATTTTCTCATTATCAGATATTAATCTTGCTTGGGATTTTCTGGTTCATGATATAAAATTGCTTAACATAATTTTCCAGATGGATTGGATGAGTTCCAATAATCTAAGATTGATTGTTATTTTTATGAGGTATCCTTCACTACAACTGATGGGGTGTGCCCTATCATCCAAGGAGAATGGGACCTGAGGTCGAGTAGAGATAGAACTTCTTATACAATGTTTAGGAAAGTAATATATGTTTTCCTTTTTTATATGGAGAAAGAATATTTGAGTTTTCATCTCCCTCTAGTTTTCATTGAGTTTCAAAATGTTTTTTATTCTGACTTCTTTGGTCTTCCACCGGTAAGGGAGGAAGAGATTTTTATTGACGTAGTTCTAGGTACCAAGACAATATCAATTCCTTCGTACCACATAGACGTAGCTGAAATGAACAATCTGAAGACTCGGTTAGATGATATTTTAAAGAAAGAATTTACATGCCTATGTGTGTCACCTTGGTCAGTGTTGGTTCTCTTTACTAAGATATATAATGGGCCACATCACCTTTTGCATTGACTAATGAAAACTCAGTAGATTAATGGTAAAGAATAAATATATGTTTCCATGGATTTATGATTTGTTTGACTAGTTTAAAGGGGAAAAGTGGTTATCAAGGATTTATTATTGATCTAGTTACCATCAATTGAGAATAAAATAGTCTAAAATTCACAAATATGTCTTTTGGAGTAGGTATAGACATTAAAAATAACTTTTCATGACATTTTGATTAACCAATGATCTTGCGGTATTTATGTCTATCATGAAAAATGTTTTACATGAGTATCTTGATACATTCATGGTAGTATTTTTGGATGACATCCTTGTTTACAATAAGTTTACAGATGATCATGTACTCCCTTTGAGTGTAGTTCAGGAATTGTTAATAAATCACTAAATTTAGGCCAGTCTATAAAAATATGATTTTTTTATTAGAGAAGTGATTTTACAGGGAAATTTATTGTCATTACATGGTATATCAGTTGATCATGAGAAGGTAAAATCTCTTATGAAATGGGAATAAGTCCAATTTTTTTTAATATTCATTGATTTTTTGGCTTACCTATATATTATCGTATGTTTGTAAAGGAATTATAAAAGTTGGATTATCTCATTACTACTCTAAATTTGAATGGAGTATATTTTAATTTTAATGAGAAATGTTAAAATTATTTTGTTGAGTTGAAACATATATTGACTATTATGCTATGGTCGACTCGTTATGATGCTGTGTAGGGGTATGTGGTCTTCCATGATGCATCAGGTTCTGGTTTGTGATGTGTTCTTATGTAGGGTGATCATGTCATTGCTTTTGGTTGTTGGAATCTAAGGACACATGAGAAACATTAACCAAACATTGACCTTGAACAAGAATCTGTGATGTATATGATTAAGAGTTTTCCACATTTCCTTTTTGAAGAAACATTTTCCATGTTTTTGGACCATAAGATATTGAGTTATATCTTCTATCAAAATGATATAAATCTCTACTAAAGTTGTTGGGTGGAATACCTAAAATCTTTTGAAATTGACATCTCCTATACCCCAGGATAACGGAATTTTATTGAAGATGATTTGAGTAGGAAAATACCAACCCATTATGTGAATAAACCATTAGAAGGGTGGAATTTGATGGATCTTTTTACATAGTTACATATAGGAGTCTGGGAATCACGGGCCAAGATTTCCTTAACAAGTGTTCAACTAAACTATTCTCTTCTCAAGTTTATTCTTCAAGAAAATCAACTTGATGATGATTTTCGTAGCATTAGAGACTCTCTTTATGGAGGAGAGACTATTGTTGAGTGTTTATTCTCCACAAAGGGAATTCTAGGTTCTTATAATCAAATTTTGTTTTAGCATAATTGGTCAGGAATGCCGTTATCAGGGGTTTTCATAACTCACAATAGGTGGTGCACCCATAACCCATGAAGATGTTCTATGAAATATGGTATAAATTATAGTGTCTTGTTATGGTATGGTGAATTTATGAATTTTTCTCTTTTTTTTATACGTGAAAAATGATAAAGGAAGACCGCCAGAGACCTTCATGTTTACCTTATCAATTTACAGTCCAATATTTTATGTGGGATAAAATCTATATGGAATTTATGGTTGAGTTTCTATGTACCAATAGAAAAAATAATGTAATATTGGTTGTGATTGATAGGCCGACCAAATCATCTCAGTTTGTATCTATTTGTGATACAACCAAGGTTGAGGAGTTGAGAAATATTTTTATGAAAGATATTTCTTGTTTGCATAGAGTTTCATATGTTATTGTCTTAGATAGAGACCCTAGGTTTACTTCTCATTTTTAGAGAGGCCTTCAATAAGCACTAGGATATCAGGTTCATTTTAGTATGAAATATCATCCATAGTAATATGGAAAAATAGAAATAGATATATAGATTATTTAAGATATGCTTCATGCCTATGTTATCAAATTTAGTGGAGATTTTGATGATCATATATTAATGGTTGATTTTTCCTACAACAATAGCTAATTTTCCATAATCAGAATGTCTCCTTTCTAGGACTTCTATGGATGAACTTGTAAATTTATATTGTATTGGTTAGATATTGGTAAATGTTCCTTGGTTGGGATGATATTTTTTCAAGATAAAAAAAGAAACATAAATTTGATTATTCAGAGAATGTAGATATCATTGAGCCAGTATAAGTCTTATGTTTATCGTCATCATAGGCTATCATAATTCTTAGTTGGTGATTAGGTGTTATTGAATGCTTAACCTCAGTTAGTTCACCAAATTCTTGGGAGGAATGGGGAACATGCTTCTCATCTTTTGGGACCTTTTATGGTAGTTGATTCAGTAGAAAAATTAGATTTCCATTTAAAAATTCCTCCATAGCTAAATTCGATACATAATTTGTTTCATGTATCTAAGCTATGCATGTTTCTTTATTATCCATCTCATGTGATATGATAGAGTAATATTGATGTTGAACTTGATTTACCAGTGATATAGCATCTAGTCACGATAGTTGATTCTAAAACCAAGGGATTTCATGGGATGATGATACTTTTGGATAATGTTATATGAAATCATGATTATGATACTCATGAGATGTGGGAGAGGGTTACACTGATGAAGGAGAAGTCACCTCATCTTTAAAACATAAAAGCTTATTAATATACTCTATGGGGATAAAAAGTTTCCATGGTGGGGATCTTGTAACATCATGTTGCTATTTTTAGGTACTCCTAATAATTTTTTTATCATTAATTGGTTGGGTATCATTGAAGGGTTATTCATGTGAAATTTTAAAAACAATTTAAGGGTTATTAGGTTATGCGCTGTTGGAACATGGTTTTACGAAATCAGTCTAACCCAAGCAATGAGAATTTTCATAGTTTGTGCACATTTTGAAAAACTATTCAACCACCAAGGAGAATTTATGCATCCCCACTAGAAGGGTTGCATGGCTAGTGCACACAATTTAAAAAATGGTGTGGCCCTTCTATGGAAATCATGTGCGCATCATTTTTTTCCAAGTATTCATTTAATATAATAAAACCAAATATTATCCCCATATTTTTCCTAACTTTACCTAGAATGCTTTACTAGGTTATTGGATCCTTTAAGGACCCATTTTGGCTCTTTTAAACCCCTTCCATGGATGATCGAAGCTTGGAGATATTTTTTATGTCCTTTCACAGTAAGTTTAATCTCCCCAGTCCTTCTCTCTCTATACCATATCCTCTATTCCTTAGGGTTTGTTAGATCTCTTTGTTTTTAGAGGATCTAATCAATGTTAGTTTATATCATGAATCTAGGTTTGATTCTTGGATATCCTTTTTCGACATTCATCATTGGTGTTTACAATTTCGGGCATTGTGTTTTGTGATCCTATGATCCTGAGGCATGGGATTTCGTTTAATATTTTATATTTTATTAACACAAAATTTATTGATTTAAATTAAATATATTTAACTAAATTTATTTTATTATAGTTTTTTGTTAAAAAAATTCCATTAATAGGGGATTTGAATCATATTTGTAATAAAATTAGGTGAACCCCCAATTCCACTAAATTGGGCTATGATTTCAATTTGATGGGAAATTTAGGAATTTAAAATGTTAAATTGGTTTGTGAAATCGATTTTAAATTTTTATTTGAGATAAATGGTTTAATTTTTTATATAATCCAATTAGTTCTATAGAGGAAGCAATGAATGCTTTTATTAAAAACATGTTTTTTGTTTTTAATGGAAAATTGGCATATTGAAAAGGAAAAATGGGTTAATTGTTTTTTTAATTTTTTTAATAAATTTACCATTATTTTTTGATGTTTAGGAGAATTAAATCCTAGGTATTTAGTGAGTAATTTTGGGTTGTAGACGCTATATTATAATTACCCTAGAAATAGATTGATGCTTTTAAACTCTAATATATATATATATGCTGATCTTATCCCTGATGGGATGTTGGTTAGTCTCCTTTGGCCATTGTTAAGGGGATATATGTGTGCACATTGATATTATCATCATATGAGTGTGTGAGGATCCTATAACCTAGAACAATCGTACTTTTTGGAAGATGAAAAATCTTATCACTGTTAATTTTCTAATATATATATATATATTCATTATTTGTAAACCGATTTACACATACCTTATGAATTTATAAAAACTGTCTCATAGAACATGTTTATTTAGAAAATTGTTTAATGTATTTTCATAAATTTAAATGTAATATGAATTTTTTTAAAATAAGATTTTTAAATATTATATTTTTTTACATAAAATTTAATGATTTATCCAGTTAATTATGTTGGAATCTTATTATTGAATCCATGGTGGGTACCTACTGGTTTTTATCTCACACACTATCTATGCCTTTGGGAGTATGTAGATTTAATCCTTTCATGTATGAGAAATGGGAATTTCAAACATGGAGGGGGTAGTTGTTGTTGATATTTGGGATAATGTTTCTATGTCTCTTGGGACTTGGGATGTTTATATTGTTTTATTGTAATTTTTTATTGTATATTAAGTTGTTTATAACTATTTTAATTCTTCTATAGTTCTACCTGTAATGTTATATTTTGTGTATACTAACTTTTATCTATTAGTTTCATTAAGTTTGACTAAAATTAATTCCCACTTTCATATTGTTTGACGTCAGGTGATTTTCATCAACCCGTGGGGTTAAGGAATGCCTTTCAGGCCATATCAGTGATGGTTTGGGTATCAAGGTACTGGGGTGTTCGAGATGGGTTATGAGATGTGAGTCCCATATCAAGGTTTGGGAGATATTTTTCTCACTATATTTATAATTAGATCACTTATTGTCTAATTTATCATTTTAATATTCACATTTTATAATATTCATGAATTAAAAAGCATCACCCATTTACATATAAAATACATTTTACACAAGGTTATATTATATTGAACTTAGGGTTGTTCATTAACCCAATAACTTGTGAATGATATGGAGATAGTAGTATTTTTTATTGATTTATAGTTGTTAAAATGTTGTGAATCCCGCATCTTGTTCTGGATGGGTTAATTTTCATATAACAATAATGGTTTTTCTAACTCCTATAAATTCCTACTTTTCACATGGAAACATAGTGTGACTCCGTAGGGACAATAATGTGAATAAGGGATTCCCATAGATGAGAGAATCATGTTGCCTATGATCCCTGGTGGACATCCACATAACCCGATTCTCGTATTGTAGTTGAAAAAATCATAAAAAAACCCCTCAGGTAATTCCATGGGGGATATTTTTAAACCTAAAAATGTTTAAAAATACACTTAGTGGAATGTGATGCAGCCATAGTAGTCCTTCTATAAATAGAGCGACTATTATCATGTTCTAAGTCCCAAATCAAGTAAATGGATGGTAATTTTATGTTAGATAATAAGGGTTTAACCCTCTCTCCAAAGTGAGGCCTTTTTAATGGAGACAAGGTTTTTTGTGATGGGGTGAAAACCATGAGGGTTGCATGCCCATGTTAAGAAATATTTTTATAGCTGGTGAGCACTATTTATAGGCCATAATACCAATACCTTTGTAGTTCCCCATGATTTAAATAATATTAGTTATATTGTTTTCAAATATAATATATTTTAATTTTTGTTATTGAATAATGTAATTGGATACCATGTAACATGCAATAGAAAGTTTACCTGATGTTTACAATAGAAAGTGGAAGAGTATCTACTTTTTTTGAATCCAGTTATTTGTGTCGATTTGATATATTTTTGATCTATATAAAAAGTAATGATGACTCCTAGAGTAATTTATAATATAGTTTATAGTATGGGGAAGATGTTTTGAATGAATCAATATAGTAGGGAGATCTAAAGCTAGTGGATGATTTAAAAAATCCACACATTATTTTCCATTTATTAATGAAATTGAATATTGATTTGAATAATTCATAACTAATTATTTAAGAAGAGTTGAGATAGATTTAATTAATTTTATATTTCTAGGATATAATTTTACAACATCTAGTATTTTTAGTTAATATATTCCAAGGTCTGTAAACATCATTCATTTGATGTACATAAGAATTATCTCAAATAGTAGATAGTGGAAATATATTAATGACTTGGGTACATAAACATTATTATTCCTTTGCAAAATCATTATTTTGATACAGTGTAAGAATCATCTAGAATTTCATATACAAGATATTTTCCTACATAACCATCATACAGAGCTATGTATACATCATCCAAGTAGGTGTAACCATCAACTATATCTACATAAACATGTCCGAATGGCCCTAAGGCCTTCTTTTTATTTTATAATATAGATAATCTCCCTTTTAAGGGTTCAAGGGGAACCCGTACATGACCCGTAGGCCCAAGGCCCAAGGCCCGACATGACCCGTAATACATGACCTGAAGGCCCAGAGGCATACCATGCCCAACAGATGACCCGTATGCCCAACCCACTAGAACTGCCCCTCCCCAGCTTCTGCATCATTGATTGCCTTTATCTCCCCACCTAAATTGATGATAGGCTAGCATTTCCCCGTACAAAGCTGCACGGTGCCTGGTCCCGATGGCAGTTGCCATACCCTCTCATTATTCCGATCCGGTTAGCTCTACTTCTGGTGACTTCTACTGGTCCTCTGATCCTCATCTGGGTCATGATCTGTGTGAACTGGGCTACTTCATGGTCTTCAATGGCCCGAAGGCCCTGTGGCCCGAGGGCCTTTGATGGACCGAATGCCCCGAGACCCGTAGGCCCAAATCGGCGTCTTGAAAGCCCAAATCAGGTGAATAGTCCAGCTGCTATAGTACCAAACAGTGCCTGCTACAGTATTGCTACAGTACTGATACAATACTGCTATAGTGCCTGCTAAAGTACTGCTATAGTATTGCTACAGTACCCCGAAAATTCACCTCCACTCGGTTTTTGAACCTGGGTCTCTTGGATGCCAAGCAGGAGCCCTTACCACTCGGGTACGGGCTCGTTGGCATATCTACATAAACATGTTAAATGTTTGTTTAACCATTAATGAATCTATATAGGAGTGAATTTTGTCTACAAAACATCATTTTTTATGTTGTATAACCATCATTCTACCTTTTATAAACAACATTTTCCTCAACGTAAGTGTGATACATATCTTTTTAATCATCATTTCTTATGAATATACATGTTTTTTATGTATGAAAAAAATCATCAATTTGTGCATGAGAATCATGTTTGTATGTATAATCACCATTCTATGGGATAAAATAATGAGTTTGCAGATTTAATCTCTAAAAAATAAAATATTTTTTAATTATGTAAATATTATTATTCATGGTTTTAAACATTATGAACAACCTTGAATTATTTGTAATTATTGTCTAAAATTATAACATATAAACATCATGGTTGGATAAAGAGATGAAAAATATGAATAGATTATTGTGGTAACTTCTTAAAGTATGAAATTGGGTTTCTATAATTTTATATTCTGATGAAAAACACATTTTTAGATGATGATTTTTTTTATTATAGTTGAAAACATCATGATGTTATTTATATCCATGATTCAAGGATGATTTGATGAGTTTTGTTATTCAAGATAACGAATAGGATTTTTCTGGGTTTTTTATGATTAATAAATATATATTATAGTTACGGCTTGAGTTATCAATAAAAATAAGAATCATTTGTAACCAAGAGGGTTGAATTAGAAGATAATATACATTATTTACATAATGGATGTAGAGTTCTGATAGAAAAAAAATCTTTTATTTATACCACATACACAATCAAAGAAAACTAGCCTGGGGATTCGACCCCACCGCCGCCCCAAACCCAAAACCCCCTGCCACCACAGCCACCGGTGTGGGGATAAATTTATAATACAAGGATCTGAATTTACCATAGACTAAAATAAGAGTAATTTATTGAACACAAAAAATAATGGAATAAAATAATATATCAACTATATCATATATTACTTTATAAATGAATAAATATTAATTTTTTTTGATTCATGTAGAGTTAATATTGGAACAAAATGAAGGGATAATCTATATTTATTTTATACATATTTTCATATGTTGAGTTTATACTAAGAAAAATATATAGTATATAAACCAAAAATATATGTAATGTGTAAATATTTTTCACTCAATATTATATAGGTGAAAAGAATAAGTGAAATGAATTAGATATTTTTGAGCCAATTAAAAAATAAAAGGAAAATTTAATAAGTCATTTTGGTTGTAACAATTAAGTTATTTTCATATTATCCATAATTATAAAAAATAGTGTATGAAATATCAAAGGGATTGAATGTGGACATTTTATAATTATTATTTTCAACTGGTAAGGAAAAAGGATCCATTTAAATGATTTATGGAAAATTTTAATATAGTAAAAATCAAACAAAACAACAAATGAATGGGGGGATATAAAAATATAAATTAGAATGAAATGAAAAATTATAGTAGGGTCAACTTTTGGGATGTGTGCTACAACTATGTGAATATCCAAGAGAATAATTTCTCCCCTTGAAGAAGAAAAAGAAGAATACACTACAATTTGTAATGAGGAATAAGAGAAAGATATTTAAAGTAATGATGTAACTATGTATCTTTAAAGAATGAATAAATAGTTTAAGAAGAATAATTATGTGATTGGACGTTTTCTTAGGAACTGTTTCAGTCAAATATGATGATGAAGTGAGAAATAGTGGTATATGTGGTATATAGTGTATGTTTTATAAAATGGGTTAGGATATTGAGTATTTAATTTTGAATCACCAAGTATGAATTTATTGTATAGTATTTTATAATATATTGGGTTTGGAGTAATCGGAAGTAGATTCTATAAGTAACTGGAAGTTGATGATAGAAAATGCTAAGTGTTTCATGTATTTCTTCTTAAATACATTTTGGAAGTGAAAAAATCCCCATTGTTATGAAGAAAATTATAATTTGGGCATACAGTGACATTTATGGACACCATTAGAGATCTATATCAATATTACCATATAATATAATAGAATTATAAAGTATGATACATGATTTAATACTTTTTGATATGATATAAAAAACCCTTCACTTGTGTAATATAGTGATTATAGGTAAATTGTGTAATATGGTGGTCACTGTACTATTTAATATAGAGTGAATGGTTTCTAGATAACCCTTGAACAACTAACTATAATTAATAACACGATTACAGATGAAGAAAATGAAACTTAAAGGGAGTTTAATATATAAAGGATTTGGTTTCCCAGATCAGGGTCAATAATTATAAAAACTATTTTTTCATATTTTCTTTTAGTATCATCTTTTAATATTTTCATATTGTTGGGTTTTACCTCCAAAAAAGTGACTAATGTTAAAAAAAAATATGTTTTATGAAACTAATGAATAATTGGATTTTGGTAAAAAGAATTTAACAATAGTTGAATCACCACCCCACCACCTCTAGTGTTTAGGAAAGATAAACTGGAACTTACAAGATGTATAAATACCTAATCTTCCATTAATTGTATCTATTTTGGAATATAATAATTTATATTCATATAAAAGGTTTGTATTATTATAAGATATTAAGTTTAGTTTTTAACTGTTTTTAATTGATATGAATGAAGTAAATATTTGAAATTGATGATCTATAAATGGAATACATGTTTTCCATCCCTGTTGAGGAAGATATGAATGTTTTTATAAATAAAATGAAAAATAAAAATAATTAAGAGGTAAATAATAATTTAAATAATTCAAGAAATAACGATGAATAAACAATAACTGAATATATTCGATATAGAAAGTCATTTTATAAATACACTTTTTAGGATTCATCAAATGAGTAAAATATAGTATAATTTTTTTCATTATATCTATTATGAAACTTCCCCTTGAGGCTGAGGGTAATTTGAATAATTTCATTGTTAATATGGTGAATTATATGTACATATTCACTAAGAGTATTTATGATTATATTTCATAGATGTAATTAGAGTTTTATAAAATAAAATAATAATTATAAAAGAATATGTGTTTATATAACACTCTTGAAAAATGAGTGAAAGTCAAAGAAGAAACTATCATACATTACATAGAATGAATTTAAGATACTGATAAATATTTACAAAGGGACAAATGTGATAATTAAGGGTTTTATATATCTTTTAAATAGTTGTTATGTTCATTTAAAAATTCCCACAAAGTTTCAATAGATATCGAAAATCCTCAACTATAAATGGAGGAAAATATAGTGAAGGATATTGAAAATAAGTTATAATTGGAAAGTAAAATTCATGGGTATTAGTTAAATAAACTACTGGAAGATTGTAATGAATGGGTTAAGTCACTTGAAGAATATAAGAACATATTAAATTTTAAATGTAATGAGTTAGAGGTAAAGGTGATAAATATAGAAAACTACCATATAGAATATTTAAAATATATCATAAGAAACATGTCTACCACACCGAGTATAGCTGAGAGTATTTAATCTAATAAGATGGAAAATGTTGGTAAATTTAACATGAGATCATATGAGGAAGCATCCACCTATATCTCATGAAAAAAAGGTAACCCACTATATAGTTTCATCATTTATTATGGAATCTACATTTCTTTGTAGAAATACATGGAGAAGATAATTAATGAATAGTATAGAATAAGAAAAATTCCAAAAAATTCACCACATAATTTAGGGAGAATTTTGGAATTCCAATAAAAGGTATCCCTTAAAATGGATCCCAATTGTATTTTCTAATATTAATGATATTCAAGTGATAGAACATTGATTTTTTACAACTAATGTGAAAATCAATAAAATAGTTGAAACATATTGATCCAACTGGAGATCTAGGTTCAAACCTATCTATAATTAGAATAACTTTTCAATATATATGATTTATATTAGTATTGATTCAAAATGGTAAATATAATGAAAAAGTAAAATAATATATTAAAAAAACATATCATTGAAAATGTAAAATCTATCAAATAAGAACACATTTTAAGTATTCGAATACTTTTTTGAGTATTGAAAAAAAAATTATATTATCACAAATAATGTTGGTATCTAATAATTCTGACTCTTATGTTACTAAGAGGATTAGTACGTAATATCATATTAAGAAAAGGTTGATTT
This sequence comes from Viscum album, assembly GCA_963277665.1. Lineage (NCBI taxonomy): Eukaryota > Viridiplantae > Streptophyta > Magnoliopsida > Santalales > Viscaceae > Viscum > Viscum album. The sequence continues at coordinate 1,170,087,230 of OY728130.1, forward strand.
ATCATTGACCATTGTATAATTTACTTGAAGTAAATGAATGAATGAACAAATATAAAATAATTATGGGAACTAATCCAACTAAGAGATAAATGGATTGGTATAGTTGTTGTGACTCTTTATAAATAAGAAATGGGGATGCCCAATATAGGTAGGGCAATGGTTGTTACAACATTGTGTGTGAGGTTAATGAATGAAGGAGACATTACCCATTATGGACACTCTATTTATTAAATTGGAGTGAAAACATTATGGGCAGTACCTCAAGAGTGATATATAGGTAATGAGACTCTAGGAGAAACAAAGAGATTTTTCCAATACGGCATTTGCGCACACCCCTACACATTAGAAAGACTGTATATCCCCCTGTGCATCACCTAATGGTAGGCCATCCATGTGTTGGATTGCAACACTAAGTACCAATGTCTGAGACCAACGCATGGAAGCTCCTTCATTCAGGGTCCTCTATTTGACTATAAATAGGACCCTAGGGATCCTCATTTTTATAAATGAAAATTAAAAACAATCCCTCAAGATTAGGTCATGGAAACCCCTCACCTATGTCTCAAAAAACCCCTTAGATAGCTCTCTAAAACATGAGAGGAGAGAAATTAGAGGGGAAGTGGGATCAAAGTCCATACGTGGTCTGAAATTCCAGAATCCTTAATGAGGATCCTATTTTCACATATAGGAAAACCAATTTCATGTGGCCCATTACCTAATCATGGGCCTATCTAAGACCTATTCAAGTTCACCAGAGAAGACCCATGGTGCAAAGAATAAAGCCTCTCCCATGTGTTGTTTCACATGTTGTCTATTTCCAAAAAATATATACCTCATGAAAGAATATTCTACATACACTATGAACTTACAACTCCTCCCTAGACATACACAAAGAACCTTTTTTTTAATCCATGACCTATGTTATACTTCCTTTGAGACCTATTTTTATCCACCAATGGCAGGGATCGAATTTATTTTGATCCCTCAAATGAGAAAGGAAAAATTGAAACCTCCCCTGAATCCTCTATACTTTCACAACCATAAAAAGTGGCACACCATTGTGTCTCCCATTTGGGTAGGCATTCCTATTGATTGAGGTTTTAATTCATATCCTACCTTATAGTTATAGTCCTTGGGGTGCTTGTGAGTATGCATTCCCGTAGTCATAAGGACCCCTACCTTGGGTGTGGTTTTAGGGAGTTCTCAATCTCAGATACGTGTGTTAGAACCATGTTCTTCCCTAGTAATCTCTAAGACTTGAAGCCTTAGGTTCTATAAAGAGAGGGGGGGGGGACCAAGATTTAATTTTCTTTTGATAGGGAATGAGACCATCCTCTCATGTTGCAAAACAAATTTTAGGGAATTCCCCATAGAGTAATCCCTTATCCTTTCATGTGGGACCTATTCCTATCTATTCATTCATTAGTCCCCATACCTAAGGGACATAACTGAATCAATCACCAAATGTGACTATCATGTCTATAAAAACATGAGGAGAGCAAGAAATTCAAATCCCCTTCTCTCTCATTTTTGTTCTAGGGTACAATGATGGGAGGGAAGTGTCATCACCTCATCCACATACACCAGTGAAGGAGGGATTATGTGGTTTTAATATCCTCCACATCCTCTAGTTTACAACATTGAAGAATGAATAATCATGAATCATGTGGTCTTATAAAAAAAACCAAGATCATGGAATCCACATAGCCAGGTCCATGTTTTGGTAGAAAATCCTCTTTCAGATCTTTCACTTACCTTCCTCTATAGGGCCTCTATAGACATGGGTCCTCAACGCCATTTATCCAAAATCAGGGAAATGAATGTTGTGTTGTTTCTTATATATTTATTTCTTCTTATTTCTCACACTGATCATGACTCATGTGATCTTAGAGGATAATGGTGGTTATGAAATCCACGTGATCCCAAACCCATTAGGAATCCTCCCCACGAGTAATCACCAACCAAACCCATCCACAAGCCTCATTCTAAGTGTAATACCTAAACATAAAAGGGAATCATATTCCGGAATAAGACATGAAATCCAATATTCTACCCCCTCTTTAGGAATAAGACCCAATAATATCACCATACTCATACATGGTCCTCCTACTTAGGTGTAATCCTAAAAAAAATCCTCCAATCACCATGAGTCGATACCCTCATTATGCCCCCTTTCATAGGGTATCCTATTTGGAAGTAAGCCCCAATATGAATCCTCTCAAAGGGAAATACTCCTCAATGAGTAATCCTTAAAAGGGCCTCTATAGGCATGGGTCCTCACAATCAAATGATGTGTGACTTGATTCTCATCCAAATGGGATAGATTTGAATCCTCCATAAGGTACAAATCAATCACCACCAAATCAACCATATTCTCTCTTGGCTACATTCCTAGAAGAGTATCATTCAATATAGGAATCCATATCTCTTAAAGTCTCTCTAGGCCTCTATAAAATAAGTCCCACACCAAATAAATAATAGGAACCTTATTCCTTGAAATCATTTCTATTTGACGCTAAACTACATGGTTTGGTCCTTATCACATGACCTTAAAAGTTATGATGTTCCATCTTAAGTGGCACCAAATTACAGGGGTTATGATTCCATTCACAAGGATATATAGGAATATTATATTCATGTTCTGATCTTAAAATAAAAACAAATTCCATCTCTCTAGATGACGATAGACTCTAAAGTACCCCACTATGTGCCTAAAAACCAGAATCATAGTAATAATGAAAAAAGAATCTCTGATCAGAATATAAGAGGATACCATTATTATACAACCCCATATATACATATATATCTCTATTAATAAAGAACCTAAAATATATACAGATTATTTTATGTTCCATAGTTTATAATAATTGATGGATAATTCACTGGTGTCCCACGACATAGTTGGGAATTAATGAAGGATTAAAGAAAATATCATAAATCTATAAGTGAGTCCTATAGTGGGAAATAATTCCCCCCAAAATAGTGTGATGAGCCCGCCTCTCATCCTCTCGACTAGTGTGAGTTCTTAAGCATGGTTGTAAAAACTATCCAATGAGTGTCTGCCTTTGGAATGCAGTTCCCCCATGGATATAGAACTATTGGGTGTTTTCTTTTCCAAAAGAAAAAACCTTTAGAAACCATTCAAAAATAGTGAAATCCATGTGAATGATTATATAATACTCAAAAACCTAAAATCAACCATTGGGTACACTATTTTTTATTAAAAAAAAATGGTGAACTCGACGTGAATCCTTAATCAAGATGATAGTGTCACCCAACTGTCTATCCCATTACACATTCATGATGGAATAGGGATATAAAATACAATCAATCATGAGTGTTTTTATTTAAATGATTTGATACTTGATGGGGTTTTCTTATTTGTGTTTGTCACTACACTCAGGAACGTAAAATCAAAAATCTTGTCCATCCAATAGATTCCTTTCATCATACACAAATTAATTCCCTGCCTACTATGCATTCCATGTCTTTATCCAAAAATAAGACATTGTCACCAACCCATAGTCTTCAACACTTGGTCTTGAACACACTGGTTTGGGAGTATCATTGGAATGGTACGATCCTGGCCCTAGAGACTTCCCAATAGGCCTTACAGCTCATGAATCCTTGTTGATCATCTAATAAATGATGACCGGTGGTCCAAAAGTTACTTGATTGTATTTATATCTTTAAATGTTTCAGGTGTTTATCCCTAGATAAAAATAAACAATCCATCCCTTATCTTAGGGAGGTGAAACAAGAGTCCACACAATACCTCATCTAGAATACATTGGGGTCCTTCCAAAGGGATACTGTCAGCATTCATTGCCACCAATTTCATGCGATAATGAACCCTCAACATGATGAGGGTGTCACCCTTAGTAGATTAGCCTAGGTAATTTGGACTTGGGCATAGAATATGGCCCACTAAGGGATGAAACTGGAAAAAAAGAAGTAGGGTACACCCATCCCTCCTTTGAAGAATGCCACCAATCAAATTTGGTGGAAACCTATGAGTGGGAATATACACATGCCTACCATGATTCATCTAGCTACAAGAATCATCTGGGAGCATCAAAAAAATACCACCAAACAAATATGGTGGAATATAGAAAATCTAAATATACAAATGTCTGCATACACCAAGCCTGTCAGCAGACTCATATAGTAGCACTCAAAGAAGCCTGCCGACCAAATTTGTAAAAACACAATAAACATGCACAAACCCCTAACTGCATTAATCAATAATTCCAATAGACTCATATGGAAGCATTCAAATAATCCCATCAATAGTACTTCGATGTAAAACTATGAGCATGTTCACACACCAACCTACATTCATCAACACTGATAGAATTTTCATCTGGTAACACCCGTATAAGTTAGTTAGAAAGTACCAAAGACAAATATGGGGAACACCAAACTCTATACACCCATACATGAATACTGTTAGTATCCACTAGTAAGATATGGAGGATAAGATTAGGAATGTACCCATGATCCAGTCACATAATGGGAAAATATCCCCACTCTACTCACTGAATTCACCAAGAATGTCCTTACAATGGTGAAAGGGAAGATGAAAATTTTCGACCCCATCCAACTGACCTACCAGGAAATCATAAAGGTGATAGAAGTAGTCCCATTGGGATGAAAACATAGCTCCATCATAACAAATACAATGTCTCAAAATCTTTCCACCCCTGAGAAGACAAACAACTATGATCCCAAATTGGATGGACATGAGCCAAACACGCATGTGATGTACAAATATCTATATTGAGAATAAACAGACATTACAACTGTAGGTAATTATCCTATCCTAATGGACATTACTATGAAATAACAAAAAATACCCTTGAAAATCACTTCCTCCAACAAGTTTCCCTAGTATCTTTAAAAAATGAATCCAAAAAATACTCACTAAAGATAAATAGAAATTGAATAGAAGATATAAAATCCTACTCTGCTTATGATGGAGTTATTCAATACATAAAACCATTATCTATGGAAGATCCTGACCCTACTATCTCATTACAAAATTATGGGGTAGTAGCAGTAATTCAAAAGTCCCTCCATAGATACTTCACCATAAAGTCAAACTTCAATACTGTTATCTAATTGATATCAAGATCCCATATCTTGATGAGAGTCACAAAATACCTATGCATGGCTAGAAGATCAAGAATAAGGTTGGTTCTCCCCTTTCTTTTTTCCACTATGGTAGTCCTCTCCCTAATGGAAGTTTCTATGAAATTTATCTCCACAATAGTTTTTAATGTTTTCAATAGGGTTCTCCATAATGAAATGTAGTAATGAGAGGGCCCTCCTATCTTGAGGCACATGGGAAAAAAATGATAGTCATGCCTGATTCCTTATCATTAACAAGTGAAGCTGTTTCTCAACTGGATGGTAGCCTAAAGCAATGAACATTCTCTAAACCAACATTTGGTCATCCTATTTATAGCATGATAGAGGATGTCCCTACCAGTCTTGTTGTCTACAATATATATATATATATATATATATAGGAAAATGTCAATATTACTTAGACCAGGTTGAGGAAACTCTAGAAATAGAGGAATATGAAATGTTATAGATAAGGAAACTTCTAGATAAAGATTACATAGAATTCATGTTATGGAATTTATCCACCCCAAAATACAATATTCCAGAGGAGTTTTCAAATGATTTGGTGAATGAAATCCGTCTCAATATATATAAAACTCATCATCACATGATAGAAAAAGTATTACACTATGATGGGTATTGAAGTCATGTGAATATAATAGATGGCATTGAATTCCAAACTCACTTGGAAGATTTACTAGTTGTGATACATATATATAAATAGTTAGGATCACTTCAACATGCATGTGTTAGCACATTAAAAAGTTTTTTATAGTAGATATGTAATTCCCCTTCTTTTATTCATATCAAAGTAAGGGGTCTAAACTGAGGGTAACATTTCACTATGATCCCTATTAGGAAAGCCTTCTAAATGTGGAATCATGCAATGGTATAGCTTCATCCTAGCTTCAAAAATGGATTCTATCCACAACCGATGATATCCTCAATAATAACAAGTCCCAACAAACAATCATCAACATCAGACTAGAATATATTAGGTTATTGAGGGAATTTTTCAGCAATCATCTTAAACAATCAAGAAAGCCACCCACTAAGGGTAAGGATGACATTAGATAGAATGGATGTCAAAAATTGTGCAACAGTCTTCAAAAATTGTTAATTCAGGTGCATACCAAATGATTCACCTAGCTCATATTAGGAAAAAACTCCATATAATTAGAAGAGAAGTTGTTTCATTAGCAACCCCAATAGTTTCGGAGGAAACCCATCCTATATGGATATAGTATTTTTTAAGCCAATCATGGAGTTAACAAAACCAATTGTGAAGAGTTATGAAATTAGAATAGGAATATCCATATCCATCACAGCTCAAGGATTTCCACCTCAACAACCATATCCTCAATGGAAGTTATTATTCTCTTGATTAGGGGAGACACCACGGAATGAATTCCCATAATTTCTATCATCTAGTGATCTAGTACCCACACTAGTTAAACACACGATTGAACTTCATGATGATTCCCATCAGATTACCATCTACCAAACAACTCAAATAGAATCAGTGAAGGAGATGAAATTACCTCATGGATATCCTTGAAAATTTAAGTGTTACAAAGAAACATATATAATTCATGTAATGCATTATTAATCAATAAATGTCATTAATACAACCTTTGGAGACCCTAGAGGACATGAGGTCCATATGGAAGAGGAATTAGAGGGAGATGTTCTGGTTTATAATTTATTCTACACCAAAACAATTGAAGGAGGAGTGTGTACCTGAAAGAAAAGGCTTTCCCTAAATATGAGAATCCCATCAAATATTCAAGCATTAACTTCTTGAAAGTAATAAAACAAGGAAAATTGTAAGGGTTTGATTGTGCTTCACCTACATACCATCGAGGCTAATCCCTTTCACATAAGAAAATATTTTCTCAAAAGGAGGAGGATATAAAAAATTGAGAAGGCTCAAGGAAGAACTACTCTGAGGTTGCCTTCCTACTTGATATACTATTCAAGAAGATCATCAACTCACACTACAAACCATTGTACCTCAGTAAAGATGGTTCTTCACCACAACTGAAGTAGAAATGGATCAGTTAATCATCAAGGGATACCAACAACTAATATACATGGATCCCACAACATCAGATCGAGAAATCCATTAATTGGGTGCACAATAAGAACATGTCAATGCACATCCTTATAGGCCTACCATGATGGACTAACCACTATTGATAGTAGTTGTGAAACCACCTATGTCCCTACCAACCACTATTCCTATTCTAGATATATCTTAGAAATAAATTTCTACAGGGATCAAAAATACTATTGAGTAATTAATGGCTCAATTGAACACTATAGAGGATTTGGAAAGCATTAATACAACTAAAAAACAATCCCAAACCTTAATGGGTACATTTGACGCACCCCCACCAATCATTGGGAACCCTAAATTTCCAATTTTAAATTACTCTGGAGACCCATATTAGTATCTAATAAATTTAATATCTTTTTGTGAACCCATGATGGGGACCCATAACAACAAGAGGTAGTGAAGCCGAGGTGATTCATGCAATCACTACAGTGACCAGACTTTTTTATGGTACACTGTTTTTGGCCCATTAATTTAGAGGGTGGTAAGACCACATTTAAAAGTTTCTCATCATGTTTAGATCAATATTATAGAAGAAAAAAATCTTTGACATTTCAAAGTGAAAACAACAGGAAAATGAAAATGTATCTGATTTTATTTCATAGTGTAAATGATTGAAATTCTCTATAATCCAACCACTTCCTCAAGATGAATTGTTTACCATATGTATATAAAATCATCACAGTGAGTTGCACACACCACTTTTTCCAGTGAAATTCCTAGGATGGTTTCATGATGTCACAGTGATCCATCAAATATTGGGAGACTCCATCATAGAGACCAAAGCTAAGTCTCAAGTAAATCCATATGCTCAAGGAAGGAGACTAGGGAAAGTAAATTATTCCACTATTACATGTAAGAAGCCCCATATTCCCTCTCCTATTCCAAATACTTCACCATATTGTGCAGTTCCACCTATGAGGTGTCATAAAAAATTACCACATTGTTAGTATGATCAAAGGGAGTAGAGGAAAAAATAGTCTGAGGAGTTTAAAAAAATCTCTATTCATTGAAAATTTAAAAAGTATCAATCTATTTTATCTCATACCAGGAGAAAAAATTGATCAAGTTCTCAAAGCCAAGTAATCCCAATAAATATGCTGATAAAGATATCCCAAACTATTTCTCCTTACATTATGTATTGGGGAATAATATATAGAAGTGTTTTTTGAAAAACATCCTACAAAAGAACATGGAATTTGAAAAATTGATGTTGGGAAGGCCACATGCTCAAGTATGATGTGTAACACCCCAAGATTTCATAGTATGTTATCTCATTAAAGTAATTCAATAGCTTGTGCTACACGAAACACCGAGTTTGAGCTCACCACAACTTACTCAGATAACTATTCAAAAAGTCATTATAAATAGTATTAACTGAATTTTTAATCTTATATACTCTATATAATTTTAACATCCATTTTATGTGTTTCTTAAACATAATATAAGAATAATATCATTTTTTTCAGATAAAAGAAGTATTTTTCAGAAATTAAAATTTTACCGCCTTTTAATGGAGAACCATTTTTAAATCTAATATTTGACACTTTAATATATTCAATTTGACAAAATAAACTTCTTATTTAGAATCGGGACATAAAGATTTAGTTTTGATAAATTTTTGGTGTTTTTCTAATAACTTTTATATTTGGGTGAATAGTGAAAATTACTAAATTTTAACTGAAAACAACTTTTTTAATCAAAATAATTTATAGTTCTAAATTATACATTTTAATGGTTTGTTAGTATAAATATATTATATTATTACCATTTAATAAAATGTTGGTCATTATAATTAATTTCACGTTTAAATTTGACATAAACACATGTCAATCTTTTGATAGTTTTTACTTTTTTAAAAACCCACTTTTTGGTTTTGAAATCATGAATTAATTTTAAAATAATAAATCCAAATTATATGTTTTGAATTTGGTAAAATATAATTCATTTTTGAATTCGGAATATCAAAATTATATTAGGGTGAATTTTTGGTATTTTTCTGAAAACATTCAATTTTTGATGTATAGTGAAAAACACTGAGTCATTATTTAAAACTGACTTTTTATTTAAATAATTATTTATTTAAATATATTTTAGGTCAAAATAGATACATAATACCTATATATGTTCAATTTAATTCATTTGAGTCAGTTTATAATAATTTTAAATCTATAAAAATTTTATTGAACTTTTTACCGTCTTTTACCTACATCATAGGAGTATTTGCGAATTTACATAAATCATAATTTTACAACTTCTGTGAGTTGAATTTAAAAAATCCAAGAGAGACAGTTAATATCATGGAGTAAAATGTTGTTCAACAAGAATAAAATAATTTTTGGTGAATAATAACTTTTTACTTTTATTTACCACGAGTAAAAGTAAATAGGGTAATTAAGGGAACAAATGATATTATTATTACCCTAAAAAATGTCCTAATTCTATTGGATAAGTATAATTCGACCAAAATAAACCTTTGTAATAAAATATGATCCTCTTTAGTCCACTTGGATTAGATTAGGACATTTATTATTATTTAATTCAAAGAAGAGTTAAAAGTGTTAAATTCAATGTTTAATAACTAAACCCTTTTTAATATAGGGTTACACATAAGATAAATTAGACAATAAATATTAATTATAAATCCAAAAATATTTCCTACATAATTGTATTTTACTTATATTTTTTAGACATTAAATAATTTAATTTATTTATGACACAATGATGATGCAGTAATGAACTAATTAATTAAATGTTATAATAGTTGATATTATAAATATCCAAATAAATGTAATTTGAGTCTTTTTATGAATTAAACTAATTTTATAGGTTAATATGACATATTATGGTTGGTTAGATTAATTTTTTTGAAGTAATAATTCTATTATGAATTTAGCAAAAACAAAATACCAAATAGTGTCAAAATTAACATAAAAGAGTTTTTAAAAAAAATATTATATTATTAATTGATATTCTATTCATAAAAATCCAAGGTTCTTCCAAAAGACATATATAATGATAGGAGTATAATTAATGAACCACTTGGGGTTCGTTTAAAAGTATATAGTATGTTTATTAACCATATAATATAAAAATACAATGAGACATGGTAAATGTCAAACTATTTAACTAAGAGTTAAATATAAAAGATAAGGTTAATATAGTGACCAAAAACTGTCTAAAACCTATTGGTTGAGTGGTTTTTGACCCATCCACACCATATCCTTTTAATAATAAACTTTTTATCCTTTAGAAACCGATAATGATATTATTATAAAATAATATTTCTAGTTTTTCCTACGGTGCCCCTCACTCATCTTATAAAAGGGAACTCCCCCTTATCTATAATTCACACCTTCAAAACCCTTCGGATCAGCCAACCCCTGCCCAAATACCCTATATACTGTCCTTACTTAATCATATAGGCCTTTATTTAGTCATAAATCCAACCTAAGGATCCCTTTTGATCAAATCAAAATGAGGAACCCGAAGAAGAGGTAAATATTTCATCACCTCTTTCAAGTTCCTTTCATATTCCACTTCCACTTTCATTGTTGTTTCCATTATAAAATAATAAATCTTGCATGTTCTACATAATTTGATGTTATTATAAATATGGTACAACCATATTCATTATTCTATCTATCCTTTTAATGACATGTCACCATACGTGCGTACGTACGACTTACCGTCTCCACGTCGTGGTGTAACTGTTATTCAATACATTATTTTTTGGATGGGTATAATAATGATGTGTAATTGATGTAAATAATAAATATAACATGACAATGATTCTGTATATATGATATACCAGCCAATTATAAATTATTTTAATATCAAAATAATGATATTGTCACTCATGCGTACGTACGGATTGTCGTCTCCACGAATGTGATGAGATTATTCCCCATCATATCCATTCAAGAATAATTTTCATTAGATGATTAAAAATAATGTTTAATAACGTAATATAATTCTGAATATGAATAAGATACATTTTATCCATAACAAACTTTACTTACATAAAAAATCATATAAAGGAAAATGAATCAGTTGACACCCAAAACGAAGATAATACTAAGATATTATTAACAAAGCAATGTTAAAAGATCATATATGATATCATATTAATATATATGATTTATTATAATTTAATAACAAATTTTTAACCATTATATAGGAGGTTAACCTACCCTCGACTAAGTAAATGTACAAGGTAAGGGTTAATTCTACAATCTCTTTATTATCCGAGGTTGTTTTTACGTAAGTATCTACTGGGACCTCTTTATCATCCACATCCATGTTTCTTAAAAATGTATTCCAAAACATTTTTACAATTTACTAGATTATGGGTTAAAGTCATTTATACCCTTGTTTTACTTTTATAAGATGTTTATAAAGGAATCTTTTTGTTGTTTTCTAAATAAGGTACTTTATGACCTTTTCGACAAAATTAAGATAAGAATGTTTTTTTAACTTATACGGCGGGTGCAGCTATTTTCTTCCATTATAACATCATCAAAGCTTCCCTTACAAGCCTATAATAATATTTTCAAAATAAAAGTTTTCTTTATAATTATGTGACTCATAAATTATTTCAAAATAGAAAGAAATATTTCCCTAAATAAGGTTTTGATTTCATCTATGTCAATATCCTTTGATGGATTTTAAGTTTATTTGAAGTTGATTTATTATGATAGAAAACTCCCATATTGTATTGAAGGTTTTGTGATAAGTTTGATTCTATATGTGCTATTTTTATACCATTCATGATTTATGGATAAAGTATTGAAATTTTTTATGATAGTCTTAATAGGAATTTTTATGTTATGTTTAAACCTTTTAATATGAGGAATGCATTGGACTTAATAAGTGACGGGTGGAACCCGCTATATCTCCTCATTGCATTGGTAGGTATCATGATACAAACTAGTGTCTTGGCATAAGGCCTTTAAAAAATCATATTTGTATTCTTGGCACAAGGCCTTGACCATGTGGTCATGAAAGTCTAGAATTATGCATTCCATCATTAAGAAAGTGGATATTTCCTTTTCATGTGATTATTAAACTAGTAGAATATCCATGTGAGTAAGTAAATGGCATTATTTTGATTTATATTTTCCATTTTATGATGAATTTTATGTTAGAAAGTTTTTTGTTTTAGTTCTATATATTTCCTTAAATGATTATGCTTATTTATGAAAGTTTCTGCTATATTGTTATCCTTACTGGGCATCTGACCTCACACCTTTTTATGTTTTATCTTTCCCAAGATGAAAAGAAGTATATTATGAATGACCTGGAGGGATAGTCTATGGGATCTTAGTGTTGTATATGGAAACAATGTTGTTTTAGTTTTCCATTTTATGATATAATGTAAACCTTATGAATGTATCTAGTACTTCTGAGGATACTAAACTAATCGGTCTTTTGAGACTTGATCTTTTGTGATCATGACAATGTTATGTAATAATTCACCAACTCTGGGTAATGAGGGTCGAGGCATTATAGTTGGTATCAAAGGAAGTTTAGTACAAACCTTGGAAACTAGATTTAGATAAACTCTGATTAGATCACATAGCCCTAAGATAGACCTTGAGTATTAGTATAGAAGAACTTTCTAAAATTTTGGTAATGTACAGATTTTGTGAGTTTTCCAAGAAAATAAATCCCTGTCTGGATACGAGAAGGTAGAGGTCGCTCTGGCACAGATGTACCTAGGGGTAAAACCCAAAAACACCACTTTGATCTAGACTCGAACGGAAACTTTTGCACGACAACGGGCCTTGCTGTACTCTTGGTTATGACACTCTCAGGGGATATGCTTAGGATAATTCTCATTTTCTTTACAAATAATTATAAAGGATTTACGAGTATATACCTCCTCAAAGAAAATATTTTTATGATTACCGATTATATCCATAAACTGTTCAATTTATGTTAGGTATTTTACAAGTTTGTAATTATTCATTGTGATTCATAAACTGACATAGTGTATGTCATTGTATAGAAATGGTGCCCAGTAAAAGGAATGAGAACTCCATCAATACGTATGATCCAAAGAGTAAAAAGGATCATATCATTCATTGTATTAAGAAAACATTTAGAAGGGAAATAGTCTCCCATGTATTCTCATCATATGATGAAATAGTATCATGTGTTAATAAGATAAGTAAAGAATTATTTGAGTTCTATGGCTTTTAAGGGAATCAAGGGAAGAAAAGAATGGAAGAGAGAAATATGGATAAAGGGAAGAGGTAAAAGAAGTATTTTCCCATATGTTATAATTGTGGAAAGAATCACCTTGGTAAATTCTTGAAGGGAATGAGAGTTTGTTATAAGTGTAGAGAAAAAGGACACCAAGTATGAGATTGCAAGGGTAAGGAAAAAGTTTCAAATGTATAATTCTTCATCTGCAAGGAGTTAGGACACTATACGAATCAATGTCCAAATCATCAGAGTATACCCCAAATGCTGCTATTGGATAAGAATCAAGTTATGATACTACCTAAGATGAAGTGGAATGATTAAGAGTTCTTATGTTGTTATTATAGAATTATTTCATTTGAGTGTTGTATCAAAAATATACTGGTTATATGAATTATGGAGATAAATAATAATTGTACTGTAGTACAATTTTGTTCAGGATTTGACATTATATGGTTCTAAGAAAAATGACTTAATAGTAAGCTACACTTTTTGTAAAATACATGTTTGAAGGAAATTTAATCCTTAATATGGTCCTGATAATGAGGTAATGATTTTGGAATAAGAGATAGTTGATTTGGATAAATTATATTAGATATTATTGACTTTCTTAGAACTGATTAATAGTTTGTTTATTTCATCATTGTTATAATATTTAAAATTTTTGGATATAAGGAATATATCCATTATTATTTAAAGAATAAGGGAGCATGAATATAATCAATAAGGTTTTATAGAAATTAAGGGTGTTAACATGTTTTAAAAGAATATATGATGAAGGTGTTCACATGTTATTGCGTGGAAAAAATGATCTTTATTGTGTATAACTTTCTTATAAATTTTGGACTGTGAGTTTGGATAGAAGTATTTTGGATAAGTCTAAAGGTTGGAATGGATTAAGTTTTAAATTGGTTAATATTGTTAAGATTATTTTTGAATTGTAATAAAAAGGACAACCAAGAGGTCAGGCAACAACCAGTCGTGTCTGGCAAGGCCGTGAGACTTGAACCCGCAACCGAAGGGTGACAAGGGTTTATCACCTACCACTGGACCACGTGATGTCCTGGATTGAATAATGTAGTTTTATTAAAGGCTTGATAGATGAATTATAAATTCATTTTTATGGAACCCTATACGAATAGGATAAATAGAATATTTTTTATGTTCTATTATCATTTAGAGTGAAAGATGAGTTTATGGAAGAAATTAGTTAAAGGATGGAACTCTACTTGTCAATAATATAATTTTTTCTTCTCTTATTCTATGAAGAAATTAATTCTAAAACTTTACGTAAGGGATCTTAAAACTAAAAATGTGTTATCCTAATACCTTATGTTTTGTTGAACTGATGATATTTTAAATCATCACAGATTGATGGCTTTGAGGCCCTCAATTGTACACTTGTCTGTGATTGATGACCTCAATAACTCCCTATAAGTATTTACGTTTTCCCTCCAAATATGTTTCTCTAATTTCCACCAATGTTCTCCTAATAGAGATCATAATTTGATGGTGACTTTTTAATTTTCACTTTCCCTCTTATTAAGACTAAATTTTATTAACCCAATTTTCGATGTGGGTTTTCCACAAAGGTATTTTTTAACCTTTTATTTTCTAAGAACAATTTCAAATTGTGAGTAAGTAATTTATTGAAGGATGGGAGAATGTAACACCCCAAAATTCTATAGTATTTTATCTCATTAAAGTAATTCAATAGTTTGCGCTACACGCAACACCAAGTTCGAGCTCACCGCAACTTACTAAACTAACCGTTCAAAAAGCGGTTATAAATAGTATTAAATGAATTTTGAATCTTATATACTCTATAAAATTTTAACATCCATATTATGTGTTTCTTAGACATAATATAAGAACAAAATCATTTTTTTTTTCTGATAAAAGAAGTATTTTTTAAAAAAGTCAATTTTACCGCCTTTTAATGGAGAACCCTTTTTAAATCCAATATTTGACACTTTTTTATATTCAATTTAAAAAAATAAACTTCTCCTTTAGAATCAGGACATAAAAATCTACTTTCGATAAATATTTGGGGTTTTTCAGATAACTTTCATATTTGGGTGAATAGTAAAAATTACTAAATTTTAATTGAAACAAAATTTTTAATAAAAATAATTTATAGTTTTAAAATATACATTTTAATGGTTTGTATGTATAAATAGATTATATTACTACCATTTAATAAAATTTTGTTCATTATAAGTAATTTCACATTTAAATTTGACATAAACACTTATCAATCTTTTGATAGTTTTTACTTTTTAAAAAACCTACCTTTTGGTTTTGACAACGAGAATCAATTTTAAATTAATAAATGAAAATTTTATGTTTTTAATTTTCTGAAATAGACTCATTTTTTAATTTGGAATATTAAAATTATCTTAGGGTGAATTTTTGGTATTTTTCTGAAAACTTTTAATTTTTGATGAATTGGGAAAAACACCGAGTCATTGTTTAAAACTAATTTTTTTTAAATAATTATTTATTTAAATTTATTTTAGGTCAAAATAGATTCAAAATACCTATATATGTTCAATTTAATTTATTGGAGTCAGTTTATAATAATTTTAGATATATAAAAATTTTATTGAACTTTTTACCGTCTTTTACCTACCTCCAAGGAGTATTCGTGAATGTATATAAAACATACTTTTACCGCTTATGTGAGTTGAATTTCAAAAATATGAGAGACATGGTTAATATAATTTAGTAAAATGTGGTTCATTAAGATAAAAATAATTTTTGGTGAATAGTAACTTTTTACTATTATTTTCCACAGTTAAAAGTAAATAGGGTAATTAGGGGTAAAAATCATATTATTATTACCCTAATACATGTACTAATTCTATTGGATAACTATAATTCGACCAAAAAAAATCTTAGGAATAAAATATGAACCTCTTTGGTCAACTTGGATAAGATTAGGAAATTTATTATTATTTAATTTAAAGAATAGATAATAGTGTTAAATTCAATGTTTAATAACTAAACCCTTTTTAATATAGGGTTAAACATAAGATAAATTCGACTATAAATATTCATTATAAATATAAAAATATTTCTTACATAATGGTATTTCATTTATATTTTTTAGACATTAAATAATGTAATTTATTTTTGACACAATGATGATGCAGTAATTACCTAATTAATAAAATATTAAAATAATTGATATTATAAATATCCAAATATATGTAATTTGAGACTTTTTATGAATTAAACTAATTTTATAGATTAATATGACATATTAAATTTGTTTAGATGAATTTTTTACGAAGTAATAAGGCTGTTATGAATTTAGCGAAAACAAAATACCAAATAGTGTCAAAATTGACATAAAAGAGTTTTTAAAACAAATATTATATTATTAATTGATATTCTATTCTGAAAAATATAAGGTTTGGACAAAAGACTTATATAATTATAGGTGTGTCATTAATTAACCACTTGGAATTCATTTGGAAGTATATTGTATGTTTATTAACCATATAATGTAAAAATACCAAGAGACATGGTAAATGCCAAACTGTTTAACTAAGAGTTAAATCTAAATGATAAGGTTAATATAGTGACTAAAACAATATAAAACCTATTATTTGAGTGGTTTTAGACCCATCCCCACCTTAGTCTTTATATAATCCACTTTGGATCCATTAGAAACCGAAAATTATTTTATTAAAAAATAATATTTCTAGCTTTTCCTAAGGTGCCCCTCACTCCTCTTATAAAAGGCACTCCCCCTTCTCTTTAATTCACAGCTTCAATGCCATTTGGCTTAGCCAAACCCTGCCCAAATACCCTCTAAACTATCCTACCTTAATCCTAGAGGCCTTTCTTTAGTTAGAAATCCAACCTATGGAGCCCTTTTGATCAAATCAAAAGGAAGAACCCGGAGAAGAGGTAAATATTTCATCACCTCTTTCAAGTTCCTTTCTTATTCCACATCCTATTGCTTTGTTGTTTCCATTCTAAAATAATAACTCTAGTATATTCTATATAATGTGATGTTATTATAAATATGGTACAACCATATTCATTATTCTATCCATCGTTTGAATGACACGTCACCATATATGCGTATGTACAGCTTACCGTCTCCACGTCATGGTGTAATTGTTATTCAATAAATTATTTTTTGGATGGATATAATAATGATGTGCAATTGATGTAAATAATAAATATAACATGATAATTATTTTGTATATATTATATACCATCCAATTATATATTATTTTAATATAAAAATAATGATATTGTCACTCGTGCGTACGTATGGATTACCGTCTCTACAAACGCGATGAGATTCATTCCCCATCGTATCCATTCAAGAATAATTTTCATTAGATGATTAAAAATAACTTTTGAATACTTAATATAATTCTAAATATAAATAAGATACATCCTATTCATAACAAATATTACTTACGTAACAAAGCATATAAAGGAAAAGAAATCAGTTAACACCCGAAATGACGATAATACTAAGATATTATTAAAAAAGCAATGTCAAAAGATCATATATGATATCATATTAATATATATGATTCTTTTGTAATTTAATAATAATTATTTCACCATTATACATGAGGTTAACCTACCATCGACCAAGGAAAAGTACAAGGTAAGGTTTAATTCAACAATCTCTTTATTATTCGAGGTTGTTTTTACGTAAGTATCTACTGGGACCTCTTTATCATCCGCATCCATGTTTCTTAAAAATGTATTCCAAAACATTTTTAATATTTACTAGAATATGGGTTAAATTCATTTATACTCTTGTTTGACTTTTATAATATGTTTTAAAGTAATATTTCTGTCATTTTCCAAACAAGGTACTTTATGACCTTTTCGACAAAATTAAGATAAGAATGTTTTTTAACTTATATGGCGGGTGCAGCTATTTTACGCCATTATAACATCGTCGAAGCTTACCTTACAAGCTTATAAAAATAATTTCAAAATAAATGTTTTCTTTATAATTTTGCGACTCTTAAATTATTTCAAAATAGAAAGAGATATTTCTCTAAAAAAGGTTTTGATTTCATCTATGTCAACATCCTTTGATAGATTTTAAGTTTATTTGAAGTTGGTTTATTATGATACAAAATATCCATATTGTATTGAATGTTTTGTGATATGTTTGACTATGGATGTGCTATTTTTATACCATTCATGGTTTATGGATAAAGTATTGACATTTCTTATGCTATTCTTAATACGAATGTTTATGTAATGTTTAAACATTTTCATATGAGGAATGCATTGGACTTAGTAAGTGACGGGTGGAGCCCGCTATAGCTCCTCGATGCATCGGTAGGTCTCATGATACAAACTAGTGTCTTTGCACAGGGTCTTGAAAAAATCTTATTCGTAGTCTTCGCACAAGGCCTTGACTATGTGGTTATGAAAGTCTGGCATTATGCATTCCATCATTATGAAAGTGGATATTGATATTTCATGTGATTATTGGACTAGTAGAATATTTATGTGAGTAAGTAAATGGCATTATTTTAATTTTTAAATGCCATATTATGATTAATTTTATGTTTAAAAGGCTTTTTTAGTTCTATAAATTACCTTAAATGATTATGCTTATTTATGAAAGTCTCTGCTATATTGTTATCCTTATTGAGAATTTGAGCTCACCCCTTTTTTTGTTTTATCTTTCCAAGGACGTGAAGAAGTATATTCTGATTGACCTGTAGGGATAGTCTATGGGATCTCAGTGTTGTATATGGAATCAATGTTGTTGTAGTTTTCCATTTTATGATGTAATGTAAACCTTATGAATTTATTTTATACTTCCAAGGATACTAAACTAATTGGTATTTTGAGACTTGATCTTTTGTAATCATGCCAATTTTATGTAGTAATGCACTGACTCTGGGTAACTAGGGTCAGGGAGTTACATCATGTGTCTCTTCCATTGATCCATATGAGGGGAGTGAATGGATGGAAGTTAACAACAAGGTATTATAAAAGAT
This sequence comes from Viscum album, assembly GCA_963277665.1. Lineage (NCBI taxonomy): Eukaryota > Viridiplantae > Streptophyta > Magnoliopsida > Santalales > Viscaceae > Viscum > Viscum album. The sequence goes on from OY728130.1 coordinate 1,170,106,685, forward strand.
CAGTAATTGGATGATCTAAAATATGATAAAATGGACCAATGATATACACTGATCATAGTTTCAATAGCTGAATATGCCCCATGATTATTATACTACCTCAATGAAAACCCCTTCAGCTTCAAAATCCACTGATGACTGGTATTCCAAAAAATAGAATGGCCAGTATAGAAAGAAACAAACAAAGGGAGATGATCCTATGTCAAGGCCAATGTTATCTTTGATTTTAGTGGACTTAATAACTATAATCCTAGAATAATGGGCCCCACCCCACCAAATGTTAAACCAAGGGTCAACACACTAGATGTAATATCTATCTGATGAGGATTTGATCTTCAGTTCCATTAATTTTATCACTTAACGGATCCCATATTAGATGAAAATCATGACTTTGAAACAATATTCCATAAAATTGATTGGGTAACTAAGGGAAGAGGCTGTCAGAGTCAAGGATATAGGGTAAGAAATTGTCATTCCATGAGACATTACATTAAATACATCCCTACTCGAACCATCTACCAAGTCTAAACTCATGTGATATTGATCCTCTGATCTCAAAATGAGAAAGGATGTTCTCCCACACATGAAAGGATCTTCCCTAACAAGACCACGCAACAAGATATGCTAGAGTAAATGTCATCTACAAATAAATTATATCATATATTCTATCCTTGTCAGCCTAATACACTAAGAAAAGAACCACATATAGCTCTGGTCACAAGGGTTGATCTGTCCACATCGAGTACATTAGCTCCCGAAGCACCTAAAAAATGGTATCCACACTCTTGGAAGCACACAACTTTGGAAAAGAATTATGATGTTTTGAAGCAATTATCTCTAGTTATGGCCATGTTTTCAATCATGGATACCTTGAGTCTACCAGAAGACATCTGGTAAGAACTCATAGAAGCCTTACCAAGCCCTCATGAATTTTATTATTAGTTTATTTATGATGATTTTTACCATGAACAAAACGACTTGTAAGAATGTCACACAAATATATCTTTCATAGACCGAGACAAGGATTCCTTAGTATAGGGACTTGTTAGACCCCTATATATATGTATGGTTAAATTCTAATGATATACAATGATATTTCATTGACAAAGTATTAATATTCAACCTAATTCTAATACAAAAACTTCATCGACTATGTTTCAATGAATCTTTCATATATCTATCCTCATTAATGTTACAATGTTATAAAAATAAAGAAGAAAATCATCTTGGTGAAATAAAACATAGAACTCGGTTCAGGGATCTCATGTATGACTCAAAATTCAGGTTTTTAATAAGGATATAACATTCAATGGCATGATGGAAAAATCTGGGATACATCATCATGTAGTTATCCCTTTATCATACCAACAATGACACAAATATTTTATTAATGGGAAAATTGAGAAATTTGAAAATGAAAGATCACTATTTATGTCCTATAAATCCTAGTACTTCGATACATTTTTATATCAAATGTAATGAAAATAGTCCATGGCTAACAATGTGTCTCTGGACAATGCCCCGAATGTTATGAATATGATTCTTTCTAACTATTTCAAAAAACATGGTGTAGAAGAACTAATCATCATCAACCAAATCAAAGATGTGGTTCCTAATTTTAGCACAAATTCAGCGACTTATATGAATTTAATATTTACAACTTATCCCGAAAGTAATGTAGAGTCTGTAAACTCTATGAGTAAAAATGGAAGCCCATACAAAAACATATTAATACTATCCCATAAGCTTTAAGAAATACACGCCCTATTAGCTATTCTAGGAAATGTTTTCAAAAAAAGGGAGAAAATGATGATGATTATTATCAGTCCCTCATATGCCCTTTGGAACTCCAAAAATGTCTTATTCCTTCAATTTATCTATAATTCATTTCTTAATCTTCTAGATGTCAAAAAGTCAACTCCACACCAAAATCTGAGAAAATTGCTTCATCACCTAATTCCTAGGAAGAGGTGGAAGAGGTAAAGCATGAGGAACTAGAATAAGAGGATAAAATCAAAGAGAACCCTTCGGAATTTGAGGAAGGTGTCTCAACCACTGTCGAATAACTCTTAGAAATTAACATAGGTACAGATGAAGATCCATGACAAACATTGATTTGGGAGTTTGTGAATTCCAATGAAAATGAGTTATATACTTCCTTACTAAATAATATGAGGATGTGTTTTACTATAATTTTAAAGTGATTATAGGACATGATCCTAAAGTGTCCACCCACCAATATGGCTTCCCAAAGGACCACTAAGGATCAAATAGAAGGAAAAAACGAGACTCGCAGCTTCAAAATTGAGATTGACGTGGAGAAACTCATCATGGAATACATTATTTTAAAAGTCAAGTAGCTTTGGTGGCTAGCCAATATCATCCTAATTAAAATGAAGAATGAGAAAATAAGTGTTTGAATTAGCTTTATAGATCCCATCTCGAACTGTTTGAATGTTGATTTCCCTATCCCAATCCTATAACTCCTATATAACAACCTTGATCTATATTACACACATAAACATGAATTATTACATAAAATTGAACTTAATATAAATATGAGGAGAGATAGGTCTAGTGTATTGGTAAATTAGGAACATTACATAATAACTTAGAACATAAAACACTACATCTTTATTGAAAACTTCTTTTACATGACCACAACATTCCTTCGTACTTAGCATTACATTGGATAACCTAAGGACCTGCATAAGAAAAGGGTGAGATATAAATCCAAGGAAGGGAGTTAAAAGTGCAAAAAATTATTAATACAATACATGTTAGGAAATAGGAATATCAATGGAGCACAATAGAAATATGAACACAAAGTCATGATATAGCTTGATTATCATAACATGGAAACGTGGAAACAACATTTAACATGATACTAGAATGAGAAAAGGATGGTTGAACATGGAGAATGAGTAAACCCTCATTGAAATTGAATTAGAATGTGTAAAAACTCATTTCACTTGACGTATCATGATACTAATCTTTACCCAATACATTAGAGCGCTATCAGGGCACACCCTTCTTAATCATTTCATTTCATGCATAAGTGTTCCACATAGATCATACAACATAGAATCATTCAACATCATAATTTATTCCATGATAATGGAATGTGGAATACATACATTAAACACTAAAATAAATAAGTAAATGTTCATAAAGGTGAATACCCTTAATAGATAAATGGGCATGGTATTCCCTACAAAATGACTTTGTCTTTGAAAATCGCAGTGCAATTTCTGTAGCATAACAGCGTGACATAAGAACTCATAAAAAATGGTTGATGAGAGAAAAATGGGTATCTAATCATATTTACATTAAATTTATAGTATGTGGGTAATATAGATACATTTATCAACATATATAAATGAATTTAGGTACATAATGTAAAAGAATTGCTTGATTGTAAATGAGGAGAGAAAAATCTCTTACAAAATTTCGGCATGGTAAAAAGTGTACATGGGAGGAATTAATGAGAGAGAAAGGGGTCTCTCATCATTTAAAAAAATAGGTAAGTGTAGGGGAGGTTTTAAATCCCACCATAACATTTTCAGTTCAAAATAAAAGGGCATAACTCTATAAATAAATTTGGATAAAAATGAGAAAAGAAGAAATTCCTTACTTGGAAGTGTGATCCCAAAGGCTGAGGAGAGGCTTGATAGAGGCTTATAAAGAGATTGGTGTTCCTTGGTAGGATTATATAGAGATCATGGAAGAGTTTGGTCGAGATCCAAATGGTTTGAGTTAAGAGGAATGGGAGGTTGAGTGGGTTTATATAGTAAAGTAGAGAGAATTCTTTATTATTTAGGTTTTGGACACCACATATGAAACTAATCAAAACCAGAAACAAACCCATGGTTTTTGCCCATGGTTTTTGTAAAAGGGGAGTGTAAAAAACATTTTATAAGGCCAATGGTATAAATTATTAACATTTTAGGCTTTCTTATGTGGAGGTGAGTCACACTCTCAAGGAAAACATTTTAAAATGTTAAAATGTTTTATAAGTCTTGGAGGGACCACAAAGGCTTTGTAAAATAAATCAAACAAACCTAAAATAAAATTATCTTAAAGGTAAAACATATATTATCTGAAAATACCATTTATAGTATTTTATTATATCACAATTGGTTCATTATGATGTCATAAAACATATTATATATTTAAATGGTATTTATTTTTTACCCAAAAATTCGACTCTCTCAGAAAATTATAAAAAATTCACCATTGGATAATTTTGACATCCTGATTCCAAAGATAATATTCATTTTATATAAATAATTTTAGAAATATGTGATTTTTTACTTTTAAATTTAAATACAATCATTTATTGAAAATTCATGGGTTTTGAGAAAAACATCTTCAAACCTTATTAAAAATTACAATTGAATTCCTAAAAAGTATACAATAATTTATATATAATAAAAATTAATTTTGTAATAATATTTTATTAAAAAATTATTTGATTCATAAATACATTAATTCATCAAAATATATTTCTTAATTGAATATAAACTAAAAATACTATTTGTGCATAAAAACCCATTTAAAAAGTAACAATAATAAAATGAATGTATATTCTTTATAAAAAATAAACATAATAATAGGGCTAGGGTCTTGTTACATAACCTATTTTAGCACTCAGATAATACCTAATAGTATGGTGTTCTATGGGGACAGACTCTTGGGGTGGCTCAGATTCATCACTCAGGTGGTAATATCTATTAACTTCTACTTCTCCCATAAGAGGTTCTGTTCAAACTTAACGCGTTCAAGCTCAGCATTTGATTCATCATGAGCAAAGCCTAGTAAAGCCACCTCTTTTTTGAGCTTTGGAAAATGGGTTTCGTATGGAGAAATTGTTCTGGATGAGGCCATCACTTCCTTTGTCTGAGTAAATTGAATTTTCTAAAGCCCTATACTTAAATTAATTAGGTGATCATTGTTCAACGACTATATTAGCAATGGTAACGATTCCTAGAGGTATTTTAAAATCCAAAAAAAATAAAACCAAAGAAGTTCGTATATTTTATAAAACCATTTTACATAATAAGACATTTAATTTAATCAAGAGTAAATTTCATTAATAAACATTTGGGGTGTTACAATCATCCCCCTTAAGAAAATTCACCCTCAAAATTTCCTTTCCCCACATGAAAATAGATGAGGGTAACTCTACTTCATCACTTCCTATGATTCACACATTTCTTCTTAAAAATTTTGGTTTTGACAGAACACATTGAAAAGGGGCATTGTTTTATTTCATATAACATTTTCTCTACGATATAAGATCTTCACTAGATTCTCTTTATAGGAAAGGTAATTCTACAATGGTACCACCTTTGGATTGAGTACATGTGATGGGTTAGGTATGTACTTCCTTAAGTGTGATATATGGAATACATCATGTTCTTGAGATAAGTTTCATGGGATTTATAGTCGATAGGCCACCGCTCCAATGAGATCAAGGATCTCAAAAGGGCCGATGTACCTTGGACTAAGCATTCCATTCTTCCCAAATCTAATAACTATCTTCCATGGTGAAATGCGAAAGAATACCATGTATCTAACATCAAAATATAGGTCTCATAAATGATTATTAGTATATCTCTTTTGTCGACTCCGAGCAGCTTTAATGTGTTGCTGGATAGTCTTAACCTTTTCCACAATTTATTCGACCATTTATGTTCCTAGGAGTTTTCTCTCCCCAACTTCATCCCAACATGCTCTTGTTCTGCACCTATTCCCATAAAGGGATTTATAAGGATCCATTTTGATACTTAAAAGTAAACTGTTATTTTAAGAGAACGCAACCTGATAAAGATATTGATCCCATCCTTCTTTGAAGTCCATTGAGCACGCTCTCAACATGCACTCAGGTGTTTGGATACTTTTCTCAGATTGGCCATCAGTTTGAGGATGATAAGATATAATGAAGTTTAACTCAATATTCAGAGAATGTTTAAGACTTTTCTAGAACATAGAGGTGAAACGTGGATCTCAATCGGATACAATATATAGTGGTACTCCATTCATACTTACCACTTCTATGATATATATCTGTGTTAGTTTATCCACTAATAAATCCTCTCAAATTTCAATGAAGTTTGCAGTCATTGTAAGACGATCCAAAACAACCTAGATAGAATTGTTTCATTTGGATGTCTTCAAATTTCCAGTGACAATGTACATGGTGATGTTCTCCCATTTCCATGTTGGTGTTGGTAATGGTTTCATTATCCCCTTAGACTTCTTCCTTTAAGCCTTCACTTGATAACATACTGGGCACTTTGATGTATACTCAGTGATATCCTTATTCATGTTATCCCACCAATAATGCTCTCATAGATCTCTATATATATTTGTGTTTACTAGGTGAATGGAGAAATTTGAACTATGTGCATCATCCAAAAGTTCATTCTTTAACTCCAGATTTGATGGAACATATAGTCTTGTCCCAAATATCACTATTCCTTCTTCATTAACATTGAAATCTAAGGATTTCCATTTTCTGATAGTTTCCACTTTTTTTCTGAATTCCCACATCATATTTTAGATAATCCTTTAACCATTCTAAAAGAGACAATTGATAAATCATTTGTGAAAGGATTGATGATGTTCCCTTCTATATGATTTCCATGTCTATCTTCATCAAATCTAAGAAGATTGAATCATTTTCAATTCTCATCAATGATAGAATTGATGTTTCCTTTCTACTTAGAGAATATTCCACCTTGTTCAATTTCCTAGGGTGGAAATGGATTGAGTAGTCATAGTCTTTGATCAGCTCTATCCATCTTCATTGGATCATATTCAACCCTTTCTGTGTTAATATATACTTCAGAATTTTGTGATCCGTGTATATTTCAAACTTCTCACCAAAGAGGTAATGCCACCAAATTTTCAAAGATAAGATTACTGCATATAACTCCAGATCATGTGTTGGATAGTTTTTCTCATGAACATTCAATTTCTGTGAATCATAGGCAATGAATTTGTAACTTTTCATCAACACACAACCCAAGACCTTCTTCGAAGAATCAATGAATACCACAAAAAGTTCTCCAAATGTGGGTAGTGTGAGAACATGTGCAATGATAAGCCTCTTTTTCAAGTACATGAAGCTCTATCCACATTCATAACTCCAAGAAAACATGACTCCCATCCGAGTTAGCTTAGTAAAAGGGTTTGAAAATTGTGAGAAATTTCTCACAAATCGGCGATAATATCCAACTAACCTAAGGAATCTACAGATATCCATCACCGATGTTGGCTTAGAACATCGCTCAATTGATGCTATCATGGAGGGATCCATACATATCATATTTCTAGAGATTATATGATCCAATAATGAGACTTCCATCAACCAGAACTCAACTTCTTTTAATTTTCATATAGATTTTTCTTTCGCAAGGTCTCCAGAACAGTGCTTAGATGCTCTTCATTCTCCCCCTTGGTTTGGGAGTATATTAGAGTATTGTCTATAAATGCTACCAAAAATTTGTTTAGGAATTCTCTAAACACTCTATTCATCAAGTCCATAAATATTTCTTGAGCATTAGTGAGTCTAAAAGGAATTACTATAAATTCATAGTGTCCATACCTTGTATGAAAAGCAGTCTTGGAGATATCCTCCTTCTTCACACTTAGTTAGTAATATCCCGACCGTATATCCACCTTAGAGAAGTATTGTGATCCACATAGCTGATCGAACAAGTCATCAATTCGGGGAATATGATACTTTTTCTTTATCATGATTTTTAAGCTCACTATAAACAATGCAAAGGCACATTGATCCATCCTTCTTGAAAAAGAGGAATGGTGCACCCCATGGTGAAGCAGTTGGGTGTATAAACTCTTTATCCTGATTCTCCAATAGTTGTCTCTTTAGGTCCTCAAGATCCACAACATCCATCCTATATGGAGTCTTGGATATTAGAAATTTCCTAGGTAATAGATCAATCAATAATTTAACATCACTTCTATAAGGAAGACCGGGCAATTCCTAACGAAACACATCAGTGAATTACCTCACAATATCCATGTATTCAAGGATGGTTTCTTCCTTAGACTCAATATCAATATTTGCATGCTCATAGGGTAGTAATATGCACACTTGAGAAGATGGTGCTAAAGAAGATTTTTCCACCTCCATGCACTTGTACAGAATCAGGGGTCAATTCTCCATATGAAGAGTGATTTGCCTCTCACGGTAATTTATATTGGATCTATATAAGGAAAAACAATACATGATAATAATTGTATAAAATTACACCGTAGGGAGAATGATGAGGTTCTCTGGGAATTTTAATCCACAAATTGTGATAGGGGAAGAGTTATATTAATGGGTTGCAATGATTGCCCCATTTTCCATTCTCATCGACATCTCTACTTCCATGATTTGTGGTGATGTTGGGATTGTTCTACTAATATTTTGGGATATAAAATATTTTTTAGAACCAGAATAAAAAATTACATTCTCTATTATTGAATGAAGAACTAGCGTACCTATCAAAAATTCATTTTCGGAGTTTTCTTTGGATGTAGTGATGGAAAAAGATTTCCCTTGGTGCATTGGAGGTTCTTGTTTGCCTATAAAAACCCTTGGCATAGGGAAATGTTTTGAAAATTTCCCTGGTTCATTGCAGTTGAAGCAATGACCAATGCATTGAGGGTCTAACAGAGTGTTCTTCTCCACTGTCACAATAGAGGGTTTTTCTTGTCAGCAGTTAATATCCAGGTTCCCTTCACTTTCACACCTAAATCATTTCCTCACCCCCTTTAGGAAATTTTCTAGGTGATTCTTTCCACAATATTGGAAAGTGGGGTGATGGAATTTCTTAGCATCATTGGATTTATCCATCAGTATGATAGAATTAAATTCCACCTTATGCTTTTTATACCCATGATACCCTTGAGATTTTTAGATCTCCATTTCTACTTTGAGGGGACATCGGTCAATTTCCTCATAGCTCTCGAAGTCACGTATTTCTAGGTATTTACACAGGCTATGTTTTAGCCTACCAAATAAGTGTTCAACTTTCCATTTAGGGGTAACAAAAAATTCAGATACATATTGTGTAATCCTTGTGAAGTTGTACTTGTACTCTCTAATGGATTCATCTTATTTTGTCTTGAGGGAAAGGAATTCCCTTTCCATTGTATGTCGGAGGGTGAACAAAAAAATATTATTGAAAAAAACATTTTACGGAAATTATTTCATTCAAATGACTTGATCTCCTTATCAGGCATCATATTTTTTTATAAATTTCCACCATTAATCTGCTTCACCCTCCATAAGATTAGAATCCAGAATAAGCTTCTCTTGTTCGGAACATTGAAGGATGGAGAAGATATTTTTAATGGAGTTGATCCATTGTTCGACGATTGAGGAATCAGTTAACCCATTAAAAGTAGGAGGACTTTGTATCATTTAGCTCTCTATTGTGACTTGTTCCTTATTGGGGTTTGGGGGGGGGGGGGGGGGGTTGAACATTCCACTTGACCAATGTTTCTATTCAAAATTTGAGTTAAATGAGAGAGTATCGTGACAAATGTTTCGATTCCTTCTCCCATCAGATTGAACATCTCATTAGAACAGTCATCACATTAATCTTTACATCAGTTGTTAGACTGAGTCATCCTATTACCAACCATTGGCCGGAATAAAAGGAATGATAGGGGTAACACATAAAGGTGAATCCAATGAAAAAAGGGACAACTTATAAATTACATTTATTTCTTTAACTTATGAATTTATAGGTTTCAATCTATGTTATCCATGATCTACTTCCCAACATATATTCTTAGGGGAATTTTTTAATCCCCTTAATAGTGGTTCATACTAACCTTATGAATTTACCAAATCATATACCTAGGGAGTTTTTTAACTAAGAGTGCAACAATGCCCATTGTCATGCACCAGTTCTTGTTCGAGTCTAGCTCAAAGTGGTGTTTTCAGGTTTTAAACCTAGATACATCTGTGCCAGATCCACCTCTACCATCTCGTATCTAGAGAGGAATTTATTTTATTGATATACCCCTTAATCAATACTAAAAAAAATTTAGGTATGTCTTTATTATACTTATTTGTATCCCTAAGGCATTCACTAGGGTTTTTTAATCCGAATTCCAAAAATAACTAAACCTATCATCTGATACCAACTATAACAACCCTGATCTTTATTACACAAATAAACATGATTTGTTACATAAAATTTTACTTAAGACAACTCAGAGGATTGGGGGGTCTAGTGTCTTGTAAAGTTAGGAACATTACATAACAACTTAGAACATAAAACACAACATCATTATAGAAACTTCTTTTGCATGACCACAACATACCATTGTACATAGCATTGCATGTGATAACCTGAGGACATGCATACAAAATGGTGAGCTATAAATCCCAACAAGGGATTAAAAAGTGAATAAAATGTTAAATAAAATACACTTTAGGAAACATTCATATCAATGGAGCACAAGAGAAACATGAACATAATGGCATGATATACATGATTATCATAACATTGAAATGTGGAATCATCATTTAACAAGATATTAGCATGATCCAAGGCTCATTACACATGTATAATGATTAAAACCATATTGAACTTGAATTATAACGAGTAAACCCTCATTTAAGTTGATTAATCATGATACTAATCTTTACCCAATGCATTGTAGCGCTATCAGGGCTCACCCTTCTTAATAATTTCATTTCATGCATAAGTGTGCCACATTGAACATACAACATAGAATCAATAAACATCACCATTTATTCCATGATAAAGGAATGTGGAATATATATATGAAACTATAAAATCAATAAGTAAATGTGAATAATGTATAATACCCTTGATAGAGAAATGGACATGATATTCACTATACAATGACTTTTGCTTGGAAAATCATGGTGCAATTTTGGTGGCATAATGACATGACATAAGAACTCATAAAAAATTGTTGAAGAGAGAGAATGGGGTATCTCATCATATGTACATAAAATTAATAGTAAGGGGGTAATATAGATACATCTACCAATATATATAAATAAATCTAGGGGCATAATGTAAAAGAATTTCTTGATTGTAAATGAGGAGAGAGAAATCCCTTACATAATTTTTGCATGGTAACAGGTGTACATGGGAGGCATTAATGAGAGATAAAGGGGTCTCTAATCATTAAAAAATAATGAGGAAAGTATAGGGGAGGTTATAAATCCTACACAAACATTTTTAATTGATAATAAAATTCCATAACAACATAAATAAATTTGGACAAAAATGAGAAAGGAAGAAATCCCTTAATTGGATGTGTGATACCAAAGGCTTGGGAGAGGCTTGAGAGATGATTCTAGAGAGAATGGGGAACCTTGGGAGAATTCTATAGAGAGGTGTTAAGAGGATGGTCATGGTCCAAATGGTTTGAGTGAAGAGGAATAGGAGGTTGAGTGGGTTTGTATAGGAACAGAGAGAGAATTATTTACTATTTATGTTTTGGACACCACACAATAAACTAATCAAAACCACAAACAAAACCATGGGTTTTGACCATAATTTTTTCCAAAGGGAGTGTAAAACATTATTTTATAATTATAATGGGATAAATTATTAAATTATTAGGTCTGATTATGTGGATATGGGTCACACTCTCAAGGAAATCATTTTAAAATTTTAAAATGTTATATAAGTCTTGGATAGTCTACTAAGGCTTTGTAAAATGAATAAAACAAACCTAAAATCACATTATTTTAAATTTAAAACATATATTTTCCGAAAATACCATTTATAGTATTTTATTATACCACTATTGGGTCATTATGTTGTCATAAAACACATTATATATTTAAATGGTATTTAATTTTTACCAAAACATTTGACTGTCTCAAAAAATTATGAAATATTCACCATTGGATAATTTTGATGTCCTAATCCCAAAAATAATATTCATTTTATCTAAATAATCATCTAAATATGTGAATTTTTAATTTTAAAATAAAAACCATCATTTATTGAAAATTCATGGGTTTTGATAAAAACTGCTTTCAAACATTAATGAAAATTAAAATTGTATTCATAAAAAATATATGATAATTTATAATTAATAAAAATTAATTCTGTAATTATATATTATTAAAATATTATTTAATTAAAAAATCCATTAATTTATAAAAATAGATTTCTTAATTGAATATTAATCAAATATACTATTTGTGATTTGAAATCCATTTATAAAGTAACAATAATGAAATTAATGTCTATTATTTATAAAATAAATTCACATAATCACAGTGATAGGGTATTATTACATAACCCCTTATAATACTCACATAAGACCTAAGGGTAAGGTGTTAAATGGTGAAAAACTCTTGGGGTGGCTCTGATAACATCGCTCGGCTGTTAATCTCTGTTAACTTCCACTTCTCCCGTATGTAGTTCCATTCAAGACTAATGTGTTGAAGCTCAGCTTGGGCTTGGTCAAGAGTGAAGCCCAATGATTCCACCTCCTTTAAGAGATCTGAAAAATGGGCTTCGTATGATCAATTCAACCGGCTGAGGCCATTGCTATGTTTTTCTGAGTAAATTGGATTTGATAAATCCCAATATTTATTCTGATCATGTGATCACTATTCAATGACTATATTAGAAATGGTAAAAATTCATAATGTTATTTTAAAATCCAAAAAATCAAACCAAATAAGTGCATATGTTTTATATAACCATTTTACATAATAAGTCATTTAATTAGATTAAGAGTAATTTTCATTAATAAAAGACTGTGGTGTTACATCCTGAATGATGCAATAACTAGTTATTAATCCCTCTTATTCATGGATGGATAATCATGGTAAAATGAAATTCATTTGGACCTAGAAGTGGAATGAACCACTACTTTCAGTCCCCCCATGGATTATTCTTCTATCGGGTAATTCCCTTTGGCATAAAAAAAATTGGTTCTGTATTCCAATGTTCTATGCATCGTATCTTCAAACCATTCCTAGAAATGTTGGTCGAATGATTAATTTATTATATAGTAGACAAGTCCAAAAAAATTATTTAACCACCTATCTATACTAGAACCATATTCAATAAGTGATAATAACATATATGAAAGATTAATCCACTAAAATATTCTATTGGGTAACATTGGGAAAGTTTACGGGCTTCCTCATATGCCATCATAACATCGAAGATAACCCTGAGAAAACAAAATCAATCTTTATCATTTCACCTCATCAAAACCTATAATAGTTGATAAGAATTCAATCAAACATAAACTACATTCGGTGCTTCATAGATGACCCAGTAGAAAAGTGTCTCCCCTTCTCCAAACTGGTGAAGAAGGGGGTCACATATTAATGGACCAGTGACTGTCTGCAAAAATTTAACAACCACATGAAATAAATATTTATCCCACCAGTACTAATGACACTTGTTGAGGTAAATCTACTAATTCTATATGGGACCTCTATGGAAAGCTCATTAGTAACATTCCTTGAAAAAATCATAATGTGGGGAATGAGAAAACCCTTTATTGTCTCAGTTTAACCATTATCAATACTAACAATCATTATTCAGATATCGATAAGTGATTCCAAGAATTAATCTTTGTTGTTCAGGTACTGAGGCACTACCTGTAGAATGAAGATGTCTAATTGGTATCTCAAAAAAGCATGCTAAAATATATGCTCAGATATCAAATGTTGAAAAACATTCTTACACAGTTTATGGTTATCCTACAATAGTTTGATATACAGTTTGTGCCTCATAAATTAGTGAATGGAATGTCCTTCTCATATTTTCATATAGAACAACAATATTTTTTTTTGAATATTGAGTTTCTTGACAAAGAGAAAATTTATATTCAGGTTAACCCCTGAACATGGGAGACATATTTTTATAGTGCATCTAAGAGCTCAACAGGGAAGATAATGAAATACCCTAAGCTCATCAAAGTTGGTTTATAGATCCTTCTCATTTACCTTATTAAGGTAGTTTTACCGTACTCCTTACCAATGTCAGAAGGATATAGTAACAATGAGGTGGAATAGTAATCCATCATTGAATGAATATAATTGATGCTCCAAAATGCAGAGCACCACCTAGTGTGGAGACGTGATTTAGAGTTGGTAATCAAATTTGTCAAATGTGATTATACCATTAGGAAAGAGGAGGAAATAATCATACTTGAGAGTGTAATAGGGGGTTAATGGTAGAATTAACCTTGGATACAACATTGATTCATGACCCACAATCACAAAAATACTGGGAAGATACATTGGGTAATGTAGATACATCCCTAGAAGATCAAAACCAAGAGGAAATGGTCATCACTATTGTCTCTCACCAAATGGTCTCACATTTTGTTCATGTGAGAACAGAAGAGATAAAAAAAGTTAGTAATATCCTTGAACCATATAGTATTGCCACTTTATGGATGATACCCATCATGGACTACCAACAAAATAGGAAACTCCAATTAAAAAATTATGGGAAAGAAAAAATATGATGATGAGTAGTCAACATCACTCTTTATGATGGCCCAAATCTCCAGAAAGTATAATATAGGCGAGACATTGTTGGAGTCCTTCCCAAATTTATTTATGTAGAAGAGAACACTAATATCATTAAATAAATATAATTGGGAGCCTATGGTACCCACCCATTATGATATAAGCATTCCACATAATTATGGTAGCTCGAATTGTTCTTGCCATTGATGATGCAAGATTGCGATCAACTGACCATGAAATTTCATTCCTTCTAGGTGCATATAAACATCATCAATAAAACCTCAGACATTCTATATATATCCAAATAATCCTATCCATATCCCATATGGGTAATAGATTTTGTGGGGATAAACCCTCTAACTAAGGGCATGTATTTCAAATACATCTCAACTACTATCGATTTTTTCTCCAAATGGGATGCAGTGATACTTGTCAAATATGTTAGTGCCAAAATCATTAAAAGTTTAATGAAAACCCACATCATTGAATGATTTGGTTTCCCTCAAATAATAATAATATACATAATCACCGATTTCTATTATAATAAGATAGAAAATCTATATTAGGGGTAGAATATCAAATCCAACCATTCACCCCGCTATCATGCAGCGCTTGATGGACAGATAGAGGCCCTCAACAAGACCCTATCAAGCATAATCTAGAATATTGTGGAAAAATTTAAAAAGTATTGGCCTAAAAATAACTTTTATACATTATGGTATTACTAGACTACTACTCATATCACCACACGGGTGACCCCGTACTCATGGGTATATGGAAAAAAGTTACCCTATCCATTGAGGTCTAGTTTTCATCGCTCCCTATTTCCATCCGTGATTAGTATTATAATGATGAATAATCCCAGAAACTGCTAGATGAATTGGAGGGGCTTGATGAGAAAATATTCCACACCTTTCATACCATGTAAGTACTTCGAAATCTGATAGCATGAGCATTTACCAAGGATTTTTTCATTTGTTCATTCCTCTAAGGAGAACATTTATTAGTTCATAGGACTCTAATGATATTAGGAATGAGGCCTCCAAATCTTAAACCAATGTGGGATGGAACTTATTCCATAAACAATGCCCACTATAATAGATATTATTCCTTAATATCAATGGATTGAGAGATCATTAAGACCCTGACCAATGCAAGGTTTATAAATAAATATTTCATGTCATCACATTAAGTTTGTCTAAGTATAATGATGTAAAACTATATAGTTGGTCCTTATCATATGATCATAAATTTAATGACCTAGCATCGGTGATACACAAAGTTAATAAATGTGACATCATTTCCCTTATCACACAATGATAAAATGCATGATATATGGTCATCGTCGTATGACCTTAAACTGCAAGACACTGTTCATCCTCACATGATGAGATTAAACTGAGCAGTAAAGGTCCACTTCATTCGATGCAAAGAAACCCCAAAATACCACGAGCTAGAATACTCTTCATGATCCCTTAAATTTGGGCTTCCAACTCATGTATTATTCCCAATCTCATCCCTCTAACCCCTCAACATGTGGAGATTCCCTATTGGCCAGACATGAGGAAGAAATGATGGGAAACACCATTTCGTAAGACCTACTCACATCATTGACACACCATATTGAATATTAGGTCCCCAATATAGGTATAAGCCATAACATTGTCACATCCTTACCACAAGACATAAAAATGCATGACCAACGTCCTCATTTCATGGAAATAAAATGCCTGATCGTTGAAGAACTACTTGTGGCCTGATTCTCATTCAAATGAGATATGTAGTGATGAGTTGGCATCCCATACCCGGTCTAGCCATTACTAAGGTATATGAAATCCCCCTTTTCCCTATATATTAATCATATATTCAAAGGGAAAATTTCCTAAATATATGGATTGATCTTAATTATGATGAGATAAGTAGTGACACCTAGACCACATATTTATGGCCCAACCCTATTATAAAAAAAATTAATGCCCCTTTTCCCACATCAAATCCTAATAGATGTAGGAAACAATTATCATGAACTTTGTCTGGATTATTATTTCTCATCAAGATATATAGTGACACTAGGGTCTTATCCTAAATTCCATCTGTAATATTCCATTCCGCATCAGATGACCTATGTCCTAATCAAAAGTCATTATATTGCACAGTCTACATCGTTGTTTCATAATGTTAAATTGGATTACCTTTCCAAGAACAATGTGTGTCTTGATTCTTATCATCACATGATACATAATGATTCTTAGATGTCCATTCTTGGACCAACCAAGATATTTCCTCTCTTTCATAGCAATTCATATTTTTCCTTACCACATGATTTCAAACTACAAGGGATTTAATGAACTACGTTTCTCTTGATTCTTTCTCCAACAAGATATGTACAGGATCTTCAGTCAAAGGCCCAATCATAACAAAAAACAAAAAAAACCCCCCTCTATGTATATGATTCATACCTAGACAGGGAATATTTCTTAAACTACATGATTTTCATCCCTTATTCCAATGAGATACATAGTGACACATGGATAATATCTCTTGGACTAGCCACTAAAAAATAAAAATTCTCTTATTAATCAAAATAATTTCCTTAGTGTGGTGGGATAAATCTTTCTAATCCTTTCATACGACACCAAGAATGAATCATATAGGCCAAGGTGTTTTTGGTAAAATAATCCCTATATAAGTAAGAAATATTAATTTACATTAGGTTTATCATGGTCCTAGTTTTAAGACTCTAAAAGGAACACTAAATGTCCTCTTCGCATGAAAATAAATTACATCATTTCCTCGATAAGTACGTGTGGATTGATTCTCATTTGAATGAGATACATAGTGACATTTGGATCTTCAATCCTAGGCCCAGCTATAGCATAGTATGAGAAATACCCCCACTCTTGTATGTTTGAGTCATATCAATATCAAAAGATTCATTATGGGTTCTAATCCAATGCATGGGTCTATTTTCAAAAAAAAACTCCATTCATCCATGCTTGAATTAAACTAGTATGAGGGATCCTTTTGAGAACTATGTGTGGATTTATTATTTTATCAAAATGATACATAGTAATGATTGAGTCATATACCCTAGTCTAGTGGAAGTATTCCTCTATTTTTTCACATTGAGTCATCTTCTTCCTTACTGAGTGATGTTAATCTGAAAGACTATTGTCCTAAACGCATCACATTAAACTGCATGGTACCACAATAATTATGTGTAGCATTATTATCATTCTAATGAGATACATAGTGCCACCAAAAAATCATGTCATAGTCCCAACAATGGGTTAATGAAAAATGACTGATCTTTTCTATGCAAATAATCATCTATATAAGAGATTTTAATTTAGGTCCCTTCATTAGGGGATCTAATGAGGAAATTTAGATTTCCCCATTATACTTATGGTTTTGATCTATGTAATAGACTATACACATCTTGGACAATATATGTCCAAATGCTTCCTTTGTACTATTACATATCCCATCCAAACATCATACATTCAATCGTGGACACATTCATATCTTTAAAATATTTCTCTAGATCTTGATGATAGAGTGTATGATACCTGACGAATCCTTTTCCTAAATATGAAGTAACAAAACCAAGCTAGCTTCATATAATGTATCCCACAAAAAAAGATTGTCATCTAAATGATTCCATTGTTCAACTATGTAGTAATATTCCCCATTTGTCTTTTCTTAATGTATCTCAAAAAAATGGGTTTTCAACTTGTGGTAACATCACCCTAAGGAAAATCCTATTTTTTCCTTATAATCTTTGATGAAATTATGTTGGATATCGTGATTGAAATTCATTTTGCAGTCATCCCTTACATATTTTTCTCATATCCTTTCCCATGATTTAAAATCCCCCAAGACCATCGTTTAAAATTTCCTCCCTCATGTTTTAAGTATGCAGGAATGATATTGATTTAGCTGGGCACATCTCTTATCACATCTATAATGATATGGTCCTAGGAATGTGACCTAAAACTACATGAACCATATTTCCCATTCATGTTTTAGAACTGCGTAGCGAAACTACTCCCCTGATTTTTTTATAAATTTGAATTTAAATGCTCCTTATGTACTCTGGTACATTCCTTCCACAAAGCCAGAATCTTTTTTCAATGAAATAAAAATCTTCATAAACATTCTTCAGACATAAAAAATCATATTTTTTGAGAACTCTTTCTCAAGACTACACTAGAACATGCACTAGTTTTCTATGCATAAATTATCCTATAAATGGAATTTCAAACAAATGATGTCCCTATTTGACTATATAGTAACACAACTGATTTGTATTTTCATAAAGTATCCCATTTAAAGGGTTTTCCAACCAATGGTAACTTTATCCTAAGGAGAGACCTCCTATATCGCCATAGGCCCTTTCCACATATCATTATTTGTACCTAGAAATCCTCAGATTATATATTAAAAAACTCCCATCGTCATAACTAAAAGTGGTTATGAATTCCTGAATATATTACCATAAAAGGAGATAATTATTAAACATTCAGTCAAACCTAAAGACCGAAAATTATAGCTCCCCATTAGGTTCTTATTTTATGACATTAAACTGCAAAGCTAAATTTCTTTACTATATGAAATTAAATTGCATATCATAACATCCTAGTAATAAGATGTCAAACTATACAATAACGTACTTAATCTAATACATTAAACTATACATTCAATGTCCTGGTCAAATGAAATTAAACTGCACAATGCTGCAACCCTTGTAAAAAAAGTTTCCTTACCCCATGACATCTATATTTTAACAATTCCCCCTCCTTCACACAATCCAAATTCATGTAGGAAGAGTTTACCGTTCATGAAAAATGCCAATACAAACACACATTTCATTCTTAGAACTTTTCCTTTGGGGAAAAAACCCATCATGGTCTTGAGAAATATGAATCTTCATAAACTACTTTTGGTCATCAAGAATAGAATGTCAAGATTCATGAGAAATCATTAATCTAACTATGTTTTAACACACTCAAGTTGGATTTCCATAGTCTCCTAATAAATGATCATGTTAGTCAAATGATAACACTATTTGACTATTAAATAACATGCCCCAATTGATTTTTCATAGATTATCCCACACAAAATGTTTTCCAACCATTGGTAACTTCATCCCCATGAAGGATCTCCTATATTCCAAAATATCATTTTTTATTCAGGAACAAAACAATCAGGGATCAAAATTACCTATCGGGCTTCTGAAGAATGTCCAAACATAAACATATAATAAAACTTTTTCGGGACATCATTTTAAAACATATGGTCAAATATGTTTGACCTAAAACACCAACCAATTTATTCCATCTTAAAATACATTAAACTGCCAAAAAAGGGACATAGTACTCACTAGAATAAAAACATGAAAATGGAGTTTTCAGTTAATGTTGAGTCTTGTCTCTTTAGACCTATAATCTGTGAGGTTTAAGGAAATAAGTGAGTAATTAAAAGAAAAATGAACAAAACTTGTTATGTTGAATAAAAAAAATGGAGGCCCAATAAAAATCCAAGTCTCACCAACTAATTCATACTCCATTTTTACTTAAAAAATAGGTGGATGACATAAATAGACACCTTATTTTAATGGTTGTTCATATAACCTTAGAAATAGTCGAAATACAATTTCTAGGACTAACGGGTTAGGAAAAATTTAGAGGAATATTTCATCACTATCTTTATAATTATTACATAATGAAATTCAATCAAACGAGTCATTTTCAGTCTAGTATTATGGTTCTAGTAAGGATATAAATCCAAGAACAAGTGATTAGGAACAAAAATTCTTTTCATTTATGTTTCAATGTCCAGGGAAATCTCCACATGTGGGAGCATCTATGCCAAAATTTATAGTTTTTCCCCAACATAGGATGTGAAAAGTTAAGTTGTACCTTGAGTAGTTGAAAAGAATACCAAAACATGGAAAATTGTGTATCAGATGCCTAATCAAATTTATATATATTCTCCTACATTGCATTAATGGCGCATCTTCTTTGTGCCAAAGCCCCTGCCAAGGATCGGTGTAGTTGTACAACATATTCCATTATGACATTTAATTATTCTTAAAATCAAATTATTTTGAATTATTTATCATTGATATAATATTTATATTCCTCCACATTTTGGATTGGCTGATCTTTTATTGGATTACAATAGCTCAGAGTTCCTCAAACAGACCCATAAGTTGTGCCATGTTTTGTTTTGATCTTCACACCTCTTCCTTTTTTTGATTGATTAACTTCACTATATCATGTATATCATAGTAATAAATTCCATGATATCCCATCATGTGAATATTGAATAGATGTTTGTGAAGTCATAACGACATGACTTCAAGAGGAGTCTCCCAAATTATCTACAAAATATACCACTAGAACAAAAAGAATGTAGTTTAGAAAGCCTCATGTATCTCTAAAATATACTTAGAGTCACTCTTGGAGGGAAATGCATTGTTTGGGATTGATGCACTCAGAGAGCCACTCAACTCCACTCCCTTAAAAATATCCTTAGTCTTACCTAATAATGTTGGAGAACTAGAATGAAAACCCACTATTTAATCCCAATCATTGAAGTCAATAATACAAAATAGAAAGAGACACATCTCACGAACACCAGTAGGTCAACAAAAAATAGAGGTAGCGAAGTAACAAAAATATTTAATAATACTCACCCATTTTTTGGGTTGACTATTGGGATTGATACCTCCCTGATACTCCCATTATCAACTCTTAGAGAGAGATCCTCCTAGCGAGGATAATCCTCTTGTGTTTTCTCAACAACTGAGATTATAGGATCTTGAAGATCTCCCACTCAGAGATTCTCAACCCTCACTCCCTAGGGAAAAGAAGTAGGAGGTACTTGGATGCCTTGATCATGAAGTGTCTTGGTAATGTTCTCTATAGACAATGATGCCTAATTTTAGAATTTATTTATTGTATCAGGTGAGAGAAAGTAAAATCTATTTGGAAAATTTAATAATGATAAAACTCATATACATCCAACTCCCTACGTAAATCCTTGAAATTCATGAGAAAACCTAAGTTATCATGTTATTTATTAATTAGTTCCATCATTTCATGATACATAGAGGAAAGCCTTGCATCACCCTCACTAGTAGGGATATCCAAGATTCATTTATCAGGACCCAAATTGGATTTTCATCTGATCCCCTATGACGAATTTTTAGTAGGAATAACATATTTAGGATATGTGGAGTAAAGGTCATCATCGACACCTTCATCAGACAATCAATGATTCCTATTAGCCCATTATAGAGTAAAAATGGGTTGACATTGACTGTTTTAAGGTCCTCTATTTTAGGAAATGTATCTCAATATCATGAGAATAGGATAGTTAGAAACAACACATGACACTTTAGGGTGTTCATCTAATATCACCATGTCCCTATCCCCACTCTACAGTAAGAGGGAAGATATAGCTGCATATCTTGATGCTTTATTCTTCTAGATTATGGATTCATCAGCATGATTCCATGTATCCCTTGGGGTATCCTACTCATTCCTTGAAGGTCCGTATCATATCGTTTAAGGGATGTGAGTGATGTATTTTCAATAAAAGTCCAGAAATGTTAGAAGAGTATATTGAATAGGTCATAATATCAAATGATAGAATATATCCTTACTAGGGCGCATACTCTGAGATCACATTATTTCCCTCTTTATCTTACTCTATTGATATAGAAAGGTCCCATATCATTCGATTTAGAAACAATACCTTGAGGTAATGGTTGAGAAATTCATGTATCCGTCTCCCATATCATGGTATTCAAACCTGAGGATAATTCCACAGATTCAATGAACTCATCCACAACCTTGATGGGGGTGCCCGTGGGCCTATACTTCGGTGGATCTAATTTCCCTTCAGTCATTTAATCTTATTATTATTCCTACTTTATACCTTCAAAATAAAATCCCATCAGGATTAATAATATTCGGAGAAAGAGTATTATAGGGATGGGTAAAAATATAAAGACATCAGTAGGGTCAATATAGTCATCCCATTCCTCTTCAGGATAACAATATACCCCCATAGGCTCTCCTAAGTACATCATCTGAGAATATCACCTTTTGATTGGGATCTGATCATCAGTTGCCTATATTGAAACATATAGATCATAAATATAACTCCCCATCTCGACTAAATCACTATCAAGGTAGAGATCATAGTTTTTTCTGATATCATCTAGCTTTGGGATTTACGCGTTGACCTAGAGAAACACCCATGGATCTCTAACATTGCGAGTTACTCTCTTCCAGTCTTGATTCACCAATGGTCTTAAATAATTTGGGTCTGATGTAGATTTCTACAAGGAATAAAAAACACTTTTCGACTTGGGAGCCTCTTTTATCTCATGGAAGATTAGATGGATGGAGCATGATCATCCTCCTAACGGTGAATACTAGACCACATTGGCACAATAGGTGTGGTTTTCTTTACCCTAGCCTACTCTGTGGTCTTTTCATCAGATCTTCATGAAGGATCCATGACAAAATAAATGTGTTTCGTTAATACCCTTGGAGGGTATTTGGTGATCTATGGATTTTCATACCTAGCCTCTAGATTGTTAGATGTATCCGAAAAAGGAAATGTAACTGAAATTCAGACACCTCTATGGCCATAAATATCTAGAAATATCATACTACCATCAGATGTATCTAATTCTAGGCATGTATGGAGGGAAAGACGCTTGAGTGCTATAAACACTTTAACTAGTGAGTAAATTGATATGGAGATTAGTCTATAAAGGTTATTTCCTTATCAATACGAGTTTCTTGTTTTTTGTATCTATGTGAGATCATATAAAAAACAAAATTCAAGGTTATTTTCCTTTCCATCATCTGTAAATTTTCCTAGAATGGTATTACCAAATGTAATGATGTTTAGTTCTCCCAAAACAATTATCATCATCATCACTTTTTCATGTGTTAGTCCCAGAGGTCGAATTCCAAAAAAATCTTAATCAGATAAGAAATATTGGATGTTAGGGACATTAATAGGTATCAACACTATATATTAATTGAAATGTGATGAAATCCACCCCACTTAATTTGAAACCATATTGAAATTCTAAGAAGATCCTTCATGTTTTATGCATACAACAAGAAATGGTAAATTCTCACCTGAGCAGTGGAATCCAACACTATGTACACCCCCTCTATTTTTTTATTTTGATAATAGCAGTGTCTAGCTCACACCACCATTGGAATCATAAATCTAATGTAGGTAAATCCTTAGTCACATTGCATGGAATCAATCCAAGCGAGTCTTCTCAAAAACTTCATTTTTGACCTTATAACCCTAATGGGTATACTGAACCTCCTCCAGTGTGGGCCATAATCCTCCTTGAGCACCCTGAATTTCTATAGTGGGGAATCATATAGTGCTCATACAAGTGGGACCTTCTCCTTATTTCTTGTGAAAATAATTCATCCATGTTCAATCAAGGATATCACCCTTATGGTTAGGATCAATATTTTACAAATTATTCACCACCTTAAAGAGTTTGTGGGCTAAAGGTGGAGGATTTCAACATCACCCCATGTTTCCTTTAGTTGGATGAACTCATGACACACATCCCCTAGAATGGGAGCCCTAGAAATTTTATATATGTCTCACTAGATAATACCAACCTCACCATGAATCAAATGGAAATAATTAGTCTTCAGAATCCATTAGATCAGAAGCTCAAGAATGATATCCAAGTTATTATAAACATAAATTTTCCCTTCCCAAACATCTCCATAGATATGGAATTCTTGAAACCACTTTTTGAATTTTTCACAATTCTTGCACACCCAATATGGATACATCCACTCAAGCCTAACTCCCCCTCCAAAATGTAAATCCTAGGTCTCCTTCCAACATTGTGTTTGATATTTCTGTGAAGCTCATAAAGTTGTGTAATAATAGTGAAGCTTTGATTCTGAGATATGTAGCTTCAGAACCACATTTCATCTACCATGATCTATGAAGCATCCAGTGCAAACTGTTACTTTTTTAATATAACCACCCTTATAGTAAATTTCAATAAAAGGAAAATTTGTGTGCTTCACAACCCAAGACTTCAGGATGTAACCCCGAGTCCAAGGGATAAAGGCACGCCTCAAAATTATGTAATCCTAAAATGGTAGCAATCTTGTTTATTGTTACTCATGTTGACATGATTTTAAAAATTTCCCCAGATTTAGAAGAGTAGGCTCAACCAATTAATTATAACATGGCTTGAAAACTTTTATCATCTTGGAGGATTCACAAGCAGGTTTCTAAGGGGAATCCGTTGGAAGAGCCATCTAAAACCTATAAGAAAGCATCATGTTATCTCATTCAGTTAAAAATATTACTTAGAATTAAATTTTTTTACATGAAATAATTCAAAATTTCATTAAAGGAAAGTACTCATGAAATCCATTCGACTAGGAGCCATGTGTAGACCCTTCAACTAGGTTCGATGTATAGGCTTATTGACCATGTTCTATGATAAATCTCCTAACCAGGTTCTTCAAAAAAGATCATTTACCTGTTTATCCCCATATGGAATTGTTTCCCATGTGGTTGTAACATAAGAATTTATTCAGGATACCTTTCTGAAAAGATAAGAGAATCATGGATAGGTGGATGACCTACACAAAGAGAGTAAAAATCACAAACACTAAATGTGAAAAATCAGAAAATGGGCCTAAGGTATTTATAGACACAACTAGACTACACATTGGACCTGCCCATGGAGCTGTTCCATAGACCTTTGGACTGGGATTATGCACCGAGCCTACTCTACTGATCCACAAAGAATCATGGTGAAGTTATCTAGCACCACCTTCATAATCTTTTCCCTCTTCTTTCTTATAACTATACCCATTTTAGTTGATGAAATCCACCCTCGGGGGGGGGGGGATTGTTGAAACTATTTTTTTTCAAGTGGAGTGAAAAGATTATGATGACTACCTCAAGAGTGTAAAAGATGTAAAGATCACACATGATAACCAAAGGTATTTTCCCATTATAGACTACACACACTTCTTTGCATCTAATGTCTTGCGCATCTCCCCTCATGGAACTGAATGGGAGGACATCCCTGTGATGAACACCTACACTAGGTAACTATGACCAATACCTACATTGGGAAGCTCCTTCAACTAGGATCCCCTATTTATCCATAAGTAATACCCTTGGGATTATCATTTATAGAAATATAATCCAGAAGAAGACTACAAGCTCTAGTCACGCATCCCCTTCCCCCAGGAATCAAAAAACCCATTAGCTAGCTCTCTAAAAGCTGATATAAGATATAATTAAGAATGGTAGTTGGATCAGAGTTCATCCTAGTTCTGAAATATAATACAGCTGCTTGAGGACCCTATTTCCCCTAGTGGAAAACTACTTGCGTGAGGTCTATTCCATAATTAGATACCTATGAAAGACCCATTTAAGGGAACCTGATGAGACATGTGGTGCCAATTTTAAAGACTAATCAAAGTTTTGTTTCCTAGTTGGTCCATTTCAAAATGCATATCCAGCTCTTGTGGGCCTATTCCCCATGCAGAAATCAGTAACGGGTATTCCAAGGCCCTATATGAATCACCTTTTATCTTTATGCTAGGTCTTATCTGTTCCATCCTTTGATCCTTATTCTAAGCCACCAATGTCAAGTGTCCTCTAAATTTTGATGGCTCTTCTATGAGAGAACAAATTGAAACCTCCACCATAGAATCTGGGCTTTCATAACCATGGAAATATGAACATAAAATTGTCTCCCATTTCAGTATTCTTTCTAATCATAAGAGGCTTACCACACTTGTCTTTTGAGTTTGTTAGGTTTCTTTGGGTGCTTGTGATTATGCATTCCCATGGTCACGAGGACCCTACAACTAGAAATGGTGTTAAGGAGTTTTGGGTGTTGGATAATAGGGTTAGTACTATTTTCCCACTTGTTCATATATAATACCATTAACCTCCAGTTCTTGGTGAGCAGGGGAAAGATCATGCTTGTATTTCCTTTTAATAGGGAATGGGATCCAATTATCCTTCTGTAGAATCAATTTTAGTTCATCCACCCTGGATTAATCCTCTAAACATTCATGTGGGACCTCTCCCACATCATTATTTTTCAGTCTCCATACCAGTAGTCCATAGTCAACTCGATCCCCAAATGTCACTATCCTAACTATCAAGACAAGAGGGGAGATGGGAATATCAAAGCCCTTTCTCTCTTCCTTTGGGTATAAGGTACATTGATGGGATGGTACTTTTGTCACCCCAAACACTTCCATCAATGGAAGAGGGATTGTGTGGTTGTATAGATATTCCTCTTTTTCATGTTTCTCACATTATTTAATTACTCATCATGACTCATGTGGGATTATAGAATTACCATGATCACTGAATCCATAAAAGAAAATTCATGTTTTCATAGATAGTCTTATTTTAGATCTTCCACTCTCATTAATTACAGGGCCTCCATAGGTGTGAATACACAATACCATGTATACATCCTTAGGGAAAAGAAGATTGTGTGGTTTCTCAGATCTTCTATTTCCTCTTGTTTCTAATACCAATAATGACTCAAGTGGTATTTGTGGTTGATGGTGGTTATTAAATCCCCATGATCACAACCCCATTGGGCATCCTCCTCGAGATAAATCCCCAACCAAATACATCCATGGGCCATGTTCTATATATACTCCATCGACAAAAAGATAATATTACTTAGGAATAAGCCCTAAATCCAACAATTATTCCCCCTATTTAGAAATAATCCTTAATCATAACATCATACTAATCCCCAAGACTCCTCATTATGTGAAAGCACTGAACATGACTCCAAATCACCATGAGTTGATACATTCCTCACGTACCCTTTCATAGGGAACCATCTTCAGAATTAAGGCCCAATACAAATCCATTAAAAATTACATACTCCCATGTGATACAATTCTTTAAAATACCTCCATATGTGCGAGTCCTCATAACCAAACTATGCGGTCTTTGATTCCCGTACAAATGGGCTATGTAGGAAGATTACTTGAGCTCTAAAAAAAACACCCCCAATTCAACCATATTCTATCTAGGACACATTACTAGAATATTATCATTCTATGTGGGTCTCCATATCCCTTCCAGGTCCCTTGGTCCTCTTCGGTATAAGTCCCACAAAAAAAATTGACTAGGAACCTTCCTCTTAGATGTCTGTGTCTCATGATGCTAAAATGCGTGGTTTAGTCATTATCACATGACCTTAAAAGGTATGTTATTCCCCATTAAGTGTAATTAAGATATTTGGGTTCTGATATCTTTTATATGGATATGTAGGAAGCCCATATAATTGGTCAGATCCCAACATCAAAACAACTCTCATCTCATTGGGTGATAATACACTCCAGAGTTCCCCACTGTCTAGATAAAAACCATCATCTTCAGAATAATAACCACATAATATATAATAAGTAAATAAAATGATTCCATTAATAGGGAACCACACATGCATAAAAATATCAGCATTGATGAAGAAATTTAGAAATATACAGATGATTCTAATGTCCATACATTCTAATAATTGATTGATCATTCAAGGGTTATGTAACGACCCAAAGTTTTTCAATGGAAAATTACCTTCTTATATTTATGTCATAAAATAACATGAAAACACAAATTAATGAACTAATAAGTGATAAGTGACCTTTAAATATAATTTTTTCACCCCTATGTTTGGAATTTTGAAAATCCGACATACACGGTTGTGTTCAAGATGATTTTTGGAGTCTAATGAAACAAAAATAATTTTTGATGAATAGTGACCTACCCTTATGAATAGTAACTTACCATTATGAATAGTAATATGAACCTTATGAATAGTAAATCATCCAACATAAGAGTAACATTACCTATGAATAATAAAATAATATTTATACATCTTAAAAAGTGAAAATTTGACCTTAGTAAGCGTTTTGATATTTTGTAAGTCATAAAAAACTAATTATAATTAATTAATTAATTTAAAAGAATATTTATTTCCTTAAAATGTATTCATAAATTATTGAATCAATGTATTATAGTTTTTAGATAATTTAATAAGACCCTACATAATTTTTGAAATAACAATAAAATCAGTTTTAATCTTAAAAACTATTTTTTAAGTAAATTATAATTATAATTAAATATTAAATTAATAATATTTAGAAAATTATTTTTGAAAAATGTAATTAATTTTTGGATTCTACACGTCAAAAAATGGTTGGGGTAAAGTTTTGGGATTTTTCTGAGATACTTGAATTTTTGATGAATATTGAAATAACGTAATTTACAAAATAAGCTAAATAAGCTAATTATAGGGTCATGTGTGATGTTATGCTGATGTAAGACCACTTGGTTCGGGATTAAATTATAAAATTACTATTATTTGTCATTCAAGACTCACAATTCCTTGTCTTTTGGGGAAATAATAAACTAATCAATTTTATATTAAGGAAACCCCTCTCCCCTCCACTATAAAAGCCACCCTTCACACCCTCTTTTCCTCACACCTCTCAAGCTCCAAGACTTCTCTAAACGCTTCCCAAAAACCTTCCCTAGCCCCTCCCCCACGTCCAAGAGCTTTTGGTATCATCAAAAGACCAAGATTAGGCCCTCAAGGAGGTTCTCAAGAGGAGGATTCAAGAGGTAATTTCCCTCCCACTTCTCCTTTAATTTCTTTTCAAGTTCAAGTTCATTTCTTGATATCTCTCCACCTATCTTCATCCAAATTGTATTGTAAATCCATTATTATACAAAAAATGTAATTTTATGATTCTAATTGGATATTATATCATCCAACCCCCTTTCCATATTCCTTTTATTTTATTAAAGAGAATGTTGTTCGTGAGGTATTAATTTATCACCTTCAAGAACGACATACTTTATTCTTCCATTTCTACCTTCATATATGGTCATGACACCATTTTAATGGTGGAACCAGAATATTTTATATGTATTATGTTCTATTTAAAGTTCTGTAAATAACCTATGTCCATATTTCTAAGTGATAAAATAAAACAAGTTCATTATGATTGAAAAACCGCCCAAATTTACCCAAATAACCATCATTTAATTCTTATCTAATGATTCATCCACATGGATATAATTTGATTAATTATAAGATCATAAAAACTCATGAAATATCATTAATAACATGTAATATCATTTCTTTAAGTTTACTCATGTTCTACCCAAACTTTAATTTATGAATACAAGTGAACAACCCAAGAAAAACAATAAAAACGAACATCCCCAAAACAATGTTTTTAAACTCTATATGTCATCCAAAGGAACATAAAATGACATAATGAAACCAGAATTAACCCTATTAATTTACACATAGTTCTTTATTTATAATTAATTAATATAATGTCATTATACGAGACATTAAAGAGAATAAAGCATTCAGGTACAAGGTAAGGGGAAATTCTCGAACCCAACTTTTATCCTTTGGGTTCTACCTCTTTCACTCCATTTTGTTATGGTCACTCCTTAAAGATCATTTTTTCATCATTTTATTTCCTTTTCTGGGATATAAATGTTTTTTAATGAAGTTTATGTCAATCCGAATGTTTTCTGAAAGAAATCTTCTCTTAAGAACTCAAGTTTTACCTCTCATTCAAGGTTGATGGTTCTTGTATCAAGTATGTTGTTCCCTCTTTCTTTTGGGAACCCAAAGTTTATGAATGTGTTATTATGAGATGAAACCAATTCCTTTTCATGGGTTATTTCTGTTCATTTATGTCATATGTTCATTGTGGCATGCATGATAAATGACAATGTTATGATGTGACGGGTGCACCCGGAATTATATAGCGCAATATGAATGTTTAAATGTGACGGGTGCACCTGGAATTATATAGCACACAAATGGATTGGTTAAAGTGATTAATAATGTGAAATGATGCTTGAAAAGATTCTTTCTTGGTTCAAAAGTATGTGTGGTAGTTAACCACTAAGACATGATGTTTCATTTTTATGCATTGCCACATTTCAAGTCTTTTATTTATGCTCCTCTAATGTTCATGATCTTTTGCCTATGTAATGATTATACTCACCCCATGATATATTGTTCTTATATAACCTCTTACTGGGATTCTAGATCACCCCTTTTGATGTATATCCTCAGGTGGTAACATGTACTAAGGAGAGGACAAGTGTCAATAAGAAGCTAGAGATGAAGAAATTAATTAAATGTTTATGCTGATGTTGTATTTGCTATGTATGGTGCTAGTTTTCCCAAGACACTAAACCTTTGGATCCTCTATGTGTAATGATATTATGTTGTTTATCTTTAAAATGATGTAATAGTAAATTAAGAAAAGGTTGGGTCGCTATAGCTGGTATCATAGGAAAGGTTTAGTTAATTTAGGAATTGGGATTAGTGAACCCTAAAGAAAACCTCTAGCATGAGACTAAGTACAAAAATGAACACAAGAATATTTACATAGGGATCCCATATGTTATGTTTTTGGTATAATTGTTTAAATAAATAAGTTATTCATTACTTGTTTACTTATTTTTTGGTCTAACGTTTTCTATTTTAGAAAATTGTGGGAACCAGGAGAAATCAGGCCAACAACTCATGTGAGGGCCAATGCAACGATTGCCAGAACGACATCCCCAATGATTTGGGAGGTGGAGTTCAAAACTTCATGGCGATGCTTACCCAATTATCTCAGGTTATTAATAATAACCATAATAATGGGGAACATCCTCCTTCACCAAAGAAGGAGAAAATGACTATCGAATGTTTTATGTGGCATCGACCACCGTCGTTTAGTGGATCTTCTTATCCACTAGTTGCGGAACAGTGGGTCAACTCCATGGAGAAGATATTTTCTGTTCTTCACTGTTCTGAGATGGATAAGGTGACTCTAGCTGTTTATCATCTATATGGAGAAACTGATAAATGGTGGGATTTGATTAAGAACACCAAGCCAAGGGAGGAAATTGAAGAGATGGAATGGGAAGACTTTAAGATAATGTTTCTTAATAAGTACTTCCCACGAACTCTTCACACGAAGATAGAGAGAGAATTCATAGAGATCAAGCAAAAAGAAGGAGAATCTGTCACAACCTATGAAGCAAATTTCACAAGGCTTTCAAGGTACGCTTCGGGTTTTGTTATCAATAATGATAGAAAAATCGACAGATTCTTTAGTGGATTAAAACCACACCTTCGAAAGGATCTTGAAATTCAAGACTTTGGGAGTTATGAAGAAGTTGTTCGGTGTGCTCTCAAAGTGGAGATGGTGTTTGGAGAATGGTCCCATGGCTATTGGGATAAGAAAAGAAAGATATAGTTTCAAGCTAGTGGATCTAATGATAAAGGTGGGAAGAAAAATCAACGACCCACATGCCAAAAATGTGGGAAGTTGCGCAATGGGAACTGCCTCAAAGGGATGGGGAAATGCTTCAAGTGTGGGAAAGAAGGAAACCATACTCAAGAGTGTCGAAAAGACATGAAAAGGAAGGAGAATGTAGCTGATTAAAGGAGAGAACCACTCATGGTTCAATGCTACAACTATAAGTAGATAGGGCACTATGAAAACTAGTGCACTAAATCTCGAGCTCTTGAGGGTAATCAGCATCAGCAGCCACCAAAGCCAAAGGAGCAAGGTAAGGCTTATGCCATCACTACTACAATGGTGGATCATGATAATGAAGTCATATAGGGTACACTTCCTATTCACTCAAGAATGAAAAAAGTCTTATTTGATTCTTTTTCTACTCATTCCTTTATATCTTTCAAGTTTTCTAGAACTATAGAATCGAAGCCCCGAAACCTTGAAGTAGATATATCTGTAAAAACACCGAGTGGTGAAATCATTGCAACCCAAGTGTTTGCCTCTTCTCCTTTTGGCGTATGTGGGAAGATTCTTCCGGAAAATCTCGTAATACTTCCCTTTGTGGAATTATATGCTATAATGGGAATGGATTGGCTCTCGTTATATAGAGCACAAATCAATTGTCAGGAAAAGGAAATATCTTTTCATATTCCGAACCATCCCATGATCCTATACAAATGCAAGGAAGATCATGAATCTCCTTTGAAAAACCCTTCAATGGTGTGGGTGTTGATTCCCTATGACGAATCATACCTCGCCCAAATGGTTGAGTTGAAGGAAAGTTCCAACCTTGAGGAAATGCCCATCGTGAGCGAATACAGTGATGTATTTCCTGAAGAGTTACCCAGAATTCCCCCGGATCATGATGTAGAGTTCTCAATTGAACTAATAACCGAAGCTACTCCTATCTCAAAGTTACCCTATAGGATTGCTCCTATCAAACTGGAGGAGTTAAAGAAGAAACTGAAAGAGCATCTGGACAAAGGGTTCATACGCCCTAGTGCATCACCTTGGGGTGCGCCAGTGCTCTTTGTGAAGAAGAAGGATATAACAATGAAGTTGTGTATCGATTATCGGGAACTCAACAAGATCAAAATAAAGAACAAGTATCCTCTCCCAAGGTTTGATGACTTGTTCAACCAGTTAAGAGTAGCTCAATACTTCTCAAAGGTGGATCTTCGTTCTGGATATCATTAGGTAAAGGTGCAAAAGGAATATATTCAGAAGACTACCTTCTGTACAAGGTATGAGCACTATAAGTTTTTGGTGATTTTTTTTGGACTTACTAATGACCTTTCAATCTTCATGGATTTGATTAATAGAGTCTTTAGACATTATCTCAACAAATTTGTGGTAGTGTTTATCGACAATATTCTCATCTACTCCAAGAGAAAGGAGGAACATGAAGAACATCTAAGACTTGTGTTGGAAACATTAAGAAAGGAGAAGTTGTACGCCAAGTTCAGCAAGTGTGAATTTTGGATGAATCAAGTCACATTATTGGGACATGTGATTACAAGTGAGGGAATTTCTGTGGATCCTTCAAAGACAAAGGCGACTGAGGAATGGAACATGCCCTCTAGTGTCATAGAAATCCATAGTTTTCTTGGATTAGCTGGGTAATACCGACGTTTTGTGAGAAACTTCTCATGATTGTCAAGCCCGCTAACTAAGTTAACAAGGAAAGGGGTAAAGTATGTTTGGATGGAAGAATGTGAGGGAATCTTCAAAGAGCTAAAGAGAAGGCTTCTCACTACACCTGTACTCACACTACCGAAAAGTGGAGAATGTTTTGTGATATATAGTGATGCTTCAAAGAAAGGCTTGGGTTGTGTACTCATGCAAAATGATAATGTGATAGCCTACACCTCACAACAGTTGAAGATCCAGGAGCAGAACTACCCGACGCATGATCTAGAGCTGGCAGCCGTGATTTTTTCCATGAAAATCTGGCGGCACTACCTTTATGGTGAGAAGTGTGACATATACACCGTCCACAAGAGCCTAAAGTATATATTCACACAAAAGGAGCTCAACATGCGTCAAAGGAGATAGTTAGAGCTAATCAAGGATTACAATTGCTATATTCACTATAATCCTAGAAAGGAAAACAAGGTAGCTAATGCTCTAAGAAGAAAAGAACCTGGTACACTATCCATGCTGTGGATTTAGAAAGACCCTATCTTCGTGGATATGAAAAGAATGGATTTGGAAATCATAATGGCAGGGGATACATCCTACCTTGCCCAAATGATTGCGCAACCATCCATCCACGAGAAGATTAAGGAAGCACAAAGGGATGATGTGGAGATACAAAAGAGGGTGGATGCAGTAAAGAAAGGGAAGCTGCAAGAGTTCCATATCAACGATGATGGTGTGATTCGGTTTGGAATGCGGCTTTTTGTGCCTTCATCACCCAGGATGAAGAAGGAGCTATTGGATAATGCACATAGCTCAAATCTCTCTATCCATCCTAGGAGTACCAAGATGTACCGTGATCTCCGAGAACACTTCTGGTGGGATAACATAAAGAAGGAGATTGCAGAATACATATCAAGGTGCTTGGTATGTCAGCAAGCTAAAGCTGAGCGAAAAAAGTCTAAAGGTATGATGCAGCCATTAACTATACCCATTTGGAAATGGGAAAATGTTACTATGGACTTTGTAATAGGTCTCCCGAAGACGTCAAAGGGAAATAATGCGATATGGGTTGTGGTTGGCCGACTCACCAAGACTTCCCATTTTATCGATATTCGGGAAGAACTCTCGCTTGAACAACTTGGAAAGATATATGTGAAGGAAGTGGTGAGACTGCACAGTGTTCCACTCTCAATTGTCTCTGACCGTGATCCAAGGTTCACATCTAAATTCTGGATGAGCCTTCAACATGCTTTGAGTACTAAATTAAATTTTAGCACGACCTATCACCCCCAAACTGATGGCCAGTCTGAAAGGACTATTCAGACGCTTAAAGATATGCTAAGATCCTACACTCTTGAATTAAAAGGTGGTTGGGATCATCATATCCCATTGGTTGAGTTCTCATACAACAATATATTCCACTCGAGTATTCAGATGGCTCCGTATGAAGCTCTTAATGGGAAGTGATGTAGAACTTTAACCTATTGGGATGAAGTTGGAGAAAGAAAGCTACTTGGGCCCGATCTTGTTGAAGAGATGACAGAGAAGGTTCAAGTCATCCAGAAACACATCAATGCTGCTCAAAGTTGGCAAAAGTGCTATGCTGACAACCGTCGAAGGGACTTGGAGTTCTACATTGGAGATAAAGCCTTCCTTCGAATATCTCCAAGGAAGAGAGTCATGTGATTCGGGAAGAAAGGGAAGCTAATCCCAAGGTATATTGGCCCCTTTGAGATCCTTGACCGCATAAGAGCTGTGGCCTATCAGATTGCACTTCCACCGAATATGGCTCAAGTTCATGATGTGTTTCATGTATCACTACTGAGGAAGTACATACAAGACCCCTCACATGTACTAATCTCAAAGGTGGTGCAGCTGGAAGATGATATCTTCTATGAGGAGCAGCCAGTAAAGATTCTAGATCGGATAGATAAGGCTCTACGCAACAAGACAACCCATATTGTCAAAGTGTTGTGGAGGAACCATAAGTTTGAGGAAGCAACCTGGGAACTCGAAGAGGCAATGAAGGATAAGTACCCTTACCTTTTTGTGTAAAGTGAAATTTCGGGGGAAAAATTTCTTAAGGGGGGAAGAATGTAACGACCCAATATTTTTCAATAGAAAATTCCCTTCATATATATATGTCATAAAATAACATGAAAAAAAAATAATGAACTAATAAGTGATAAGTGACCTTTAAATATAATTTTGTCACCCCTATGTTTGGAATTTTGAAAATCCGACATACACGGTTGTGTTCAATATGATTTTTGGAGTCTAATGAAACAAAAATATTTTTTGGTGAATAGTGACATACCCTTATGAATAGTAACACACCCTTATGAATAGTAATATGACCCTTATGAATAGGCTAGGACCCGACGGCCATGTTAAGGTGGGGTGACCTTTAAACATAATTTTGTCACCCCTATGTTTGGAATTTTGAAAATCCGACATACACTGTTGTGTTCAAGATGATTTTTGGAGTCTAATGAAACAAAAATAATTTTTGGTGAATAGTGACATACTGTTATGAATAGTAACATACCCTTAGGGATAGTAATATGACCCTTGTGAATAGTAAATCATCCAACATAAGAGTAACATTACCTATGAATAATAATATAAAATTTACACATCTTAGAAAGTGAAAATTTGACCTTAGTAAACGTTTTGATATTTTGTAAGTCATAAATAAATAATTATAATTAATTAATTAATTTAAAAGAATATTTATTTCCCTAAAATGTATTCATAAATTATTGAATCAATTTCTTACAGTTTTTGGATAATTTAATAAGACCCAACGTAATTTTTGAAAGCGCTATAAAATCAGTTTTAATCTTAAAAACTTTTTTTCAAGTAAATTATAATTATAATTAAATATTAAATTAAAAATATTTAGAATTTTTTTTTAAAAAATGTACATAATTTTTGTATTCTACACATTGAAAAATTGTTGGGTTAAATTTTTGGGATTTTTCTGAGATACTTGAATTTTTTATGAATAGTGAAATACCTTAATTTACAAAATAAGCTAAATAAGCTAATTATAGGGTCATGTGTGATGTTCTACTGATGTAAGACCACTTGGTTCGTGATTAAATTATAAAATTAATATTCTTGGTCATTCAAGACTCACTATTCCTTGTCTTTTGGGGAATTAATAAACTAATCAATTTTATATTAAGGAAACCCCTCTCCCCTCCACTATAAAATCCACCCTTCACACCCTCTTTTCCTCACACCTCTCAAGCTCCAAGACTTCTCTAAAATCTTCCCAAAAACCTTCTATAGCCCCTCCCCCATGTCCAAGATATTCTGGTCTCATCAAAAGACCAATCTTAGGCCCTCAAGGAGGTTCACAAGAGGAGGATTCAAGAGGTAATTTCCCTCCCTCTTCTCCTTTAATTTCCTTTCAAGTTCAAGTTCATTTCTTGATCTCTCTCCACCTATCTTCATCCAAATTGTATTTTAACTATATTATTATAAAAATACTGTTATTGTATGATTATAATGGGATATTATATTATCCAACCCCCTTTCCCTCTTCCATTTATTTTATTAAAGAGAACGTTGTTCGTGAGGTGTTAATTTATCACCTTCAAGAACGACATACTTTATTCTTCCATTTCTACCTTCAGATATGGTCATGAAACCATTTTTATGGTGGAACCAGAATATTTTATATGTATTATGTTCTATTTAAAGTTCTTGAAATAACCTATGTCCATATTTCTAAGTGATAAAATAAAATAAGTTCATTATGATCAAAAAACCGCCCAAATTAACCCAAATAACCATCATTTAATTCTTATCTAATGATTCATCCACATGGATATAATTTGATTCATTATAAGATAATAAATACTTCTAAAATATCATTAATAACATCTAATATAAGTTCTGTATGTTCACTCATGTTCTACCCAAACTTTAATTTATGAATACAAGTGAACAACCCAAGAAAAACCATAAAAACGAACATCCCCAAAACAATGTTTTTAAAGTCTATAAGTCATCCAAATCAACATAAAATGACATAATGAAACCATAATGAACCCTATTAATGTACACATGGTTCTGGATTTCTAATTAATTAATATAATTTCAATATACAGGACATTAAAGAGAAGGAAGCATTCAGGTACAAGGTAAGGGGAAATTCTCAAACCCAACTTTCATCCTTCGGGTTCTACCTCTTTCACTCCATTTTGATATGGTCACTCCTTAAAGATCATTTTTTCATCAATTTCTTTACTTTTATGGGATATAATTCTTTTCTAATGAAGTTTATGTCAATACAAATGTTTTCTGAAAGAACTCTTCTCTTAAGAACTCAAGTTTTACCTCTCATTCAAGGTTGATGGTTCTTATATCAAGTATGTTATTCTCTCTTTATTTTGGGAACCCAATGATTATGAATGTGTTCTTATGAGATGAAACCCATTCCTTTTCATGGGTTATTTATGTTCATTTATGTCATATGTTCATTATGGCATGCATGATAAATGATAATGTTATGATGTGACGGGTGCACCCGGAATTATATAGCGCAATATGAAGGTTTAAATGTGACGGGTGCGCTCAGAATTATATAGCTCTCCAATGCATTGGGTAAAGTGATTAATCTCATGATTAAATGTGAAATTATGTGTGAACAAGATTCTATCTTGGTTCACAAGTATGTGTGGTAGTTAACCACTAAGACATGATGTTTCATTTTTATGTATTGCCACATTTCAAGTCATTTATTTATGATCTTCTCATGTTCATGATCTTTTGCCTATGTCATGAGTATCCTCACCCCATGTTATATTTTTCTTATCTAACCTCTTACTGGGATTCTAGATCACCCTTTTTATTTATATCCTCAGGTGGCTACTTATACTAAGGAGAGGACAAGTGTCAATAAGAAGCTAGAGATGAAGAAATTAATTAAATGTTTATGCTGATGTTGTATTTGTTATGTATGGTCCTAGTTTTCCTAAGACACTAAACCTTTGGATCCTCTATGTGTAATGATATTATGTTGTTTATCTTTAAAATGATGTTATATTAAAGTAAGAAAAGGCTGGTTCGCTATAGGTTACCCACATAATAAATGGATATTAATGAAGGGAATGTGAACATATCTTAAATCTATAAGAGAGTACCAATATAGGAAACAATTTTCCATAAATGTGTGTGATGAGACCAACCCCCCATTCTCTCGACCAATGTGAGTTCTTAAATACCATTGGACAAACCCCCCTAATGGGAACCTACATTTGGAATGAAGCTACCTCCTGGATATAGAATCATTTAGTGTTTTTTGTTCCATGAACAACCCAATTGTAAACCATTTCGAAATAGTGAACTCAAAATGAATGATTTCAAAAACCT
The DNA here is from genome assembly GCA_963277665.1 of Viscum album. Lineage (NCBI taxonomy): Eukaryota > Viridiplantae > Streptophyta > Magnoliopsida > Santalales > Viscaceae > Viscum > Viscum album. Next base: position 1,170,145,640 of record OY728130.1, read on the forward strand.
AAATCCCCCATAATAAATTTTCAGGCACCATATTTTCCTTCCAAAACACCCATAAGTTTTTGACATGGATTACTAAACAAGATGTAATAATGAAGAATAAAGTTATACAACCAATGAATCCATGTATCAAGAAAGATACTACTAAAAGGGATTCAAAATAATAATAATAAATATGATCATGTGATGAATGAATGTCTAACCATCTAGTTAGATTAGTTGGAAATGGTATAGAATTGGATCAAGATAAAATGGGTAAAAAACACTAGTTTCCAATGTTGGACATCCTATTTCAACTTGGGATAAATCTGAAGTATATAATAAATCTATAATGAAATTTAAAATTATGATATATAAATCCAATGTTGAAGCATGCATGAAATAGTCTTGAAATTTTAATCCTTCAAAGAAGGGGTTCTCTAGGTTGTAAATTTATCCCCTTTCCTTTATCTCACATTGATAATGTTGATATATAAAAACACTTATTTTAAGATCAATTCACTCATGGTTAGGGATATGAATTAATAATAAATATGTCTAGAGATAATCCCATGAGAGGGAGATATTAATATATGTTAAGCTTATAGAGATCTAAAATTTAATTTAATTATATAATTTTAGGTATTATATTTAAAAATATGAGTTCTATATTTGGATTTCACACCTATAATTTTTTTTGTTTCATGTTTAAAATAATTCATCAATTGTATGATAATAAAAACATATTGGGAGAAATAACCTATCACTTTAATGGTTTTATTGATTGTGTTCATGTAGAGTGAAGGTTTATAGGAATTATTGAAAATCTATTTGGATATCCCATTGATAAAAAAAGACAAACCTATTTTTACATTTATATTGGTTAATGGTAAGCGTTATTTTTTACATTGACCACTATTTTTCTTACTAAATCATGTTATACTATAATTTTATAGATTTTGTTGGTTGATTTCATTGTTCTAATATACGTATTTCACCATTATCCAAGGAGTTAGTGGAAAAGATGGATAGTGAAACAAAAAATGGAATTATATGGGCTTATTGAGGGAAAAATTCACAAAGCCTTACCAATAATTTCAATGAAGGGGGAGAACAACATTCCCTTCATTGAATTTATTTAAAATTAGGAGTGAATAGGAATATTGAAATTGGGAGAAAATTTGGAATTGAAGGAAAATAAAAAAGGGATAGTTAGAAGTAACATGGTACTTAGAGAATATTTTTTAAATTTGATGACAATATAATATAAATAATATGTTCTCTGGAAGAAAAGATTTGGATGATAGTGAACATGAAAAGGCATGTTTAAATTATTTTTAATGAAAGGGGAAGAGTGGATGATTATTGAGAAGCATATTATTTTTGAATAATAGAGAGTTTCTTTGTATGGATATGGAATGTGCTGATGAGACATTGATCACTATTCACAACATTTGGCAAGAAGGTAATTATTCTTTAGAAGAATATATATTCTATGAAGATCAAAGTATTGATTAAGTTAAAGAAAACAAATCCTTCAGTTTCCAAGAATGAATAATGATGAATATTTAGTTGAATAACTGTTGTATATTTTTTTCCCATGATTATATATTACCTAAAGTCATTTGAAGTGTCTTAGATTTAATACAATAAATGAAGAATTTTTTAGTTCACAATGTATAGTTTTCATAAGAACCAAATTCATAATATGAAAAAGAATAATCTAATACAGAAGAAATTAAAAAAATTGAAATCAAACTGATGTGTTAAAATCATTATAATTCTAAAAAAGAATAAATTTTTTTATATAATCATAATATAGTGTTTTATATGAATGATGTTTTTCATGCTTTAAAATCACAAAGAGTTATGTAAGAATCATTTCATCCTATGTGACCATCAGACAATCCATGTTTAAACATGATAAATGTTTACAAAATAATGAATGGGTCTACATAAGTATGATTGTTTTCATAATAAACATAATTTATGGAGATTTATAACCATTATTATTCCTTAAGAAATCATCTCATTTCTTAGTGTAAATATATTACATGTATATGTAACCATTATTTTGTTTGTGTAAGAATGATTTTTTTTGTATAATCATAGACCATATATATATAATCATCATGTCTATTTATGTGAAAATCACTATGAAAACTATAATACTGTTTTTCTAAACGAAATATCTAAGGATGAATGTTATACTTTATGATTCCAATTTTGTTTTCCATAGTTGTTAAAATAAAAAAAATAACTATTTGGTATTGTGATTCAATGCTAAAATTATGAGGTTCGATCATCATGTTTTTGAAAAAAATATTATAGCATAGAAAATATTATTTAGATACTTCCACAATGTATGAAATTTAGTTTTTTAAATTATATACTTTGATGAAGAAAATTAAGATTTAGATTTATTGATTCACGTTCCAAACTTCATAATTCTTTTTATTGTAATCGCTTGACCATGATTTGATGAGGTACATTTTTCTAGATAATGAAATGTAATATTAAAGGGTTTTCAAGAATAATTTTGATATATTTGAGTCATATATATATGTTTCAATAAATTTATAATTCATTTAAAGAATAGTTTGTTGATTTAGAATCTAATTATCAATAACGATATAAAGAAGATAAATCTCATATTAAAGGATGAGAATTTACCCAAACCTAAAATGAGATGAGCTTATAAGACCCATAAAACTGGAAAAGTATGACTTGATCTTCTAAATAGATTAAAAATCACAAAAATATTTGTGATTATAACTGAATTTTTTTGTGGAAGAAAATGAATGGTTGAGTTGTAGGTATTGTACATGTATTTTCAAGAGATACAATCAAATATTCAAAACGTTACAATTCATGATGTTGAGTATACTTGTTCTATATAAATATTGTATAATAATGAATTTAATGACGATATGAAAAAGTATAATAAATTAGTTGAATCTAAAACTATTTAATAAAAGATGATAAATTTATTCATCTATGTGAGATGTAATAATTAAGGGTATTTTTTTAATATACATTATGTTAAATAAGAGTGAATGGAAAATATTGTGGAACTAAAGTAGTTTTTTATAGTCCTTTTACTCTAATAGTATTGTATAATCCATGAATTTTCCCATTTAAAGATATTGGAAATGAAATTATAAATTTAATACATCCATTAAAGAATGAAAGATGATGATAATTTTAAGGAGGATGAAAATAAGAAAGTTGCAAGAGTCATTTTTGTGAAGTGTGATACAATTGAGTGAGTATCAGGGAGAAGAATCTTTATTGAGGAATATGAATAAAAACATATCAGTATTCATAATATAGTGTGGAAGAATATAATGATAAAAAAACCAACATTATACCTAAGAATATAATGATATTGGATGAAATACAATAGGAATAAGAACTTAGTAAACATACATGATTTTCAAGAATATTTAAATTGAAGTAGAATAAAAAAAAGAGAAAAAATTAATTCCAAATAGAAAATTGTTAAAATCACCATAAAACATTCTTAAATATTTTTTACTGTAAATCATAAGGAAATAATTTCTAGGATATTATTTTTTCAGAAGAATGTGTTTATGTTTCCTATAATAGTTTCTATAGGTAATTTGTAGTAGTAGTGTCAACAAAGGCTGAGTTGCATGCCTGAGTTCTTGAATACATTATTGTAGTGGATAAATGTTTATTATATAGAAGAATATCATTATTTTCTAATTTTGTGAAATATATTAATATCATTAATGATAGGATTCAAAAGGATGATGAAACAAGTGATAACTAATATGTGTGATTCCAATTTGATGATAGTGGGATACAATATAATGAACCCATCATTTTAAAATATAAAGAGGTCATATCACTTGTGCAATATGGTAATCAATTTAATGTTTTGAAAGGAAGGATATTTATAGTAGGATATCTTGTATAACCAATATAATTGATAATAACACTACTATTGAAAATCCATGTCTCAACGATAGCTGAACTTGGAATTCAGTATATTCCCCGCATTTGGGTAATTTTTTTTAAAAACACATGAGAGATATTTTCATTAATTATCCACATTGAATCAAGGTGTATGTAAGTGATAACTATAAGATATCCATTTCCATCCTATCATGGGATAGTTGTTAAATTCCATTGGATGCTTGAAAAACTAAATAAGAGATACTTTTTAGTTAAATAATTTTTTAGCAAATGATTACCCCAACCCCAACAACCTTCTCTGGTGTGCCTATGAGATCCACTAACACATATATATTAAAACATCATAAATGGTATTTTGTACTCATTAATTTGATTTTTCAGAATTTTTAATTACCTTACTATAATTTTTAGAGGATTTTCGTTAATATCATAGTTAGGTTATGTGAGTATCAAAGAAATGTGACTTTGATAAAAATAGTTTTAATAGATTCAATAATGTTCAATATTAATGGGATATCACTGAATAAAATTATTACACAAAAAAATATTTTAAATATCTTAATAAATAAACAATTATTCTTCAAGAAACATTCTTGGAACGATGCATTACCCAGGAGTATGGTTAAATTAATGTGGATGGAGTTGTTCATTGGTATAACCTTACCAAGGAAATCATTGGCGAATATTCATAAAACACACAAAAAACACCAAAAAATATTCTTTTCTATCACTAGAAACATCAACACATATACAAAATCACTAAATAGATACTAACTATATCCCTATAAAAAATCATCTAAGAAAAAAAATACAACTGAACCCACTGAGGTCATCTAAATAATAACTCTAATCATAAATTTTGGTTGGTATCACTGAAGTACAAGACCCAAACACTGTTGGGGACCACTCTGAAACACCAAAACAATGATTCAAAAACCAATAATAAGAGTATGAACCAAATAAATATCAATAATTAAAAAATAAAACCATTTTTAAATTACATGGGGACCATTGATATCAACTATAGGAATCAACGTTATCATCCCCTTAAATATCCATCCACAACCAAGATGATTCTGGAAGAATCATCTAATAATCTAGATGTTAATGGTAAATAGAATTCAATTCAATTATTTTCAATATTGAATGACTCAATTGAAAAACACTAAATATGTAACCAATGTGTTCATCTTAGTATGAATTGATTTAAATATATATCTCTAGGATGAAATCTAAATGGATCTTGACCTTGATAGGATTCATTATGGGGGTTTAAACTCATGAGTAGTCCAATAGGACATCATGTATAATGTCAAATAGTTAGAGGGAAGCCGATGAGTTCTAGAAGAGGACTGAGAATCAAGATAGGGTCATAATATCCGAAGTAAATGAGAAAGAGGGAGAATGATATTACCACATCATCCTGAAAATATCATAATAATATAAAACAAAAAATGAGCATAAGAGAGTGATTTATGGGGAAAAGGGACAAGTGATATGAATGAAGAGTGATTCGAGGTCACACCTAGGTTTTGATGTTGTATTTATGCATTTTTTAATCAATTTTAATATTATTTATTATTGATTGGTTGGAGTTATCTTATGTATAATTAATACAAAGCATGCCTCTATTTTTTAATAACACATTTGATTCATTATTTATTGATTTATAAAAATTAAATCACTGGTTTTCCTTACCCTGTAATCAGATACCATCTAATGGTAACTCACATGTTGTGATAAGGTAGAACCATGATGTGTAAGGTTTGTTCACCTATATCATAATGGTCTTGAAAATATAGGAACATAAAAATTAAATGTTTAATCATATATGGTTTATGAATTATCATTAAAAGGTAAATATTGGATCATATAATGGTAAATACTTTCTCACAGAAGGGTAATGTTTACTTATATAAGGGAAAACCATTTCATGTTATATTTCGGAAATGAATCTCATCTACCCACGTGAACATCCTAGTTATTCATTTGATATAATTTGAACCATATCTGGAATATAGTTTTACTATGTGGAATATATCCATCTTTTCCTAACCAACTCATTAATACCATATATTCTAGGATGATTTCACCTCAGGGCTCATCATTGATCATTATATGAGCTACTCTTTGATGTTTCTAATTCCCATTAGATAAAATGATAGAGAGAAGAACATGGAGGAGCTATTATTCATCGTTCGTGTGGATTACTGAAGGAAATTTATCTTCACCATTAGTAAACCTATAATAGGGTTTTAGAGGAGATAATTGAGGGTTATTTAGCCTTTATTATGGAGTGAGATTATTAAAAGGTGAAAATATGAATATTAATATCCATTTGATCTAATTCTATGATAATTTATTAGAATATGGTCCTCTAATAAGTATATTATTCTTTTATTAATTAATTAATTTATTTTTGTATGATGTTTTATACTTTTATGGTTGTAAAATAGGTGATTCTATCCAAAAATTCAGAATACTGGTTCTGTATTACTAATTTCACCATTCCCATTTAGTTTAGTTAGATATGAAACTAAAAAATTTTATCTGGTCCTTTATTTCATTCATGTATTTTAATTTGGTTGTTTTCCTTTATTGGTGATATATTCTTCTAGTGGTGTTCTTGTTATGAATTTAGGTCCACAGTTGGATGAAGCACAATATATCTCTATCTTCTTTAATTTTCTTGCACGCTTTTCATCTTTATACTATATTTTACATTCTATTTTATTTTCTTATGGAATTAATTATATTAATTCCTGAAAGTAATACATATATTAATGGATTCATTGTTATTTCTTAAGGAATACAACATCAACATGGCCCCTAACAATTTTCATTGGAGCTACTGATTCTTGTATAATGAGATTGGTGAAATTGTAAATAGATATAATCATTGGGGATATTGATTTTAACTTATTGAGTATAAATAAAAATGTGATAATAGACCATAATGGTCTCTTTGATGCCTTATTTGTACTTAAAAGTAAATACTTTACCCTGTTCGACTATAAATAGTCTCCTATAACTACTTATAATTTCATAGTTGATGTGATTAGTAATGTCCATAAATTAATTCTCTAGTATTTATGTGATATGGTCCTTCACGAGGTATATTATGAATTCATCACTGACCAAATATGGTCTAACTATGAAACATTATATATCAAAAAGAACTTATAAGTCTATCTATACAAGGATACATTATTGTATAAAATTCATATGGATCCTAGAACAATAGTCAAAACTTTTATGGATGATTTTAATTAAAAATTTCTTAATTTTACCAATATATAAGTTATGTTGGTTTATGGGGATTTGGGTGTCACATTATTTAACACTTTAGATGACTCTTATAATTCAATTAATGATTCAATGATGTGTGGTGGGGATTCTATAAACCTTAAAGATGTTATGTCTTTGGTGTTGTATAAATAAATTCATAATAATAATCGTAGTTCTGTTAAAAAGGAATATGAGGGGAATTATGTTAGAGGTATTATTAACTAGATATAGAAAAGGATAGGTAAGTGAAAGGAAAAGAGTATATTAGGGTCAAGGGGTATAAAATAAAATTATTTCATTACAAAATACATAGTCACATTAGAAGGAATTTTTTCCAAAGTACTAATTCTAAGAGAAACACCTATAATAGTTTCCATTCATAGTTGGTTGAATAGGAATTTCATACTACTGATGTTTTAAATTTCTATACCAACTCTATAATTGTTGAATGATTCGTGGATTCAGCATGTTCAATTCATATTTTCCCCAAACATGAGTACTTTGATGTGTTGGGAGAGGTTGAGAGTGGTGTTGTCTTTCACGGAAAAAAATAGTTGATGAATCATAGGTAGAGTTACTATATCTCTTGAATTTCAAGATGGGTCTATGAAATATTTAGAGTATGTTAGATGGGTAGCTGATTCTAAGAGGGTTTTTATTTATATTTGTGTATTAGACAAAATTGGGTACTCATTTAGTTCTAATTTAGGGAGACTTAGGACATCAAAGGGGCCACTCTTTATTGTGAGAGAAACCCCCCACCAGTGGTCTATATGTAACAGTTGGTTGGACTCATATTAAGTAAATTATAATTATAATTAAATATTAAATTAAAAATATTTAGAAAATTATTTTTGAAAAATGGACTTCATTTTTGTATTCTACACATTGAAAAATGGTTGGGTTAAATTTTTGGGATTTTTCTGAGATACTTGAATATTTGATGAATAGTGAAATACCTTAATTTACAAAATAAGCTAAATAAGAAAATTATAGGGTCATGTGTGATGGTATGCTGATGTAATCCCACTTGGTTCGTGATTAAATTATAAAATTACTATTCTTGGTCATTCAAGACTCAATATTCCTTGTCTTGTGGGGAATTAATAAACTAATCAATTTTATATTAAGGAAACCCCTCTCCCCTCCACTATAAAAGCCACCCTTCACACCCTCTTTTCCTCACACCTCTCAAGCTCCAACCCTTCTCTAAACTCTGCCCAAAAACCTTCTCTATCCCCTCCCCCACGTCCAAGAGCTTCTGGTCTCATCAACAGACCAAGATTAGGCCCTCAAGGAGGTTCACAAGAGGAGGATTCAAGAGGTAATTTCCCTCCCTCTTCTCCTTTAATTTCCATTCAAGTTCAAGTTCATTTCTTGATCTCTCTCCACCTATCTTCATAAAAATTGTATTTTAACTATATTATTATACAAATACTGTAAATTTATTATTCTAATTGGATATTATATCATCCAACCCCCTTTCCCTCTTCCATTTATTTTATTAAAGAGAACGTTGTTCGTGAGGTGTTAATTTATCACCTTCAAGAACGATATACTTTATTCTTCTATTTATACCTTCAGATATGGTCATGAAACCATTTTTATGGTGGAACCAGAATATTTTATATGTATTATTTTCTAATTAAAGTTCTTGAAATAACCTATGTCCACATTTCTAAGTGATAAAATAAAATAAGTTCATTATGATCGAAAAACCGCCCAAATTAACCCAAATAACCATCATTTAATTATTATCTAATGATTCATCCACATGGATATAATTTTATTCATTATAAGATCATAAAAAATCCTGAAATATCATTAATAACATGTAATATTAGTTCTGTATGTTCACTCATGTTCTACCCAAACTTTAATTTATGAATACAAGTGAACAACCCAAGAAAAACCATAAAAACGAACATCCCCAAAACAATGTTTTTAAAGTCTATAAGTCATCCAATGGAACATAAAATGACATAATGAAACCATAATTAACCCTATTAATGTACACATGGTTCTTTATTTCTAATTAATTAATATAATTTCAATATACAGGACATTAAAGAGAAGGAAGCATTCAGGTACAAGGTAAGGGGAAATTCTCAAACCCAACTTTCATCCTTCGGGTTCTACCTCTTTCACTCCATTTTGATATGGACACTCCATAAAGATCATTTTTTCATAAATGTCTTTACTTTTATGGGATATACTTGTTTTATAATGAAGTTTATGTCAATCCAAATGTTTTCTGAAAGAACTCTTCTCTTAAGAACTCAAGTTTTACCTCTCATTCAAGGTTGATGGTTCTTGTATCAAGTATGTTGTTCTCTCTTTCTTTTGGGAACCAAAAGATTATGAATGTGCTCTTATGAGATGAAACCCATTCCTTTTCATGGGTTAGTTATGTTCATTTATGTCATATGTACATTGTTGAATGCATGATAGATGATAATGTTATGATGTGACGGGTGCGCCCATAATTATATAGCGCTTTAATGCATTGGGTAAAGTGATTAATCTCTTTATTAAATGTGAAATTATGTGTGAACAAGATGAAATCTTGGTTCACAAGTATTTGTGGTAGTTAACCACTAAGACATGATGTTTTATTTTTATGTATTGCCACATTTCAAGTCATTTATTTATGATCTTCTCATGTTCATGATCTTTTGGCTATGTCATGATTATCCTCACCCCATGCTATATTTTTCTTATCTAACCTCTTACTAGGATTATAGCTCACCCCTTTTGATTTATATCCTCAGGTGGCTACTTGTACTAAGGAGAGGACAAGTGTCAATAAGAAGCTAGAGATGAAGAAATTAATTAAATGTTTATGCTGATGTTGTATTTGTTATGTTTGGTCATAGTTTTCCCAAGACACTAAAGATTTGGATCCTCTATGTGTAATGATATTATGTTGTTTATCTTTAAAATGATGTAATATTAAAGTAAGAAAAGGCTGGGTCGCTATAGGTTACCTGCATAATAAATGGATATTAATGAAGGGAATGCGAACATATCTTAAATCTATAAGAGAGTACCAATGTAGGAAACAATTTTCCATAAATGTGTGTGCTGAGACCAACCTCCCATTCTCTCGACCAATGTGAGTTCTTCAATACCATTTGACAAACCCCCCTAATTGGAACCTACATTTGGAATGAAGTTACCTCCTGGATATAGAATCATTTAGTGTATTTGGTTCCATGAACAAACCAATTGTAAACCATTTTGAAATAGTGAACTCAAAATGAATGATTTCAGAAACCTAAATCCCCTATAATAAATTTTTGAGGCACCATATTTTCCTTCCAAAACACCCATAATTTTTTTACATGGATTACTAAACAAGATGGAATAATGAAGAATAAAGTTATACAACCAATGAATCCATGTATCAAGAAAGATAATACTAAAAGGGATTCAAAATAATAATAATAAATATGATCATGTGAGGAATGAATGTCTAACCATCTAGTTAGATTAGTTGGAAATGGTACAAAATTGGACCAAGATAAAATGGGTAAAAAACACTAGTTTCCAATGTTGGACATCCTATTTCAACTTGGGATAAATCTGAAGTATATAATAAATCTATAATTAATTGTAAAATTATGATATATAAATCCAATGTTGAAGCATGCATGAAATATTCTTGACATTTTAATCCTTCAAAGAAGGGGTTCTCTAGGTTGTAAATTTATCCCCTTTCCTTTATCTCACATTGATAATGTTGATATATAAAAACACTTATTTTAAGATAAATTCACTCATGGTCAGAGCTATGAATTAATACTAAATATGTCTAGAGATAATCCCATGAGAGGGAGATATTAATATATGTTAAGCTTATAGAGATCTAAAATTTAATTTAATTATATAATTTTAGGTATTATATTTAAAAATATTAGTTCTATATTTGGATTTCACACCTATAAATTTTTTTTGTTTCATGTTTAAAATAATTCATCAATTGTATGATAATAAAAACATATTGGGAGAAATAACCTATCACTTTAATGGTTTTATTTATTGTGTTCATGTAGAGTGAAGGTTTATAGGAATTATTGAAAATCTATTTGGATATCCCATTGATAAAAAAAACTATTTTTACATTTATATTGGTTAATTGTAAGCGTTATTTTTTACATTGACCACTATTTTTCTTACTACGTCATGTTATACTATAATTTTATAGATTTTGTTTGTTGATTTCATTGTTCTAATATACGTATTTCACCATTATCCAAGGAGTTAGAGGAAAATATGGATAGTGAAACAAAAAATGGAATTATATGGGCTTATTGAGGGAAAAATTCACAAAGCCTTACCAATAATTTCAATTAAGGGGGAGAACAACATTCCCTTCATTGATTTTTTTTTTAAAATTAGGAGTGAAAAGGGATATTGAGATTGGGAGAAAATTTAGAATTGAAGTAAAATAAAAAAGGATAGTTGGAAGTAACATGGTACATGGAGAATATTTTTTAAATTTGATGACAATATAATATAATTCAATATGTTCTCAGGAAGAAAATATTTGGATGATAGTGAACATGAAAAGGCGTGTTTAAATTATTTTTAATGAAAGGGGAAGAGTGGAAGATTATTGAGAAGTAGATTATTTTTGAATAATAGAGAGTTTCTTTGTATGGATATGGAATGTGCTGATGAGACATGGAGAAATATTCACAACATTTGATGATAAGGTAATTCTTCTTTTGAAGAATATATATTCTATGAAGATCAAAGTATTGATTAAGTTAAGGAAAACAAATCCTTCAGTTTCCAAGAATGAATAATGATGGATATTTAGTTGAATAACTGTTGTATCTTGTTTTCCCTTGATTAGATATTACCTAAAGTAATTTGAAGTGTCTTAGATTTAATACAAGAAATGAAGAATTTTTTAGTTCACAATGTTTAGTTTTCATAAGAACCAACTTCATGATATGCAAAAGAATAATTTAATACATAAGAAATTAGAAATATTGAAATCAAACTGATGTGTTAAAATCATTATAATTATAAAAAAGAATAATATTTTTTATATAATCATAATATAGTGTTTCATATGAATGATGTTTTTCATCCTTTAAAATCACAAATATTTATGTAAGAATCATTTAATCCTATGTGACCATCAGACAATCCAAGTTTAAACAGGATAAATTTTTACAAAATAATGAATGGGTCTACATAAGTTTGATTGTTTTCATAATAAACATAATTTATGGAGATTTATAACCATTATTATTCCTCAAGAAATCATCACCTTTCTTTGTGTAAATATATTACATGTGTATGTAACCATTAGTTTGTTTGTGTAAGAAGGATTTTTTTTTGTATAATCATCGACCATATATATATAATCATCATGTCTATTTATGTGAAAATCACTGTGAAAACTATAATACTGTTTTTCTAAACAAAATATCTAAGGATGAATGTTATACTTTATGATTCCAATTTTGTTTTCCATAGTTGTTAAAATAAAAAAATAACTATTTGGTATTGTGATTCAATGATAAAATTATGAGGTTTGATCATCATGTTTTTGAAAATAATATCATAGCATAGAAAATATTATTTAGATACTTCCACAATGTATGAAATTGAGTTTTTTAAATTATATACTTTGATGAAAAAAATTAAGATATAGATTTATTGATTCATGTTCCAAACATCATAATGCTATTTATTGTAATGGCTTGACCATGATTTGATGAGGTACATTTTTATAGATAATGAAATGTAATATTAAAGGGTTTTCAAGAATAATTTTGATATATTTGAGTCATATATATATGTTTCAATAAAATTATAATTCATTTAAAGAATAGTTTTTTGATTTAGAATCAAATTATCAATAATGATATAAAGAAGATAAATCTCATATTAAAGGATGAGAATTTACCCAAACCTAAAATGAGATGAGCTTATAAGACCCATAAAACTGGAAAAGTATGACTTGATCTTCTAAATAGATTAAAAATTACAAAAATATTTGTGATTATAACTGAATTTTTTGTGGAAGAAAATGAATGGTTGAGTTGTAGCTATTGTACATGTATTTTCAAGAGATACACTCAAATATTCAAAACGTTACAATTCATGATGTTGATTATACTTGTTCTATATAAATATTGTATAATAATGAATTTAATGACGATATGAAAATTATAATAAATAAGTTGAATCTAAAACTATTTAAGAAAAGTTGATAAATTTATTCATCTATGTGAGCTGTAATAATTAAGGGTATTTTTTTAATATACATTATGTTAAATAAGAGTGAATGGAAAATATTGTGGAACTAAAGTGGTTTTTTATAGTCCTTTTACTCTAATGGTATTGTTTAATCCATGAATTTTCCCATTTAAAGATATTGGAAATGAAATTATAAATTTAATACATCCATTAACGAATGATAGATGATGATAATGTTAAGGAGGATGAAAATAAGAAAGTTTCAAGAGTCATTTTTGTGAAGTGTGATACAATTGAGTGAGTATCAGGGAGAAGAATATTTATTGAGGAATATGAATAAAAAAATATCAGTATTCATAAGATAGTGTGGAAGAATATAATGATAACAAAACCAACATTATACCTAATAATCTAATGAGATTGGATGAAATACAATAAGAATAAGAACTTAGTAAACATACATGATTTTCAAGAATATTTCAATTGAAGTAGAAGAAAACAAAGAGAAAAAATTAATTCCAAATAGAAAATTTTAAAATCACCATAAAACATTCTTACAGATTTTTTACTGTAAATCATAAGGAAATATTTTCTAGGATAGTATTTTTTTCAGAAGAATGAGTTTATGTTTCCTATAATATATTCTATAGGTAATTTTTAGTATTAGTCTCAACAAAGGCTGAGTTGCATGCCTGAGTTCTTGAATACATTATTGTAGTGGATGACTATTTATTATGTAGAAGAATATCATTATTTTCTAATTTTGTGAAATATATTAATATCATTAATGATAGGATTCAAAATGATGATGAAACAAGAGATAACTAATATGTGTGATTCCAATTTGATGATAGTGGGATACAATATAATGAACCCATCATTTTTGAAATATAAAGAGGTCATATCACTTGTGCAATATGGTAATCACTTTAATGTTTTGAAAGGAAGGATATTTATAGTAGGATATCTTGTATAACCAATATAATTGATAATAACACTACTATTTAAAATCCACGTCTTAATGATAGGTGAACTTGCAATTCAGTATATTCCCTGCATTAGGGTAATTTTTTCTAAAAACACATGCGAGATATTTTCATTCATTATCCACATTGAATCAAGGTGTATGTAAGTGATAACTATAAGATATCCATTTCCATCCTATCATGGGATAGTTGTTAAAGTCCATTGGATGCTTGAAAAACTAAATAAGAGATACTTTTTAGTTAAATAATTTTTTATCAAATGATTACCCCAACCCCAGAAACCTTCTCTGGTGTGCCTATGAGATCCACTAAAACATATATATTCCAACTTCATAAATGATATTGTGTACTCATTAATTGGATTTTTCAGAATTTTTAATTACTTTACTATAATTTTTAGAGTATTTTCGTTAATATCATAGTTAGGTTATGCGAGTATCAAAGAAACGTGAATTTGATAAAAATAGTTTTAATTGATTCAATAAAGCTCAATATTAATGGGATATCACTGAATAAAATTATAACACAAAAAAATATTTTAAATATCTTAAAAAATAAACAATTATTCTTCAAGAAACATTCTTGGAAGGATGGATTACACATGAGGATGGTTAAATTAATGTGGATGGAGTTGGTCATTGGTATAACCTTACCAAGGAATTCATTGGCGAATATTCATAAAAAACACAAAAAAACACCAAAAAATATTCTTTTATATCACTAGAAACATCAACACATATACAAAATCACTAAATAGATACTAACTATATCCCTATAAAAAATCATCTGAGCAAAAAAATACAACTGAACCCACTGAGGTCATCTAAATAATAACTCTAATCATAAATTTTGGTTGGTATCACTGAAGTACAAGACCCAAACACTGTTGGGGACCACTCTGAAACACCAAAACAATGATTAAAAAACCAATAATAAGAGTATGAACCAAATAAATATCAATAATTAAAAAATAAAACCATTTTTAAATTGCATTGGGACCATTGATATCAACTATAGGAATCGACGTTATCATCCTCTTAAATATTCATCCACAACCAAGATGATTCAGGAAGAATCATCTAATAATCTAGATGTTAATGGTAAATAGGATTCAATTCAATTATTTTAAATATTGAATGACTCAATTGAAAAACACAAAATATGTAACCAATGAGTTCATATTAGTATGAATTGATTTAAATATATATCTCTAGGATAGAATCTAAATGGATCTTGACCTTGATATGATTCATTATGGGGGTTTAAACTCATGAGTAGTCCAATAGGACATCATGTATAATGTCAAATAGTTAGAGGGAAGCCGATGAGTTCTAGAAGAGGACTGAGAATCAAGATAGGGTCATAGTATCCGAGGTAACTAAGAAAGAGAGAGAATTATATTACCACATCATCCTGAAAATATCATAATAATATAAAACAAAAAAATGAGCATAAGAGAGTGATTTATGGGGAAATGGGACAAGTGATATGAATGAAGAGTGATTCAAGGTCACACCTAGGTTTTGATGTTGTATTTATGCATTTTTAATCAATTTTAATAATTATTTATTATTGATTGGTTGGAGTTATCTTATGTATAATTAATACAAAACATGCCTTTATTTTTTAATAACAAATTTGATTCATTATTTCTTGATTTATAAAAATTAAATCACAGGTTTTCCTTACACTGTAATCAGATACCATCTAAAGTTAACTCACATGTTGTTATAAGGTAGAACCATGATGTGTAAGGTTTGTTCACCTATTTCATAATGGTCTTGAAAATATAGGAACATAAAAATTTAATGTTTAATCATATATGGTTTATGAATTCTCATTAAAAGGTAAATATTGGATCATATAATGGTAAATAATTTCTCACAAAAGGGTAATGTTTACTTATATAAGGGAAAACCATTTCATGCTATATTTCAGAAATGAATCTCATATACCCATGTGAACATCCTAGTTATGCATTTGATATAATTTGAACCATATCTGGAATATAGTTTTACTATGTGGAATATATCTATCTTTTCCTAACTAACTCACTAATACCACATATTCTAGGATGATTTCACCTCAGGGCTCATCATTGATCATTATATGAGGTACTCTTTGATGTTTCTAATTCCCATTAGATAAAATGATAGAGAGAAGAACATGGAGGATCTATTGTTCATCATTCTTGTGGATTACTGAAGGAAATTTATCTTCACCATTAGTAAACCTATAATAGGGGTTTAGAGGAGATAATTGAGGGTTCTTTAGCCTTTATTACGGAGTGAGCTTATTAAAAATAGAAAATATGCATATTAATATCCATTTGATATAATTCTATGATAATTTATTAGAATATGGTCCTCTAATAAGTATATTATTCTTTTATTTATTTATTTATTTATTTTTGTATGATGTTTTATACTTTTATGGGTGTAAAATTGGTGATTCTAACCCAAAATTCAGAATACTGGTTCTGTATTACTAATTTCACCATTCCCATTTAGTTTAGTTAGATATGAAACCAAAAAGGTTTATCTGGTCCTTTATTTCATTCATGTCTTTTAATTTGGTTGTTTTTCTTTATTGGTGATATATTCTTCTAGTGGTGTTCTTGTTATGAATTTAGGTCCACAGTGGGATGAAGCACAATATATATCTATCTTATTTAATTTTCTTGCACCATGTTCATCTTGATACTATATTTTCCATTCTATTTTATTTTCTTATTGAATTAATTATATTAATTCCTTAAAGTAATAAATATATTAGTGGATTCATGGTTATTTCTTAAGGAATACAACATCAACATGGCCCCTAACAATTTTCAACGGAGCTACTGATTCTTGTATAATGGGATTGGTGAAATTGTAAATAGATATAATCATTGGGGATATTGATTTTAACTTATTGAGTATAAATAAAAATGTGATAATAGACCATAATGGTCTCTTTGATGCCTTATTTGTACTTAAAAGTAAATACTTTACCATGTTTGACTATAAATAGTCTCCTATAACTACTTCTAATTTTATAGTTGATGTGATTAGGAATGTCCATAAATTAATTCTCTAGTATTTATGTGATATGGTCCTTCATGAGGTATATTATGCATTCATCACTGACCAAATATGGTCTAACTATGAAACATTATATATCAAAAAGAACTTATAAGTCAATCTATACAAGGATACATTATTGTATAAAATTCATATGGATCCTAGAACAATAGTCAAAACTTTTATGGATGATTTTAGTGAAAAATTTCTTAATTTTATAAATATATAAGTTATGTTAGTTTATGGGGATTTGGGTGTCACATTATTTAACACTTTAGTTGACTCTTATAATTCAATTAATGATTCAATGATGTGTGGTAGGTATTCTATAAACCTTAAAGATGTTATGTCTTTGGTGTTGAATAAATAAATTCAAAATCATAATTGTAGTTCTGTTAAAAAGGAATATGAGGGGAATTATGTTAGAGGTATTATTAACTATATATAGAAAAGGATAGGTATGTGAAAGGAAAAGAGTATATTACGGTAAAGGGGTATAAAATAAAATTATTTCATTACAAAATACATGGTCACATTAGAAGGAATTTTTTCCAAAGTACTAATTCTAAGAGAAACACCTATAATAGTTTCCATTCATAGTTGGTTGAATAGGAATTTCATACTGCTGATGTTTTAAATTTCTATACCAACTCTATAATTGTTGAATGTTTCGTGGATTCAGCATGTTCAATTCATATTTTTCCCAAACATGAGTACTTTGATGTATTGGGAGAGGTTGAGAGTGGTGTTGTATTTCACGGAAAAAAATAGTTGATGAATCATAGGTAGAGTTACTATATCTCTTGAATTTCAAGATGGGTCTATGAAATATTTAGAGTATGTTAGATGGGTAGTTGATTCTAAGAGGGTTTTTATTTATCTTTGTGTCTTAGACAAAATTGGGTACTCATTTAGTTCTAATTTAGGGAGACTTAGGACATCAAAGGGGCCACTCTTTATTGTGAGAGAAACCCCCACCAGTGGTCTATATGTAACAGTTGTTTGGACTCATATGAAGTGTTTAAATTCAAACCTTTCTCCCACAAAAGATAACATAAGTTTATAGAATATATAATTAAGACATGTATGTTCAGAGGGGATGGATGATCTAAGAAAGAATTTATTTTAAATGATGTAACCCATGAAATTATTCTATTTTGTGAAGTCTATATTCTTGGTAAGTCCAATTCCATTACAAATGGTACACACATAGATATAAAATGACACTAGAATATTTAATTTTTGATTTAATCAGTATATTTAAGACTGTTTCCCATATATGGGGTACAACTATGTGACCTTTATAGATGAATACTCATGGATGGTCTGGATTTACATACTCATGCACAAGTCTGAAAAATTTTAAAATATAAAATATTTTAATCCAAGTGTTGATTGTGAATATTTAAATTAAATAAATAAAATTAATATGAATAATGGTATTGAGTATATATCTAATGAATTCATAGGATATTTTAGTTCTAAATATATTCATAGACATATAAATATTTAGAGTACCCCACTATAGAATGAACTAAAATATAGGATAAATAGGAAAATTTAAAAAAATGAGAATCATGCTATCATATTATTTAATTTATATGTCGTTCTTGGAAAATAAAATTCTTCTAATGTCTATTTTATCCATACATTCCCCCCAGTTTCATTGGATTCAAAACTACTAAATATTTATGAACTGGTTTACCCCCATGTTTAAGGCGTCTTAGAGTTTTTGGTTGAATTACCTATTCTCAATGAAAGATTTATAAACATTAACCTGGATATGAAATGCGTTTTTTTGGACTCCCACATGGTTTCAAGGGTGTATGATTTAGCTAATAATCCAGGATTTTGAAAATGTATAATAAGTCAATATATTTTTTCTATATTGCATCTTTATCTAAATAAAATTATTTTTATCTTGTCCTCTAAGATCCATATGTAACTATAGGTTTCGAGGATAGATTATAACCTAAAAGGATCTTTATCTCATATAAGGATCCACTAATACAAACCAAGTGACTCACACTGAACTAGAATATTTTATTTAATCTAAATCTGAATGTGTTGTTGAGAGATATGGTGACTTAAGATACTAAGAGTTGACTTGTGATATGACTTGAATAAAACATACTACTCAATACTTGTTTATTAAGGCTGATGTCACTAATTTCCCTTTTATATTGGCTTTATACTGGGAGGAGATGATCCACCAATCATTAAACATGTTCTTAATTCTGATTAATCTCGGAATCATATTACTGTTTTTTTAAAGGTTGGGGCCGAAGCCTCAATTTATTATTTGAAAGAAGAGACCTCTTTAGACTGGGTAGAGGGAGACCCATAACATAGCCCAAAGGCCCAAGGCCAAGTGGCCTGAATACAAGGCTTGAAAGCCCATTTTTTTGGCCCAAAGGACCCCTCGGTGAACAGTACCGCTACAGTACCCGCGCTGCTACAGTCCCTGCTACAGTACCACCACCACTACAGTATCTGCTACAGTCCCTCTGCCACTACAGTGCTACCACTACAACAGTACCTGCTACATTACTGCTACAGTAGATGGGAAATTCGCCCCTGCCCAGATTCGATCCTGGGTCTTTTGGATGCCAAGCAGGAGCCTGTACCACTAGGGTACAATCTAGTTGGCTAGGAATCATATTACTATAACAAGATATGGAATGGATTATTATAAACTCAACCTGGATAATTTTTAAAAACATAATAAAAATAATGTTATAGGTTTTAAAAGGATTTAAAAAAAAATATGACAACACCAGGGAGAATAAAATTTATTAAAAATTTTAAAAAATTGAAATGGTATTTCATAAATGAGATGGAATTGATTACATTGATACTTTTTCACCTTTTTCATAGAATATAACCATAAGACTTTTCTTAGACTTCACTGCCAAAATTATTTTCCTGTTTAATAATTGGATATTAAAACTACATTCAAACATAGTATGCTAAATAATAAGAATTAATTGAGACCACTTAATTTCATTTCATGATATTTTTAAAGCAATAATGTTTACCTTCTCTAAAAATACATGTGTTCCATTAAGTATTCATCTAGAGAAAGTAATTAATAATTTTATTATTTTATGATTTAAAATAATTTCAAAGGAAGTAAATATATTGTTTTTCTACATTAAATTTACCAAAAATTTATTTGAATATTTAATATTTTTTTTGATATTTCTGTAATTTTGAAACACATCATGTTGAAAAATAAAATAGAAAACTAATTACAAAATTCTTTTTAAATGAAATATATACGGAATGAAAGGAATATACATGGTATATAGATCACTATGGAAAGATATTATAGGGTACTGTATTTATCCCAATATGATTATATTCATAAAGGGGCAGAGAAAGTATTTTTGGATAATTTAAAACTTATTTGTGTGCCTTAGGTCATACCTACATTCTCTCCTTATCCCAATAACCTGACAGTGATTTGTAGATTGATTTCATGGGTAAAATTGATTATACTAAAATAGTTGGTAACCTATTGTATTGCATGTTATGATCCAGTATAGATATATCATTTTTTGTTTTTATTGTCAATTGGTTTATGGGATGTCTTTGAAATCTAAATTTTCCTTCACTAAAATGATTACTCTAGAATGTGTCCATGATTTCTTATTTGTGTATTTCTTTGAAAAATTATCCCAGTATTCAAGATATTGTTATCCCTATTGATTATAACTATACTTTATATATAGATTCAAGAGAAATATTGTTATTTATATAGTCTAAGATTGTGGTGGCCATGTTTCATGGAAATGGGATATGAAATCCATCGTTTCAATTTCCACCACAGAGGATGAATATATAATATTAACTAAGGAAATGAAAGAATAAATTTGACTAAAATTATTAGTTAATGAAATATGATTTACATTTAGTAATATATAAGCATTTTTTATAAAATTTATTTATATATATCTAAATAACCTTTTTATACTGATGAAGAATACACATAGGCATTAGATTGTATTTTTATTAGGATTTCATTGAAATTGTGATGGTATGTATCAAGTAAATAAAAAAATTATAAAATAAATTTGATATTTTTTACTTATGATGTTCAGTTTTATAGGGTTATTAATTTTTTAGATATAGTAAATGTGGTCACATTTTAATGACCTGTGTTGTAAGAACACAATCTTGCTTAATTATTTTATTATGAATGTGGATATTTTTTAATTCAAATGTATTATTTTTTTTGTTTTAAGTAAAGAGAATTAATATGTATTAATGTTCAGTTCTTGGTGTCTTATTCATATGAAATGATTTATGTGACTCTTTTTTCATACATAATTCAATTTAAAATTTATTATTTTGGAAATTTTAATTCATGAGTTTACTTACCCTATAGCTAGATCCTTCTTAAAGGAAACTCATCCGATGTGTCATTGTATACCACCATTGTGTAAGGCTCATTGCCCCATTGCGTAAGGATCTTCAGAATTATGCCTCACATAAAGTTAAATTCTACTCACATAAGGGTAAGGACTTCTCTAATAAACACAAATCATTTCTATTGAAAAGGAAAAGTCTAGATCATGTAAGGTTAGTTCTTTCTCATGAAATGTAAAGACGATCCATGTTACATTTCAATGCTTAATCAAATGGAGTCATATGGATAATCTAGTTGTGCCTCAGTTATTAGACACACTACCTATTTTATATGGGTCATACATATCCCACATTCACGGTTTAACTCACTAATGCCTCCTTTTCCATCATTATTACACCTAAGGTAATATCATCAGATATTTAATGCATTGGGATATGAGGATTTTTATTCTTACAAGATAGAATGATCAAGAGTAGTACTTTTATGAGTTTATATAAAACACACATGAGCACCAATAAATCTATGTTGACATTTTTATGTAGTAACGTCATTTATGGTTTTAGTGTAGATAATTAAATATTTTTATCATTTATTGATGGACATTAAAATGTGAAAGGGAACATAAGAATCTTGAACATAATTTGATATTATTCTAGGTAATAGTATTATAAACTGGAATTGTAAGATATTAATTCTTATTTTCTTTTTTTGTATGGTAGTATTATTTTGTATACTTCTACGAATGTGTGTGGTGTGATATTATACAGAAGGAAATATTCTGATCTCTACATGACATATTTCACCACTACTATATAGGATAGTTATATTTAATCCTCAAATAGTTTATCTTGTCATTTATTTCAATAGTATATTAAAATTTGGTTTCTTACTTTTACAATAAATAATATTTTATGGTGGTGTTATTTTCAATCATGTATAACTAAATTGAAAAAAAAACAATATATCTATGTGTCCATACATT
This sequence comes from Viscum album, assembly GCA_963277665.1. Classification (NCBI taxonomy): domain Eukaryota; kingdom Viridiplantae; phylum Streptophyta; class Magnoliopsida; order Santalales; family Viscaceae; genus Viscum; species Viscum album. The sequence continues at coordinate 1,170,168,467 of OY728130.1, forward strand.
TACTACACCATATTCTTCTTTAATCCTTCTTTCCCTTATGAGTTTTTTATTTTCTAAATTTTATATACAATTTCATAGAATCTTTTACTATATTAGAGGATTATGGGTTATTTTATACGGTCTGCTACATCAATGTTTCCCCTACCATAAGGGAAGGGTGAGTAATTACTAAAGGAAGCAGTTATCCCCCCACCAGGTTTCCACTCAATGGAGAACACTAAGACTGATAGAGAGTAGAGATGATGTCCATATGAATAAATCCACTAAATTAAAATCCTTTGATTTTATTATTGATAAATCATATTATTATTGAATTCAAATATTATATTGATATTTTTTATCAAATAATACTTTTTAAAAGGTCTGGAATTTTTTGTATGTTTATGAAATATAAAGAATTAATCTCACTTTATTATAATTAACATTGAATCAATAAATTTATTACATTTTAGGAAAATATTTGGATTTTGTATTGGGAATATACCCCTTTTATTCCCATAAGAAAAATCATACGACACAGTGGACAACAATTAATAAATATAAAAGTTTAAAAAGGATATAATTTTAAACATTGAATATAATTTAATTATAATCTTTGGGATTTTATAAAAAATTTGGTAGTAACCCATAATAGTTGTACAAGTTTATATTGAGAAATATTATAACAATTATCACTCAATAAACCATATATTTCAATTCATTACATTTTAGTACAGAAGAAGTGAACTTGAATCAGGAATTAAATAGAATGCATGGTAGAACATCACAATAAAATTCATCTAATGAATAGTGGGGAAAGAATACTCATAAAAAACCATGAATTTGTACAATTATTAATAATAAAACACATTAACGATTAGATCTCCATTCCTACTAAAAATATGGATTAGAAAATCTATTTGTAAATAAAAATATAGAGTTTTGAAAAATGATTGTTACCAATAACAAATAGAAAACTAATAAAAATAAAGTATTAAAAATTTAATTGAAAAAAACAAATATTTCAGTGAAATATTTTTTTTTTGAAATCCTTTATGACAGATTAATTCATAAATAATATATGGATTATATTACCCATAAAGGTATATTAAGTCTAGATTTTTATAATTTTGATATTTTATCAAGTAACATGGATATGAATGACACATATCAAAAAAACATTTCCATATATTTCTATAAAGAATATGCCCTACATAAGAGGTTTGGGAAAATCATTATAAAAAATTTCATCTATATTGATTTTGGGTTTATTTATTTTTAGAATAAAATAAATAGAAAATAATAGATAGTCAACTGAAATATATCACTCTCATATTCTGTTGAATGTATTAAAGCATTTTCATTATAAATGTGTGTTAAATCTATTCACAATATTTTTTAGTTTTTTAGTGTTTTTCCACAATAATTGGGCACAAGAACATCCATTTTCTATATATTCTGCATCTGTAGGGGAGAGAAGTACTGAATATTTCTTTGTTTTGTTCAAATAAAAAAAATACCTAACACTAAATTTATATTCTTCTGATGTACATTTTCAATCCATTTTAAATTATATAAAACAATTATCTAAATATCTTTTCAAAATAAATTTATATCTGAATTAATAGTATGTACCTTATTTTGAAAATCCCATTAGTTAATAGTGTTTCCCTATTTGTGATATCTATATAGTCTAAATGGGGTTTGAATATAAATTAAAAAACTTTAATTTTTTTTGTTAAAATAATGGTCAAATTCATCAAAATAAAACACACCATGTTTGTTTAGTAAAACACTTCATGTTCATGCAATATATATAATGTAATAGAGTGAAAAAATAAAAAAAAGAATATTATAATTTTATAGTATTTCAAATCAATATAATCTGACATTTACACTTTAATCATACCTTATCCGAAATTTAAATGGATCCCACTAAAAAATATTTCTTTTAAATAGTTGTGAGGAACTTTTATAAACCCTACCTTTTACACACTCGGATTAACAACCCTATTTATTTTTATTTTATACGTTAAAAAATAACCAATTTTTCTAATGGGAGGAGACACAACATAGAATATCCAACACACAATGGTAACTTATAAACATTTCCTTTGATGTGATTGGAATAACCATCAATTAATTTTAATGATTGAAGTGTAACCTTGTAAATGTTAATTTTGATCATATTAGAAACAATAATTTTATTTAATTGTTGGTATAACATTTTAATATTTATAAAAAATAAAATAAAATACTCTGAAAAGTATAATTATAGAACAAAATAATGATATTTAAGATAATTTGGGTGTAAAATAGTGATCTTTAGGAGTTTAAAATTTACATAAAATGATTATTCTTCGGTATTACAGTAGTGCCTCAACAAAATAGTAAAACTATGAAGCTATTTAGAATAAGAATAAATTTATTGTAGTGGAGTATCATGAATTCTTCCTTTTGTTTTATTTTTCCTTTTATTACATACGAATGACTTCTGACAATTTTCTTCCACAAAATATCCACATTGATTATTTCACATGGATGTTTCTAAAAAACACTCCACTAATAATAAGAAAATGTTTGATATATATGTTTTTAAATGTACCTATTACATATAACATAAGTTTTTCACATATTTGGAAAATTATTCTAAAAAATATACTTCTTCAAAAATTTCAAAACGACATCACATAGCAACATTTTAAATTATATGTAATTATAAAATAATTATTGCAATCCTTAAAAATTTGGAATATATCCAAATATCAAAGATATATAAAAATATAGGACCAAAATTTTCATTTTAAAATCATATAAATATATTTTTATAATAAATAATAATTATCATATGATAGAAAAATCATGTGATAATAATATCCATCTTTGATAATGTTCTCATAAGAGAGACTTATATTATATTATTAAAAATTTACACAATAAAAAAGATATAATTTTCACAAAATAGAGAAACTCATTTTTTGGAATTATTGTATGATAGATAAGCTTAGGTGATAGAATAATTTTATGATATAGACAAACCCATATGATTGATAATTTCATAATATAGAGAATCTTGTAAGGGTAATTTCATGTTCAAATATTTCTGAGAGATTCATGTAATCTTGAATTAAGGTTATGTTTGAATGAATTATATTAGTATAATAATCATCTTATATTTATATAAGAAACAATTTAGATTATATATAAACATTATTTTGAAATATTTTTTCAATATTATGTAAACATTTAGAAAATAAACTTCCAAAATGTTTAACAAAATATACCATTAGAATAAAGAATATATGAAAAAATACAATAATCTAATATAATCTTGTGAGGTAATATAGTAAATTAAATAATAAAAATCACAGAATAAATTCAACATAATAATATATCCATTAATCAATCATAGAACTAATAATTTCCCTCTTTTTGAGAATAAAAAAATTGAACATGATTTTTCAAAATCTATCCCCATTTTGATAATTTACAGAGAATTCATAATCTATTAGTTTATCAAAAACCATTTCCCATATTACATTTTGTAAAGACTAATAAATATTAATAATTAACATATTTAAAAAAATTGGTTATAAATGAATAATAAATGAAAAATATGTGGTATCACCCTGAATCTAACACAAAAACATTAGTAAAACATCAAAAAATTAACTCTCCAAATATATTTATATAAAAAATTTATTATATGTTAGAAGATTATAGAGACAAAAAAATTAGGGAAAAGTGCTAAATCCCCTAAAAATATTAATTCAAGAAATTACAAAATTTTAAATAGAAATAGCAAGTCTCTCCTAAGTTAAAACACATTTCCATTATTAATGCTAAACAGGTAATAATGAAACTATTACTTTAAGTATAAATAAATTTAGACACACAAATATAGTATATTTTTAAGAAAATATATAATAATATTAAATCAACATTCGAAATTTATAACATGATTTTAATTATTTCTATGATAAGTACATGAAACCTCCCATTCACTATATGGATTCCCTAAAAAATAAAACTGGTGTAATAAATTAGGTAAACACTTATTCAAATATTATAATTTTTTTAAATAATTTAAATGATTAAAGTGTCATGTTGAAATGTTAATTCATATTTTAACAGGATTCAATATTTATAGTTAAAAAATAAAAAAACTAAACTACATTCTAATATACAATATGATTTAAAAACATTGACATGTATTTGGGTCATAAACAAATTTTATTTATAGCCATGTATTCTAACACAGGTCTAACTTTACTCAATAGAGATACTTTTGTTACATTTTATACAGAATAGAAATTCCTTTTAATATTGACAAAATATTTAGATTGAAATTCAATTTTATGACAAGGATTTTGAAAATATTATAAAATGGAACCCCATATATAATGAACAGAAGAACCATATTTAAAACATATAGCTGGTGAAATTATTATATATTTAACTTCTATAAATTTATTCTTATAAATTTAATGTAATTTCATATAAAAATACACATTCCCTATTTTTCTTATTTTCAGTCATATTTTGTAATCTGAAAAATTCTTCTAGTCTATGACTCCCAATAATGGAATTAGATAATGTTTCTTTTAAACATTCAACCACATCATTATTTTTTCCATTTTTCTTTTGGACACATTCCAAAACAAACCAAAATTTATCATATGTTCTTGAAGATTAATTTTTAAAAATGGTGATTTTCTTTTTCCTTCTTTGAAATATAAGCTATATATTTTTTATTTTACATATCATCTCATATTTATTTAAAAAACACATAAAAAAATCAAAAACATTTAAGAGAATATAGAGTTAATTTTGGACATTATTCAAGTTTTTTTGGACATAAATTATTATTTTTTATTTTTGGAGAGTTTTGTTTGGGATAAAATACTATTAAAGATCATTTTGTGGTGCAATGTTGGATTAAAGTTTTCTATACCCTTCTAGTCCTCCTAGAAACAGTGGGTCAAGATATAGGAGTACATGTGGTGTAACATGGTTATGGTTCATGGTTTATTAAATCATGCGAACTCATCTAAAATCTACGAAACATACTCTGGTGGCCAAAATCTTGGATTGAACAATTATGAAAAACTATAAGGAAAAACTCTATAGTTTTCTTGTGAGATGTAGAAACCCTCTCAGAGTGCATGTATGGTTTAGGAAAACCATGATTGGGCCTTGTAAAATTTTTTATATTGTTACCCAGAACCCAATAGCTTTGATCTAGTTTCAGAAATTTATTACATTGGCATAAGATTCAAGGAAACACATCTTGAAAGACAAAATAGTTTACTAGTCTTGGTAAACTAGATACATACAAGATTCCCATATTATTATCAAAAAAGAAAAATTACAATATATATATTTTTTAAGAACTTCATTATTGCATCTTTTGTATCATATCATATAAATCATAGTACACTTCATGGATTCATGAGAAATGAAACAAAATATGGGCAAGTAATAATTTTCAAAATGGGTTAAATACAATGGAATCTATCATAAATAAATAAGAATAATAAATATGTTATGGTAAATAACATAAAAACATTAAATTTAATCAATAAAATATGAATAAAATTTATTGAAATATAATATCATTATAAAATTCTCAATTATAATAAGATAAGCAATAATTAATATAGAAAGGTAAATAACTATAAATACATGTAATTAAATCAATAAACTAAGAATTTAATTCATCCAAACATAATATCAATGAAAATAATAACTAAATTCCTAATGAAGGATATTCTAAATGATTTGATGTCTTTATCTTAGACATCATGATACCATTACTGTTAGTACCTTTATCAATGTGATGTTGAACTATAGGTAGAAATCAATTTAAGGCTAGCTTAATGATTCACCTCATGAGACTCTCGATGAATGATGGTGCTATATAATTATAGGCCCAACCTATACCTAAATATCTAAATCATTAATCATATATATAATAATTGATTTAATCTATGAAATATGTTCCTTACCTTTATATATCAGTATTGAAGAAATAATATTTATTATCAATATTTACACATAAAATAAAATAACTATAAAAAGTAAAATATTGATTTTAAAATTTATATATAGTTCAAAAAATAGGAATGTCCAGGATAATTAATATGGATATTTAGGTAGAATTAAATGTCCAATTATTATAAGAAAGTGACTAATTCAAGGGAAAGTTAATGTCTACAAAAATGAAACAAGGAAGTGATTGTCAATACGTCATTGCTTAAAATAAAAATAAACCATAAATATGAAGAATAATGACGATATCAATACAACATATCCCAAGTGGAGTATCTGTAAAATAAAGGGATACTTTAATGTATTATTAGAGATTCCAGAAAATGTTTTTAAAAAAAATAATATAGAAAATGTTTTTTCATTGTGAAAAGTAATTTTTTTTAAAAAAAGTTCAGAATTTTTTTTATGAAAATAAATTCCATTAAAAATAATTTTGTAAAATCATAAAATATTGTTTAAAACATTTAGTTTTCATGATTTTAGGAAATTATGTGCATGCAGATTATTTTAAAACAATGATTCCATTAACTTTTTCCCTAAAATATAAACATGACTTATTTTAAAAATGACATGATGATTCCTATAATTTTTTTTAATAAAAAGTAAACTTGGTAAAAGTTTATTTCATAAATAAAATTGAAATTATTAAACATCATTTTTGATAAAAATTTTAAAATACATGGTTTTTAATGAAAGAAAGAGGATTTCTGACCGAAGAGGGAAATGAAGCCAGATTTTATTAGAAATAGTTATCAATAGTTTTATGTACCAAAGTGTGAAAATATGGTATATTAATTACAAAAAATAATGAATAAATAGTGGAGAATGAAATGAAAGTGTTTATTAAAAATGATCAAATAAATTCCTTTAAGGGAAATGGATGTATAAACAATCCAAATTAAAATGACATTTTGAAATAAACCCTTGTAAAGATTATAAAATTGAAGAAATAATTAACCAATAAATTGAATATGTGTATAAAATGGAAATAAAAATAATACATTATGTTATATAATATAATTGTTTTTTCAAAATTCAATACACACATAATAATATAATATATAGGTAAATAAATAATTAATATAACCAAATGAAAAATGTTGACTTATTAAATTCATTACTACATGTTAATTTTCAGGTCAAATATTCTTGGATGAAATAATTCAAATTGAAACATAAAATACCATGAATAATTAAGTATTATTTATTATAAATGTCTAATGGACTATATATTTATCATCTAAAATAAATTTGGGGCGTGACATTACAATATGCCATAATGAATAGAAATTCAGACAAAGTCCCCTAGCTCAAGCCTCCTTTTGGTTGAACATTCTCTATACTCTTGTAGTGGTTTTAAAGAATATATTAACTTATATAAGAAATATATTAGTTCTTATAATATCATATATCACCCTTTTATAAATTATTACCACTCGTTCATTAATAATCATTCATTATTTTCATTTTTTTCGTTTGTTAATTTCCTTTCTTTCTCATGTATGTTTTGTCGTGAAAGACATGGTTCTTGCACATATTATATTATTTCATCATATAAAGAATAAAAATTATGAAATAATTATTATATTTATATAAAAAATATAATTTTAGGAGCAATAATGGAATATGGTTTTTATAAATGATGTAAATTATGATCATGTAGATGGTAGACCATATGTATGCATGCGTAATGTTTCCATTTTGGAACAATCATTATGTATAGAAGGTTGGTACTATTATATCATTCCACAAATATAGTAATATAATAATATAATAAATACCACATAATGTTTATTAAAAATATTATATATTCCATTTATGGGGTTTTTTGAGGAAAAGAGAATCACATCACTTAGTGAAGGTTGTAGTCCACACATACATGGACTATATAGTCATCTTTATGTGACAGAAAATGTAAAAATGAAAATGATATGTTATCATTTAAGAATTATAAATATATCATAAGTATTTTAATAATTTCATGTACGTCACATATATTCATTAACATTATCCTTATTACCATCTATGTAAAGTGTTTGTGAAAGACTAATCACATCAATTCGAATGGTAGTAATCTGTTGTACACATGAGGAACATTATCATATTCCTAGTGTAATGGGGTGTAAAAAATATATGTGTATATATATATGATAAAATAAATAAATAGGAATAATTGTTTTATATTTATCATATAAATACATTATATCTATCATTAAACACATTTGTGAGAGGTGGTAATGGAAAAACAAATGATATCAGTTTGCAATGCAGTAGTCCATTGTACACATGAATGATGATTGATATATACCATTTGATGGAAGTGGAGATGTTTATAGGTCAGTAAATTAACAAAAATAACTTAGTATATGTAATATATAGAGTGTATTATATCAATATAGATTAATAATAACTTAACAAGGTATAAGAAAAAATAAAAAAAATGATTGATGATGATCATTACCACTTCTTTGAGTATCCTCCTTAAGTTTACACCAAAACAATCTATATGATGGATTTTTTCATAATAAATGGATTACAGTTTTATGGGTTTGATGTTGGGAAATAATTTTTTTAGTTATTGGATTTTCTAAAAGTATTTTATGGTGTGAAGAAGATAGGATATGGGTGTTATTTTATAAGCGAGGTGAGTGGAACATTAATAATTTTTAAAAAGAAAAACTTGTACCCATGTTTTTAAAATTCTAAGAGGGTCAAAAAATAGAGTATTATATGGAGATAGAAACTATATTGTTATAATATAGAAAAAATATATTCTTTATAAATGTTTTCAGGCTATTATAACGCTTATCATTTTAGTTTATCCCATGTAAAACCATTGTAACAATAACTATAGTAAATAATTTATACTTTTTTACTATTCATTATGGTTAAAAATTAATTTTAACTTTTTAGAAAATATTAATTTTAAATATTCAAATACGGAATCCATTTTTCCATATTTCATTAAAATAATTAGGAAAATTATCTTAAAATTAATCCTGCATAATTGACAATAAAACAGGGTTTTAAAGAGAATGGGACCAAAATATTACAAATATTTTGATCAAATATCAATATGAAACTAATTCTGAAGACAAAAAAATTATTAATATATATTATAGAAATAATTTTAATTTATTTTTTTTAAAAATATAATTAAAATTTATAAAAAAATGAATGAAATTGTAGTTTACAATTAAACATTTGTAATGTTTATAACTCATCAAAAAGAGAATCTTTTGAAAAAAATATCGAAAATCAATATTGAGATAATTTTGATTTTATGATTTATAAAATATGTTTATTTTTTCAAAGAAGTTTATAAAAATTGAAAAAAATAATTATAAATTAGGTGTGAATTGTATGACTAAGACTGCTCTTTAAAAAATTCATTTTTTTTCAAAAAACATTTCTTTTACATTCAAATGATTATTATTTAGTTTCTAATAATTATAAATCAATTAAACATATTTAATGATTTTTCAAAAAATAAAATTATCATAATTTAGTTATTAAAATTCATACCCATCAATTTAATAGCTATGATAATACATTGTACTATATTATGGTTCATTTAGAGTCTATGTTGTGTGTTTGGAAAGCTATCATAGAGATTAAATTTAATGGAATGCCTTATTTCGGTTATTTAATCTTAGTTTTGAATTTTTCATATTCTATCAAATATATTTGTCTTATTTTATAATTTTTTGATGTTACATTCTACCCACCATAAATAAATTTGATCCTTGGAATTTAATCATCATCTCATTAATCAAGGATTTGAAATCTGTAAATACCATTGTTATAAATCCCATATCATAAAAAGGACAATAAAAATCCCCTTAATAAGAGATAAAGGGAAGTAAAATGGTCAAATGGAATAACACACAACCATGAGTCTAAGTATAAACACATTTTTTCAAACTGAAGATATATACATGGAAGAAAAGAGTAAATATTTACAGAGAGTAATATAAGTCATTGATCACATGAATGTTAGTTGTCAATGGAATGTTAAGGACCTCAAAACCATAAATTTGTGATGTTTTACAAGTCATTTCATTTATCAAATATGAATGTAAGAGGGTGATATTTATTTTTCAAGATAAGTTTCCAAAAGTTCATGAATTATTTCAATATCTAGGAATACAATTAAATATACTTAGTTTATATGTTTTTATTTTATAAGCACAATTTAATACATTGGTTTAGTTTTGATCAATTTACAATTCAACCCTTACTCTATGAAATTATTATCAAATTTTTTTTAAGGTTGAAGAACTAAAAATATCTTTTAATAGATTATAATATTCCTAAATGAGTGATAATTCTTTTTTTTTGTATCTTAATATTTTCCAAAACCAATATGGTTATCCCAAGTTATTAAATATAACACATTAAAATGAAATTTTCAATAGGAGCACCACTAGTTCATCATTAATATTTATTCAAAAAATAATTTATAAAAAATAATGACATATTTACCGTGACCCCAATAGTGTAGTTGTAAAATTTAAATCCTTATCATCTATTGGACATCAGTTAAAGCTACATGGAATTTCTAGATGTGACGGGATGTTACTCAAAATGTGGGTTTTCATTTTTATAAATATATATTAATACAAATAAAATAACGCTCTAAATAAATTAATACAAACATCTTTAAAATAAAATTAATCATTAAATAACCATTTTATTAATGATTTAAATATAGCTAATTTTTTTCCTCTTTGTATAATAATATTATTTGACAATTTTTACAATTTAATTATTGATTACATTAATCCTAAAGGTTATTAATACATTTAAACTAATATTTACAAAATTTTGAGACATTATTCCTTAAATTACTTTTCTCACTAAAACATATACTAAACCAATGAGCTTTCCATATATTTTTCCCAAAATATCCATTATTTGGTTATACTGACCTCATATAAATCCTAAAATGTGGTGTTTAAGACTTTTAAATCCTTATCAATATTGAACTCATAAATGGATGATGGTATCCATAAATATTCAGTTAATGAATAAACATATTCTTAAAATAATTTAACATAATATTTAGTTGTTTCATGATTTATAAAACCAAAACACCATTGGTAAAATAATTCTACCCAAATATTTAATAGTTTTTATTTCAACATTATTGTTTCCTAATTCCGTGGGTCGAACTTTACAGGAGGTAATTGACTCAGATAATTCCCAAAAACCCCACATTCAATACAATAAACTATAAATGGACCCTTATAATGAGATTTATTTCATTCCATCACCCCCTTCATTTTCCTAGGGAAATTAATTTATTTCTGACCTTATTTTTGACACATACAAAATTTTTTCATTCTGTTGAGATACTTGCTTGGTTATCTCTTTCCAAATTTCTTACATGATGGAAATTGAGATGTCATTCTTATATGGACTCTGCCACTTGAGCTCTTAGCAACCCCTATCCTTATCTCCATTTGTGTGTTTGATAATTGGTTATGGTATTTGTTGTTAATTATATTTTTTGGAAAAATAATTAGGAATAATAAATATATCTTTCACTCATATCATCACCCCCATTTGGTTTCTCATAATACCACATTTTTCTTCATGTTTTTTGTTAACATGATTCCTTCAGGTTCTATCCATTGATAAAAAATAAAAAGCATAATTTTAGAAATAATAATCGTAGTGGTTAAAATATATAATAATTTATAGGATATACAAATCATGATACATTATTTTAAATATAAGGAACCTTAGGTGAGGGCATAGCCTGTGCAGAGGTGAGTATAACAATACTCAGTAGGGATCCCGATACCCTCAAGGTCTCACTAAAACCAACAAGGTTAAACCACAAGGAAAGATCTCAACATATAACCTTTACTTAGGTATATGCCTATACATATGACTATGTTATCAAGTAACCCATCTCAATCACGAGGAAAACACAAAGGTCATTGACTCAGCTCAAACCAGGATTTTCATTATCGATATCGAAACCAAAGCTGCTGAAGATCTCCTCCTCTGTCAAGTATGGTGATCTTGTCACGACTCGGAGGTGCTGCTCACTAACCTTAGACTGCTGAGGTACTCTTCCTATCGAGTACCACGGGTCTACCACCCAAACACAGTAGTGCTCCCCGCCATGGGTCTGCCACCCCAACACAGTAGTGCTCCCCCTAATAGCCTACAGAGGTAATACTTCTGTCGAGTACCGTGGGTCTTCCACCTAAACAAAATAGTGCTCCCCGCCGTGGGTCTGCCACCTATACACAGTAGTTCTACCCACTGGGCTAGTCAAGTAACTCCGACTCGAATCAGACAAGCAGTTATCAGGTCTCAGCCAGCTACAAGGTCTCCATACTCCATACGCTCATCTCTGGGAGGATCCTCTCCATGAGCTACTGGTCGATACTCCAAGTATCAAAAAGTAACACGAAGAAGTATCTCAAAGGACCACCTCGTCATAGGGGTCTCAACGCAACAGACGACTCGTCAATCGAATGCCCGGTCTGTGAGTTATTAGCATTTCTGTTCCAGGGTCCCGGTTAGATTCGTGTACGAAACAACCCAACTGTATCTCAATAGTACCCAAAACTATCATGGGTATACTGAAAGGAACCGTTTCTCAATGAGATTACCAACGCCGCTGACGGTTCGTCAAACGGACATCCGATCTGAGAGTTAATGGCTTTTCAATTCCAGGGCCCAGTTGGTTTATAAGCTAAACCAACCCGACCATACTCCATCTTCATCCAAACCTGAATTTGAGTATGACAAAAGAACCGTCTCATCAAGAGGAATCCATCATAGTCGACAGCATGTCAATCAGACGTCTGATCCTCAAGTTATAAGCGTTTCCGCTCCGAGGGCCCGGTTGGTTTCGAGTTCGAACCAACCCGGCCATTCCATAACTTCGCAGAAACCTTGAGTGTAATATACCGAAATGACCGTCTCGATCTAAGGAATCCTATTTAATTGATGGTGCATCGATTGGAGGTACATAGCTCATGATATGCCCGTTTAACCGAAAACGGTCCGAAATTAGGGGGTCTGGGCTCGGTCCAACCCGGCCCAACACCCCCTAGGTCGGCCCGAACCGGGTCCACCCGACCCAGGTCCGAGTCCGTACCAGTAGGCGCGGCCTGGCCCGCGTGGCCCACACGGTTGACCGCATGGCTGGCCAACCAGCCGGGGTGGCGGCACCCAGAGGGGCCCGCTCTAGCTGCTAATTGGGGGGGGGGGGGGGGGGTTACACCCCCCTGGTTCTTTGAAACGGCCGGCCGTGTTGGCCGGCCCCTTTGGTAACCGTGGGAGTCCCACCTCTTGGTGGCGTCGGCGGCCGGCACAGCCGGCCACCCTTCTGGATCCGCCGTAGCCTTAGCCCACTGCTTTGTTCAACCGGCGCGATGGCGCCGCGCCCCACCACCGCGGCCCGCCCCTGTCGTGGCCCCTTGAAGCTCTGGCACGACGCAACAACGCCGCACCCCTCCACCACAGCCCATCACGGCCGCGGCCTGACTTTACTCCATGTGGCACATTGGTGGCGTACCTTTTCGGCGACTCGACAATCATGCGCTGATGATCCACTTGTGGTTGCCCTGTCGTCGGACGGTTCTTCGCAGTCCACCTCCATCGTCCACAAACAAGAACGAGAGGGAAAGGGACGGATCGTGTTCGGGCGGTCCGAGCCCTTCTTCGTCAAGATGGTATCAAGCGGCCAAACGAAACTCAAGAATTTGAATAATGATGATGAACGACATTAAAACATGAACATAACAAACCCTACCTCATAAAATGGCGTTGAACAATGGCGAGTCGCGGAAGACGGGCGTCACGGAAGGCAGACGTCGTTCTGTCAACATCTGGAAGGAAGGAGCCGAGGGTGGCATCGAAATTCTTTGTTCCTTGTTGGAGGAAGAAGAAAACTCTCCAAGTGCTGGGTGTCGTGCTTCGCTTCTAGCGTTCTGCCGCTTGAAGAAGCCATCCAGAACTACTCCCCCTAGGCTCCTTTATATAGGAGTGGGAGGGTTCGTCGTTGGCATGCAAGTCATAAATGGAGGATTTATGACAGAGGCCTCCACCCAATTAATCCACTACAGTGGCGCATTAAAATGGGGAGGAAGTCAAAAAGGGGGTTACTGGCCCTAGTGGTCACCACAGAATAATATCCTCCAAAGGGAGGATATTTCCTAGCGGGCCCCACCATTAATTAACCACAAAAAGGAAGGGGGGGGGGGTAATGCTTGGGTGGTCTCCTCATTAAAAAGGGACGTTTCATCCTCCTCAATTAAGAGGGGGATTTAAACCTAGAGGCTTTCCCTCATAAACGAGGGGGGAGTAAAGGAGTTATGATTACCCTCCCATTAATGGGAGGCCTCATGTGGTTTCCACCACAATCAATGTAACGACCTGGAATTTTGAATAAATCTTGTTTCCTAATTTTGTGTGTTGTTTTATTTTATTTTTATACTCAACAAAAATGTTTCATTTGATAACATGAGTATAATTAAAATGAGACCGTTGGGTTTTGACTGTTATATGACCATTGGTCAATATGACCACTGTAAACTAAACGTTTCAATTATTTTCTCTAAATACAAGTAATCTTGGTTAATTAATATAGAAAGAAGATTCGATGGCCTCACCCAGTAGTCTTGGACCGATCGAAGCCCATCTAACAGAACTTGGGAAGGAGGTAGCACCATTGGGATTTGCTCTGGACCAAACCCAAGCTGAGCTTCATCGTATGAAGCTAGAACGGGATCGCCTTCGCGAGAAGTTCAAACTGATAGAAATTACTACTTGTGCGATGTTGGCCGAGCCTCCTTTGGATTCTCTCACCTTAGCACACCTCACACTTAGGTCCTATGCTGGTGTGATAAGGGGCTATGTAAGGAGACCGTAACTGCCTTGTGTAATCCTTTGTTTTAAATAAAAATTGGGATTTCTTCTTATGATGAAGTTTATGAATTTTTAAATGACCGGATAAATATAGTATGCATATTTTTGATGAATTTTAGAAAAAGGATATTTTAAAAATGTTTATGAAAACCATAAATAATTAAAAATGTGTAATAATTTTTAAAAAATGGTCTTCTACAATTATGTTCAGTACGAAATTTAGAGTCTAATAAGATCAACTTGACTTTTGATGAATAGTAAATTATGAATAGTGATTTTATGATTAGGATTAGTAATGTGTACAAATGGATTAGTAATCTCACTTAAAGAAAGTATTAATATAATCTAGGCACCTTGATTAAGTAATGTGATTCAATAAAATGGTTAATTAACGGTTTCATAAATTATTATTCAAGTATTAGTTTTTTCGAGTGAATAGTGTTTTTTAATTAAAAAATAAATTAAAATTATTTAAAAAAAATTATTTTTATAAAATGGATTTCATTTTTGAACTCAGAGCACCGATATTTTGTTATGGTAATTTTTGGGGTTTTTTCTGAAAAAATGAATTTTCAATGAATAGTGTATTTATTTAAAAAATAAATTAAAAATATTTAGAAAATTATTTTTATAAAATGGAGTTCATTTTTGAAATCAGAGCATTGATATTTGGTTAAGGTGAAATTTTGGGATTATTCTGAGAAAGTTGAATTTTCAATGAATAGTGAAAATACAGTTTTTAAGTTACGGGTGTTTAATGACATCATTAAATGATGTATTAAGTTTGTAATCAATATGTTCGACTTATAAATAGTAAGATAAGGTATGAGGTGTCCCAAGTGGCCAATACCATGGGCAAATACCATGGGCAAGCCCATGGTTTTTCCAAAACCACTAATGAGGTGTCCCTTGGCCATTAATGCCTTGTCCCCTCACTTTCCCTATAAATACCAAGCCATCCTCTCATCCATTCGACTCCCCACTCTCCCCCAACGAAGTTCTGGTCTCATTACCTCCCAAGGAGTCCTCCCAAGGTTCCCCCAATCCCTCAAGGTCCCAAACTTTGAGTTTTAAGAGTTACATTTTAAGGTAAGGGATCCGATCTCTCTCTTTCTTTTCAAGAAATCTCTTTTATGTAATTTCTTTTATGCTCCATGTTCTTATGTTAAAGGGTGTTATTTTATACTCCTATTACTGCCCTTTTCATTTTCACATAATGAGAGATCCCCTCTTACTCTCATTATTTCGTTTTATGAAGTATTAAGTGGCACCGTTAGGCTGCCGAATTTTTTGTAACAGATTCTTTCTCCCTTCTCATTTTTCAAGATCTATTATCATGTAAAGTATTTCAAGTTCCTTTTTATTATTTTGGGGTATGATCTCTAAATTTATCATACTTATATTTTATTATCATATGATGAGATACCCCATTTGATCTCTTCAATTCAGTATTTTTAAGTTTTAAGTGGCGCCGTTAGGCTGCCAAATTTTTAAGTGGTTCTTCACCCTTCTCGTTTTGAAGTTATACTTTCATGTCAATTCCTTCAAATTCCTTTTTATTATGTTGGGGTATGATCTCTAAGTTTATAATACTGATCATTCATGATCATATGATGAGATACCCCATTTGATCTCTTCAATTCAGTATTTTGAAGTTTTAAGTGGTGCCGTTAGGCTGCCGAATTTTTAAGTGGTTCTTCACCCTTCTCGTTTTGAAGTTCTACTTTCATGTCAATTATTTCAAGTTCATTTTTGTTATGTTGGGGTATGATCTCTATATCTATCATACTGGACTCTTATTTTAATATGATGAGAGACCCTATTTGATCTCATCAATTCATTTTTTGTTGAAGTTTAAGTGACGCCGTTAGGCTGCCGAATTTTTAAGGGATTCCTTCACCCTTCTCCTTTTCAAAGTTCTAATTCCATGTCAAGTCTTTCAAGTTCCTTTTTATTATGTTGGGGTATGATCTCTATATCTATCATACTGATCTTTTATGTTCATATGATGAGAGACCCTATTTGAAATCATCAATTCATTTTTGGTTGAAGTTTATGTAACGCTGTTAGGCTGCCGAATTTTCATAAGAGAAATCTTATTTTTGTCTTCCTTTCATGTTCTTAATTTCATATGGTATATTTTAAAATTTCATTAACATGTTCATAAATCCCTTATATTCTGTCCCTATACTGTTTTATGGGTCATTTATGATTGTTTGACCCATGTCCCCTCTCTTTTCAACGTTTTCTAAAACCCTGTAACGTAGCCGTTGTGCTGCAGAATTTTCGTCTCAAAATGCCTCTCTATTTTTCTTGAAATTACTTCATGTTATTAAGTGAATACTCAAAGCTCTTATTTCTACAGGTTTATTCACATATATACAAAAATTTTCTACTTTAAATTCTGTGATTTATATGCATGAAACCCGCTCTCCCCTTCTGTGGGTTTAAAGTGACGTAAAGATCATGTCTTTAAAGCAGTTTTTAAAACGTTATGATTATGAAATGAAACCCATTTATTTTTTGCTATATGGGTTATTTATGAAATGTTTGATGATGATATATGTGTATCACATGATAATAAAGGCAAATTTAAGGGTGCACCCTGATAGCGCTCCAATGCATTGGGTAATGATGTAACCACTAGAGATTACAATTTTCACGATACCTTGGTGAATAACCTTGGTAATTTTCAAATGAAACCTTGGGGATGGACCTTGGTGATATGTTCATGATTGTCTATGTTAAATGATGTTTCCACATCTTCAAGTTATGAAAATGTTATTTTTATTATGATATGCCTCATGATTTCATTCTCATGCCTTAAAGTTCTTTTCATGACCTTATTGAAGTATCTCAAGTTCACATGTAAAATGTTTCTCTTGTTTCCCTTACTGGGCTTTTTGCTCACCCTTTCTTTTGATGTATGTCCCTAGGTTATGTGATGCAGTAATGAACCTAGGATGAACATGAGGAGAAGCCTTTCAAGTGTTTTAGAAGAATGTTTTATGTTTTCATGTTTAAAGTTCCTGGTTTCCAAGACACTAAACCTCAAAGATCCTCGGTTTTGTAAAATGTAATGAAAGTTTATGTTATACAGAGGCAGGATGCTATAATCAACCTCACATAGGAGGTTGGATCTCGGTGGGCCCCGCCACCATAACCTCTCATGGGGGTTAGGGTGTAGCTGTCCCACCACCAACTCCCAAGTGGAGCTTCTAACCACTTTATCCACACAACACGTGTTTAACAAAATAAAATAAATTATTCACTTATTTTATTTTATTAACCCACGTAAAACCCCAAAAAATATCTTTCATACTCGATCATCTGCCATCGAGGTGAAAGTATTCTTAAGAGAAAACCCGCGTTGTGAGTTCAATGGTGTTCTCAGATTTCAATTCCGAGCACCAGTTCAAAAGATAGAAAAACTCGTTCGTTCGTTTACTGAACGTACCTGAGCTAAACTTCAGAAATTGATTCTGGGCACACCGGGCCTCGGAATTAAGTTCTGTCAGAATTCACAGACTTATAAAACTCCAAAGAAATTACGAAAACATTTTCCTTGAAATTTCCAGGTCATTACATGGTGTGAGATTGACTAGCAGAAAATTACCCTTTTCGAGGATTATCTGTAGATGATGATAACATGATCAACTGAAAATGGGTTTTATATTGCATGCACCAACAAGATAAGAGATTATCAGATATACTCATGCATCAATGTAGGAAATTAATTAAGGTTTGACAAAGTATCACCATGATATTTGAGGTCAATTATATTGGCCTTTCAGGTAGAAAGATTTTTCTGTTTTTGTATCACAATGACATACAAACAAGGGGTAAATGTCGAGCATTAGAGTCTTTTTGGATTAATTAAATAACTTCTAGTACCCATGTATAATTGGGATTACAATATTATGTACATCATAATGGGGTTACCATGATCCATATGACTCAAAATGTGGTTTTTGTGATCATTGACTAGAAAACAAAAGGTTTTCATTTCATACTAATCATTTAGACTCACTCCATTGATGATTATTGAATATTTTATGTATATGAAATTATTTTCTTGCATATATTTCCCTTGAGAATTTTATTTTTCAGAGAAATTAATTTTACATTTTAGTATTGGGAGGGATAGTAGAGGGCTTTGGGTGCTTATAAGGAATTGAGTATAGTGTATCATCCAAATAATGTTTATCAAATATAGAGGAATACATAGATAATTGTTGATATGCTATGGGAATGCATCCATGATTTTTGTGGATCTTGGGATGATCATATAAACTTTAGTGAATTCATGTTTTGTAATAGGTTCTAGACTTCTATTTAGAAGGATCCTTTTGATCATCTCTATGTAGGGTTGTGTCATTAACCACTATGTTATAAGGTTGTAGGTGACACAATTACTATAGGACTAAGTAAGTAATAGTAATCCTCTAAGAGAGTGTATCTAATGAAGAAGTAGTCAATCATTTCACATAGATGAAATAAATTGTATGTTGGTTAGAGGAGAATAAATTTTGAGCTAAATATTTATAATAGAGTGTTATTTTAAGTAATTCCCATGTTAGAGGATTGATATTTCCATAACCATGTAATGAAGCTTCATGATTTGTTGGACAATTTCTGAATTTTGAGCCAATCAGAACTATAACATACCACTTGGACCATCCCATTTTTTAATAAGGTATGCATGTTGTGGTTCATGTTTTATAGATCTATAGTTAAATTACTTACCCCATTTAACGTCCTCGACCCAGATGCCACTCAACAGTTCCTCAAGCCTGGTTGGCCACATGGCCTCAAGAACATCTCCCCAAATGCCAGAGGCTAGCGACTAGCAGTGAGGGAATATTTGTGTAGTGTGTATACTATGTCATCATCACTATAGTGTAACATAATGTAATATCAATAACATATAAGTAGTGGAAGTAATAAAATAACCATACAATATGGAATCCGCAAAGGACTGATATATAAGCAATTACAGAAGTTTCCCCATTTACTAAACGATGATACATTAAATATGTTTCTAATAAATCTACAAAAACATATATACAACGAAGATATATAATAAATGTAAAAAAATTAAAAAAAGGAAAAAATTTCTATCATCATATAGCATCACGAGCCACGGCTCGGTCCTGTGATCCCCTTCTCTTAAGTGTAGTGTAAAATCAAGTATCAAACATTGTATGATTACCCCGGTCTCTACCAACATTAAAATAGTTTTTTCGGGTACCTAATGATGGATCAAACATAGTGTGAGATATAATCATGGTTGGTAATCCATGTTATGCAATAAAATACCCTAACTAGCATGAAGGTAAATATGTAAGTAGTAAACAAATGTAAATATTTCCATGGAATGTATGTACTAAATGTTATACCACAAAGCCTTAAGAGGCTCCCTACAAAACATGTGTCACCTCATATGCCAATCCAACTACATGTAAAAGAAAATAAACATCAAAACCTAACCATGTAACCATACAAACATATACACCATTGCCTTTTTGTAAAACCTAATGTGTTATAACATCTAGGGATGAGATTTTCAACTATTAATTTTATATTTCTTTTAGTCATACTATATAATAAAGTGTCAAATCATGTAGGGATATACCGAAGGTGTAGAATACAAAGCCATATTCATCGAGTCCCAGGGTCATCTAAATAGAAAAATAGTAATGGAACTGGTTGGGGTCCTAGGATCATTTCATTCAAACATGTCACATGCATGTCCAAGTAAGTCATATCAAGGGGTAGAAAGTCCTAAAGAATCTCATAGAGTCAAGAACCAATGGGCATACTCTATCCAAGGAAACCACTACGATGTTTAATATCTAAGGAGAATCATAAAAGGTATCCATGGAATCATTCACCATTTTATACAACTTATCATTTTATACCATATGATTACACCCAATCACATAACCATTCATATCCAATTTCATCACAAAAGTATAACCACTCATTTATCACAATTAACATTTTTAACATACCACATGAGTTTTCCCACTCATTTGCACATTAAAAAAAGAAATATTTATGTTATTCAAGTTCAACATAAACCATTTAATCATCACCACATGAATTTAGAGAAAAAACCTCTCCTAATAATCCATTTTATTCATTTTGTTTATATGTGGGATTCCTCTAACTAGGAATGATGAAGAAAACACCCATAGGGTGGTTCAAAAATGTGAAAATACTGGTACAATACATGGAAAACCCTATGTGTTTCCTTTTTGTTGGGGAAAAAATATCCAAAAATTCTAATGTATGCTAAAGGGAATCATAAACATGTTCCAATTCAATTAATACAATTGATCAATTTAGTTTTGGAGCTTTTCTAGAAAGTCTAGTGAGGGGAACAATGGTCGATAGCCCTATAAAGAAAATAATCTGAAGGAAAATATGTACACTACCTACCATAGCTTGGTAGTATAGTGATCATACAATATCAACTCATTATGAAACTCATATTAAGAGGAAATCAAATAACAAATAAAGAACCTATTAATAGTGAAAAATACCAAGCACTTATATAGTGAAACCAACATCCAAAAGTACATGGAAAATATAAAAAGGAATCGAGTACTCACTAATATAGATCTAATGAGACAAGTGGTTCTTGAATCATATTCTAGATGGAGATCAGTGGAAAATACAAGAATAATTGACAAATAGGATTTATAATGGATCCTTTTCTATGTGGGAGAGAAAAGATAAGGAATCTTACATTTAAAATAATTTTAATGGAAAACATTCATTTTACCCAAAATATCTATGTTGCACGGTCTGAAAAAATGTGTGCCAACTGTGCATGATTAACTATAGAGAAGGGTAAACTTCCTTGGGTTCTCTGCTTGGTCTAACTAACCATTCCGAAATAGTGTTAAAATTGAAAACCAACCCGCATGGGTGTTCTCTACCCCTCGTATAGTTTCCTCAAACCAAGTGCGACCCCCGTATGTTTTCCCATGCCTCATATGATTAGTTAAACCATGTGGCCTACCCCGCATGGTTTATTCTTACCACATTAAAAAAAATTTTCACACGAAATCTTGGGTTTTGGGCTTCAAAAAATCCATTAACATTATTGAAATACCCATGATAAAATTGGGTACTCACAAAAGGCCATAATTAAACTTGTAAAGAAAAATAAAAAGTATTTTTACTTCATACTAAAACCCTAGTTCTTATAATATTCTATCATAATGAAAATTTTCCCTAAAGTTACCTCTCAAGGGTGGTCAAAATTCATCTGAAAAAAATTAAGGCCACATAGCATGTACATATACCTCCGACTCCAAATTCTTTTCTTGTAAGTGGACATGATTCCTTGGAATCATTACTAGAGGAACTGACCAAAATCATAGAACCTTTGTGCTCCTGTGAAATATTTGAATTGAATGCTCCTCAAAGGATGCATCAATCGATAGTTTAACCTCCTCAAGCTAAAATGAAAGAGATGGTTCTTATTGATAACAGTTCTGCTGAAATATGTAGAAGGTGTCATGCATAGTTTGGAACCTCTAAGGGAATATTAATTGATAGGATACCAGCCCGAATCTACCCAAAATCTCAAACATCCTGACGTATCACAGTGAAAGCTTACCCTCTCTCTAGATCTATCTATGTCCTAGCATTGACGAAACACACAAAAGATTTAATACCCAACCTCAAACTATAGAGGTCATCTTTTGTGATTGGAATAATATTTCTATCGAGACTGTGTAGTAGCCATCCACTTCTGAATCAATTAGACCTGCTAATAAGTATCCTACGTGAGATGTGTTCCTAGTAATTGTGACTCTCCTACATCTAACTAGCATAGGGGTGATTGGTTCAACCTAACATACAAATCTATATAAGGTTCCATATGTATCATCCCATGATATCTATTATTTTAAGATAACTCAATGATGGGAATATATATATCTAAAGATCCCCCCAAATCCATCATTTATGCTCGCAGAATGTTCTCAAGAACCTATGTCATATGCTTTAATTAGGCATCAGTATGAGGTTGGTATGTTGTGCATATAAGCTTCTGTATAACCACATACCATTGAAAACTATACCGGAAACAATATATAATGCGGGAATCTCTATCTGAAATGAAAATGTGTGGAACCCCAGGAAGTCATACATTCTCACAGCTATACAACATCCCAAAATCATCCATACTAAATTTCTGCTTGATCAGCATGAAATGAGAAACCTTTATGGGCTTATCAATAATTACCCACACCAAATCATTACTTCAAGGCAACCTTCATAAACTAGTAATTAAATCAATCAGTACATAATCCCATTTCTACTCTGAAATAGGTATCTGTAATAAAATTTTAGTTGGTCACTGATGTTCCGCCTTCCCCTACTGACTGGTGGAACACCTCGTAATGAAAATAGCCACCTCACGCTTTACACTCCACTAGTAGTATTGACGAAATAAGTCATATTACATCATTGTGATTATATGATGCACTAACCAATAAGTGGCATTGAAATCCCACATATTATTATCATGTATGTCCAATCAAACCCAAAAATGACCATGAATATGTAGAATCTATTCATTTTCTATAGTACAATCGGGATATGGGTGCTCACATGCCATAGTCTACCATGGAACTAGGCCTTTTGAATTGGATAGAATGCCCATCGTCACTCTATCCAGAAGGGTAAAGGAGACAACCATGGATAATAGAATATTCTACCCCTGATTATTATTCATCACCATGTTTATCTCAGAGAATAAATCCATAGGCTTCCACTCACTACTAACCAACTAAACTATATATATCTGTGTCCTCACAATCAGTGCATCGACCAATTCATTTACATTACTCAGATTACAGGAGAGATAAAATTCAAAATACTATAGGTAATCAACCCTCATTAATTGTAACATATTTAGACCACATTTTATAAATATGTACATGAGGATTTTGTGGTCCTTGAATACTAAAAAAACTCTCTCAAGGTATGTATTGTTTCCAACATCGTAATGTGTGAACAATTGCTTCTAAATAGAGATCGTGTGAGTGGTAATTCCTATTGTGTGCCCTCATATTCTGAGACCCATACACCACAACTCTCCCCCAACATCATCACTATTCCAAGAACCATAACCAAGGCATCACAATACATAGTGTATATCCTTTCTTGCTCAGGAAGTATCAGGACCAGACATATTGTATATCTGTAGTTCAACTCATGAAAGGTTTTATCACAAGTATCAGACCATAAAAACATAACACCATTCTTATTAAATGACATAAAAGGATCATATATGCTTAAGAATTGTTGAATGAAATTATTTTAATGTCTAGATGGACCCAATAAACACTGTATTTCAATGATTTTTTTGGGTTGTACTTAAGAAACCACATATCTCACCTTCAATGGGTCAATTGTTACTCCGGTCACTGAGATAATATTACCCAATAAGTGAATATGATCTATCTAGAAGTGTCACTTTTTTAGATTATCATATAAATATTATTATCTTAGTGTGTCCATTACAATATCAAGATATTTATGATGGCCATGTCGATTTTGAGAATACACCAAGATATAATCCTTAAAAACTACAACAAAATAATCTAGATAAGGATGGAACAATCAGTTCATCATTTTTATAATAGACTCTAGTGCATTAATGAGACAAAACTATATAACCATATACTCATATAGACCATACCGACAATGAAAGGATTTAAAAGGTATGTCTACATGTATAATAGGTAATTATTGATATCAGGACCTCAAAACAATTTTTGAGAAAACCTGAGCTCTATAAAGCTGGTAAAACATGTCATCTATCCATAGAAATGGATAAAGATTCTTAACCCTTATCTAATTTAGTTTCTGATGGACTATTCATATCCTAAGGGTACCATTTTCCTTTTTATCAAAAAGGATAGTTTAACACCAAGGAAAAGTATTAGTTTGAATTTACAACTTTGCTTCCAAACCCTCAAACTACCTCTCGAGCTCCTGAAACATTGTCATAGCCATCCTGTAAGGAGGAATTGACATGAGTGTAGCTCATGGAACTAACTTGATAGAGAACTCAACCCCTCTCTTGTGAGGTAAACCAAAAATTTCATTTGATAAAATGTCATTGAAATGATAAACCACAGGAGGAAAGTTCATCTGATGCACTCCCTAATCATCTAGATAAAAAACAACAATCTCAGATATCATCCTACCCATCCCATGATGTTGTGATCCTTCTCATATTTAATGTACATTCCATTCACCCTTGTGAGTGTAAATTTCACCCTTTGGTAATTTGAAAGTCACCCTATAGAGATAACAATCAACATAATGTTGATAAGGTACTATCTAGTCCGTCTTGAGTATGACGTCAAACCTGGTAATTTGAAGTGGAAAAATGATTCCAGTCGAAGTGACACCCACCAACCTGATGGGGAACTCACTGAATATTTTTAAATCATATGTTATAATACCCAACATAGTTTCAAGTATAATAACTTCCTTATAAAACTAAATCACATGCTGATGGCATTCCTGAATAGGTACAGATATTAAACTATTCAATGCACCTTTATCAAAAAGAGTAGATGTAATAGTAGAGGCTACTAAGGTCATACCTCTCACCATAGATGGTCTAACACCTTGATCCTTAATATTAGACTGTAAAAATAGATATGTCCTAAATAGTGACTATATGACACAACCTCACAACCATAAGTGGTCCCACTCTAACATTTCATTGTAGCAAGTTCTTGGCTACATTGTACACAACCACCATTACCTCAGCCTGGCTAACCAACACTACTCTATCTCCTTACTTAGTTAGTATTTTAAAATACAACACATTAACCTATTATTGAAGCTAACCCCTACCACTCACTACTGGAGGAAAGGTCTTGCAAAAACCCTTCTTGTGGCCCATCCTACCATAAGCATGTCACTTGACTCGGTCACAATCAAACTAATTATTGAGGTGGACATGTCTGCTACACTGATAAAAGAAGAATGATCTACTAGTACTCATAGCTTGACATGCAATAATCTCTTGAGAAGCCTCAAAAGGTAGATTCCTTCTCGATGAATCTAAACTACTGGGTTGAGAGACTTCACTTCTCTACTCTAGGCAACCAGCTTCCTTGAGGTTCTGCTCTCTAATCAGTGCATTATTCACAATTTCAGTAATAATGGTGTACCTAAACATATTGACCTGAGATATAATAGAATGTAAGAGACCTTCCTCAAATCTTCTCACCCTTGATAGCTCATTATCAGGGTATGTCAGTGCAAAACACTACAACTTTATAAAGAGTGTTGATTACTCCATAAATGTCATCGTACCTTATTCCAGACATAAGAATTCCCTAGCCCTCTCTGCCTACAGATTCTAGAGGAAAATGTAGTCATACATCCTAGTATATAAATCTACCCAAACCATGTCTCATAACCTTTCATCCTATTTTATATCATCCTGCCAATGATTTTATGCTCCACGTATCATATAAGTTGTGAACATCACTCTCATATGAGGATGTATCTCTAGGTGCTCAAACATTGATAGCCTAATCTCAAGGAATAGCTTAGCTTCCTATGGACCATTATCCCATACAAACATGGGAGTATTATACTATGAGAACACATGGTTAAACTCATCTATATATAATATAGGTGGTTGATCTCCATAAACATTCTTTATCAAGTGATAGAACCCCTCATAGAACTATGCCTCAGCACCTATGTCTATAATAAAAGATGATATCACACATAGCTCTAAAATAGGATACACCTATATCATATGGACCATTTTTTCTAGATCATGGTCATTACCACCATCCTGGAAAATGGATGGATGTCTTTTTGGTGGCATTCCTCTACAATTCCAAACACACACCTCAAAAAATAATGATACCCAAGATTATAGCTCAAAAGCATAGGGTTGGTCAAAAACGTCCGATTAAAAATTCATACCATACATCCAGTTGCTAAATCCAGTACCATATAAAGAAATAGTCTAAAAATTCTCTAGATACACTGCCTCTTTCCCACTCAAAATCTAGTTCTCGGTCATGTTTTTTTTAAAGTTTAATTTTTAGATTTCTATTTCATTTAATATTCATATCCATCATGCTCTAATTTAATTAAAAATCAAACCAAATGGTTTTCCAAATTCATATCCACGATTTCCAATACTCATATTGAACCAAATCATAGTGTCCACCTAATTCATACAACAACACATTCCATAAATTCCATCCCAACAGGAGATACAATTATCACAACACCTATCAAAATATCATGCAATAAGTAATGCATTCTAAATGGCATGAAAAAAATACATGGAATAAGAATAATCCAAGGTTCCTAAAATTATGCATGAGATATAATACCCTTAAATCATTGGGTAACAAAATTAGAACCCGCAGTCATATGAATAATAACACCCAGAGCAATTTCATCACCTAACGATAGAATTGAATCAACTGTAATAGTAAAAATCTAGAAAGATGAAATTTCTTTTGAGGTAAATTAGATTTTTCCTGCACATGGTGTAAATAATCATAGGAAGAACTCATTACCAAAACCCAATTTAATTCTATCCATTTCTATTGTTACCACATAGTAAAGGAAACATGAAAATAAAATATCTGATAGGAATTTTTAATGTCTCAAACCTAGATTCCACTCAACAGTGCCCCAAACCCAGTTCGTCACATGGCCTCAAGCACGCATCCCCAAACACCAGTGGCCGTAGAATAGAAGCAAGGGCCTAAGTGTGTCAATGGGGATATTATTCCCTCAATTCTAATGTATAAAAAATAAAATATCAATAACATATAAGTAACAAAAGTAGTATAAAAACTTGACAAAAAGGAAACAATGGAAGACTGATATATAGGCAATTTCAAAAGTTACATCATATAAAAAATGATAATAAAAGTCATATTTTTCAAATAATGTAGCCAAAACATGTATACAAGGATGATATACAATAAATGTAACAAAATTAAAAAAAGGGGAATGTTCTGTCTCTATATAGCATCCTGGGTCTTAGCTCAATCCCATGCTTTGCTGCTCCTAATCATCGAAAAAATAAAGCATCAAAATATAGGTTATTTAACCTTTCTCTACCTATATCAAAATAGTCAATTTGGGTACCCAACGATGGACCGAACATGGTGTGACATATAATCCCAATAGGCAACCACCTAAAGGTCTATAAAATTTGGTATATACCATATAATTATTTAAATAGTATGAGTGTAAACAAGTAAGAAGTAAATGAAAGTAAAGATGCCCATGGTATGTAAGTAATACAAGTGATACCACAAATCCTCAAGAGGCTCCCTACAAAAAATGTCAAATCTTATACCAGGGAAGATTCATGTAAATGAATATAATCACCAAAGCCTCACCACATTACCATAGAACCATATCAACCATGGACTTTCTGTACAACCTGAAGTGTTGAAACATCCACAACCCATCTGTTCACCAATCATTTCATATTTCCCATGGTTATACTAAATAATCACGATTAATACCATCAAGGGATGGATCCATGGTGTATAAGAACAAGGGATATTTATTGAGTACTAATATAATCTCTATAGAAACTCGATAACAACACTGGTTAGAGTCATTGGAGAATGTCATCAGAATATGTCCTATGTGAGTCCAAGAAAGATGCATCCAAGGGGTATCAAGTCCCAAGTAATCCTATAAAATAAAGACCCAAGCATCATACTATATCTAAGGCATCCACTAACATGTTCAACATGCAAGGATCACCATCTAGAGAATCTATGGAATCAATCACCATTTTATACCATTTATCATTTCATACCATATGAGTTTACCCAAACATATAAGAATTCACATTCAATTTTATCACATGAGTATACCAACTCATATATCATAATTCACATTTTTAACATATCACATTAGTTTACCCACTCATTTCTATATTTTCCATAAAGAACCATTTAACAAATTCAATTTCAATATGAACCATTTAAAAAATAATAACATTCTAGGGGAGGAAAAAAATATACTAATAATCTATTTGATTTAATTCATTTATATATGGGCTTCCTCTTCTTAGGAAATCTCAACAACACATCCCTTGGCTGGTTCAAAAAAGGGAAAATATAATTATAAAAAATGAAACACCCAATGAGGGGACATTGGTTAGGGAAAAAACCTCCAATACACATCATACAAGAAAAAGGGAAGGCATAATAGGTTCCAATTCAATTAATTAAATTGATCAAGTTAGTTTCAGGGTCGCTTATAAAAGTACGCTGGATGGTATAATTAAAGATACCCCTATAAAGCACAAACACCCATGGAAAATGTATAGAGCACCTAAATTATCTCATTAGTAGAGTGCCCATCCGATATCAACTCCTAATTCAGCTCAGTTTTGGATAAAAATTAAGAAAATATGAAGAACCTATTAATAGGAAAAATTATCTAGCACCAAAATTGAAAAGACAATATTCATAAGAATAAAGATCAATTAAAAGGGAATCGATTAGACACTGATGTGTATACAACGATACACATGTCCCATGAATCAGAGTTCAGATTGAGAGTAAGTGGAAAATTGAAGTATCATCAACTAAGAGGCTTCAAAATGGAGCCCTTGATATGTGGGATAGAAAAGAAAAAGAATCTTTGGTTTAAATTAATTTTTACAGAAAATGTCCTTTTCACCCAAAATATATGGTTTATATGGTTTAGGTTCATGGTCAGCTGTAGATAAGGGGAACCTCACATGGATTGTTCACATGGTTTGACTAACCATGTGGAAACTATCAAAACTCCTATAATAAAATTCCAGACCAACCCGCACAGGTGTGAACATTCTCTTTCATGGTTTCCTTAAACTATTATAACTCTTATTTATCCCTACCCAAGCCTCGAACTATTAGTCATACTGTGTGGTTATCCTTATATGTTTTATTCTAACCTTTTTATAGGTATTTTCCACCAAAAATATTGGGTTATGGGATCCAAACAATCCCCAGACACCACCGACACACACATCATCAAAATGAGTACTCACAATAGTCTATAATTAAAAATTTATAACAAATGAAAAAGGATCCATACCATGTAAAAAAACATTTTCTTACACCATATACATAAAATATAATTTTAATATGTTGAGATGTAGAATAATTAATTATATATGGAGTTCCCAATATAGACCATATACTAGAGAAAAAATGTGTTTCGAGGGAACACAATGGAATATGTCTAGATCTTATGGTGTCATGGATTGGCCTAAAAAGAGTCATGGGTGAAGGAGTTTAATATTTGTTTCCCAGTGTCCTAGATATCTGGAGAAATATTCCTATACATTCTATTTGAGGATGTGAAGTCCTTAGTGGGGACACTATAAAGTCCTATAATTGTTCTGGTGTATTATGAGTTAATTGCATCATTTATTCCAATTTTTTTGTTCTATTGTTTGGGATGCCTTATGGGGGTTCTGGATAGTTTTGGATTATTTTAGATACCATTATGAAGTTTAATTGTTCGATATTTATTTTCATAAACCATGATAATATTCTTGGAAGTCGTTATTTTAGGGGGAGAAGAAGATGGGGTGGTGCGTGATTATGGCACATAGTTTGTTGAATCATGCAACATCATCTAAAAAAACTGAGAAACATGTTCAAATAACAATAATATTGGTTAGAACATGGTTTTATAACCCATGTGAACAAACTATGTTGGTTTCCCAAGAGAGGAAGAAAGCATCAAACAATTGGTTTATATTTTGGGAAAACCATGGTCAAACCATGTACACATGTTTTTTCATATGAAAATAGAATTTAAATGGCATTAATTTCCCATTTTTCTAATTATTCGTCCTCTTAACATTCCTATTAAAACTATAGACATTAGAACCCTTTTATGGGGATTTTATTCCCTTCAAAGTTCAAACCCAATGGATCCAAAGGTGTTAATGATTCGGAATTATGGAATGTGATCCAAGAACCATCATTATTTGGGTTTTAACAAGATCTAACTCATACCCATAAAATTAATCATAAATGTAGAATTTTTTTAGGATATATAGATTCTAATTCTATCTAATGAAGAATTTTGTGATCATTTCTAGAGTTGTGGCAGATCAAGACTATCTAAGACACCCCCTTGATAAAACTCAATTCTAGCGATATCGGTGGACCGTGAGAGGTATTTTGGTCAATCCCCTCTTGATAATCATGATACCTTCTTTAAAACCATATTTTATTCTTAATGTGATTGATTTGGGATAGATTATAAGGACCCATGGTGTGCTATATTAATGTAGTTAATTCGCGTTCGTCTTCTTTCGATGGGTTTTAGAGGTGTCATAAAGAACATGTGGATAGAGTTCCATAACATTTATGTCCCCTTTATACACTGGTTTCCGTTACATGATATTGGTATTGACATAGACTCGTTTACCCTTATTGATAGTGATTTTATGTGGGTGGGTGTATCTCATGAGACTTGTATATGATATTTGATTCTATGAGCATGATTATATTTCATTTTATCCCATATTCTATTTTTATCAAGTGTACTTCAATGTTTATATTTATTCTCTTGATGACATGGTATATTATATCTTGTACACACTAACTTTTTATAAATATGACCATACCGTTTGGGGTATTTCATTGGTATTCAGAATAGGTGAACCTTTGTAATATGGTAATCTCTTTGAATGAGAGTGTATATGACATGAGATTATAATGATGAGGTATCTAATCATTGTGTATGGGTATGATGGCCTTGAGGATTGACATAAGGTAGTAGCAGCTTGGGAATGATGGTGTCTCGACCCATGGAATTGTTCTGGGATATGATGAACTTGTTGCTTGACTCGAGGAAGTTTTGGGGTATAACAACCTTATGTACTGACTCATGATGGATTCAGGATGTGATAGACTTGTGAATCAATACAGCTTTATGGATTCGGAATGTGAAGAGGCATATTCAAAAACCTCGCAGATAGCTTTTGATCTCCTCAGATATCATTTTTGATTATCCTTTAAACATGAAGTCGAGGAAGGTACGATCATAGCTCGTGATTTCTTTTATCACATTAATGCCTAATATATGATAATTTATGCTTATTTGTGCATTTCTTTTTGTCATGGAGTAAAACTATTATACTTTCACATAGATTTTATGGATGAATTTAAGGTGGCCTATTGGGTTTTAATACTCACAACCTACATTGTAATCCCTATTCTCATGAAATCATCACTATTTGGGATCCAATTATAGTTAACGACCCAATAGAAAATAATTTATCCTCACATCACGGAGTCGGTAATAGTACCAATGGGGATCAAAAAGTATTTACAAACTTTTTTCATTAATTGGATTCTTATGAAGCATACTTCAATTTAAATTTCACATCAGTAATCTTGATATTTTTTAGGTAATACTTGGGTTATATTTATCATTACATTATGCTACCAAGTCATCCTCTTTATTTTTTAATTATTGTACATTTTTTTTATGTTTTTGGTGAAAGGATATGATTATTGAGGTTATAGTATCCCCTGTAACGGTATCAGACCCTCATTGGTAGTTGTTATCCTCATATATATATGGAGAAATGATTGAGGTCTTATGATAGTCCAACTAATATTTGATGGTTCAGATTGGCTTGGTACCCTTCCTAATTTCCAAATGAGCCTTTTATTTTATTTTTTAAATACCATGTAATAATTTGACAATTATATATATATATATATTATATTATTAATTTCATCAATGTTTTTATGATTGATTTTATTTAAGTATTTTATTTTAGATTTACCAAAATTAGAAATAAAAGAATAAAAATCAGAATTAGAACCTAATTTATGAGTAATCATAATACCTATTAATCATATATTGGATGAATTTCATAAATCACCAATGAATGAATCTGTTACCATAGAATAGTTTTCCATAAAATCAATATTTCACATTTCCTTCACACTTATAGAATCCTCACATCAGTCGAAATATTCAATATAGCTCTATAAAACCATTATTGCTTATATCTAGTTATCCATATAATTATTCTCACTCATTTTATGCTTTATGTTCAGCCAGTCTGATATAATAATTTAGATCATTCAACACTCCTATGAAGTTAGTTATGAATAATCATTGTATATACTCATATTACATTTTCTTTTGAAACTGTTTGTGCATTTATTATTCCACAATCACTTGGAAAATTTCATTTTATTCATGATTCCTCATGTGTATTTTATTATTTCAATCAAATGATCACTAGTTTTCACGCATGATGAACCAACATTATCATCGTATGAATCATAATATACATGTTTATATTATTTAAAACATTCTCTTATTATTTTTATAATTTCTTCACTATATTTAATATTAAACTCTAATTCACATCAAATTAGAAGTGAAATTATTTAATCCATGGTATAATCAATAATATATTTGAATTTTGTAATTTACACTTTCATAGAGTGTCTAATTTTAGGTAAAGAACAATGTATTCCAATCAATTAAAACATTATGCTTTGTAGTTAATTATAGAGAAACCATGTATTCCCAATTTTAATAAATATGTTTTACTTGTAACTAATATTATCATTATAAAACATTATAAATTCATGAAACTCATCCCAATAAAAACTTAACATATTTATCTATTTATTTTTATTTCCTTGATGAGAGGTTTTTATAATTCTCCAAATGATAAAATAAGTTCTGCAAGATCAAATATGGCTATAAATATTTATTCATAAATAATATTAATTAAAATATAGAAATTATAATTTAATACATATTAACTATAATTTTAATAAATTAAAGTAGAAATATAAAAATTAGGTAACCTATAAGGTATACACCTAACAACCTAATATTTAATAAAGTTAATATTTTAAAATACCTTAATAATGTCATTCCAATATTTGGAATAACTCCCATTAAAATGAGTTAGAATAATTGGATTAGAGATATCATATTCATGAATTTACATTAAAAATTAGATCTCCCCTTATAGTAATATTTATTGGATATATTATTTCTCAAAAATAAATAGAAATAACAATTCAATACCAACAAGATAATAAAAAATTAATACGAGAGGGATTGGACCTCTTATATTTTTAGGGCCAATGAGTGATTGAAATAAATTATAGTGGAATGAATTCAACCTTTTGTCTGATTAATAAAATTATGAAAATATTTTTCCTTATCATGTTATTATGATAAACCTTGTTAGCTTTAATCAATATTTCAATTTCATCCAATACGCATGATATAATACATTGGAAAAAAATCAGAACCTTGGAATTTTATAGTAGGCCATATGAACATGATTTTACATATACTCTTCACTCCAA
The DNA here is from genome assembly GCA_963277665.1 of Viscum album. Classification (NCBI taxonomy): domain Eukaryota; kingdom Viridiplantae; phylum Streptophyta; class Magnoliopsida; order Santalales; family Viscaceae; genus Viscum; species Viscum album. The sequence continues at coordinate 1,170,202,804 of OY728130.1, forward strand.
TATTGACATCAGGAGAAATTATACTCACTAAATCAGTCCTTTCTATAAAAATGATGTTATTATCATTTAAAGACTCTGAAGTTTTCTCACATGGAGGTGTAACATAAACAATTGGTATTTATGGGTTTAGAAAACAACCCAACATTTTATCAGGAGATGACCCAACCTAGAATTTAAATGGTTCATACATGACTTTGCGATGTTCCTTTTGACATTATAGGAATAAAAAACATTACTTTTTCAATTTTAAGACAAACCTTATCAATATTCCTTTTTATTGGTGGGAAACAACTAGTACCTATTAATTATCATTCCAACCTTATTTATTTTATTGTATAGACAATATAATACCAAGAAAAATAAAACAATAAATCCAAAGAATGAAATAATAGATAATGTTGCTGTATAATAATGCTTATTAGACCATCATAATTTATGTAGAGTGATTCCTATTTGGAATTCTATAAGTTCCCTTGAAAAATAGTTAAACTTTGTATCTCTTTATAATGGTAAAAAGTAGATTTAATAAGAGTATGATTTATTCTTCATTCTATTTTCATTAGAATTATTTATAGGTTATTGTATAATAACTACTGGTGTTAACTTGATCTCCTTGATCATCATATCACATGGAAATTTCTTAAAAAAAATAAATCACATATCATATGAAATTATTATGTAAATTAATATAAAAATATACCCATTATCTTTTCATGTATTTATAAAATTATTTATTTAATTATATATCATTAAACATTAAAAAAATTACTTTTTATACAATCCTCATCAATTATATATAATTACTAAAAAAATAATTTACTTAATACAATAATGTGTTAAATCAAAAAATCAATTACATATAAAAACATATCACTATAATTATAATTTGAAAATAATGTAATAAAATTTGTAAGATATATATAAATTCTCATTTGATTCAAAATTTATAAGAGAAAAATAGTCTCATTTGAAAAAATTATAATATGATAGAGTAAAATAATATGATATAAAACTATTATGATAGAAAAACATTCATGATAAAATTATTATATGGTGAGAAACTCATATGATATACAAAATCATATGATGGAATTATTGAATGATACAACTAGACTTGTAAGATAGAAAATCCAAGAAAATAGAGAATGTCATATGGGTAATTTGATGTTTTCTTACTTTTAATTTTTTATGATATCATGATATAATTATATGTAATCATGAATTTTATATGGGCACAAATAATTTTATATTTATGTTATAATCAATTTATATTCTTTATAGAAATTATTTTAAATAGTTTTCAAATATTTTTAAAACCTCCATAAATATTATTTCCCATATAATTTGTAGAAATAAATAAATAAAAAATATATATATGAGAAATTATAATTATAGAATATAATACTCTTAGATATTTTAGTATTTAAAACAATAAAACACACATTAAAACATAAATAATACTGATATATCTATAAATAAAATGTAGCACTAAAAATAGATAATACATTTACATAATATTGATATGATCAATTTCAATGCTAGATAAATTTTTAATTTTAATTAAACCAAATTTTATGATTAACAAATAGGGGTAGATTTTGTATTCATTTTCACAAACGAAATACAATCTATCCCTATTTTGATAAATCAAAATATAGATACCTTTTTTAACATTTTTGTGGCGTTTTTTCCTGTTTTTAATAAAATATTTCTATTAGTAATATATTCCTTAAAAGTAATTAATTTTATACTAAGATCATATATAAAATTCTATATTTCAATAAATAGCTAAATAAACTATATAATATTTAAATTGAATGTTTTTTTTTGTGGTTAATAAAAATATTTTATAGTGAAAACTTTTGTCCCAAAGACCAGGTAATGTTTTTTACAATGAATTTCCAGAAATAGAGTACCATGGATCATGGATTAATATTTGATTGATATAAATTTGAGATAGGATCACATAACTTATGACTGATATTGCCTTTATTTTTCTATAAACTGATATTTACTTTCTTGTTTTTTTTCTCTATGAGATTTCTTTGTAAATTCACTATGATTCCTTTATTTTTTTATTGGGATCAAAGAATAATTAGGGATAAGTACATTATTAATCCAAAATATTGATCGATGATTTTTTTGATAGAAATATATGGTCTAAATTTTTAGATTAATGCTTTTTAATTTAAATTACTAGTACTTTTAGATAAATTTGTTGGTCATACTATAATTTTGGGATAAAACTACATATATTATATGGATAAGAAATTTTATACAATTTCCTAGTAATTTTTATAGTAGTTTGTGAATTGTTAATTGGAAAACCATTGTATTTTTATTCTAATATATTTTTTATATATATTCTCTATTGTTCTTAATTGTTTATTTGTTTCCATGAAAAAAACATTACACTTTTATATGATTGTATATGGAAAAATATAAACATACTTTTATTGAAATTTTTATCCTATTATGAAATATTTTTGAGGGGTGTGGATTTAAGATTGTAAAATCATATAAAATATTTTCTTAAATTTTTAGGAATGGTTTTGGAGGATTTAGTGCGGTCTATTATGAACTATATAAATTACTTGTAAGCAATATAGTGTAAATGTAATGATAATTCAAACGATCAAAACCACTTCTAATTATAAAAAAAGGAATAAAATAATATATATATATATATATATAATTATCCCATAATAAGAATAAAATATAATTATAGGTGATGATCTAAAAACTTATAAGAAATTATTAATTATGTATATATAATTTTATATTGTTACAATATATTTTATTTTTACTCAAATTATATGTATAACCAATACAAAAATTTGGAAGTATGAGGTTCTTAAATAATTCCACCTCATTAAAAAATTTCCAAATCAAAAATTTCATACTATAAATCAAATTCAATATTATGATAAAATGAACTAAGTCTTTATCCCTAGGACTTCTTTAAAAATATGTGATGAGAAGAATATTTATTAAAGTTGAAATAAATTTCTTCTTCAATAAAACTTGAAAACAATGAAGCACTGAGTTTATTATTGAAGTAAAAAAATTAATAGAGGCACCCTTAATAATAAATTTCATTATAATATCTATAATTTATATAAATAATCAATTAAAAAATTTATAATATTTTTTATAGGTATTCATTTTAATAAACTTATTAATAACATTATAATTCCTTAATTCACTCTAGCTGCAATAGATTCACAATAAAAAATTCATCCAATTATGTATTATACATGTGATTTTATGATGAATCATAAGGTTCTGTATTTAAAATGATTTCGATATAGAATAAAGTATTTTGAATACTATAACATGTAATGGAATAATATTTTGTAAACTAAAAAAACATTATATAATCAAAAGTAAAAAAAATAAATTTGTTTTCATTCTAAAAAATAATGATATAAAATAACTCGTTTAGAAAAAATAAAAAATAAGAGTAACATAATATAAAAGGGGATATTGAATTATCTCATAAAACATGATATGTAGAATATAAAACATTTTGTATTTTCATGTTCTATGAAATATGTAACATTATAAAGAAGAAAATCAACAACTAGAGAAATCTAAGAAGGGATTGAATTTTGAACGTCAAGTGAGAGGGTTTTTATTACAACATCACAATCAATCAATGATGGGAAGAAATATAATATATATCTAAAAAACTATAATGAAACAAAAATAATATACATTATAGGGATGAAATTTACAATTTTAATATGAAAATTCATATTGATGACTAAATTCAAATCACAAGGTATTAGATAAAGAATGAAAATCATTTACTAACACTACACAATATAAATTAATCATATATTTGTTGAGAGAGAAATAGAATGGTATGGAAATTAAAAATAATGAAAAAAATTAAATATGATTTTTTTTTGATAGAACATATAAATACAACAAATAAATATATATTATAGAGAATCTTGAATATGGGGAGATATTGTGAGAAAAATCCTTACCCAAACATCTATTTTTTCTCAAATAAGATTCAACTCCCTTTATGATAATAATTTTTTAATTTATTAAATATTATGGAACCAATTTTATATTTATTTTAATTAATACTAATTATTAATGTTCATATTTCTTAATTGTTACTCTCTTATATTTCTTATCAATGATCAGATATTAGCACTTCCATTTTTTATACTCGATTTGATATTGGGGTCTTGATCATTATTCTATTTTCATGATTATATAAGCTCTAAAATTATTAATGTAATGGAATAATATTTTTGTAATGAATTTTTATATCACAAATTAATTCCATTAAATATATATAGTTTATTAGAAAATTATTTTTTAATTCCATTAGTTAGTAATAATTTTACAATCAAAATGTTTTATATAATAATGAATATGAATTTATGTATTACGAGAACATATATAAAAAAGTAATTAAAATAGAATCCCATAAATTTAGTTTTTTAGTTTTTTTTAAAATTATGTGTTAAAAATGAATAAAATAGATTAGAATTATTTAATTGGGTGGTTAATCTAACACTAACAAAAATGTTAGAAAATTAATGAATAATTATAAATAAATAAATATTTATTTATTATAGTGATATTTCATGTTTTTCATGATATTTATTTTATATTAATAAGGTTACTAAGAATAATTATGAAGAAGTATAATTAGAATAAAAATAAATTATTTAATGAATAAATTTTCACATACTTTGAAAAAATCAGATCATAAGTTATAGAAATTTTTTTAATATTGTCTTGGGGAATTATTATTATATCAGCATGATAACAATCATGAGAAAATATTTTATGTCAAGTAATTTTTTAGACATTTTATAAATAATTAAACATTTTGTGTTTTTGAAATCAGTGTATGAGTGGTTAAGTCAAATATAAGATTTATTTTTTTTGTAAATGCATGTACATTGAAGACTGAAACATAATTTTGTATGAAATTTATTTATAAACAGAAAAAATAAAAATTTCTCATTAATATACATAAGTATTGGTTTAGGATAATATTTTAGGATTTTTAAATTTATATCTATGTCATTTTGACAATTTTAACACTTTATCTATTCTCATATCCATTTTATTATTCATGGTGGTAAATTATTTTTTACCAAAAAATTACATTAACCACTTTTTTTACTAAATTTTAGTCCTAAATCTGTGAGGTTAACCTTTTATTAAAAAAATATTATTTTAAAAAAATTAATTTTTATAAATAAATTAATTTTTTTAATAATCAATAAATATATTTTTATTCCTTATTATTATATAATTATATTAGAATTTTTAATATATTTAGAATATATAATTTTTAATACATTAAAAACTTTTAAATAATGATTACGTTACTATTAGAACAAAATTAATATACTAATTTTCCATATTTATAAACGAAAACAATATAAAAATCATTTTACCCTTTTTTATTTATATATATATCTTAACATATATCTATAAAAAACAACTATCCAATTTAGTTATTTATTCTTTAATATTACTATCTTTTTTAAAATATTTATGAATCATTGTTTTTTATACCCAATGGCAATATTTATATGGTCTACTTTAAAGAAAAGTATTACAAGCTTATAAATTTTTTATTTAATTTTAGTTATTATCCTATTACAAGTTTATTAATTTTTTCGATATATATTACTTAAAATAACATATTATAATGATATTTATTTAACATTTTTTATAATATTTTACCTTAAAAGCATAATTGTTCATTTAGATCCACATTGAGAATAATTTATTTTAAACATAAGTTAAATACTATAAAAAAATAATTATTTTAATTGAAATATAATTCATGGAATAAAAAATCATACTCCAACATGGGATACTAGATTCTTTACACATTAGAAATTTTTTCCTTCATATTTTATTATAATTTTACATAAAAAAATAACTGATTGATTCTATAAAATAGAAATGACTCAAGATATATTCTATTTTGAGAACTCAACATCTCCATATGAGGTTACATTATGAAACTAATCATATTACCCAACAATAATCATATATTAAGATGTTCATTAGTCTTAACCACATGTAAATTCTTATATTCTTTCATATGTTGAATTTTTTGTATATATGAATTCCATCATAAAATAATACATGTTTTGATATCTAATTTTTTCAGCATAATACATGATATAATTATCTTTCTTTTTTGTCTATTTAAGGAATAATCCCACCTTTTACAGATGGAGCGTATGTGAAACTTTTTGATAAGGAATTTATTCATGAATTACTTTAACTAAATTGATTAATTTATTTCTGTTTGTGTAATGTTTTTATGTTACTGTTTCAACATATTATCTAAAATGATAAATCATAGAAAAAAATTATTATTTACTCGATTCTAAAACATAAAAAATTCTTAAAATAGGTTATTAAATTTTCATAATAGTAATGCATTAGAATATTATCTAAAGGAAAGTTTGTATATAGTACTCAATTATGAATTATTCTTCCACTAAACCTAATTTCCATACGCAATTCATATTATGGTTTAAAAAAAATTCAGTTGAGTTAATATCTATATAATGTTTTCAAATCCGACAACCTCTCATTTTTTTTTATTTTTTGGGAAATTCATGTCATTTAAAATAAAATTTAATTTTTACTAGTTTCATTTTATATCCATTGATTAATATAAAACCATAATATTTTATTTGAATTATGAGAATATCCCACAAAATTAATGTAAAACTTATATGATTTAGAAAAATTAATTTTATAATATCATAACATATAACATATTTAGTTCAATCTTGGTTGATTAATATTTTATCATTTTAATTTTCTTATTAAATTAAAAAAACTAACTAAAACCCATTATAATACCATTGGTGATGGGAAAAACCACAAAATCTAATTTTTCATCATTAGACATGATTATTTATTATAACATATGATTTAGATCACACTCTCAGAACCCAAGGTATATGTGGAATTAGATATTAGTTTTATATCCTTAATATTACCTAATAAAACACACATTCCTTCCATAAAATGTTTTATGAATGATTTTATAATATAAATATAAATACACAAAAATATTATGTAGAAACATAAATAGCAAAAGTGGTGAGTAAAACATCCTAGTAAGGAAGAAACATACGGGATATCAATCTGAGTAATATGGGAGACCAGGTGTAGTGCCTAAAAGTATGATCGTATAAAAAACATATAGTTAAGGCCACATAATCATTGTATATGAAATAAGAAAAAATTATATCCCATTGAGATAATAATAAAATATTTAAATATAAACATGAGTTATAATGTATAATTATAAATCATAAAAAAATATCTTAAACTAAATTCAAAGATAACCATCAAGAAAATATAACAATAGGGTATACTATAATTAAACTATAAAAAAATCATTTTTTAATAGGATAATAACTCATGTACCATGATATAATATTCTACACTCACAAATCATGTCCCATAACAAGTTACACTTTGAAAAAATAACATTGTCAAATACATTATAGTTTTAAGAGATACAATGTATTTACTAGTTAATTAGATATCCATATATTTTTGTTGCAACCCATATAATTGGGAAATATTTAAATATTCCTAACATATAACCATAAAAATAAAATAAATATACATATTAATCCATGAAAATTTAAAGAAAAATTTCCTTACAAAAAATAAAAATTACCAATAATGAGATTGGATAACCCAGAAAATTTAAATCCTCTTAAGAATATATAAAATGTTAAAAATAGATGTTGATGGGGTATGTAATAAAATGTTAAAAACCTAGCTTAAATATCCTTCCAAGGGAGATAACAAATTATATATTATTTATGAAATTTATTATATAGTATTTACACAACATAAAAATTTTCATAAACAAGGAATAAAGCCGTTTAAGAATTATTTTTTTGAAATGAAATACAAGTATTTACAAACACACACACACAGACACATATATATATCATAAAGGGGAATAATAATTATAAGATCTAAAATAAATAAAATAAATAATTTTTAATCTTTAAAATAAAAATACTAATTAAAACATAATATAATTTTTGAATCTTTAAGGAATATGAAGTCTCTATGAAGTTAACATCATAAAATAATGAATGAATAAAGGAAGTAAAATAATATAATAGGAATTGATATTGAAATATTATAAAAATATTTTCATAGATAAAAATAAGGATAATGTGTATGTAAGGGAATTGTCTATCAAAAAGGGAGCTCTAGAAGGATTTCCCTTATAAATGTCAAAATAGATGAAGTGTGAATCAATTGAAGGGAAAACCCATATAAATCATCAAAACAGAAATAAAAATAATAATTTTAAAGAATTAATTATAAATTATAAATAATTAACAAATAATATTGTTAATGGTTAGTTATTTTCAATCTCAAATAAAATATAGATCATGAAGAAACCCTATACAATGTTTGTAACATAAAAAATGAGAAATAATCAAATATATTTATAAATAAAAATGAGTCTTTATATGAGTATTAATGAACCCAAACCTTGAGTTTAATTAAGGTAAAGACCTTATAAAATATTTCAGTTAACCCACTAAAATATTGTAATCTTATTCCCTTATAAGAAAAAATATCATTCAATATATCTCTTCCTTGATTTAACTCTCACTAAATTATAAGAACATATAAATGAATTTAATGAACATGTTGATAATTGAATTTTACTTTATTTCTCCAAAACTGGTATGTATCAAATAATTAAACACCTGTTATCTGTCAATATACCAAATCAACTATAATATTACTATTTTAGGGATAAAAAGGTTTTTTCATTAGTAACTATATACAAATGGGAAATACCCTTACACTAATTTTATGGATGAAACAATACCTCCCATTGGTCACTCCCTCATATTACTAATATATACATTATACCAAGAAAGAAATATATTTATATGGTTATAATTATATTCCTTAAGTAAATGAAAATTAATATAAATACATCATTAATATCAATATCAGATTCATAATTTATATCTACATTTTATCCTAATTATTCTTCATTATAGGTATGGTAAACCACATTTTAATATAATTGAATATTTGAAATACTTAAGATATATAAATGAAAAAAGACTAACTTAAGTTGAAATTGATTTAAAAAAGTAAATATCTCCTTAAAAATGTATCCTTTATAATAAATTTGTTAAATTATTGTAATTCAGTATATTATGATTAATAGTAAAATGAACTATATATCTATATCAATCATCAATCAATTAATTTATCACATTTTCCTTCACTAAAAATTAAATTTCATATATCCATTCAATGTTTTCTAAATTTTTATATAGCAGATAATAAGAACCCAAAAAATCTAAAACCCTTTAATCAACATTTTATATCAATTACTATTATCTATAACCACCGTGATTATTCCATTTCACATAGAAATAGTTTCGCCTTATATATTTATAACTCATATGATTCAATCTAAAAAATATCAAACCTTGCATTTAAATGTTCGATTCCCAATTCATTAATTTAAATTTAGTAGAATATCCCAAAAGAGGGTGACTTACATCCTCATCATTTCATGGATGATTTTATAAAACATGTTGACTATGTAAACAATGGTTTACATGTCTTAAAAAATCATAAAATATAGTTTTTAGTAAATATAAATAACTTTATCTGAACATTGAACATCATGGTTATAAAAAAACAATAACACTTTTATTCATTCATGACTCCAAAATTTCTTATAAAAATTTCTTTTGACTATTAATTCAACCATGATAAGTTGGAAAATTGTTTAGAAAGCTCTAAATTTTATGTTTTAGATTCTCGGTATTTATATTTTTGGAAACTCTATTGATCTTATGGTTGGATATTGGGTTCACTTTTATGTAGGTTCTCACTTGATCCATAAAAACAGACATTTAATTTCAAAATAAATAGTGTTGAATGCATTTTGGTATGGTAATTTACTAACCTCACATTTAATCCATAAATTGTATTATGGATGTTTTTCCACTAGCCAAATTTTTTATAACTGTACAAAAAGATCATGACCAACATCTTATATATAAAATAGTCAATATAATGTTTTGTTTTTCTATTTAATTTTAAGAACTATAAGAAGTGTAAATAGTGTAGAATATTATAAAATAATAGTTTTTATTAATCTATGTGAATATATATATATATATGTCTTATTATAAATTCCATGAATTTTTTATCTCCACATGTAATATAGATATTTATCTAAATCTATCTCCCAGTAAGGATCTTTAAACCATAAGGTACCATGCTGATAGTTTTCAAACCATTTCATGATTTAAAGTAATTATGGTATTATTTTTCATCCTCACCAAATACCTTTTTTAGATTCATTAAAGTTCAAATATCTACCAGTATCAAGATATGATAAAACTAAAAATATTTCATACAAACAACAATTAATAAAAGATATGGGATCACCAATGTGTAACTAATCTTCATCTGTAATAATATTTTCCATCCATAAAGTTTTTTACTAATTATTTATTATCATTAAATAGTCCTAATGTAGTCAGTATGGGAACTTTGGTACTTTCCCTATTAAATATTAAATTATTATCATGCTTAATATTTATACACTAATTCCAAATATTTCAATGTCATGCATCCTCTATCTCAATTCATAACTAAATATTTGTCGATATCCTCATTTATTAAATGTATGGTTTCCCTCTCCATCTTTCTATGTGAATCAATTATATCTTTCAAATTAACATAATCATAGTTGATATATTCTCCATATTCTATTTTCTTCCATCATATAATCAGTGTTAACATAATGTCACATCCATTTTCTTTATATGAAAATAAATATGAAACATGACATTTTGTTACATCACACCAGTCTTTATTTTTCTGATAATTGTTCTATAAATCCTTCTAAATTTATAACAATTAATCCATCATATTTTACTGCTTTGAAGTCTTTAAATTTCTCTCTTCATTAAACTCTCAATACAACTATCTAAAAAATATATGGATTTATGGTAAATTCACTCCACTATAAAAAAATTAAATTTAATGAGAGTCTTCACTAGTAATTCATGGTAGAATCATCTCCCCATCAAATAAAATTATTTCAGTTGATACATTCCTGGTCATAATATATGTTTTTTAGATATAGGGAGATAAAACTTCAATTTTAAAATATTTTTACACTATCAAAATTACATGGGGTATGTGTTACTGAATTTTTCTAACTCTTAGATATTTAATTACCTTATAAGATATGTTTTTTGATTTTTTTATCTGATTATAATTATATAAAGTCTCATATATCTCTCCAATATTAGTTAATACTTATGTTCCTATTATTCGATTATGTCAGTTCCTATTTGTTGTGTTATCAATTCCACTATCACTAATTCGTTGAATAATATGCTATTTTTTGAGGACACTCCAAACTCTTAGAATATTTTTAACACATGTAAATTAATTTTTTATAGGAAATTTTCTACATTATAATGATTAAATAAAATCCTCTAATATACTAAGTAAAAATTCAAAATAGAAAATAAGAAAAAAAATTAAATTAGATCGATGATGTTCATTACATTCACTTACATCCAGTAAATCATGAATTATGTAAATTTATCACCTCCATAAGTCTTCTAATTATCTTAATGACAAATTATTAATATATTTAGAAAATAAATACTAAAGTAAAATTTGAGAGTTATATCACTATCTAATCTTCCCTATACACGTTTAACTAAATTAATTCCGACTATGCTTGTATCCATTTCCAAATCAGTGTTATATCCATTAAAATTTTAATCAAACACCACATCAATTATGTAACACCCCATGATTTCATAGTACGTTATCTCTTCAATGTAATTCAATAACATACACTACACGCAATACTGAGTTCAAGCGCACCATGACCTACCAAACTAGCCATTCAAAAGCGGTTATGAATAATATTAACTGAATTTTGAATTTTATATAATCCTTATAATTTTAGAATCCATATTATGAGTTTCTTAGACATAATATAAGAACAAATTCATTTTTAGGTAAAAGAAGTATTTTCTTAAATGCAATTTTACCACCTTTTAATGGAAAAACCTTTTTAAATCCAATATTCTAAACATTAATATATTAAATTTGAAAAAATAAACTTCTTATTTATAATCATTACATAAAAAATTAGTATTTATAAATGTTTGGTGTTTTTTTGGATATCATTCATATTTGGGTGAATAGTGAAAAATACTAAATTTTAACTGAAAACAACTTTTTTAATCAAAAACATTTAGACTATTACACTATACATTTGAATGGTTTGGAAGTATAATTAAATTCTATTTTTACCATTTAATCCAATTTTAGTCATTGGAAGTAATTTCACTTTGAAATTTGACATAAACAAGTGTCAGTCTTTTGGTAATTGTTATTTCCTAAAAATACGCTTTTTGGATTTGACAATGGGTATTAATTTTAAATTAATAAATGAAATTTATATGTTTTAAATTTGGTAAAATAGACTTCATTTTTTAATTAATAATATCAAAATAATCTTAGGGTGAAATTTTGGTATTTTTTCGAGAACTTTCAATTTTTGATGAATAGTGAAAAACACTGAGTTATTGGTTAAAACCGAATTTTTATTTAAATAATTATTTATTTTATTGAAATTTATTTTAGGTAAAAATATATACATAATAAATATATAGTTCAATATAATTAATTGAATTCATTTTATAATAAGTTTAGATATATATAAAAAATTTATTGAACTTTTCACTGTCTTTTACCCACCTCCTAGGAGAATTTTTAAATTCTGATAAAATGTAATTTTACCACTTTTGTGAGTGGAATTTCAAAAATCTGAGAGATAATATTAACCTTAGTAATTAAAATGTGGTTCAATAAGATGAAAATTATTTTTGGTGAATAGAAACTTTTGACTTTTACTTACTACAGTTTAAGGTAAATAGTATAATTCAAGGTAAAAAGAATATTATAATAATACACAATTACCTTAAAACTTGTCCTAACCTGATTGGTTGAGTCATGGACGACCATGGGGATCCTTGGGTCTATTTTGGGACCCCATGAAGCCACTTATGAATGATAATGTCACTTTATTTTTATTAGCTTAAAGTAAAGGCAAAAATGACATAAAAAATATCTTTTAGTAAATCAATTTTTACATGGGGTTATATAAGTCATATTTTAGACAATAAATATTAATTGGAAAGATAAAAATATTTCATACATAATTTTATTTTATTTATATTTTTTAGACATTATATAATAATATTTATTTATAACACAATGATTATGCAGTAATTACCTAATTAATGAAATATTAAAATTATTGATATTATAAATATCCAAATAAATGTAATTTGAAACTTTTTATGAATTAAACTAATTTTATAGGTTAATAAGACATTTTAGGGTTGTTCAGATGAATTTTTTTTGATGTAATAATGCTGTTATGAATCTAAAGAAAACAAAATACCAAATAGTGTCAAAATTGACATAAAAGAGTTTTTAAAAAAATATTATATTATTAATTGATATTATATTCCTAAAAATATAAGGTTCATCCAAAAGACATATATAATGATATGGTATCATTAATTAACTACTTGGGGTTATTTTGGAAGTATATATAATGTTTATTAACTATATAATATAAAAATACAAAGAGACATGGTAAATGTCAAACTATTTAACTAAGTGTTAAATCTAAACGATAAGGTTAATATTATGACCCAAACCAGTCTAAAACCTATTGGTTTAGTAGTTTTAGACCCATCCCCACATCAGCCTTTAAATAATTCATTTTTAATCCATTAGAAACCGAAAATAATTTTATTATAAAATAATATTTCTATATTTTTCTAAGGTACCTCTCACTCATCTAATAAAAGGGCACTCCCCTTTCTCTCTAATTCACATCTTCGAAGCCATTTGTCTCGGCCAAACCCAGAACAAATACCCTCTAAAATTTCCTCCCTTAATCCTAGAGGCCTTACTTTAGTCATAAAGCCAACCTGAAGAGCCCTTTGGATCAAATCAAAAGAAATAACTCGAAGAAGAGGTAAATATTTCATTACCTCTTTCAATTTCCATTCTTCTTCCACTTACTCTTTATTTGTTGTTTCCATTATAAAATAATAACTATAGTATCTTATATATAATTTTATGTTATTATAAATATGGTACAACCATATTCATTATTCTATCCATCCTTTGAATGACATGTCACTATACGTGCTTACGTACGGCTTACCGTCTCCACGTCGTGGTGTAGTTGTTATTCAATACATTATTATTTGGATGGGTATAATAATGATGTATAATTGATGTAAATAATTAATATAATATGATAATGATTCTTTATATATGATATACCATCCAATTATATATTATTTTAATATCAAAAGAATGAAATTGTCGCTCGTGCGTATGTACGGATTACCGTCTCCATGAATACGATGAGAGTCATTCCCCATCATATCCATTCAAGACTAATTTTCATTTGATGATTAAAAATAATGATTAAAGACTTAATATAATTCTAAATATGAATAAGATACATCCTATCCAAAACAAAAATTACTTACATAACATAGTATATGAAGGAAAACGAATTAGTTAACACCCGAAACGATGATAATACTAAAATATTATTAACAACGCAATATTATAAGATCATATATGATATCATATTAATGTATATAGTTATTTAATAATTTAATAAAAATTATTTCACCATTATATAGGAGGTTAAACTAACCTTGACCAAGGAAAATTACGAGGTAACGGTTAAATTCACAATATCTATATTATCCGAGGTTGTTTTTACATAAGTATCTACTGAGAGCTTTTTATCATCCACATACATGTTTCATAAAAATGTATTTCAAAACATTTTAAATATTTATTAGAATATGGTTTAAAGTCATTTACACCCTTATTTTACTTTTTATAAAATGGGTTGAAAGGATTCTTTCCGTCATTTACCAAACACAGACTTTATGACCTTTTCGACAAAATTAAGGTAAGAATGTTTTTTTAACTTATACGGTGGGTGCGGATATTTTTTTCCATTATAACAATGTCTAAGCTTCCCCTACAAGATTATATGAATAATTTAAAAATAAATATTTTCTTTTATAGTTATGTAACTTTAAATGATTTCGAAATAATAAAGAGATATTTCTCTCAAATAGTTTTGATTTTATCTATGTCAACATCCTTCGATAAATTTTATACTTGTTTGAAGTAGATTCATTATGATACAAATCTTCCATATTGTATATGAGGCTTTGCGATATGTTTTACTATGGATGTGTTATTTTTTTACCATTCATGGTTATTATTAATTTATTGAAATTTCTTAAGCTAGTTTTAATACGAATGTTTATGTTATACTTCAACCTTTTCACATGAGGAATGCATTGGACTTAGTAAGTGATGGGCGGAGCCTGCTATAGCTCCTAGATACATCGGTAGGTCTCATGAGACAACTAGAAATGGAATTGGCTGAGGCCTTTCCCAATTTGATATATAGTTTTGGATGAGGTCTCAATCATTTTTAGACGTCTTGGACGAGGACTTGACAAAATATTTCAGAATGTACAGCATTATACATTCCCTCATTATAAAAATAATATTGATGGTTCATGTGGTCATTCAACTAGTAGAATACCCATGATTATGTTTTTGTATAGCATTATTTTCTCATCTCATATTACTTCCATAAAAGTATTCATGTTTATTATTTTTAAAGTTATGTGGTTTCAATTATTTACCATACTTAATATTTATGTTATCTTCCACTATATTTCTTACCCTTACTGTGCGTTTGAGCTCACCCCTTTCTTATGCTTCATTTTCCTAGGATATGAAGAAGTTAGTTATGAGTGACTTTCAAGCATAATCTTGGAGGCTTGGATGTTTCTAATGGAATAAATTTATGTTTTATTTCTATTCAAGTTGTAAAGTGGAACTTATGTATGAATCTTGTTTCCAATAATATTAAACTGATCAGTCTTTCGAGACATGATTTCCTTGTGATCATGCAAATGTTATGTAATAATGCACTGAATCTAGGTAAATAGGGTCAGTGCGTTATAAGTTATTTAAATGATAGTACCAATTCCATAAAAAATATCTATCATAGGGTATCTATTCATCAGAATTAAAAACACTTAGGTAAGAATAATAGGCTCCCCCATGATAAATATTAAGATCATCATGTAATTATCAGCTTTTATACAAGTATTTTCAGTTATGGTATGATTAAGACTGGGAGCATTATTAAATCATCATGATACCAATTTAATTACTCTTTTAAAATTTTAAATTATACATATATACTTAGTTAAAAGGTATATGTTAGATAAGTCGTTGAAACAACTTTTGTTTCATGGTTAGTTGACATAAGACTTCTTCTATTGACACTACATCAATTTATTCATCATTTATTCCCATTTACAGCTTACCAAAATTTCCATAATTCCTCATTTCGTTCAAAATATCCACCCCATTAATGTATATTCATTTTAAATCTGTACCACTATAATAATAATTATGATAATTAAAAACATTAAGAGTGAAGTAATTATTGAATAACCTCATATTGATAAACGTGTGTTGTTTTTATAAATAAATAGTTTTCATAAAACATCATTCTATGTGATTGGTGTGTTTACCCATTGAATGAAATTAATTTTATAAATTTCATTCTTGATTTTTTACATTCTCCATCTATTTTGGGTTATCCTTAATTTATTATTTATAATTTATACCAATAGTACAATATGCATCCTTTTAATCAAATTTTATACATTCACTATGTTTCTTACACCATATAATAATAAATCCTCTAGGTTTATATATTACCATATAATAGAAAATTTTAATATTTATATAGTCATTAATCATGAATTTCTACCATGATATACATTTAATCCTCAATGCACGGTTTCTTCCAAAAAAGAATATTTCATCAACTATTTATCATTTTTATTTTTAGTAGTGGTATGTTTCTTATTTTCTATCCAATTTTCATTTTTTTTTCACTCAATGTTTACATATGATTTGATTATTCCAAATATATATGATGAAAAATATATTGATTTGAGTCATTTATATTATCAAATTACATGATTTATTTTTGAATGGGTTAAATAGATCATATTTTTGAACTCTTATATTCTTTTATATATGAGTGTATGATTTTCTCTTATCACACTCATAACTTTTCACACTAGATAATTATTCTATATATCCATTGATGAAAAAAATAAAATAACTCCCATAAAAAAGTAACCATGTGAATTTTTATCAATTTTTAAATTTTTTAATAGTATATCTCATTTTGATCATTTCAATGGATTTCATACACACACGTCAATGGTGAGTTTCATACTTATATATATTAAGAAAAACATTTATAGTTTACTTCAGTAATTAATTTCATTAAATTTTTCTACAATATATGTTTACTTTAACAATTCCATAATTGAGTATTTATAAACACCACATATAAAATCAATCATGTGAGGTTTCTCAAGGATCTCTTTTTTATTTTAATAATTTATCACATTTTTCAATAATATGATAATAAAATCCATTTCCATTGGTTGGGTATCCATGGCTTAAATTATTCTATAGACTAATTTTCCAAACATTATATTTTATTTATGAGATACATTAAAAGAGATAAATTTAGCTTTATCTTCCTTTTTATTATTAATTTATCCTATGAATTCTTGTGTATGTTTTTCATGAAAATATATTCTATTTTTTATTTTCTCACTCATAATTTTAGTATATGCCCTAAGGGACACATCCTCTAGAAATAACCATAGATTAAAAAAAATAATTATATTATAACTACAGAATACAATTCAAGAATTATCTCAAAATAATCCTTCATTTCATTAAGAAATTAGATCTCAACAGGTTTTATATTAGAAAAATGTCTAGTTTACATCATTAAATTAAATCCACTTATACATAAATAATATTATTCTATCATTATACCCTTAGGAAGAATATAAATTTTATTGTAAAGAAAAAACATAAAAAATGTGTTATAATTTTATAATTTAATGAAATAAAGTAAATTCACTATATTGATGCAATTCATTTTATTATAGATATTCTTATTATCACATATTTTTTATTAATAAACTACCTATATATTTTCAATATAATAACTCAATATTTATATATTATAAAATAACACTTATAGAAAATGACATATCTAGTTTTATGATGAATGTAGAGGAATTATATTTATGTCAAAACCACTAATGAGCTTTCCCATCTATGATAGTTTGATGTAAATGTATTTATATACCTACTATCAAATGATAGTTGGTCTATGGGTTTTTTTGGAAGAAATTATTAGAAATGTGAATTCTTAAATTGGTTCAGAGGTTAGTATCATTGCCCATATTAGAGGTAATTATTTAGTTCTCTTGAAATCTCTTATAGAGTTCTGTCATCTTCATGAATCCTTCCCAAATCCCAGTATAAGATTTGTAACCCCTTTAGTACTAATATTTATGAAACATTAATTGATGCAAACATATTCTTTTTATATATTCTTTATGTATTTCTTATTAGTTCATGATGCTTTAGTTTCAAGATAAAAATTCAGTTACTAGGGTATTTTTATCCTTCTACAGAGGTAGTTAGTGAACCAGATGTTAGCATCAGGACTATAATAATGGCTTTATATATAACCCCATGAATGAAATTAGAACTGATGAATTTTAATTCCACATAACATGACACGTCCTACAATTTAAGTTGATTTGATAAGAATAAATACATATATTTAAATATAATGAGATAAGGATGACTATATAAAAGACACCTAGTGATTGTGGGTATGATACACACACATGAGTAACCTTTTTTGGATTGTCTCCAAGTGTATACAGTGCAATGATATGGGCGAGGATATGTTTATATGATAATAGCACACATAGTGGAGTATTATTTCAACATGAATGTGGCCTACTGAAGAAATTATTATGATATTATAATGGAAATATGGACTTTTAGTAGGAAGAGTGATTTAATTATGAATATGGACCCATGAAGAGAGTTTCCTAGAATACGGTGCATGTTAAAGTGATATCTAAACTCACAAAGAATTTCACCCAGAAATGAAGGATACAAATGGTTACATTAGGAACATGAACCCACAAGGATGAAATTATAAGGTTTATAATATTGGATTTGAACCTTTAGGAAGGCTTCCTGCATTTTATATTTCACAAGGATCTATTTTCTTATTGTTTGAGTATCGCATTTTAAGATCATGTTGGAGGAATTTACCATGTTGTTTAATATCCTATAATAAGGATTCTTTTGTACATTTTTACATCACAGTAATAGCACATATTCATTTTTAAAGATGAGATAAAAGAAAATTTAGTGAGGATTATGTGTTGGGGCTTCCTTAATAGATGAAATTAATTAATTAATTATTTTTATGAGATTATTTATGAGGGAATGAAATATTATTTATTATATATAAAGAAAAAACTAAAATTGGAGGTATATTATATAAGATAATGGAAAAATAATTTCAAACAATAGAGACCATGTGAGTCTTGTTCAATGTGTGAAGTATTAGATAATAAAATATTAGAAACATTGCATGATATTTTTAATGGGACTTATGAACTGATGATGGCCATTATGATAACCATACTCATTGATGAGAATAAAACCATACATCATCTTAATGTGGAGTCTTACACCAAGATGAGTCCCATGATTTAGTGGATCATCTATTAGAATCGATATTATAGATGATAATCTGGATCTAGGTAAATTTTCATTTCCATATCTATGATTTTGAGCCTCGTTATAAAGGGAATACATGATTTAAAATACCGTGGGGTGATATTTTTTAGGGAGAAAATGAAGTTAAGTCCTCATATAAAGGGAAAGAAAGATTGGAAAAGAGTTATTCTAGACTTCCTTAATTTATCATATATATTGGGTGGTTATGTAGGGAGTTTAACAATCAATTTTTTGTGGTCTTAACCTTAGAATAAGGAAGGAATAATGGTCAATTGTATTGGAATAACTAAAAGGGTAAATTCAGAAAGAATGAGTACTATGAATGGTATCCATTATCTAATGGATTTTGTGACTCTCAACAATGGGAGGAGATATTGGGTATCCGACATAATCCTCATTTTAAATAAATACCATGAATGAATGGTAACATTACTAAATGGAATACCCTTTTCGAAAGAGATGGTTTTGGAGTATGTCTAATTTTTTAATGTCACAGACAAGACATATGGTCTAACGACAAGGAATGGCCTCTACGAGGTTGACCTTACATACATTCCTCTATAAGGTTAGTCTCTTGGACTGGCCTCATGGGATGTACAACCTGAATTTTTCTCATTTTATGATCCTACCAAAGTCATCTCATTGGATAGGCCTCATGAATACTTCTCATTAGGTTTGCCTAATATGGTTGCCTCACAGGTTTAACACTTCATTATTTCCCCATGGTATTATCCTCATATGGTTTCTTCATGGGATCACCCTTATATTGTTTGCTCATGGGGTCCCCTCAGAAGCTCTACCTATGTTATTTTTTATTTACTTTTTCTCCTTATGATGGTTACCCTAATGGTTATTTATGGGTTTACAACAAAAAATTTCAATGAATAAAACTATCGCTATCATATACCTTGTTTCTCTCAATCCTATACCTATCATTTTCATTTATTGGAGAATGGTGGGATATATATATTCCTCCGTTGGAAATTTGTCTCCCATAATTAGTGGGAACATGAATGTTACTCAGAACCATATAGGTTCTCCACATTGAAAGATGTTTGTAAAATGAAAATATAATGCACCTATAAAAGATGACATAAAACCATGATATTGGGTGATTCATAATGTTAGGTACATCTATAGGTTGTCCCATAACCATGTTGTAATGTGATCTTACTTTCTTGAAACCCTACTCACTGCGATGTCACCATGTGGTCCACTAGAAAATTTTCTTCGATATTATGTCGTTATCAACATTGTGAGGTATTATTTGTGAGGTTGAGTACTTCATAGTTTTAATTATGTCATGACGATACTTTTGGGACATAATACTCCATGTAATATGTAACATCATAGATTTAGGTGATATATGAGGTTGGATTTTTCTTCATGAATACATTTAATGAATTTTCCTTCTTTATATTGATGATTTCAAATCAATTTTTGTTATTTTTAGAATTAAAGGCCTCAAAAAATGACGCCTACTTGGAATTCAGTATAATTAGATTGATAAGGAATGAATTATGAGGAATTAAAACATCCAATGAAGTTTTGATGCCTTTTTCATTGGCATGACCTAATTTATAAAGCTATTGGGTCCCCTATAACTTTTTACTTTTCTATTTGGATAATTTGATAATCCTCTCTAGAGAAATAACTCACCACATGAATAAATTAGATACACCATAAATAGAGTACACGATCCTCTAAATAGAATCAATTATATGGTAATCTCATGGTTTGAAAAGGGATTTTGTAGCATTAAGAAAACATATATTTTCATTAGATCACATGTCATTCATGAGGTCAACATTTTAGTTCGTATATTGACCTCATGGTTAACATGATAAAATATGAAGATCATATAGTGACCACATAGGTATATGATTTTAGTAACTCATATTCTTTATCTCATCGATTAACTGGGGATTTGGTCTTATTTTCATGAAATTGTATGAGTTCTCATAATTTTTATCTCTGTAATAATAGGTTTCCCAAGATACCAATGCAGGAAGGGTTGACATGTTTAATATAATTGGCAGCTTCTAGAATCAAATCACTACTCCATTGTACACCCTTAAGATATATTATTTATGGGTAGACCACAAAGAGTATATATTATCATTAATGTAACCCATATATGGGTTTGGATTACTTGATGATGTCCTTATTCTAGCATTGTGATCTAATATTCATCAAATTTAGTTGATTATATATCAATAAGTGATGTTTTGAGTTAACAAAATTTTAAAATGTCATTTTATCTGAACAATTAACCACTCTAACCAAAACACACTATGGTATGACCCTATGTATTTGGAATTGGAATTTTGTTTATGATATGAGAAGAAACACAATTATGAACTGATCATAAAGAAGTTTATAGAGGATCATAAGTTAAGTTGGGAATCCAATTTGGATTTATAATATGGTGGTTCATTCAGAATTAAATGGGATATCCATTTTTGGTGATAAAAGCTATGCTAAATGTTAAAATGAACATTGATATATTATGTTATGTGATGATGTTTTGATTTCATAGTCATTGTCCCACTGTAATTGTCACATCATCTTGAACATGTTCATATGTTAGAGTTTGGATATGAATAAAATCCTTAACATGCATATAAATGTTTACATAAGCCTCTAGGATGTGGAAATTATCAATATAGATACCATTTTAATGGGTATTTATGATAAATTGCTATCCTTTTCTCTAAATGTGATAATGTAGAAATGGATCCTTAAATTTCAATGGAGTTTATAAAATCAAATAGGAAATTTTGGAATAAGTTGACTAATTATCCACTTAAAGAGGCTAATGTTCATTGAAAAAATTTAATATTCAAGTGTTTCAATGTCCATAAATATTAATTTTAATGAATTTTACAAATTTAATGTCATTTCTCATAAATATTTTAATTCATGTTTAAAATTAAAATTTGCGGAAAACCAAATTTTTACACCATTTCTGAGGACCAAGTAAGCTATCTTAGATACTCACATTCTTTTCTGTCTGAAAATTATCTTTTACCACCTCCAATCCTCTTATATCTTACCGTTTTTTGTATCTATCCAAAGAATCTAAAATACTTATTTAAAAATACATCCAATGGAGTATAATTGAAAATATCCCTTCATAAAATCAGTATAGAATCAAATAGTAACTCCACATTGGGAAGCCCCTAAAATTAAGAACTTTATTAGTCAAAACATGAATGATTTCCCCACACCTAATAACTTGAAAAATGTTTTTAATGAACAAAATCTATAAGATCAATTTCCATACGAATCAAGTATGATTGAATATATAAATCCTTGGGAAGTCCATGATGTCCAAACTTCTATCAATACTAATCCCCAAAAAAGTATTGAACAATTGTGAGAAAAAAATGGATAAAATGAATTTAGAAGATTCATCATTGAGATTATAAATAAAAATAATTGAAACATATACAGAAACCATGCTCACTCCGAATGTCCCTTCCGCAACATTTCTAGAAGAATCACATTACAAACCAACCTCTCATGAACATATCCAAGTTGTGAGTATTTCTATGAGTGGGAAATCTAATAAAAAAACAAAAATATTTTTTATATAAACATTAGATTATTTAAAATCACATGAAAAAATGCAGTACTATCATTAAAATATAATAAATAGAATCATGAAAATGAAGTTAATTTTTAGGGAATTTTGAATGTCAACTAGAGGAAACATAGTATATTTTTGTCGAATGTCTAAATCATGATGAAATTCATTTTCAAAATTTTCATGATGGAAACTTGTATCTATGGATTGGATCTCTTTTATATGGCACCAATAGTGACTATTGTAGTCACCATTGAATGTAAAATTAGTGGAAATAAAAAACAACTAGTCCATACCAATTCCTGACACTCATCTAGAAGATTTTGTGGTTGAAACTTATTTTCAAATAGAACCAAATTTATGAGAAATTTTGAAAATGAAACAGAGTCTTATTAAATTTCTTAATCTATATTTGAATGTCCTATCCAACCCAAGATCAAAATTATTGTTCTTATTTCCCCAGTCATGAATCCCTTCATAGGTGATATCCAGGACCTTTCTACTATAATCCATTTTTATCCTACAACCAATAATGTTGGAATGATCATTGATGTCTTAATAAAAACTATAAATGCAACTGAAACAACCATTCCAGATATTACATGGATTTCCCCATTCATTGTAGAACCAAGGATTGTACATGACACAAATTCCAAACAAAAAATAAATCTCAATCTTGGAGAAGTGGATAAATATGGGGTCTATAAAATGTTGAAATATTATTATATATATGGTTGGGGTCCAAGTCTTACTAAAGATATTAACCTAAGGGCTTTCCAGGAGGTAACCTGGATTTTTTTTTAAGTTTTTTATCAACAGAACCCCTTTGGGTTTCCAATGCGATAATTTTTTTTTTCATTTGATGGATTTAGTAGCCGAATAAATTTTAGTATTTCTAAATAAAACCTATTCCTTTCAGAGTTCAAACCCAAACATTAATAAATTATCCCCAAGGATTCAACATGTGATGTGAAGACAAAGTGATGCTTTTATTTTTTATGGTTTATCATATTAAAACATGGTGGTTTTCATTCCATGAATTCTTTCAAAATCACATTCCCCCATATTTTTTCCAAATTCGAAACTCTATATTCTCTTCTCTTTCAATCATTGAGGGCAGTTTCATTTTATGTTGGGGGAGACAAATTTATGTATTTTTTTAAAAAAATATTGTGATTATATGATAAAAAATAAATTAAAAAAATTAATCCACTAATTATTCTTTCATGAGTTAATTTACATTGGGAGTCCTAAAAACTAAATGTAAAATGATTTTGAATGCCTTGATTTTGATTTTAATGCATGTTTATGTTCATCATATAGTTTTTGGAAAATGTGGTTTTCAAATGTGATTTTTCAACATTTACATTTCCATCCTATTAATTAAAATTCCACATTGCAAATTCGTTATATCTCGGGTGTAAATTTTAGTTCAGGGGGCCTATTCATCATAGTATGGGGCTTCAAGGCACTATTATTTTAATTTGAGTACCAAAAAAAAAAAAATTTAAAAAATAAAACATAGAGAAATGTTTTTTCCATTTGTGCGGAATTCGAAACTTGGGTATCATGACTCTATTGTTGTATTTATTAGAGTTAGGATTTACATCTCTATTAAATACCCTGGAATTGACAATACATGTGGCATTCAACACTTGTGGATCATGAATCCATTGTTTTATTTCCTATATATTGTCCTTTCATATTTACTATAGTTCAAAAAAAAATGCAAAAAAAAAACTTGTATATTTATCTTAAGGTTTAATGTGATTCCCACATATAGATTCCATTTGTTTCCCCTTGAACAAGGAACTAGGCCCCATATCTTTAGAGATACAAAACACATCATCATGATAAATTGAAACTGGATGTAATGTGGTGATTAATTTGATCAAATGAATGGGATTGGTCTTAGGATATTCTTTTGAACCTATATTTTGTGAAATTATTTTGATAAGTTTCAGGTTTTTTGGAGTGATTATTTTTTGGGATAATCATATGGAAAAATTTGTGAAAAAAATTCAATTTCATATTTTTGAGGAACTTTCTTCTCAAGACCAGAAAAAATCTAGATGGGGTGTGATTATCCACTGAAAGAGGCTAATATTCATGGATTTTATTTTAATATTCAAGTATTTCAATGTACATAAACATCAATTTTAATGCATTTTACAAATTGAACATCATTTATCATCACAAGTAAAATTCATGTTTAAAGTGAAAATTTGTGCGCAACAAAAAACCACCCAAAAATTTATTTCCTTTTTAGTGATAGGGTGGAAAGGTATATTATTACAACTAGTGAATATCCTAGGACAAAGAGTCTAAGGAAATATCCATCACGAAAATTTTATGGTCTTATAGGTGCGTACTTCCCAATGTTAGTAGAAGACAAATATACCACAAGGGACTGGAATGATATTATAAGATTCAATCGATTCATCCATCTTGAAGTGTATTATTTTATGTCTATAGGTGGATATTTTCTTCCATTATGATATTAAGTTGTTTAAATAAGAATTGGAACATTAATAATAGGATCCCAGTAGGAACATAGAAGTTAGGTTAACATAGTAGTACTAATATTGTCTAAATTATATCACCTTCTTGGGAAAATTACCATGTGTAGGTCCCCATTCAGTATTAATTTTCCCATATATATTATTTTAAGTTGGATTTCAATACACATGGGAGGATATAAATTTCCAAATTCCATGTTATACCAAACACATGATTCTGAAGCAACATTTACTACTTGGGTGTGGTCAGGCACTCTGAGATGAAGTTAGTTGACATAAAATCTACAATTAATGATCTTGAGAATTTTTCGTCATTCCACAATCTAGTTATTTAGGGTTTATTATAGCTAATGAAACATACACCTAAAATTTAAGGGAATATCTGATATCCATGAGTGATGGTTTTTTGTTAAAGTTAAATGATATGAAATTAATCTATGAAGGATACAACTCATATAGGCTTAATTATAAAATTCATATTATCATAGCATAATGTTATTATCTTAAATAAAAGATATGAGAATAAAAGAATCTCATTTTTTCTAACCATTTTAAGAATATTCTCATTTATGAGGATATAGGTGTTCAGATCGTAATTCCACCTATTTATGTCATAATTAGGTTACATACTAAAAATGAACATGATTGTTATGTTAATATACTAATGGGAATGTGGTCAATATCATGGATAAATCATAAGAATCTTAAATAGTCTATTAAATAACAGGTATAAGAACCAATAGTAGCTGAGGGGGCAACAATAGTGTAGTGGTTGGTAGAAGTTGATAGGCCTTGAGGAATAGTTACTCTGGGATGTCCAATTTATCCTTTTATGTCTAGGAAATATGATAGGTTTATTCCTGCCACCCCCTCAATAAGTCAGTAAATTCTTAAATCAATATAATCTTTCCAATGGTTTTTTCTACTAAAACAACCTTTTTGGTGGCTTTGAGGGAGTATGACTACTAAAGGGGTGGCCTCTATACCAATAACGCATATAAATATCTTCAAAAGTGAGAGATAAACCTCACAGATCATTGGATTATATATTCACCCATGATTTTCTTTTAGATCATTCAAATTAGGATAATTCTTATCTTCAGGACCATGATTCAATAATTCACTTCCCCATAGGCAAGTTCTAATCTTCTACAAAAGCGGTTGATGTGCTATGACTCCAAGAGGGATTAGTTGAAGAGGAAACATGCCATAATACTATATAAGATGTTGGAAAAAACTTTTAATTTTCTTTATTTTTGGGGCATTTTTATATACACGACACATATTCAAGATTATTTTAAGATATCAAAGATGAAAGATTACATTCTACTTCCATATATTACTCACATAGAGGCACAATGATGGGTGATGGTGTGGATCAATGCTCCACTATCGAGGAGAAAGGTTATCCCAACCTAACCAAATATTTTTTGGAATTAGACTCCAATCCTCCAAAATATTTAGTTCCATTTATGATAACCTTTCATAAAGAGTTGTTTATATAGGGTTTCGAAAATTTATGTGGGTAAGAAATATGGAATCACATAATATTTCATGGAGGATGATTGAGTATTTTTTCACACATATTTACCATTTTTAAATCTACATTCAATTAATAATATATAACTCATTGATATTTATAAAGACTTTCCAAGTGTTAATGATCGAAATAAAATCATTTTATTGAATTATTAACTCATCCAGATCCCCGAGGGAAGATATTTGGGGGTATGATGGTTGTTGAATCCCCAAGTCAATTAGAGTCAAGCTCCCAACTAAATGAATCAATTTTTTTTTTGAAAAAATGTGTTTAATGGGTTATCTCTTAGAACCCCCAAAAACCATTTTTTATATCTGATATTATCATATAATGTCACATGTTTTTCAAAACCTAAGGCACCTTATTCTCATGGTCATACAATATCTAGTGTCCCAATGAAGGTCATTGTGTAAATGTTTCTACATGGAGTGGTCATAGGAGAAACTCAAGAAGAAATGGAACTATATTCCAATCCTGATATATATTCCTAAATTCATACTCATCCATGTCTTGTGGATTTTCCAATGGAGATATAAATTCAAACCTTTAATTCTAGAGGATAGTATACTAAATTTTGTAGGTTATCATTGGTAGGTATTTTACTATGACATTAGAAATTTTTCTTTGGAGCATGATCATTTTAATTCATTTTTAATATATTATAATAAGAATTCATTGTATTGGAATAAAATAAATTTTATATAGATTTATATCTCCATGGGAGGAATCAATTTTTCAAGACAATGTTACTATTATTATTTCATTTACGGTTCAACTATTTGATGATACCACTATCCTCTAATTAAATTTTGAGGATTAAAATTCCTCAATCATGACTCATTATTACCAATCACCATGTACAAGTAATGTATATTTAAATTTTATAACATATTTTTATGCTTTTGAGATCCAGAAATCATCCATCATAGTGATCCAAAAAATGGAAAGGGTTGATGCACAATTTCACTTAGTGTTTTTTCAATCAACGAATGTTAAAGATAGACTATATATGGGTGTTATAGTTCTGGAGTGCATTAAAACCCCATATAATGATTCTATGTCTTTTAAAAAAAATCTTCAATTCTTGTCCAATTATATGAAATTAAATGTTTATGATCATTTGAAAACATATTTCACAAACTCCTATAGAATAATTTCAATTTAATCTACCAAGACCTCATCCCATGTTTAATAATATATGGTAAAAAAAGTTCTGCTATCATATGACTTGTAATTAAATTAAAGAAAACATTATCTCACAAGAGATTTAAAATGAATTACTTCTAAACCTATCTCTAAAATAGTTATTGGAATATTGTATAGACCTTGAATATTTTGAAATTTTGGGGAATCTGACAATTAAGAAACAATGATAACATAGAGAAATCCCAATATCAAAGAATATGATTCAATATTCCAACTTCATAAATACTCTTGTATTATTCATAATCTAGTTTTTTCATTGAGGATGCCATTATAGACCATCAAAGGCTTGTTGAGGAAGTAGAGAAGGTGATGGTGAATGCCACTATGATGTCCTATATTCCACTCCCTCTAGTGGAGTAGGAAACATCATTGCTAGATAAATTCGTATAGTAAGTCAATAAATTACATGATTAAATATATAATTAATATTATTTTCCGGAAGTTAGATTATGAAATTCTATTCCCCTATGTGCCACAATCAATGGGTGAGGATCCAAATTAGATAATTTCCCCTTCTGTTAAATTAAGAAATTTTCCTCTCATTATGTTATAGAATAAAATTTTATAATATTTTTCCTATGTTTTACCCAATATTCTTGTTATTTAAACCATAAATGGACTGAATAAAAATAACATGATTAAAATAAAACAATGAATTATATTTACCATTGTTTACCATTATTTCAAAAAACATAAATCTATTATATATCCTTTAGATCATGGCCCAGGGAATGGAATAAGAAAAAATATCATCACTATAAAATTTTGTTGGATGATTTGAATAAATGATTTCTTTATGTGGATGTCCCACATGTAGTTATAGAAATAAATATAATCACTATAAAACTACATATTTCTATTAATATGATTTTTTCCACCAGGGAATGGATCAAATATGGGTATATTCATTACTATCATCACTGTAGCACTAGATTTGGTTCAATAATATGAATGACTTGAATAAAAATGACGAGGATTAGAATGTGTAAATTTTGAGTAAGGATTCTAATTTTATGAAGTAGCTCAATTAACTGAATGAAATGTTTGAATTCTCTAATTTGTTTTCATGGCCATGGGACCAAGAAATAATAGTTTGATTTCTTTTGGGGTCATATTACAGACCCTACAACCATTATGTCTTTTAATATGCCACCCTAAATTCTTATGATGTTTTATAAAGGGAATATTAATATGAAATTTCAAATCATTTTTTAGTTTTTCATTTAGTTTTTTTAACATAACAAAATTTATACAATTTCTATTTAAATGAGAATTGTTTTGGGTCTCGCAGGATGCATATCTACCAAGAGGACACAAAATTATTTCCTAGAATTTCATTTTTTTAATTTTAAAAGATAAAATTTAGTTGTTTATTTTTTTATTTCCATATTACAATTCATACCAATGATAGATAATGTTTGTGGATAGAAAACTATGACCATAGAAAATCTTAGAAAGATTGTAGGGAAACATGGGTGAGTGAAATCCAATATGAACGGATAGACAAATGTCATTAATATAGGTGACATCAATATATCATTAATATAGTTTAAGGTCATAATACATGTCCCCAAAGAATGATTATATTTATGTATAAAATTATTTGACCTCATACCGCTATATTTTAAAGTCCAATATCTTTAAATAAATGTTGGGATAGATAGTCTATAAAATGAGGATGAAGAAAAAATGCAACATGATTAGGGGACCTAGTATTGATATAGAATATCATTAGAAATATGGAATACATTTTATAATCAAGAATCAAAGACCATAATGTTGCATGGTTTAGTGTCAATTAATGAGGTCCTGATATCAAGTGTTCATTTTCAAAGAGAAGAATCTTAACTTGAGTATTTGGGATTGTTAATAGGAATAATCAACTCAAGAAATTTTATAATTTTAATATTATATATGGTATATGAATATATAACCTCATGTGTATTTGAATTCACCCAAATGTTTGAGTTATGGATGGTGTATATCATAACATAATAATTTATAAACTAAATAGAAATATATATTAGTGGGAGTAGATTTACCATTGGGGATGGTAGAAACTCGAATCTTATTATGAGGATTTAACTCAAGGGTATTAAGATGAATTTTATTTAGAGACAATAACACATAATAGAGTATAATATATAAGCTCATGTTTTTCTGTTATGGTCAACATCAATTACCAGAAAGGTTATTTCAGATCAGTAAAAGTTTGTTTTAAATACTTTGATAATGGAGCAAAAAAACATTATACACTCAAGACTACAATATTCCTAGAGGAGTTTCTCAACTCAAGAAATTAGGATGGTAATGGTTTTGAAATCAATGATATGATGTGTATTAATGGAGAATTGGATATTCAAGGATTGTTTTAGAACCTTAATTATTAGGAAATGATTCCATAAAAAAATTCTCTAAGGAAAGAGATATGATATGTCATGCATATATCTTTTTCACAGATGAATGAAAATGTTTATCACAAATTCATCCTTACTAGGTATATATAGTGGTCCCCAGGATCATTGTTCCTTTTCCATTTTCACTAAATAATTTATTCTTCATAATCCTCATAGGTGAAAATATTAACTACCAGACACATTTTATTTTCCCAGGAAACCAAATATGGGTTTTTTTATCTAAATGATTTTGATACTCATTAAATAATATATTAGGGTCTTTTGATTTGGAACATTAGGGGATAGATTTTATAGTCATAAATATTTGACCATTGTTTACTAATTTTAAGGTCCTGACACATGGGCCAAAAAATGAGAATATTTGATATGTACAAAGGGATAAATGAACCAAAATGTGAATGGAGGGACCATTATCAATATAAACTAACTACTGAAATGGGTCACACAATTTATTTTCATGATGTATTGAGTAATGTATGAAGGTAAAATGTAACACAATAAAAAAACTGGTCTTAGGGGTCAAGAATACCCAAAATCCTTTTGAATGGGGATTAATGATATTGAAAATCATGAATTGAGGGTTTTTTATAGAGAGTGTTGAGACATGGATGACCAATGGCCATGTTTAAATAAAGGGTTCCCGTATAATATTTTTCAAGAATATAGATATTAGAGAACCACTTTTTTCGGATAAAAGGAATCTAATGGTAAGATGAAAAGATTGTCATTTCATATGAAAGGTCCTATTGGAGAATGCATATACCTAAAAAATTTGTTTTACTTTGAATATGGATGTGATCGTTAATCGTATCCATTTAAGGTTTATATAAATACATGAAACATGAGACACAATGTGTGACTTATGATTAAGGATATTCTTTGAAGATTATGGTGGCATTCTATACCATGGTTTACGATTATCTTACTATTTTGTTCTTTATTAATGGGGTGATAATGGGTGTTAGTCTATGTATTTGTCCAAGATATAGGTACTAGATATCATTATATATCTCATAAAAATATGAATAATTCCAAACATAACTCTTATAAATCCCTTCCACTAATAAGGATCATGCATAAATGGAAAGTGATGAGAATTCATGCGATAACATTAGGTAATTCAGAGGAACATGCTATGAATAAAGGGGAACATGATCATCATGAGCATGAATGATGTGGTTTTATACTAGGCCTAGAATATTTAATTAGGCATCAATATATAACGTTTTATAAAATGAATCAATCCAGAAAAATTTCTATATTATGGACACAATTATCATTATCCCATGGATGATGAGTCATATACTAAATGCACCTATATACATCTAACACATATAGAGAAGAAGGGTAATCGTTTTTTTATATAATTTTACATTATATAAAAAATTGAATATCTAGATGTGACTACATATCAAATATGAATAAGAGTAAATACATATATACATATTAATGAGGGTTTTCTATCTAAAGACATATCAATGCACCAAAAATATCAAACACATTTTTGGTTTTCATATAAGGGATAGATTATCAGAAATAAGGAACCTTTTATTGTTCCAGGATTCATGTATAGTAGATCACCAATGATTTAGTATTACATCAGACTATATTGGATGATCCTTTAAATCATATAAGAGTGTGTGATATGGAAAAATAGGGGAAAATTATTATTTTTATTCAAGAATTAATTCCTTTAGGAATATCTCTCTCATATTGAATAATGATACTAGGAGTGATGAATGTTTATTTTTTGTTTGAGAATAAAACTATTTAGTTGCCACTATATATCCTATAGATAGAGGAATCAAGCCATGCGTAGTTCTTATAATATTAGGAAG